>OZ030005.1:125287052-125887052 GCA_964023405.1 Apodemus agrarius | reverse complement strand
AGGGTGTGGGGGGTCTGGAGGGAGTGGGCATGGGAATGGGGGTGGGGATGGGGGTGGGAATGGGGATGGGGTGGGGGTGGGGATGGGGGTAGGATGGGGATGGGGTGGGGGTGGGGATAGGGGTGAGAATGGGGTGGGGGTAGGGATGGGGGTAGGAATGGGGATGGGGTGGGGTGGGAATGGGGGTAGGGTGGGGGTGGGGATGGGGTTGTGTTTCAAGTTCAATATCCCTGGATTTTGATGTTTCATCCTGTCATTATGTGTGTTTCCCTAAAAACAATGTTGGCTGGTTAATTTATACAATATTTAATTTTTTTCTTTCAGTTCTTATACCCCAGATCCTTACAGATTTCTCTTATTTACTTATTTGCAAACTCACTGGTAACATAAACCTTTGTTTATCTTACCATGGCCAGGATCCAGCTAACTTTAGGAAGACTCTGCAGTAGAATGGTACAATGTGCTTTGACTCCCTCCTCGGTGGTCCACCTCTTTTTGAAAACCTGATCGATTGGAAAGAAGGCTGTAGTGGAGGAAAGTGAGCTAGTGTCTTCCAGGTTATTTTGTGTTGTTTTATATTTACAAATGAGCGAGCTGCCAGAGCCCAGGAAGGTCAGCACAGCCTCTGCCTCCTCCTGTGGTCTAGAGGTCTTTGCTTGGACTCCAAAGCTTTGAGACAAGCTCACATGCAAAGTTGTTTGGTGATGTGGACTCATCCCTCTGAGGAAAGCAGAAATAAACCATAAAAGCGGTGTGCTTGTCAAGCCATCCCTGAAGATTAGGAGATCAGGAAACCAGGATTTTGCAGCTCCAGTCTCCCATGAGGCTGGCTTATCATAATGGATGTGCCTGGGACAAAGGAAAAAAATGTGCAGTGTTTTATGTCAGGTACGGACTGTGTTCTCTCACTCGCCTGCCCTGCATCCTCCATTTGGTTGATCCTGGGGGTTTCTTCCTTCTTCCCCCTTCTCCCTGATCATGGCACTCTGTCACACTCTTGAACATTCTGTTCACCTCTCTGTCTTCCTTGTTAACCTTCCAAACCCTTGAGAGAAAGGATCATGTGTAGCTTAGCTGTGCACCCTCAGAGATTGGGATACTTCTATTAGAGTGGCTGAAAGGTCTGGGAGTGTGTGCCTCAATCCATATAGCTTTGGCCTTTAAAATGCTCTGTATGCAAATTTAATTAGTTAGCAAGTAAGTTGAAATAAGAGCGACAGGTAATGAAATAGGTATAAGAATTCTTGGTATTTAAAATAGCAGGTAAGCAGGAGCTAACCTGGCCATGTGACTAGCTAAGTTAGCATCTCTTCCCAGCATAGGCTGGGGGAGGGGAGTTTCGATCCCAGAGGACAAAGCAGCAACATCTGTCCTGGCTGAAGGAAGTGGACTAGGCTTCTGGTGATGGAATCAGACAGAGTCGGACATATTTTAGAAAGATATAGGGAGTAAAGATATAGAGAGGATGAACGTGGGGGTGATAAGTGGGGATGGGGGTGGTGGGTAACGTGTATATGTGTGTGTGTGTGTGTGTGTGTGTGTGTGTGTCAGGGTGGGGGTTGGGGTGGGAGTTGGGGTGGGGGATGGGATGTGTGCTTGGTTATCAGGAGTGACTACTATTGTTTGGTTTCGTGATGAGTGACAGAGGCTAGACCACTGTGTTGTAGTGCCTTCTGCCAACAAGAACGTGCGTTTTGGGTAAGTGCTCTACCACCAAATCACACAGGATCCCAGTATTTTGAATACTTTTTATTTTAGGACAGGGTCTCACTAAAGTGCCCAGGAAGGCCTGAAACAGTAGGTTCTTCTGCTCTCAGCCTCTTGAGGAGCTGGGCTTACAGGACAGGACCAGAGGCCCAGCCTCTCTTCTTTGGAGAACTTACTCAATTTACGCTCTGCCTCCATCCTGTTTGTGTTCTTTGAGAGCTTGCTAAATCCACTCCTTTTGTCTCATAGGACAGAGCTCTGCCTCTCTAGCCTGCCTTGCTGGTTTGGGTATGATCAGCTTGAGAAGCAGTCAGCAGGCAAAAGGGGATTGCTATTGGGAATGCTTGAAATCTAGAGCAGATTGCTGCTTGGGGTGAGGGTAATTTTACAGGCAGGTGTGAGCTGTTGCTCAGGGCCTTCCCAGCAGGCCGTGCCTATTGCTGTCTTATTTTGTGTTCCTGGGCCCAGTCTGGAACACTTGGTAGCGTGATTACTAGAGTTTTGGGGGTGGGGACTATTGTTTGATGGATTCTGACTTCTAGCATGTTTTGGACTAGGAGGTGGTAGGGAAGCGGGGTCCCATGAGCCCTTCCCCTGTCCTTGCTAGAATTTTGACTGGTTTGATCTTGTGCTGGTGACTGGTGACTGGGTGTGGTGAATTCATGAGTACAGCAGCTATGCCCTGTCCAGAAGATACTTCAGCTCTTCCCTTTCTCTGGCTCTTCTATCCTACTTTGTATGCTCTTGGTTGATACAGATGTCCCACTAAGAGCGGAACACTCGGAGTGACTGATTCTCAGCACTCTGACCAGGGATGAGTCTGTATTAACCTTTACTATTGCAAAAAAACAAAACAAAAACAACAACAACAACAAAAAAAAACAAAAAAACTTTCCTGACCATGGTTGAGAGCAGCACAAACTAATGGGCCAACACATAAATATTTAGGAAGCTATCTGACAGCACGCTGCTTAAAGGATCGACAGTAGTAAGTTCCTCTCCAACCATGGGCCTATGACCTGGTTCACAGTACCAGGCATGGGTGCTATCCTATAGAGGAGGTCTCAGAGGCAAGCAGAAAGCAGTGGTTAGCCCCGTAGACAGTCTCACCACCATTATACTGGAGGGGACATCTTTCCTGGCAAGTTAGCATGCATAGTCCAGTGCTGGGTAAGGCCACTGCTGTCTTTCTCCCTCAGTGGCAGAGATAGCACTTTCTGGCATCATGAAAACTAGCCAGCATAGGAGAACTTTCCCATTATGTTCAAGATTGGTTTCTCTATGTTTTGCAGTTAAAATGTGTGGTATCTTTATCACTAGTATCTTATTATCTAGTTGTAATGGGCAACCAAGAACAATGACACAAAGAGTCCAGAGTCCATGTTGTCCTCCAAGACCTCCTCAAGAATCAGGGTTTGATCCGGTCCTGGAGAGAGCATACCCATTCTTCCTTCTGCACATCTGAGTGCATAGGGTGAGCATTTTAAAGCAAGCAACCCCAGTGATGTTTTATTTTTTTCACAGGAGTGACTGGGTGACATCCTATAAAGTCATGGTGAGCAATGACAGCCACACATGGGTTACTGTGAAGAATGGATCTGGTGACATGGTGAGTCCCTCTCCCCTCTCTACCCATGCCACTGGTACCTGGCCATGGGGCTTTGTAAACCTCCTCCCTGGGGAGGTTTACCAATTCTGAGTAAAGTCAAATCAACCAGGAGGGTTTAATGGATAGTGACCTTTTCATTTTCTGAAGCCCAACCTTAAGTGGCCCCAGCTGGGGTTGATGCAGAATTGCACCATTCTGCATCTACAAGATGCAGAATTCTATATTTATTCTGCCTTAGAGTTTTATTGCTGTGAAGAGACACCATGACCATGATGACTCTTATAAAGGAAACATTTATTTGAGCCTGGCTTACAGTTTAGGTTTGGTCCATTATCATCATGGTGGGGAAGCATTGTGGCATGCAGGCAGACTTGGACCTGGAGGAAGTGAGAGTTCTACATCTTGATCCTCTGGCAGCAGAAGAGAGGTGACTTAAGCTTCTGAGACCTCAAAGCCCAACCCCCACAGTGACACACTTCTGCCAAGGAGGCCACACCTCTTAATAGTACCACTCCCTATGAACCAAGCATTCACATACATGAGTTATGGGGCCCATTCCTATTCAAACCACCACATATTTCAATGGAAGTACTTTTGGGATGTAGCCTCTGATCTGCTTTACAAGTTGGCACATTGCAGCTGGGGACCATTGCAGCTCTAATTCACGAGAGCCCCAACTTTTCTAGCCACCTTGCATGATTATCTTTAGCAGGGGGTTTTGTTACTCTCAAATTTAGATTCTCAAGTGCCATCCCCAGTGTGGCATCCAGCATCCTACCCACTGGCTATATCCCCTCCCTCTACTTTCTGACTGATTCTTTTTTTTTTCTCAAGACAGGGTTTCTCTGTGTAGCCCTGGCTGTCCTAGAACTCACTCTGTAGACCAGACTGGCCTCGAACTCAGAAATCCGCCTGCCTCTGCCTCCCAAGTGCTGGGATTAAAGGCGTGCGCCACCAACGCCCGGCTTCTGGCTGATTATTATGTCAACAGTCCTGTTTGTATCAGCAGAACAGAGCTAGCTGGTCTTCTAGCTATGAAACCCACTGCCGGGCTTCTCCATTATTGTTTTTACCTGAGAACTCCACCCCATTCCTACCAGTCTAAGTATCTTTCTGTCAGGCCAAACAGAACCTCTCCCTGCTCCAAACCTGGTCTACTTTGTTTTAAAAGTCTGAGCTCTAGAGCATTCTTTTGCTCTCATGATAGATTGAGAACACAGGGCTTCCTGGGGCAGAGTACAGGGGTGATTTCTTCCTTTTTACCTTGATTCACAGCATGCATAAGTACTGCTTGATAGGACCCCAAGGAATGAGTGAATTGCTGGCTGTCTTACCCTTGAGGATGAAGATCTTAAAAAGCTCCCTCTTTCCCCTTGAGCGCCAATAGATATTTGAAGGGAACAGCGAGAAGGAGATTCCAGTGCTCAATGAGCTGCCAGTCCCCATGGTCGCCCGCTACATTCGCATAAACCCTCAGTCCTGGTTCGATAATGGGAACATCTGCATGAGGATGGAGATCTTGGGCTGCCCGCTGCCAGGTGAGTTTGCCCACTGCACTTCCTGCAAAGCTGTTTCCTAATGGGTAGGCAGCTGCCTCCCAAAGATGAGTCAAAATAAGCTGAGCCATCATTTTCCTGTGCCTGCTGTTAACATGCAGGTTATTCAAAAGGAAAAGAAAAACAGCTTTTCATAGTCCCAGTTCAGAAACATGAACGTTGGTGGCACTGAGCTCTCTTGCCAAGTGTGGTTTGGCCTATTGTAATTTTAAGATGCTGCTTATGTATGTCAAGGTTGACGAATCACTCAATGCTGTCTCTCAGAAGTGAGAAAAAAGCATCTAGCTGTCAGCTAGGGATGTAACCAGGAAGCATATGCAAATGTGCAAAGCTAGGCTCAGTTCTCAGTGGTACAGAATATGCTTGCCCTCGAGACATGTAGCTGTTGTCAGCTTGCTTACTGTATTGAGTGCAGAGGTAGGGCAGGAGGTGGAAGAAACTTGACCATGACCACTTGCAGTGGCTGTCTGGAGAGCTTCCCTTAGATGCCTGTGTCTTCACTGAATGCTTGCTCGCTTCTTCTACTCTTATGGCCTGATATTCGCATGATGGCATTTGGGTCTAACTTCTGGGTACAAATGGGAATTCACGTACACCTTCTAGATCCTGTTAGTGTCTGCTCCAGAAAAGTTAGATAGGCTGGCTTTTCAGAAGGTTTTGGCTTATGTTACTGTCGACCCATGGAAAGGGCTTCTTCCTCCTGACTGGACAGCTCTAGGAAAGTATCTGGTCCCAAATCCACCTCTAAGCACCTGCCAGAGCCTGCAGGAATGCCATATTCTTGTCTTCCCCCAACCAGGTTATAAGGAACAGGACCAGAAGCGTGGTTCATCTCACCCAGATTTCTCCCCAGAGTCTACTCATGCTCAGGCACATAGAATAAGCTGGGGCACCATGGGCTATGGGTCCCCAGTCCTGCCCAGCACTGCTAGAGGCAGTTCACCACCAGCTCTGCTGCTATCTTAGTGGTCACCCAGCTCTGTCATGAGCTTTCGTTTGCTGTGTTTTCAAAGCATGTTTAATGTCATATTACTGTTTTTCTTGCAGTCCTGCAACATGCACAAGCTGGCTTTGTCAAGTGTAGGTTTTTAGATCATTTACCCCCCATGGGTGAAAAATCAGCTCTGGCTGTCCACATAATGACTCTCATAGCAGACACACACACACACACACACACACACACACATTTGCATTTTATATTTGTTCGCACTTACTAGCTTGCTTATTTTTTCATGTCACAAGATTATTGGAGCCTATGCTGGTTAGCCTTGACTACCAACTTGACCCAACACAGAGTCACCAGGGAAGAGAGTGTCCACTTTGAGGTTACCCAGGTGAAGTTGGCCTGTGGGGGATTTTCTTGATTGTTAACCAATGTAGGAGCGCCCTGCCCTCTGTGGGCAGCACCATTCCCTGGGCTGCATAAGAAAGCTAATTAAGCACAAGCCAGAGAGTAAGGAAACAAGCAGTGTCCTCCATAGTCCCTGCTGTATTTCCTTGGCTGTGAGGGGGTTTCTGGTCAGAGATAATATTGCATAGAAGATCCAGACCTGCCTTCAAGGTTCTGCCCTGAATTTCCTCAACGATGAACTGTGATCTATAAGCTGAAAAAAAGTCCTTTGCTCCCATAAATTGCTTTTGGTCATATTGACAGAAAGAAACCAGGAAAGGGCATCTGTGGGTACTTTCTCTCCTGGTCTGTAGACAAAACCTTACTCTTTTAACCAGCCTGTGGTAGTTGGAAATTCAGTAGTTTAGAGTAGTTCTGACTCTATAAACAATCTTGGCCGGGCAGTGGTGGCGCACGCCTTTAATCCCAGCACTTGGGAGGCAGAGGCAGGTGGATTTCTGAGTTCGAGGCCAGCCTGGTCTACAAAGTGAGTTTGAGGACAGCCTGAACTACACAGAGAAACCCTGTCTCAAAAAACCAAAACAAAACAACAACAACAAGACAAAACAAAAAAAAACCAACCAACCAAACAAAAAAAAAAAACCAAAAAAAAACCCAAACCAAAACAAAACAAAACCCTTGAAGTTAAGTTACTTTTCCTATTTCTCTGTCAATGGTGCATGTGCGTGTGTGCGTGTGTGTGTGTGTGTGTGTGTGTGTGTGTGTGTGTGTGTGTGTGTGTGAGATGTGTGTCTATCCCTGTGACTGTAGCTGTTGTTTGAACTTGGTTGTAACAAATGGAATTGCTGGGACAGAGGCTGTGCATATTTCCGCAATTGATAAGGAGAGCTCAACAGAATACAGCTCTTTGGGATTTGAGTCTCCTTTCACAGCTGGCTCCTGCTACAGCCCTACATCTAGCCTGCTGCTATCCAGAGACTTCTGGGCTTATGATACTCAGGATATCTGCCGGCACAAATCTTGGCCAGCATCTGTAAGAAGGCTCTGTCCCCTTTCCTCAGGGTAAGGGACCATGCTTAGCACTCCTCCATGTTTTTCTGTAAAGGGTAGGGCCATGGCTTCCTTCTGTGGGCAGAAAGTCATGTGTCATTAGGAAATGGTACAGGGCACCTCATGCGAGTACCATGAAGTAATTATTTCTTCTTTTAAAAAATTAGGTATTTATTTACATTTCAAATGTTATCCCTTTTCCTCATTTCCCCTCCGAACACACCCTATCTCCTCAACCCTCCCCCTGGTCACCAACCAACCACTTCCCTGTCTTAGCATTCCCCTACACTGGGGCATTGAGCCCTTCACAGGACCAAGGGCCTCTCCTCTCATTGATGTCCAACAAGACCATCCTCTGCTACATATGCGGCTGAAGCCATAGATCCCTCCATGTGTACACTTTGGTTGGTAGTTTTAGTCCCTGTGAGCTCTGTAGGCACTGGTTGTTTCATATTGTTGTTCCTCTTATGGGGCTGACAGCTCCTTCAGCTCCTTGGGTCCTTTCTTTAGCTCTTCCATTGGGGACCCTATGCTCAGTCCATTGGTTGGCTGAGAGCATCTACTTCTGTATTTATCAGGCAGTGCCAGAGCCTCTCAGGAAACAGCTACATCAGGCTCCTGTCAGCAAGCACTTGTTGGCATCCACAATAGTGTCTGGGTTTGGTGACTGTATATGGGATGAATCCCCAGGTGGGGCAGTCTCTGGATGGTCTTTCCTTCAGTCTTTGCTCCACACTTTGTCTCTATATCTCTTCCCATGGGTATTTTGATCCCCCTTCTAAGAAGGACCAAATTATCAATACTTTGGTCTTCCTTCTTCTTGAGCTTCATGTGGTCTGTGAATTGTATTTTGGATATTCTGAGCTAATATGCACTTATCAGTGAGTGCATACCATGTGTGTTTTTTTGTGACTGGGTTACCTTACTCAGGATATTTTCTAGTTCCATCCATTTGCCTAAGAATTGTATGAATTCATTGTTTTTAATACTCCATTGTGTAAATGTACCACATTTTCTGTATCTATACCTGAAGTAATTATTTCTCTATTACATTATTTTTGGTGAGCATTTGAAACACTTATAGAGATGGATAAACTGTGAATCCTGGGTAGTTTTAAGTGTGGACATAGTGTGGTTCTGGTTTCTACCTGTCAAATATGTAGGTTCATTTTTAAAGTCAAATTTATTTTTAAAAGGTTTAATATTTAATACAAATCTTTACACAAGAGTAGATAGATAGATGATAGATAGATGGTTGATAGATAGGATAGATAAATGATAGAAGTGTATGAAAAAGAGGGTTGTACATACCCCAGTAGGCTCAGTCTTCTGCATTTTAATGTAGCTATCTATGTAGCTTTGGTGGCTTTTGGTGTTTCACTGGTGTCTTAGTCAGGGTTTCTATTCCTGTACAAACATCATGACCAAGAAGCAAGTTGAGGAGCAAAGGGTTATTCAGCTTACACTTTCTATATCACTGTTGATCACCAAAGGAAGTCAGGACTGGGACTCAAGCAGATCAGGAAGCAGGAGCTGATGCAGAGGCCACGGAGGGATGTTTCTTACTGGCTTGTTTCCCCTGGCTTGCTCAGCTTCCTTTCTTATAGAACCCAAGACTACCAGCCCAGGGATGGTACCACCCACAATGGGCCCTCCCATCACTAATTGAGAAAATGCCTTACTGCTGGATCTCATGGAGGCATTTCCTCACCTGAAGCTCATTTCTCTGTGATAACTCCAGCTTGTGTTAAGTTGACACATAAAAGCAGACAGTACAACTGACCCTTGCCAACTTAACACACAAACACATCACTATTAAGATTCAACCTTTAATTTCTTATTCATCCTCAAGATCTAAATAATTTTAAAAGTCCCACAATCTTTGAAAATTCTTATTTATTAAAATTTCAATCCCTTTAAAATATCCAATCTCTTTTAAAATCCAAAGTCTTTTTACAATTAAAAGTCTCTTAACTGTGGGCCCCACTAAAATACTTTCTTCCTTCTAGAGAGAAAAATATCAGGTCATAGTCTCAATCAAAAGCAAAATCAAGACCCCAACTGTCCAATGTCTGGGATCCAAAACATGATCTTCTGGGCTCTTCCAAGGGCTTGAGTCACTTCTCTAGCACACACCTTTATAGCACACACCTTGTCTTCTAGGCTCTAGCTGCCTGTACTCCACTGCTGCTGCTGTTCTTAGTGGTCATCTCATGGTACTGGCATTTCCAAAACACTGCTGTCTTCTGCTGCAACTAGGCTTCACCAATAGCCTCTCATAGGCTCTCTTCATGGTGTCAAGCCTCTACTCCTTTTGCATGACCCCCTCAGTCCTGGGTCATCAATTGCAGCTGAGGCTGCACCTTCACCAATGTCCTTCCACAGCCTCTCACAGTGCCGAGCCTCAGCTGTTCTTCATGACCCCTCATGCCTTCAAAACCACTACCATCTGGGCAACTCTGAAACATTACCAAGTCCAACCACAGCACAAAGTAAAACCTTGACTATCTCTGGAACACAGCCTTTGTGTTCTCAGAAAACACTTCACAGAAGATTTCACCTCAATGATGCTGGTCTCTTCTTAATCACTGCTAATTTCTTAGCTCCAGCTAACCAGCATCAATAGTCCCAGTAATGCAAAGTTTTCACTTTAGTAGTTCTGGTATCTTGTTAATCACAGCTGATTCTGCAACTCCAGCTAACCAAAAACCACAGAATCTTCACAATCAAAACATGGCCCTTATAAGAGTCTTTAATCTCCCCCCTGAAACTTCACAAGCCAGGCCTCCATCTTCTGCACTGTTCTCAACATTATCTTCCAAGCTCCTGAAGAACATCCCACAGAGACCTTAACATCCAATGTCTCTTCTAGCTCAAAGTTCCAAAGTACTTCCACAGTCCTCCCCAAAACATGGTCAGGTTGTCACAGGAATACCCCACTACGTTGGTACCAATTTATCTTAGTCAGGGTTTCTATTCCTGCACAAACATCATGACCAAGAAGCAAGTTGGGGAGGAAAGGGTTTATTCAGCTTACACTTTCTATATCACTGATGATCACCAAAGGAAGTCAGGACTGGAACTCAAGCAGGTCAGGAAGCAGGAGCTGATGCAGAGGCCATGGAGGGATGTTCTGTACTGGCTTGCTTCCACTGGCTTGCTCAGCCTGCTCTCTTATAGAATCCAGGAATACCAGCCCAGAGATGGTACCACCCACAATGGGCCCTTCCCCCCTTGATCACTTATTGAGAAAATGCCTTACTGCTGGATCTCATGGAGGCACTTCCTTACCTGAAGCTCATTTCTCTGTGATAATCCAGCTTGTGTCAAGTTGACACATAAAACCAATCAGTACAACTGGTCACAAGATTTGAGAGATTAAAAAAGAATATTTTAGTATACTAATTTTTGTTTTTGTCGAACCTCTTCTTTTTTTGACCTTTATGTCCTAAGAAAGGAGATCTGCTTCCTGTACTTGATTCATTAGATCATGTGGCCAACTGTCTTGATCTGCCTGAAACCAATCAGGACAGTCCTTGGTTGGTCACTTGCTGTATAGAATGTTTCCGGTGACACAGTCTTCTTTTCAGGTTTTTTTTTTTTATTTCATTGATATCAAAAAATTCAGAAGCTAGGCATGGTAATACCTGCCTGTGATCCCAGAGCTCCAGAGGCTGAGGCAGGAGGATTACCACAGAATTATAGCCTAAGCCATAGAGAGAGACTCTGTTTTAAATAACAAAACAAAGTAATACAAAAAGAATTTAAGGATGGACACAGAAGGGCCCTTGGGGACAATTTATTAGATTTAGAAAGAGGGAGAATACCCCGATGTCATGCTCAAGGTATTGGGGAGGAAAAGGAATAGAAAGTCACTCTTGATAGAACACAGGTGAACGCTACACCTTGGAGAGCTAAGATAACACATGAGGAAGGGGCAGGAGCTGTGCAGGTAGAACCTTTGTTCTTTGTAGCTTTTACTGCAGAAAGTGTAAAATGACCCTTGTCTTAAGATGTGTGAACCTTGGGTGTGACAGCCAACTTTCCAGACTATCAAAGTGGAAGTGTGTGTGAATGTGTTGTATGTGCCCGTATGTGTGTGTGTGTGTGTGTGTGTGTGTGTGTGTGTGTGAGAGAGAGAGAGAGAGAGAGAGAGAGAGAGAGACAGAGTGTGTATGTGAGTGTGTGTGTGACTGTGTGTATGTGTGTGTGAGTGTGTGTGTATGACTGTGCGTATGTGTGTGAGTGTGTGTGTGTGATCACGTGATCACGCTCATGTGTTTATGTGTGTGTATGCACGCGTGTTTGACTTCAGAGTCCACCAGAGGAGAATGCTGTGTGTGCTCTTCTGTCATCCTCTGTCCCATAGAGACAGAGCCTAGCTCAGGTTCTGGAGTGAGGTTGATAGCAGGCAAACCTCAGTGACCCTAAGGAGGAAACATTCAAATTTAATAATTTAATACTACTTGTCAACTAAGACTTGTTCTGTGTCTTAGAATTCTGGAATAAGCTGCAAGCGACTTATTGTTGCTAGCTTACCTGCTAGCTATGTTCAAAGCCCCATGTAGTTGGTTGCCTTTAACTTTAGGAGTAGTGATAAGTAGCCTGTGGCTTTATCTCACTCCCTGGGCCTAGTACTGATTCATTTAAATCAAATTATGGAAGGCCAGTTCATAAACAGGAATCACAGTCTGCTTAGAGATCTTTATTACAGCATTTTAAATTTGGGCTTTGGGGTCTGCATCTCATTAAGGTGAAGACCACTCTTTTCCCTTTTTTATCTCATCCTCTGATGAGTCCTCTTTTTCCTTTGGCTTCAGTTTGTCCCTTGCTTAGGACATAAAACAAAATGTTCTCTTTAGAGAAGGAAGGATCTTGCCTCAATGGAATCCAACATGGGAGGTACCTAGTAATCACTTTTATAAACAGGTCAATGACCTCTGACCAAGCCATGAGTAAAGGCCATTGTCTACCAAGGAATAAATGACCAGTGATAACTGGAGAGGTGGCACAGTGGTTAAGAGCACTGACTGCTCTTCCAGAGGTCCTGAGTTCGATTCCCAGCAACCACATGGTGGCTCACAACCATCTGTAATGGGATCTGATGCCTTCATCTGGTTTGTCTGAAGACAGTGACAGTGTCTCTATAAGCATAAAAAAAATAAATATTTTTTTTAAAATGACCACTGATAACACACATTGCCCCAGAGGAATGTGAATACTGACCTTCACATGTTCTCAGTAGTGCTAGGGCAGCAGATGTCTACAAAGTCCTCCACTTCTCTTCCTTCTTGCCTAGTATCCCTGTGAGACCACACAACAGACATGGTGACTCAGGCAGCAGAATTAGTAGGCTGGTGTGTCGAGAACAGAAGTTTGGACTAAGTTAATGAAGTGAGTAGGCGGGATGAAAGATTTTAGGTGCTGTGCCTGGAGTTTTCTCTCCCTGTAGGTAAGGAGTCCCACCCCCCAAGGAATCACTGGGTTTTAGTACAAAGGATCTTGAAAATTAACCACATGGAAAAAGGCAGGAAGCTGGCTTGCCAGAGCTCCATCTGTGGCCATAAAGGCACAGAGATGGAATTAGCCATTCAGGACTTCTGTTTCAAATGCCAGAAGTCCTACTCAGATTCACTTAAGGAGAAAATTTTGACTGACACAAGAAAATTGCAGGGGTGGGTGTGATGGGCTTTAGGTAGGGGTGCAGCTAATATCTCAGGGCCTTCTTGCTGTGGTCAAGAAAGTCTTTGGAGCCCCTTGTAGGCTGACAGATTGTGTTACTAGCAGTCCAGTTCCAGCCATCTGTGTGATCCCAGAAGAAAGACATTCCTACAGCACTAATGTCATGAGAGTAATTAGGATCAGAACCTGGGCCCTGGCAACCCTAAGGAGCTAGGCTCAAGAAACTAGGCTCATTGCTCCTGTTAAAGAGACAAGGCACAGTCAAATGCAGAGAGAGGAGATCTAGTGTGGTCTCACTGGACAAAAAACAAACGGTGAGGCTCAGTGAACCCCCAAGTCCATCTATGGGTCCTGACTTGAGGTTTAGGTTTAGAGGGCCGGGCTTACACATAACTTTGAACATGTCTGGTCAAGATGCATCACTGTCTAGGCTCCAGTCTGGTGTGAGGTGCTTAAACTGGGTGCTCCTCTTGGGAGAAGAGTGCCTCCTCTGGCTGGCCCAGAGCTTCCGCTTTGTTCCTTTCCTAGCTTGAGACTCCCGGAGAGAGTTCAGTTCCTTGAGGACTATTCTTGTAGAGTTCTGACAGCCAATGGGAGGGTCACACATTATGCATTGCTTCCTTTTGAAGACCTTGGCCCCAGTGAGGATGGCTGCACTGAGAGCATGGCTTTTGTCCCAGTGTCATCTCTGAGCTAGTGACTAGCTGAATTTTGCCATTAGGTTCATAGTCTGGGCCTGGGTCACAGGCTTGCACATGGGCATATGGGGCAAGATACCTCTGAACTACATGAGATAGATGCCAATGGGAGAAAGGAAGTCTTGTAACATAATGAAGTCAGGGAGCGCAGCAGATGACTGATGGGCTAACTGCTCTCTGAGCTCAATTCTTAACTTTTAAAACTGAGAGGTGGACTCTTGAGAAATTCTCAATAAACTTTTGTTAAGAAAAAATAACAGAGAGAGAGAGAGAGAGAGAGAGAGAGAGAGAGAGAGAGAGAGAGAGAGAGAGAAATAAGGAAGTATTTATTAAATATGGAAGACTCAGCATCACAAAAGATATTGGTATATTGATACAGTTCTATGTCTTGTCCTGGATCCTTCAATATCCTGTCTAGTTTCCAGGAAGGAAGGAAAGAGGAAGGAAGGAAGGAAGGAAGGAAGGAAGGAAGGAAGGAAGGAAGGAAGAATATTTTCTGAGCAAGAAATCTTTTGAACCTAGGGCTCTTAGCTTTTTCTTCAACTCCTTTTCACAGTCTTGAAGGCATAGCTGGTGTTTGAGGAAAAAGGGGGGCTTTCAGATCCTCTGTAAAGACACCCCTGAGACAGAGGTGAGTGCTGAACAGCTCTTAGAAAGCAGCATGTTGAACTCAGTGTCAATAAATGGCAAAACCAAGTGTTCCTCCTCACCTTCTTTGGAACCCATGGGCCTGGGAGGCTCTTCCCGAAGGCATGGCAGCCTGTGAGAGGTAGATGGGGCCTTGGCAGAGCCTAGGCGGCCTTGACTGTCTTGCCTGGAAGAAATGCCTATTTTCCTTCTACAGGCTGCCACCTCCAGTGACAGTGACTTGTTTCTGACAGTATTGCCAGATCTCTCATGAAGATGTAACACTACGCTTGGAATCTGAGTCTAATGTGACTCCTGATTTGTTGTATGTGGCCTCAGTTTCCAAGGCTAAAGCTGTTTGTTAGGGGCACCAGAGAGCTAGCTAGCTGCTGTGGGTGTGTGAAGCAGGTGCTGATTCCTCCTTCATGCTTCTGTGAGGTCGTCATGGTGTGGTGCTTCTCACACAGAGCCGGTGCAGTGGTCTGGGATTGGTTATGATGTGGAATCTGATTAGGGAGGGTTGAGGTAGGTCTGTTAGATGGCCAGCGCTCCTAGTCTGGGACTTTGGTGGCACAGATGGCTCTTTGCTGATTCTAACACTCCAGGGGTCCTTTGCTACCTGCCATTGCCCCTGGGCCTTTGAGCTGCTCATGTGGAGCCCAAGCTGTTGTAGCCTAATGAGGCCCTGAATGTTCTTCATGTGGGATCGGGATGGTGACTTTGTTCTGACTAAGACTTGGTGACTGGATCCTCTAGTGGGAAATGTCAGCATGATGACCAAGGCCTGAGGACTTTTGCCATCCTTCTTCTGATGAGGACAAGGACATCAAGGCAGACCTAGAGTCCCTTCTAGTCAGTCTTGTTCGTACTCTTCCTCCTTCTTGTCCTCTTCCTTCTGTATGGTCTTTATTTTGGAATAATATACATAACAAATAGGTATTAAAAAGAAAAGACAGGTTAAATGAAAAAGGGCCAGGGAGAGCAGGCTGTGCTCCCTGTACCAGAGCCTTGGTCCTCAGGGTTACCTCTGTTACCACACTCTGATCAATCATACCTGTGAGACTGCTGTATCAGTAAGAATTTCATCTCTGTAATACAATACTTGTCATAAAAAAACTTGCAAGGAGGAAAGATCGATTTTGGATCACAGCGCCAGAGGTTTCTGGAACATGGTTCTTGGCTCCATTGACTGGGCCCATGGTGAGATGGAACACCATGGCTATGGAAATGTGGTAAAGAATGGTCTTCACTGCACAGTAGTCAGAAGTAAGAGAGAGAAGGGGACCCGAGACCAGGTGTAACCTTCAAAGGCACCCCCTAGTTCCTATATCTAGGCCCTGCCTACTAAATGCTCTACCGCATCTTAAACTATGTCACTATCTAGGGATGTGAGCCTTTAAGGACATTTCATATGGAAACTATAGTGGGCACTTCTGGTTCTAAATGTCATAGAAGGATAGACTTCAGGGTTGACTGACCAGGAGCTTTGGTTGTTTTCGTCATGCCTCTGCATCCTGCTGGTCACCGAGGTTGTGCTGGGACCAGCTCCTTCACGGTCAGGTGGCCACCACAGCAAGCAGGCAGTGTCTCAGCATTGTTTGTCACTGTCTATTCCTCTGCGCCAAAGAGCTTTGTCTCTGCTGGCACAGCTGGGGCAACTGGGTGCTCTGATAGGTTTGGCCTGCCCCTGTGACTGGGAGCATGGGAGTTCTGAGGGCCAGAAAGAGGGGATTCAATGACAAGACATGCATCCCAGCTAAGAGATTAAGAATGGGCCATTGCTTCTTAAAGTCTCCTAGTATACCTGTGTGATTCTGAACTTCCTATTTGTTTAGTATTGACAGCAGCCCAGGCACGCAGACTATCTCTTCTACGTATCTCTCTCTTCTACTGCTCACTGTAAGCCAACAAACAGGTGAAAAAGTAAGGCACAGACTGTTCAAGTGGATTGTCCAAGGTCACACAGCACTAAGCGCAGGCCTTGTGACTGTACACTCTTAATCACCAAACAGTCCCAGCTCCCACATGCTTCCTGGTGACTTGGCTCTCTTGCTTCTGAGCCGATGTTAGAAGTTCAGCTCTCTGTCTCTACTGTCACCACACACACCAGGCTCTGGGCAGGGATGCCATGACTGACTGGGAGTGAATTCCAAACCATCTTTCTGTCTTTAGATCCTAATAACTATTATCACCGACGTAATGAGATGACCACCACTGATGACCTGGATTTTAAGCACCACAACTATAAGGAAATGCGCCAGGTAAGACCAGAGTGTTGGGATTCGATATGACTTTTTCAAAGAGCATCAGGGCATGAGCCAATGAGCACTGTGTAGGATCCTCTGGGCAATCAAATGGGTCCTCCTTCACTAGGAAATGGCTAAAATGGGGCTCAAAAGTAGATGTTCATCACTGAAGTCTTTAGTTCTTAAAGCTTCTGTGTATTTGAGCTGGGTCACTGGCTGAGGGAAGTTACTGATTGTGGACCTGGGGGTGAGAGGGTACTCATGGTAAAGCAGGAGGCCTTCTCTGGGTCTGCATGCTGTGGCCCACAACTGACCTCCATTAATGTGTTCAGTCCTTTTAAGAGCCTAGGACAGTAGGGACTGTAAGTACCTTCTCTTATCAACAGGGAAACTGAGTCACTGTGATACTATATAGCACTATCACCTCTTACTACAATATTCAGATTCTTAGCTTAACCTTGGTTGTCCATTGGATCGACCTGGAAAATAAAATTATTGGTTATTTTATTTATTTGTATTTCAAATGTTGTCCCCTTTCCAGGTTTCCCCTCCCCAAATCCCACCCTCCCTCCCCTTTGCCTGTATGAGGGTGCTCCCCTACCCTCCCACCCATTCCCACCTCACCTCTCTAGCATCCCTTTACGCTGGGGTATTGAGCCACCACAGGACCAAAGGCCTCCTCTCCCATGATGCCAGATAAGGCAATCCTCTGCTACATACATATCTGAAGCCATGGGTCCCTCTTTGATTGGTGGTTTAGTCCCTGGGAGCTCTGGGTGGTCTAGTTAGTTGACATTGTTGTTCTTCCTATGGGGTTGCAATCCTCTTCAGCTCTTTCAGTCCTTCCCCTGACTCTTCTATTGGGGTCCCCATGCTCAGTCCGATAGTTGGCTGTATTTGCATCTGTTTTGGTCAGATGTTGGCAGAGCCTCTCAGGGGACAGCTATACAAGGCTCCTGTCAGCAAGAGCTTCTTGGCATCAGCAATAGTGTCAGGGTTTCCTGTCTGCAGATGGGAAGGATCCCTAGATGGGGCAGTCTCTGGCTGGCCTTTCCTTCAGTCTCTCCTCCATTTTTTTTGTTCCTGCATTTCCTTTAGATAGGAATAATTCTGAGTTAAAATTTTTGAGATGGGTGGGTGGCCCCATCCCTCAACTGGGGGCGTGCCTATCTACTGGAGATGGTCTGTACAGGTTCTATCTCCCCTTTGTTGGTTATTTCAGCTAATGTCATCCCCATTGGATTATGGGAACCTCTTGCTTCCTTGGCATCTGGGACTTTCTATTGGCTATCCCCAGTTCCCCATCCCCCACTGCTACATATTTCTGTTCAATTTCCTGACCCCCTGTACTTGTCTCCTGTCTCTTCCCATACCTGATCTTGTCCCCCACTTTCCTTTCTCCTCCTCTCTTCCTCAGAGACCCCTCCCTCCCTCAACCTCCTGTGATTATTTTGTTCCCCTTTCTAAGTAGGATGGAAACATTCACACTTTGGTCTTCCTTCTTCCTAAGCTTCATATGGTCTGTGAGTTGTATCATGGGTATTTTGAGCTTTTGAGCTAATAACCACTTATCCATGAGTACATACCATGTGTAGCCTGGAAAATTTATAAAATATCTGTATGTGAGCCTCCTCAGACACAGTGAAGCCGAAATCTTAGTGGAAGTAAGTATTCTAGAAGTTGTCCCATGCTTCTGTATAGCCAGGCCTCAGAACTTGCTGTGATTGGCAGTTAGGAATCTGAGTCCAGGTAGCAGGAATTGGTGATCAAGTGTGATTTTCTCAGACTGACCCTGAGTCTCAGTAACTCTAATCTGCGTCAGCCTGTGTGTGCTGACTGCAACACACCCCTGAGAAGGGCAAAAGGGCAGCACCTGCACTCGGTTCACTGTCTCTGAGGTCCTGATCCTCACTCACACCCAGCATGTGTACTGCATGTATCCTGGGTAGACAAAAGCGAATATCTGTTCCCTTCAGATAGGGCACCAATGACAGAACTTGAGTTCACTGACATCCAACTTGCTAAAGCAAAGAGTTTACTGGACTTCTAGACAGAATATAAGTTAGGGGTTACCTTCAGGAATGTAGGTGATATTAAAGCAGCTGCCCCAATAGAAAGTTTCAGCCCAGAATGAATAGCAATTTCTTCATAGTGGTGAGAGCAGAGTATTCCAACAACTTCACTTAACCTTCTGTTTTCTATATACCCCAGTACCTCCAAGACAGGGCCACTTGCAGCTAGAATAGAATTCTATTCACCTGACAGGGAGGTACAGGAGGAAGTGGCTGGGTTCTCAGATAACAGTCCAATGGCTGTGCTCCTTCCTTCTGTGAGGGGAGGTCAAGGGTCGTGGGGCTGGATCTTGAGGGTCTCTGGTAAGTAGTCATAGCTGCTCTGTTGAAGATGGTAGTGACTGGTGTGCTCAGAGGACAGCGGTCTACAACAATGTGCTGGAGAGTATGTGAGGCTTCGGCAATGGAGAGATCCTTAGCTACTCAAGAATCGGACTAAAGATGATCGCACAAACAACCTCAGATTACATTGGCAAGTAAGAACTCAGCAAATGCTAGTCAATGCCCCTCAGAGGGAGGTCTTGTGGGCCAAGAGACGGAGCCAACTTCCCAAAACAAAGAGGAGATGTTTCTGAAATCGGAGTTATCAGGCTGACCTTCAGCTCCATGGAATGAGCATGCCGGGCTTGTCTCACTGTCATTTAACTTGAGATACGCACGGCTTCCAGACACCTGTCAGCACAGACATAGAAGTGGGATGTGCTAAAGAACTCCTCTTACTGTCTTGCTCTTCAGAAACAGAGATAATGTGCTTGGACTTGAGGTTTGTGACTCATGCCTGCTGCTCCACTTTCTCGGGGTATTTTTATGGCTCTGCCCACCATTCTGTCTCTTCGGGAGCTCTGATGGGTTAACATAGCCTTGCTCGATGGGTGTCCCAAGGCATCTCTTCAAGTGAGACAAGTATCAGTTCAGTTGGTACAGTGAGCTTTAAGTATATATAAAGTGGGCTGATTGCTCAGAGTCCCTGCAATGGAGACCTTGCTATTCTATGCACATTCCTGGGGTCATCTGGGGAGAGCTAGCAGTATGTGCTTTATACATGAGGTGGCTATAATGACCACTGCTCAGGAGATGGCACAGCTAAGAGGACTCAGGATCACCAAGACAGCCACCCTGGGTCACCTCTGAAGTCTTACTACCCCCAAATCACTGAGTTGGAAACTGTGCAGGGAACATTTCCCAGTCCTAGTTGAGTACTCGGGCTGGAAGCCATTGCCATGCAGATTGCTATTTTTGGGGGTCAGATGAGAAGACAAAATTGCTGGCCCTCTCTCTCGATGGAGTCCTCTAGGTGGCTGTAAAAATATTCCTACCCCAGAAAGGATAGTTGGCTTAGCCTACCACTGAAAGAGACATTTATAGGCAACAATAAAATGAGAGGCAGCAATAAGAAGGAATGAAAAAAAAAAGTGGCGACACTCGTCACACTGTAAGAGGACAGCAATGAGCATGTGGGTCACTCCCATGCAGCACATGTCTTTAGAGCACTGAGCTACATGGCTTGTGTTCCAAGCAGAGGGAGGGGGCAAGAGGCGAGGAAGGCAGAGAAGAAGGTGAAGACTTTCTGAACATCCATACTTTGAGGCAGAGAGACTTGTGCCAAGAGAACCTTGGAGGCATTCCTAGTGTGTATATTTATAACTTCCTGGTTACTTGTTTAAATATACGTTTGTTTTCATCTCCTTCACTTGGAGTGATGGGGGCCATGTCCCTGTCACTTATCACAAGTCTATAATACGAAATTTAGCATCCATGTGCTTAATGTCATCATTAGCGTCATGACAAATGGGATGGGGACAGATGAGTTGCTTGCTCATGGCTGGGAGAAGCTTCAGCTATAGCTGGGACCAGTTGGTATCTGGATTGTTGACAGACTTTAGCAGACAGAGAGGGAAGAAGACTGATTGCCTCTGTCCAAGCAAAGAGGCCAGCGGTAATAAAAGGGAGGAGGCAGGTGGGCACTGGGAGTGAAGACAGGTCCTAAATGAGCTGTGCTCCCTCTCTATGTGGAGGGAAGGCTAGTGAGTCCTGCCACAGTTCCTAGGAAAGGAACTTTTGGGATTGGGGTGTAAGAGGACAGGCATCTCTGAGGAGGGTAGTTGACCTGAACCAGCGGTTAGGGTATGTTTAAGGTAGGGTGGGGCATGTTCTTATTGAGGAATGGCTTGCCTTTCTCTGGTAGGAAAGGAATAGGATTCCAGAGAAAGAATACCTTGTCTTTGGTTTGAGACATGATGTATATGGCGAAGCCCTGGGTGTTCAGGAGCTGCAGGGTGGCTGCCGTTTAATATGGTGTAGGTAGACAGCAGTTAAGGAGGAAGCAGGAATTATAGAGTAGTTGGCTGGCAAGACTGATGTAGGTGGTGGCTGAGGATGGCCAGGGACATTGGGTTGTGGGTGAAGTGAGCTGAGCCTGCCCCCATGCTGTGTGGTCAGCCTGAGCATGAGGACAGGTGGTGATGGTAGGATGCCAGGCAAAGTAGTAGGTCTGGCGGTCCAGATAACCAATGTCCTGACCCGTGGATGGTCTCCACCCTGCTTCCACCTTCTTCCCGTGGGGAATTCCATTGTCACTGACTTAGAGGTAGTTTCTGAAGAGGATAGGAAAAGACTTTTCATTTTCTGTTTTAAACATTGTTTTTAAAAGGAACCCTTCCATTCACTGGACAAGCATACTTATATCAACAGAACCCCAAGTCTAAAGAATCCTCCATAGGCTCACTGCACTGGCAAGTCAGCAGTTTTCACATGGTCCTTGTCTCAGCTTGTTCACAGGTTTACTGAAGTCCAGAGATTGAGTAATTTTTAAACAATAGAAGTTGAGTTTTCATAGTTCTTAATATTGGTGGCCTAGAATCAAGACACCAGCAGATTCTGTGCCTGGTGAGAACTGCTCTCTACTTCCAATACGGTGCCTTGTTCCTGGGTCATCATGTGGAAGGAAGAAAGGCAAATAGCCTACCTGGTTTCCTCCAGTCCTTTTATGAGGATATTCACTCAACTAATAAGGGCAGAACCTATGTTTCTAATTCACCTCCTGGAAAAGTCCCCACCCCTCTATATTATGCAATTGGGTCTTGGATTCCACCTTATGAAGTTGAGGAACATATTCACCCAAACTACAGCAATAGGTTTCTATCCCTCCATACTGAAACTCCTGTTGACAGATTCTGCAAGGTTGTGATTAGAATATACCTGTCTTTGCCCCATGTCTCTCAGCGATGGTTCCCTAGCATCAGGCCCTCCCCCTGCTGTCTCCAATGCTGCCCTGTGGGCTGGTGAGTGAATGCATTGTGGTTTACCAGCCTTCTCCCTGCTTTGAAGCATTTGGAAATCTCCCAACTTCTGACTGTGCCAAAGTAGGAAACATGCTACAACAAGTGCCATCATGCATATAATTTTAGCTTTCTTCATGGATGACTTCCTTCAGATATATTACTGAAAATTGGATTACTAGAAAAGCATCTCATTATTGTATCTTCTTCAGCAAAGGAGAGAAAGTGAGGAGCCCAGACTTCGGTAGATAGTAGGATGGTGATTCATTTTCCTATTTCAGAATTGATGAGTCCAGCAAACCCTGTTTGCTCCCGTGTCATTCCCCTCCCCCTCCAAGGAGCTGTTTGACATTCTTTCCTTAATTTCTTTCTTCTTCATTATATCAAATTTTAACAACTAAACATTTTCCAGTGGGGTTGGGCTTTGAGGAGGCAAGTACACCATGATCCCTACCTCTCTCTCTCTCTCTCTCTCTCTCTCTCTCTCTCTCTCTCCCTCTCCCTCTCCATATCTAATCTATATCTATATCATCTATCTCACACACACACACACACACACACACACACACACACACACACACACGATATTTCAGACCTATAGAACCAGTTTCTTTAGCCCTGTTAAGGATGCGTGCTCTGGGTCCTGAGAAAACACTACTCTATATTGTGTGTACAATCAGAACCAATATTTGCCATAAAGACCTTATTCTGGCTTGGTTTCTTTTGCTGCATTAGATACCATGACCATAAGTAACTTGGAGAGGAGATGTTCAAAGATATCAAGGCAAAACCTGGAGTCAGGAACTATAGCAGAAACTAAGGGGGGATGCTGCTTACTGGCTTGCTTCTCCCCGCTTGTTCAGCTCCGGTGTGCAGCCCAAAGTCACTTGCCCAGGAATAGCTGAACCCCTCTACATAAAGTAGCAATCAAGAAAGCATCCCACTCATAGGTCCACACATTGGTCACAGACCAATCTGAGGGAGGCAGCTCCCAGGGATGTCAAGCTGACAATCAAGACTAGCCATCACTGACTTGGACACCATAAAAAGAATACCTAACTCTTTCCAGGACCAAATAATCACATTTTCTCACAAGTAGGAGTTATATTTAAGTAGAAGGACTCCTCCCTGATAATGCCTATGATAGTGTTGTTCCTGTTTTTGCAAAGAGAAAGCAGATCAATTCCCAAGACCTTCCTGGGGATGGTGGTCAACCAAGATGTGCATCAGGGTACTGCAGAGCACTGCTCATGAGGGAGAAGTATAAAGGGTCTTCCCACAGGTTAAAATTCTTCCAATTTTCATGCTCATATGAGGGAAGGTCAATTTTGGTATGATAATCCAGTGACACACCAACCATGGCTGAGAAAGTAGGGTTGGGACAAAATACTGCAGGGGAGGATAGAACACAAGGAAGAAAGAAGATTCTAAGATGTGTAGCCCATGGCTATCTTTCTTGCTGCAGGAGAAAGGGGCACATGTAGCTCCAACTTGTATTTCAGAGTGGCAGTGCCCTTCTAATGGGTACTGTCTGTTCACCACCCTTGCCAGGATGTTCTCCTCTGCTCTGCCAGTGCCTGAGTGTCCCTTCTGTTCTTAACATATGGCCCTGAAATGATCCTTGAAACTCTGCAGTCCTTACTCTTTGTATGGTGCCTGATAAAGAGTGGGTCCTCAGTAACTGCACAGAGAAAACAGTCTTCTTTAATCCAGGGTCCGGTGCCTAGGGATTGCAACACACATTTCACCCGGCAACTCAGTTCTTACGAGCAGGGATGTGAGGTAAGGCAACCTCTGGGAGGAGCATGTCTCTTGTCTCCTGCACCCAAAGCTTATTCAACTAGTAGAGATCTCACTACCTTCTTTGAAAGCTCACATCATTCTGCAGACCAAAGCTGTCAGTTGACTAGCTGATTTTAAAATGGGGTTCGCATCCCAATGCAGCCTGCTTCATTCACCATTCGGCCCCATGAGGTTTGTGTCTATGGCCAGCAATGTGGCCCTTACTTAGGACTCATGAACTGGATCGTCCCAGGGCTCCTCCCTGCTACACCGCCAGCTCCGGAAGGGCAGGAACGCCTTCTTTAGGTATGCAGTGGTTATGAAAGCGTACTATCAAATAATCTGCATTTGCACAATTTGATCTCCAAGGAGACTGATTCAGCAAGACGATGAAACCGCAGTGAGTAAGTCATGGCCACAGCCAGGAAGGTGCTGACGGCAGCCAAGGAGCTGATGACAACCAGGGGGAGGCAATAACCACATATCACATCCGAGAGAGGTGAAGATCCCAGCCCAGGAAGATGCTTTACTCTGTTGAAACTGTTGGAACGGAAATGTCAAGTAGCTGGCTAGGAGCCAATAGAAGTGCCTTGTTTGCAGTTCTAGAGGCTAAAACCTTAAGCTCAAGGTGATGGCTGATGTAGTGCTTACTGAGGGAGGGCTCACCTACTAGTTCATATGTGTGTGTGGCCTCTCCACAAATATGGAGAACACAAGCCCTCTGTCTCTTTTAAAGGGTTCTCATCCTGTTTACGCAGTCCGCACCCACATGACATAATTACCATCCAATGCTCTACTTCTTTTTATAAATAAACGTATTATGTGTATTTGTAAGATGTGTTAGGATATGAGCACATGCGTGCGCCCATGTACTTGCCACAGTCACTGGACATCTTGTGGGAGTTGGTTTTCTGCTTCCAGTGTGTGGGTTCACAGGATGAGACTCAGGTCAGGGTATTCACCTACTGATCCATCCTGCTGGACTCAATGCTTCCCCTTTTAATTCTCTGGCCTTGATTAGATTTCAGCTGAGGGACACAGACATTCATTTTGTAGCAAGAGACTATAACTATCATAATCAAATATGTTGGGAGTACAGGGCCAGGATAGGCAATGGCCAAGAGCTTCTCCTTAGAGGCGATGGCCAAAGGATAGGTTCTAGCTGGAAAGGTGGGTATTATCCTGGGGAGAAGGGGGCCGGAGAAGGTATTCTGGATAGGTGTAGCAGTGAGGCTGTGGGGAGGACAGGGGTGCTGGGGCGGGAGGCTGTAGCGATTGCTTCCTTTTGGGGAGCATTGCTTTTTTTTTTTTTTTTTTTTAGTGGACAGTCAACATGACTCAAAATTTGTCGTTTGCCTTGTCTTTCAGCTGATGAAGGTTGTGAATGAAATGTGCCCCAATATTACCAGGATTTACAACATTGGCAAAAGCCACCAGGGCCTGAAGTTGTATGCGGTGGAGATCTCTGACCGTCCCGGGGAACATGAAGTTGGTGAGAAAGAGTTTTGTCTGAGTCTGTTTGCCGTTGCTGCAACAAGCACCATAACCAAAAAGCAGCTTGGGAGGATCTGTTTCAGCTTGCAGGTAGTAAGTTCACCATCCAGGAAAAGCAGGGGAGGCACTCAAGCAGGAGTTGGGAACGGGAGCTGAAGCAGAGGCCATGGAAGGATTCTGCTTATTGCATTTCTCAGTTATCTTTTTAATACAGTCCAGCACACCTGCCTAGGGGTGGTACACTCACAGTGGGCCAGGCCCTCCTATATTAATTAGCAATTAAGAAAATAACTTCAAAGACATGGCCACAGGCCATTTTGCTATGGGCATTTCTTCAGCTGAGGTTCCTTCTTCCCAGGTAACTCTAGGTTCATCTCCGGTTAACGGCTGCTGATAACTATGTCAGCTCCTCTCCCAAGAGGATGGTATATTCACTAGCTCCTAACCTAACTTGAAGGCATCTCCCCATACCCCACATGACAGTGTCCATACCCTGGGTGTGAGCCACCCGTCCCACAACCATTTCACACAAGAGGATCTTGGCTCTGTGCCCCTCAGATCTGAGAACTGTGAAGCTCTCTGAGCTAGAAGCACCCTCCTCCTTTGCTGCACAGGGACCACATTCGACTGTGCTCTCTGCTTCTGGGGCCAATCACAAGACAAAGGAGAGAATGGCTGGATATGAGACAGATTCTCTTCAGGGAGAATATTCAGGACTCTCTGATTCGTGAATGGCTCTGGTTGCAGGAGTTCCCTCCTTTTTGAGCAATGTCTCTATTGTCTTTCAAAGCTACCTTCCTTTAGTTATTTTCTCAACTGCCATCACTACTCCCAGTCCTGCAGGCCGGGTGAGCTCTGGTTTTCTCGTTGGTAAGAACCAAGCACTCAAAGTCCACTGAAATTTAGGTGCAAAGATCTGTATCTGTCTTGTTTGACTTGTTTCTCCATGTCTCTGCCTCGGGAGTTCGTCTCAGGAGTTTCTTTCCGGGGCAAAGGCCTTAGCTGTGGATAAAACCATGCTTCCTCCCACACAGCAGCTTGACAACAGGAGAAAAAAAGGAGTGTGGTCAGCCACACCCAGCAGGATAGTCTGAGTCTGTTAAGCAGCTATAACTAAGTAGTCAAGATGGTATCATTTATAAACAACTGGAATTTATTTCTTATAATTGGGGACCCTGGGAAGTTAAAGATTAAGATGCCAGCACATCTGGAGTCTGGCAAGGGCTTGTTTTCTGCTCAACTCTTGCATGATACAAGGCGATGGAAGGCTGTATTCTCACAAACCATTCTACTAGGATACTAATCCCTCATCGCCTTCTAAAGGCCCCACCTCTTTATACGATCCCAGGGTCTTGACTTCAATACTAATTTTATGCACACACACACACACACACACACACACACACACACATCCATAGCACCTCTCAGCAGGAAGCTAACTAAGGTTTGGGGGAGAGAAAATATTCAGTTCATTAACCAAGCTGCCCTTGCTTGATTCCTTTTAAGATTTTTTTCTTTTATTGGATATTTTCTTTATTTACATTTCAAATGTTATCCCCTCTCCAGGTCTCACATCTGGAAGCCCCTTATCCCCTCTCTCCTCTCCCTGCCTCTATGAGGGTGCTCTCCAGCCTACCCACCTACTCCAGCCTTCCCACCTTGGCATTCCCCTACACTGGGGCACTGAACCACCCCCCACCCACCCCAGGACCAAGGACCGCTCCTCCTACTGATGTCCAACAAAGCCATCCTCTGCCATCCTTGCAAAAATGTAAATAAGAAATTCACAAAGAACAACTACACCATAGAAGAGAAAAGCAACGGCTACACTTTGTGTCTAGCTTATAACCGTAGCTAGACACTGAGATATTTGGTCTCTCCTTCTAAGAACACACACCCTGTGGCTCTGGTCACTCAGGCTTCCTATCTGCAGTCTTTCTTACCTCTTTGAGCCTTTGGGTTTCAAATAACTATCCCAGTGTAATTTTGGAGGTTTATTTGAAAGGGAAAACATATGGCTGTAAGGTTGTTTGTGTCCTTCCAAGCCTCCCCATGTGGACGCCCGCAGGAGCCTGCCTGTCTATCTCTGTCCAGGTGAGCCCGAGTTCCACTACATCGCAGGGGCCCACGGCAATGAGGTTCTGGGCCGAGAGCTGCTGCTGCTGCTGCTGCAGTTCCTCTGCCAGGAGTACTTGGCGCAGAACACACGCATCGTCCGCTTGGTGGAGGAGACTCGGATCCACATTCTACCCTCCCTCAATCCTGACGGCTATGAGAAGGCCTCCGAAGGAGTGAGTGCATTCTAGCCCTCCCCCTCCCCCCAGTACTCCCCCCCCCAAACAACTCCATGGTGTGCTTGAAATGTACATGGGGAGGCCTTGAGGTTGATGTTGGGAGTCTTTGTCAATAGCTTCTCTCCTTTAGTTCTTGAGACATGGTCTCTTGCTGGACTTAAAATGCACTGATTCGGCTAGGCCGTTATGTCCTTGGGATCTACCTGTTTCTACCTCCCCCATACTAGGATTACAGGCACATGTTGTTGCCCCTAGCATTGTACTTGGGTACCGGGGTTCTAATTTCATGCTTTGCTCAGCAAGTCCTTTATCAGCTGAGCCATCTCCCTGGCTACTTTTTCTTCTTTCTGAGATCTCGTTGCTAAAGCTGGCAGCCTGTATCTGCAGTCTTTTGCCTGTAGGAGCTGTTTGGCTTCTTTATGATTGTTTCTTTGCTTTGTAAGGTTTCTGGGGGATACGGATCAGGAATTAAAACTGATGGTGATACTGAGAGAGGTGTATGTCCTAGAATGTCCTTATGAGTACTGCCATTATTACATACTCATGGCAGTAGCACCTTGGGTTGGTTGAACACTTTTGAGGTTTTGGTTATTACCACTAACATTCTCTCTCACCTGTCCCCCTAGTGATAACTGTTTTGACTATTCTGGAATATTGCTTATATTTCGTGTTCTAATTATCATATGGAATTTGTATATGTTACCCATATATATATATATATATATGACATATATATACTTGCTTGCATTAAATCAAGCCATGGATCAATAGTGATATTTCACAATATTTGGGATAAAATAGAGCACCATCTAAATGGCGGTTCCTGTCAATGCATCCTTAAAGTTCAGCACTTAGAGCCGGGCGGTGGTGGTGCACGCCTTTAATCCAGAACTTGGGAGGCAGAGGCAGGTGAATTTCTGAGTTCGAGGCCAGCCTGGTCTACAGAGTGAGTTCCAGGACAGCCAGGGCTACACAGAGAAACCCTGTCTCGACAAACAAAAAACAAAACAAAACAAAACAAAAACAAAAACAAAACAAAAAAAAGTTCAGCACTTAGTTGTGTTTGTTGGTTCTGGCACAAATGACTACCTGGGTAGTCAAAATAATAATTTCTATACAAGTACTAACCAGGCCCAGCCATGCTTAGCCTCTAAGATCAGATAAGATTGGGCATGTTCAGGGTGGTATGGTCATAGATGCATCACTAAAGCCAGCATTCCAGCAGGGGAAGGGGAATACACTGGTACTGCATTGACAGTAGGTGATTCTGTGATGCTCCAGTTCCAGACTTCTTCCTTTTCAGAGGGTTCAGCCGTGTTGTGGGAGTCATGGGAAGGGAGAGGTATAAGAAGAGATCTAAGGCTTTTGGGCTTGGCCATATGGCAGGAGTCTTCCTCTGGGTATCCATCTTTGAAGTGAGGTGATTGTGCTGTCTGTGAATTATCAGATGTTCATAGCAGGTTTTTCTGTATTCTCCTGTGATATCTTTTCTTGGGCCAAAAGCATTCAGAGACTTGGAGATGCACACGGCAGACACAGACCCAGACACATCACACATCTGTGTTCTCCTGCAGTCTGAGAGCTCTTTGCATTCTGAACCTTCTCCAGGGTTCCGAGTTGGGAGGCTGGTCCCTGGGACGTTGGACCCACGATGGCATCGATATCAACAACAACTTTCCAGATTTAAACACGCTGCTCTGGGAGGCAGAGGACCGGCAGAATGCCCCAAGGAAGGTTCCCAACCACTACATTGGCATCCCTGAGTGGTTTCTGTCTGAGAACGCCACAGTGAGTGAAAACAATTCTAATTTGTGTGTCAGAGGAGGGTGAAAGGTTGCCTGCTGGTATCTGCTGAAGATGTGGCACAGATAAAGAAGCCAAATACATCTTTATTGTCTTTTCTGACAGTAGAGAACAGTACTGGGTCATCACTACCTTTCAAGCTGATATTGTGGAGATTCTTTGTAGAGTCATTTGATTGAACTTCTATAACTAGAGTTGTAAACAAATGAACAAACATACAAACAAAAAACCACCCCTGGAATCCATGAATGTTTTACTATCATTATCCTTATCCATGTCAATTACACTCCCATGACATAGGCTTTTACTAATTGCTCGGTATAGACAGTGGCACTTACGATATATACAAGGTGGTTCAGGTGACATGTGGCCATTTCACTTTTGGTGCTGTGCGTACCAGAGCACGGTACAAATGTGTTCAATGCACATGGCTCCTTACAGCAAGAGACTGATTACTTAGTGTCATCATCACATATGTAGACAAACTATCTCTTCATTGTAAAGTGGGTAAGACAGAGCAATAGCATTTATCAAAATCAGGAATGAGTTTTAGGAGCATAACAAAATTTTGGGTCAACAAAATTGAGAAGACAAGTGAAACCAAATGGTAAGATTTTTTTTTTTATGTCTTCCTATGTAGTTAAGAGAAGAGAGAAATGAGAGCCATTCATTTAGGGTAGGAAGCCTTTTCTGGTGAGAAGCAGTGGGCTGTGGGGGTGGGGCTGAAATCACGCAGGTGTATCGCAACTGCTGCTGAGACGTGGGTCTTGGGTTGAACTATGGCTTCACGGCATGGGCCAGGGTTGATTCTGTGCCCTGAGCTCTGTTCCGCCATTAACCTGACCGAGGGCTGATGGTGGGCTTCAAGCCCAGGACCAAGTTGAATGAAGCGCGGCAGGCACCCTGCAGTCCTGAGTCAGCGTTTCTGTCTGCACAGCCAGTGGCCCTCCATGCTCCTCTACTGGCACCCACGTTGTCTTGCTGAAATGATCTCTGTGTGACAATCAGTCATTTATTATAATCTGACTTGATTCACATGTTTGCATTAAATCACGTCAACCTTTTAAATTAATCTCTCAACATTATCAGTTCTCCTCTTTAAATAACTCCCCCACCCCATAAAAAGTCAAATGTACAAAGGTAAAGGAAGTTGTAGAGGGCTCAGAATCACTCCTATCAGCAGTGACATGGGCCAACTCATACTTCTTCCTAAAGCAGACATGTCATCATGTGATTTTATTTGTAAACATTTTAACAGGCATCTCTAAACGGCAGGAGCTATCCTTTACATCCACAGATAGTATTATTATTATGTTAAAATAAGTCATTTTCTTTTTCAGGTTTATTGTGTCTATATATGAGTATGGGTGCATATGCACCTTGGCACCCCTATGGGGGGTAGAATGGATGTGCTATGGTACCCCTATAGGCGTAGCGTGGATGACAGACAGCTTTCGGAGTCAGTTCTTTCTCCACGCTTCAGTCAGACCAGATCTTTCCTGCTGTTTCCGTCACACAGGCATACCCAGGCTAACAGGCTAGTGCGCTCCTTCTCAGTAGATCTCTGTCTTTGCCTCCTATCTCTCTGTAGGCCGATTACAGATGTGGATTAGCACATGTTGATTTTAAGTGGGTTCTGAGAATGGAACTCCAGTCAGGCTTGTGAGACGAGGCAAGCAGTTTTATCTGCTGAGTCCTCCTGGGTCCAAAATTAGGATCTTTTGCTTGTTTTGTTTGTTTGTTTGTTTGTTTTTGTTTTGTTTTGTTTTGTTTTGTTTTAATTGCAAGGCTAGGGTTAGGGCTAGGGATCCCATTTCACTTCTTATACTAATCAGTGATTCCCTTCTCTCATCCCACTTTACCCCCAACCTCATCTGCTTAAATGTAGATCCAAATGAAGCCCATTCCTTTCTCCTGTGTTTCAAGACATTTTATGTCTGTTAACAGGTCACCCTTCCTCTTCTCCCTGTCTTGCTTACCTCCACATATCACCCTTAGTTGCTTGAGCGGCTGGGTTTACTGCCTCTGGGAGCCAGGACTATGTTCCTGAAATGTCACATCCTTCTGTTTTCTGGAAACAGAGAGTGATTTTAAGACTGAAGTCCACAAACTCCCGGCCCACACAGCCCTGCCTTCCTGAGCGGCTTTGGTCGGCACACATTTGTACTTTGTCCATGGTGTTTCTTTGCTACAGGCACAGAGATGGGTAGCTGTGACGGAGCCTGCCTGGACCACAGAGCTCCAAATAGTCACCATCTAGTCCTTTGCTGGAAAAGTCAGCTGATACCTTGGCTAGCAGCATGGTCAGACTGAGGCTGTGGTTTTGGGGTACTCCTGGTCATGTGTGTTTCTCATGCTGTCTGTAGTTAGTGAATACCCCAACTCAGGAGTTCACCGGATTCATGGAATGATGATACTAACCCTGAGGAAAGTATTTGCTAGAATATCCTGCTGTGGAATCTCAGCATTTCCCTGGCCTTCCCTTTTTTTAATCCATTGCTTCTAAAATGTCCAGTTTCCCCAGGGCACAGTTTGAGATTTTGAATATTACTGAGACTGTTCCATAAAATTTCCAATTTTTCAAACATTTCCCTTTTTGAAAGCTAAAGAAGCAAAGCAACTTCTTTCTGTTTGTTAAATTTGTACACTCCCAGGTGGCCACCGAGACCAGAGCCGTCATTGCCTGGATGGAGAAGATTCCATTTGTGTTGGGAGGCAACCTCCAGGGGGGAGAGCTGGTCGTGGCGTACCCCTATGACATGGTGCGGTCCCTGTGGAAGACCCAGGAGCACACTCCAACACCTGATGACCATGTGTTCCGCTGGCTGGCATACTCCTATGCCTCCACTCACCGCCTCATGACAGATGCCAGGAGGCGAGTGTGCCACACGGAAGATTTTCAGAAGGAGGAGGGCACCGTCAATGGGGCTTCCTGGCACACAGTGGCTGGAAGTACGTCTTAGATCTATCTTCCAGTCTAACATCGTGGTCCCAAGGTGCTGGGCTAGTGGGGGTGAAGTGGGATGAGAGAAATGGGAAGGGGATCACTGATTAGTATAAGAAATGAAATGGGATCTCTAGCCATATCCCAAGGACTATAGGTAGTGCACTAGTTACATTTCCTGTTGCTGTGATAAAACATCTGACAAGAACAATTTAAGGCATGCGCATGCATGGGTGGCTGTGTGCACATGTGTGTGCACATATGCACACATGTGCATGTATGTACCTGTGTAATGCACATGCTTATGTGCATGCATGCACGTGTGTGCATGTGTATGCATGTTTGAATGCACACATGCATATGTATATCTGTGCATGTGTGTGCATGTGCACATGCATGTGTGTGTGTTGTGTGTGTGTATGTGTATGTGTGGTGGGGGTATGCTGGCTCACATTTGGGAATGCAGTCCATTATGGAAGGAGTGTGAGACAACTGGTTATATTGCATTCATTGTCCATAAGTAGAGAGAGATAGACACTGATGCTCAGTCACCTTTTTTCTTCTTGTTCAGTCCAGTAACCTAGTCTATGATATGATGGTATCCACAGTTAGATTTTCTCACCTTACTTAACTCAGTCTAGATAATCCATCACAGACATACACAGGGGTATGTCTCTTAGGAGGATTGTAGGTCCTGTCAAGTTGGCAATATTAACAATCATAGACTCCAGTCCAGAGTTAAACCCAGACCTCTCACCATGTGTCTTCTGTCCATTATTCAGGGTTTTCTAAGAGAATGGAACTGATAGGATGTGTGTGTGTGTGTATATATATATGTATATGTGTGTGTATATACACACACATATACATACACACATATACACACACATATACATACACACACACACACACACACACACACACACACATATATATATATATATATATATATATATATATATATATATATTTAGAGTGGCTTACAGGCTGTAGTCTAAGTAGGTCTTTCCTGACAGAAGGGAGAAGAATCTGGTGCTAGAGTCCTGGGGAATTCCCAGAGAGCTGCTGGTCATCAGTCTATGTTCAAATCCTGAAGACATAGGTTCTAATATCAGCAAAAAAATACTTCAGTGGCAGGATAGATGCACTTGCCAGTAAGAGTGAGGCAAGCAGGCAAAGTGCAAAAGCTTCCCTCTTCCATTTCCTTCCATGTGGACTGCCATCAGAAGGTGTGGCCCAGATTTAGGGTACATCATCTCACCTCGAATGATCCAGTCAAGAAAATCCTCACTGGTGTGCCCAGTTGTTTGGGTTTTAGATGATTCCAGAGGTAGTAAAGTTGACAAAGATTCACATCAAACTTCTTATTACAATGCTCAGTATAATGGTCAGCAATGGCTTCCAAATCACTGGCCTCAGCACTCCCCAAAGACTATCCTTTAACCTTTTACTGCATTCTCAGAGGTGGGTGGGGCTTACTCATTTTTATGAATAAGAGAGCATGGAGATGGCTGGAACTCTGCCCTACCAAGAAACTGGTAGAGCTGGAACTTGTTAGGTCTTGTCCTTAGCCACCTAGACACTCACATTTCAGAGGACTGTGGATGGGAGAAAGTAGCAGGGCATGTTGGTGTCAAAGTTAGGGCTCTTTGCTTAGAATCACCAACCTAGGGGAATGTCTGAGGTAGTGAGTCTGCATACTGGCTCAGGTGTGATGTGTCCTGAGACACCATGTCCTGAGATCGCCATGCAATGGAAACAGCTACATACATCTGCTCTCCATGGACTAGCTACCCAGTGTCGCCAGTGCCATATATCAAAGCCAGCTGTATATAGCTACTACAAGGGCCTGGGGAGAATTTTCCAAGAGATCCCCCCCCCCAAATCACTTGGCAGCAAGCAGAAAGCCCCATGGTTCACATGCCAAGATTTGCAAGGGGTAAGACCAGCATGTTGCCTGAGGTCATCTGCAAGGGCTGAAGGTCCCAGCAAAATACAAATCACTTTTTTTTTCTTGATAGTGAGAGGACTGTCAAGGCAATAATGGAATTGAAAAAATCTTTCATGCCTAATAGTTCAACGTTGGCTTTATCGTTCAGATAATGTGTGGCCCTGGATAATTTTTCTCTGAAGCCCTACACTTTTCTATTTGAAAAATTGGGCTTAAAAATGTGGTGGTGGTGTTTCCCTCTAGGATATGTTAGGATCATAGAGAACTTATGGGGATGTAATTCATGTCTGGCTGATCACTGATCTGGGCACTTAGCCTAAGGTTCTATCCCCAGTGACCTCCCCTTGATCAGGCATGCTCATCATGAAATCGCTATGTAATATTCACTTTAATCATCAACTTGACACAGCCTAGAATCACCTGGGAGGACAGCAAAGCCCCAAGTTACTGTGAGGACTTGTTTGTATTGGGTTGGCCTGTGGGCACATTTAGGGGATGGATGGTGATTGATGTGAAAAAGACGCAGCCCACTGTGGGCGACACCATTCCCTAGGTAGATGTCTTTGAACTAAATGAAAGTAGAGAAATTGAGCTGAGCATAGCCAAGCAAGTAGATGTGCGTGTGTATGCATTTATTCCTCTTTGCTCTTGACTATGGATATAACTAGTCACTCCAAGCTCCCTGATGTGTTGGACTGTAACCTGAAATTGTAAGCCGGATAATGCCTTCAGTTGCTTTTTGTTGGAATATTTTACCATAGCAACTTCAAAGGAAACTAGGAGACTCTGATTTCATGAACCTATTCTGTTCTCTGTTCCACTATGCTAGTTAATTTTGATAGTATACTTTTCTCTAAATCAGTCTCCATATACATTTCAAGTATGTTTCTCTCTTGGAAAAGGAAAAAACAAAACAGAAATATTTGTTCCCATAATCACTTTAAAACATATCAGAATGGACACCATTTTTGTCTTGGCAACAATCCAATTGAAGATATTTTCTCTGTTTTTGCTCTATACAAATTACACAATTTGCACTATAAAAATTGTACTACACTATACAAATTACAAAATAAGCGCCTTTTTTTCAGGGTCTAAAGACATACCTACAACAACATCTGAGTAAAATCTATTTATTTGTTTTTATTTATTTATTTATTTATTTATTTATTTTGCTGCTGTGACTACGTTGTGAACAGACACTGTTGAGTCTGACAGGGTTGGGACAATAGTGATGCCATGGAGAGCAGGCTGCCATAGACTGCCACATACCAATGCAGGCTGCACTGAATGTTCCCACCCTCCTGATGCTGCTTGGCCTTCTTTCAGGGACTTTATGGCAAAGCAGTGTGGCAGCTTGAGTCTTTTCCGTCATTCTTTTTTTTTTTTTTTTTTGATTTACAAGAATATATCTATCTATCTATCTATATATATATAGATAGATAGATATTATTTTTTATTTTCTATATTCTTTGTTTACATTCCAAAGGCTTTCCCCTTTCCCAGTTCCCTCCCCCACCATGCGTCCCATAAGTTCTCCCCCCCCAACTATTCCCCAATCATCCCCCACCACCACCACCATTTCTCTGTTCTGGAGCTACAAAACTGGATCCAATCTTTTCAGGCCCAAGGTCCTCTCCTTTCTTCTTCTTGGGAATCATTTGACTTGCTAATTGTGCCTTGAGTATTTAGGGCTTCTGGACTCATTAATATCCACTTATCAGTGATTGTATTTCATGTGTATTCTTTTGTGATTGGGTTAACTCACTTAGGATGATATTTTCCAGATCCAACCATTTACCTACAAATTGCATGAATTCATTATTTTTAATTGCTGAATAGTATTCCATTGTATAAATATACCACATTTTCTGTATCCATTCCTTCTTTGAGGGATATCTGGGCTCCTTCCAATTTCTGGCTATTATAAACAAGGCTGCTATGAACATAGTGGAGCATGTGTCTTTATTGTATGCAGGGGAATCCTCTGGGTATATGCCCAGGAGTGGTATGCCAGGGTCCTCTGGAAGTGACATGCCCAATTTTCTAAGGAACCACCAAACTGATTTCCAGAGCTTTTTATCATTTTGCAATCCCACCAACAGAGGAGGAGTGTTCCTCTTTCTCCACATCCTCGCCAGCACTTGTTGTCTCTTGAGTTTTTAATCTTAGCCATTCTGACTGGTGTGAGGTGGAATCTCAGGGTTGTTTTGATTTGCATTTCCCTGATGACTAATGATGTTAGTCATTAAGGTGTTTCTTAGCCATCTGAATTTCTTCTGGTGAAAATTCTTTGTTTAGCTCTGCAGATCCTTCCTTTGTAGATTAATGAAATCTGCTTTCTAATTCCTTCTCTTCTCCACTTCCCCAGTCCCACTGCTCTGTCTTCTCACCCATTATCCTGCCCTGTGGCAGCAGTGAGGGGACAGGGTCAGTGGTTACCAGTGAGACTTTGGACATTTCACAGTGTCCAGCATGGGCAGCCTGCACTTCTGAACTCTAAAATAACTGTCTTCTTGACTGTGGACACGCACTGGCAATCACAAGGAGGGCAGGTGCCGTGGGCAATAGGAATGACTTGGGGTACAGAGAGGGTTGTAAAGGATGTCTCTTTGCCAGGCCGGAAGGTTTGTAAGAGCTATGAGGCTTTGTAGCAGATCCTGATCCACAGGTGCTTCAGACAGGAAGTCACCTTCCACAGTCAAAACCCTTCTGTCTGGAATGCTCTGAACAAGGTCTCACTTGATGGGCAGAATGTCAGCAACAGAGATGGATGGGCCCAAGCTTCTCCTGGCTGAAGTTTCTCGGTATTTTGTCAGCTTGCTTCAAAGATGCTTCTTGGAAAAAGAAAGATAGAAAAAAACAGGAAAGAAGAAAAAAGAAAGAAGGGAGGGAGGGAGGGAGAAAGAAAGAAAGAAAGAAAGAAAGAAAGAAAGAAAGAAAGAAAAAGAGAGAAAGAGAGAGAAAGAAAGAGAAAGAAACTCACTCCAGAATTTTAATTATCACAATTATTTCAGTACTAGCAGGGCCTAAGAATGTGAGGCTAATGACAACTTTATGCCCAAAGGAGGCCCGTCCCTCCTGAGAGTCAAGACCTGGGCTGAGCAGTTACTTTGTTGCCATAGGCCCCAGATGCCCTCAGTATCTCACTGTAGATTGATAGATAAATCAAGACAGATGAATCCAGGGCTGATTGGCCCTTGTAAAACATTCCCTGAATACAATCTCATCACGTCCCCTTTGTCCCTGTTTTACTCTTCCTTGCTTTACCCTGAGAGGTCCCAGTTGCTGAAATTCAAGTGTCTGGAATCAAATGGAGAGAGATAAGCTGCTAGAGGTTTGGTACTGTTTTCAGGATGGGACAGTGGGTTGATGCCTCAAAATGTGGCTTTAAAGCAAAAGAGCCTTTGTAAGAGGCCCTTTGCTCTGGCCACACAGAGCCTTGTGTTTCAAGCTTGCACCTTCTTCTGTCCCCCAGGGAGCAGGTCCTTACATGATCTCCTCCACAGAACGGTGCTCAGCCTACTGTTGGAGAGCACAGCTTGCTGCGCATTCTGTTCAGAGGTGGAAATGTTGAGGGGGAAGCTCATTAGTAGAGAGGGACTCAGTGCTGAGCATGGATAATGGCTTGAGTCCAACCTCTGGCATCCCACCCCCAAGAGTTGTGCTGCTACTTTATGCCATGTACTCATGATAGTACTTATTCATTTTACAAATACTGGGTAGTGTGATTGCTTGAGAAAGACCTCCAAAACAACATGTCTGTTTTATACCTCCTTTGCATCTGTCATTGTTACTTCACTGGGAAGATAGTCTTTGAAGATGTAATGAAGGACCTGGAGATGCTCTTCTCTGTTACTGGATGTGGGCTACATCAGTGAGACGTGTCCTTAAATGAACCCAAAGAGGAAGAAGCAAATACAGAAGATTGGGCAGAGTCAAGCAATTGACATAAGAAATGCCTTGGCCAGCAGAAGCCGGGCTGGCAAGGAGGGTGCTCCCATAAGGTTCTGCAGGGAGCACACACACCCGAGGACTTCTATCTTCTCAGTGCATGGGTGTCTGCTTTAACCCATGATGTGGGCATTTGTGTCGGCAGCCCCAGGAAGCTCATACAGGACAGCCATTCTCCAGGCTGGTTGCTTCCCATCTGCACATCAGGATGCAGGTCTGTTGCTTTGGGACTCACTGGGCAGGTGTGTTAGCTTTGCAGCCATGCAGCCAATGACACACATAGTCTAGGCACCAACTGAGATTATGGGCCCCTTGAAGAAACACACATTTTGGATGAAATTCTCACTGATCACAGCCTCATTTGTCTCAGTTGTGAGGCTGAGCTATGGCTGAGTTTGTGAGGACAATGTAGTGACCTGCAGGACACAACGTATGGGCATGCCCGGAAGAGGTAAGGGGAGAAAGAGACACAGAGAAGACCATGCAGACAGGACAGAGGTTAGCTATTTTAATGAATGGAAACAGGGAACTATTCAGGCTCTCATCTGAGAGCCATACAGCTGCCAAACACAGGGAATTAAACACTTAATCCATTGTGCTTATTAACGATGGCTTTCCCGGCACATTTGTTTCCCTCTGTTTATCTATAGTAGATTGTTTCTGCTTCCCTGTTTAGCTGAAGAGCTCTAAATGTTCCTCAACATTCCTGCCCACTCCCCTTGCTGCTTAAAGCATAAGTCAGTTAAAATGTCTGGTTGGCTTGACAGGTCTAAACGATTTCAGCTACCTCCATACCAACTGCTTTGAGCTGTCCATCTACGTGGGCTGTGATAAATACCCACACGAGAGCGAGCTGCCCGAGGAATGGGAGAATAACCGGGAGTCTCTGATTGTGTTCATGGAACAGGTAGGTATGCTGAACGTGTGGCTGGGAGGAGAGGAAGCAGCTAAGAAATGGGTTGTGGGTGTGAACATCACAGCCACGGAAGAGTCGGGTGGAGCTCGTAGCCAGTGCTTGGGCACACCAGCTTCCTGGTGCAGTGGCTGCACCTTTGCCAGATGATTGGGGTTGGCACCTGGATCTTATGCCAAGTCTGCCCTGCAAGGGTTTCCAGAAGGACTCTTGGTACAGAGAGCAGGAGCCAGCTTCCTTCCTTCCTTCCTTCCTTCCTTCCTTCCTTCCTTCCTTCCTTCTTTCTTTCTTTCTTTCTTTTTTTTCCAAGACAGGGTTTCTCTGTATAGCCCTAGCTGTCCTGGAACTCACTCTGTAGACCAGGCTGGCCTCAAACTCAGAAATCCGCTTGCCTCTGCCTCCCAGAGTGTTGGGATTATAGGCATGCTCCAACACTGCCTGGCAACTTCTTTCTTTCAGGAAGCTGTTATACAACTGCTCCAGCCTGAAATTTCATATTCCTTTGCATAGGGAAAGGAAAGAAAGGCTTGATTGTGGACATTGGGCAATTTCTAAGCTACGACCTAAATTTGCCAAAATTGCCCCTGTAGATAGCATGTCCAGAGTATCGTTGAGAAGGTGCTGAGCCATCACGAATTGTCATACTATCCTACAGACAGGGAGACTGAGGTACAGGATCTGGCTGGTGTGTGTTATATGACATGGTTTGTTAGCAGATGGACTCACTACAAAGCAATTATTTCTTGATGGTCTCTGGTTCCTTTGTTTCTAACACCTATGTTATTAAGTCTATGGAACCCAGGAAGGTCCAAATAAGCATGCCTGATAAAAACTGAGTTACATTTTAAACTGGTGGTGCAAGCCTTTAATCCCAGCATTGAGAGGCAGTAGAAGGGTGTTCAGTTCAAGGCCCGCTGAGTCTCTAGAGCAAATTCCAGGCCAGCTGGGGGGAACTACACAATGAGACATTGTCTCAAGTTAAAATAAATAAAAATAAAATTGACAAAAGTTAAATTCTGGTTTCCAGAGGAATTTGGTTTATTTTTTGGAGGTAGGGAGGGAACCCAGGGCCACATGCAGGCTAGACTGGCATTCTGTCTCTGCACTGCATCCCTAGCCCTAGTGGGTGGATTTCAGTGAAACTCTCAGATCCCAATGTTTTTACCTGGAAGTTTTTAATAGCAGTGGGAAACCTTTTCTGGATTGTGGGCCACAAAACATTTTACCAAGTCCATGTAGAGCCAGGCGCACATTGAGCTAGATGGGGTACTTTGAATGTTCTTGGTTAGGGCTGAGCTGATGTTACCTGCCCTGCTGGCTTGTCTGCTATGATGTTGGGGTCCAGAGCTGGCTGGTCTCTCACTGGGTCTCATGTTTGCTGCAGGTTCATCGAGGCATCAAAGGGATAGTGAGAGATTTACAAGGGAAAGGGATTTCGAACGCCATAATCTCTGTGGAAGGTGTTAACCATGACATCCGGACAGGTATCTGTGAAATGTATAAAAACTGTCTCAGTAAGAAAAACCTGCTTCTTGTACTGTGCTGCTTGGCTTTCAGCCATGATAGCAGTTTTAGAAACTCATTCACTGGGAGGCCAGTGGCACAGTTGATTAGCATGGGGCATTCATATAGAAACTTCTTATTCAGAACTGAATCAACATCTCCTCTTCAACTTCCTGAGACCCCCTGCAGGTGGGACTTTTCAGCCTGGCTTTTTAGCTTCTCCTTACCCCTTCCCTGGGACTGTTTAGAGCAATTATGGAAATTCCTGCTGCATTGGAAGCTTCTGAGAAGTTAGGGACTGTTATGTGGCATCAATGGTCTTTTCCTTCGCCACTGGGCCTTTGACTCTTTCTCCCACTTGTCCTAGATGTTATAGCCATTGTCCGTAAGTTTTCACTAGGTAGTACATGGAAATTTGTACCCACAGCTCCGCATGAACATGCATGCATTTATTCATTCATTCATCAGTTCTATAGATTGGGACCAAGCCCTCAGAATTTGCCAGGGACCAAGCAGGGTGCTCGTGATCTACATGAATGAAAGATGGGGCCATTCATTCTATGTAGGATCTGTGTTTTAAATAGTACTTCTTAAAGGGGCCCTGACATTCCTCAACACTATTTAGTGCCTGGTGGGCAATGGAGGAAAACACTGGGGCTCTGCACAGTTGGAGGTAAAAAGGCCCCGGAGCCCTATAAGCCTAGATGAGAATGCTTTGCCTAATGGGCTCTGACTTTCAGGCCCTGTAACCAAGCTGGCAGTTTGGATGAGCTAATGGCAAATGCATCTCATACTCTCTACTTCCTCCTATAAACAATTTCCCAGCACGTGCTCTGGGCAGATGCCTCCCGCATTACACACACACACACACACACACACACACACACACACGGCTCTTTACAAGCACCCTCCGCAATCACCGGAAGTGATGAATTTCTCTTGATTTTTGTCTGGGGCTTATATGATCCCGACAAGTTTCATTTCAGTGGAAGTTTGCATAACATAAACAGAGGCATTAAGCATAATCCCACAGAGAGGGAGCTAGAAAGATTATTTATAGAAGCACATTTGGGTTAGAATTTCACATGCTGTCCATTGCTCAGATGACACCAATTTGAACTGTTAATGAATGAGCAGTTCTGGGCTTGGGGTGCCCCTTTCATTCCAAAAGGGACAAGCAGTGTCCACAGTATTAACCTTGCATGGTGGCTGCATGGAGTGTTTATCCCAGAACACTAGCTCAATTGTTCAATGAGACAGAACTCAATCTGGGGCATCCTCCTCTGTATCCTCTAGTACACAGTTCCAGGATAAGTGTCATCAGGGAAGAAGAAGGAGGAGGAGGAGGAGGAGGAGGAGGAGGAGGAGGAGGAGGAGGAGGAGGGGGGAGGGGGAGGGGGAGGGGGAGGGGGAGGGGAAGGGGAAGGGGAAGGGGAAGGGGAAGGGGAAGGGGAAGGGGAAGGGGAAGGAGAAGGAGAAGGAGAAGGAGAAGGAGAAGGAGAAGGAGAAGGAGAAGAAATAAGAAGAGCCCTATGTATAAGGTGGAAACCATTGTCTGCAGTCTTCGGAGAGACCTGCTAGGCAGAGGGGAAAGCCAAGCAGAGCCACGTTTCAGATATGGAAACTCGTAGATTACAGAACCAGCATCTCTTGTTCTGACTTTGTGAAGCCAGCGTGGTCCCCATCATTTTAGTCTTCCTCTTAGCTTGGTTTGTTGAGCACTGACAGTGAGCCAAGAACTCCTGCTGCCAACAACAAGGATGTCCCTGTCCACTAAGTATGCTTTCTGATGGAGGAGACCTACAGTGAACTGTTAGGGAGAATAAAAATATTACAGATGGCAACCAGGGCCAGGAAAGAAATGGAACAGATAGATACAGAGACAGGCCAAAAGGGCAAGGTGGCATTCCCTCACTAAGGAATGGACACAGGCTTAAAGAGCAAACGTACCATGCCAAAGAGAGGGGACCGAATCACCAAGTATCTGTTCAGAGTCAAGAAAAGGGGGAAAGAGATGTTTCAGTGGATAAAGCACTTGTCATATAAACATGAGGACCAGAGTTTGCATCCCCGGAACCCATGCAAGTACTGGGTTAGTTTACCAGAGTCTCCTATATTCTTTATGCTAAGGAGTGAGACAGGGGATACCTGGGGTAAGCTGCTAGCCTGGAGCAAATTGGTGAGCTCCACTTTGTTACAAAGTAACAAAGAGAAGAGCAAGCAAGGAAGACGCTATGCTCACTAGGCTCGCCCTCTGGCCTCTGCACAAACACACAAGTATGTGTGAGCACCTTTTCATATCTGCATGTATGTCAGTGTACCTACACACACACACACACACACACACACACACACACACACACACAAAAGAGAGAGAGAGAGAGAGAGAGAGAGAGAGAGAGAGAGAGAGAGAGAGAGAGGAGATATTCTCAGAGGTCCCTAGCTCTTCCCATGTGTGTCTTCCTTTAGTGGGAATGCAGGTTTTCTACCAAATAAGAGATCCTTCATTGGGTTAGGGGTATAGCTCAGTGGTAGACCTTGTCTGGCATGCAGAGATCTGAGCTCAATAAATAGACAGACATGTAGATATGTAGAGATATGTGCTTCACAGCTTTACACGCCACACTGGGTATGATGTTGGCCAGTCTGCCTGGTGTGTAACTCTCCTTTTAAGGAACTCTACATCCCAGAGTTCCTTGAGTCACACTGAGCAAGATATGCTTTTTACTCTCTCAACTTTTCTTCTACAAGTCGGTGTCTCTGTGCGTGGGAGTTTCTCCCTGATCTCGCCATAGTCTCTGTGTGAAGACATGACAACCTTTAGAGCTCATGTCTTATGCCAAAGTCCATCTGTAATTGAATTTCAGCATTGCTACTTTGAGTGTGGCCAGGTGAGTAGAGTGTCTAAAAGGAACTGAGTAGACAGGAAGCCAGCATTCCAGCCTGCTTGAGAAAGTGACCTTAGTCTCAATGGAGAATTAGTGAAGTCCCAAAGTCTGTTGACTAAGGCTGTTCTGACCCACTAAGGAACCCATTGGGTAAGTGACTAGCTGTATAGCTGGGTATCAGGGTTCCTCCTCAGCCCTCCCCGCAGCTTGTCAGTTTTCATGGCTCTTTCCTTGACCTGTTGAGCCCCTGTCCTGCCTTGAGTCCCTGTTCCTGTAGTTTCCAAGTCTCTCTCTGTCCATGACCATACAGTGAGGCCGGGGTGGTGTACAGGCACCAAGGCCATGTCCTGGGCAGTCTGTTCCTGAACTTTTAGAAGCCAAGAACCCTCCCCTTTTAGGATGATTGATCCTTCTACGTTCAAAGCTCTGCCAGGAAGCTATGAGCTGCTGAAAGAGACCATTTTGTGGCAAGGATGTAATGTTTGTGAGTTCACGCTTATGATGGATGGCATGTATTGCCACATAGGAAAGACTTTTGGAGATCTTATCTCCAACTAGGCTTGCACAGCAGGGAGCCTAGGCCCTTAGCCTCTTCCTGTTGAAACATTGAAGCAGCAGCAGAAGAGAAAACCATCTTGGCTTCCAGAGGCTGTAAGCACTTGATCATAGGAGCTCAGGGTCCACTCTGATGGGCGGGCCATGCAATGGGGCTGGGACTACTTGTGCTTGAAAGAATCTGTTTTGAGGTCCCCTGCTTTCTTTTCCCAGCCAGCGATGGAGATTACTGGCGCCTACTGAACCCTGGTGAATATGTGGTCACAGCCAAGGCAGAAGGCTTTATCACCTCGACCAAGAACTGTATGGTTGGCTATGACATGGGAGCTACTCGGTGTGACTTCACACTCACCAAGACCAACCTGGCTAGGATAAGAGAAATTATGGAGACATTTGGGAAGCAGCCTGTCAGCCTACCATCCAGGCGCCTGAAGCTGCGAGGACGAAAAAGGCGGCAGCGTGGGTGACCCTCTCGGACACTTGAGACATACCCCAGACTGTGCAAATAAAACCCACTCCAGTAGTAACTGTGTAGCAGGCTCTCCCTGTTGTTTTGACTGTAATTCAAGAGACACTCAGGAGCACGCCTGCTTGGCTTGGCTGGTCCCAAAGGGGAGGGCTGGCGGCTCAGGGTGTTTTCTTTCCTTTGTTCTCATTTACCCAAATGCCTTGGACAGAGCAGCTGGCAGTGAGGGAGTTCAGCGTCAGTCTGAGAATCTGCAAAGGGTGCTTGACCACTGGCTGTCCAGGAAGGGAAACCAGGCCTTCCCCTGTTTGCGTGACATCCAAGCTCGCCAGTGCATTTGCAAATGGCACAGTTGACATTGCAGCACTCGGGGAATCCTTTGCCCCAGATGTTCTCATTTGAGATGCTCTTATGCAGCCTAAGAAAATCCATCCTCTCTGGCCCCAGGGGACAATCCAAGCTGCTATATACACATTCTGCTCTATTCTGTTCTATTGACAATAGAGGCACTTATTACCAAGTGTGCATCGCCGAGTCCTAAGTCAGCTCTGCTCCTTTTTCCAACAAAGCTTGTCTTCCTAAAAGCAGACAGAAGTGGAGAGCATCCAAGAGTGAGTGCTGGGCAGCAGACCTTGGGGGGCTTGTTACATGTAAGCTGGCACCCCAGAGAGCCTCTAAACCCTTTCTTTGCTACTCCATTAGCCCTGGGGTGGGGAGAGCCAGACTTGTTAGGAGGCCAGAGCAGTCAGTCTGGGCATCTTGGAAAAGAGCTTGAAGAAAGCAAACTCAGAGTTTCCTCTTGCTCCAGGATATGAGAGCTCCAAGTTGGCCTCCATCCGGAGGGGAGTTGTGATGAGCAGACAGAAGGCCACATCTTTCTGATCAAGCATCATCTGATGAAAAAGAAAACAATCTTAGGATTGGGACACATCAGTTTGGGAGAGGTGGTTGAGTCATTGTGTAAGGGAATAGTGTGTCTCATCTCTGTTCATCCTGCTGCCTTGCTGACCTGGAGAGAATGAAACAAACAAATAAACAAATAAAGCAAACAGTAAGACCCTCCCGTGTGGTTTTCCAGGCAGATATGCAGCACCTAGTACCCCAGTGACTACAGACAGCCATTAGGGTTGGACTCTGGGCTCTTTCAGCCCCAACCATCTGGGCTCTGCTACTCATCCTCAATACTCCAGGTAAAAAGACAGATAATGGTAAGAAGCAAAGAGAGGAAGAAGTATTCAGTATGGCCGTGTTGGAGAGAAGAACAAATCAAGAACCCTGTGACCCGCCCCATAAGTCATCTCTGGGTTTGTTTGAATAGAGGGCAATAGGCAGGCACGGAGAGTCCTGGGCGAGGTGTGGCCCTGTCCAGCACTGAGGCATCATCTCTGATCTAGTCTGTCCTGTAGGGTGGTCAGAAATGTGTGAAATCTCTTCCTGGAAGACGTTCCTTGTCTCACTCATTCCAGCAAGAGGTTCCTGGGGAGATCGCAGTGCCTTGGGGACCATTATGTCAACAATCCACAAAGGGGAGGGGCACATTCCTGCCAGAAAGGTTGCCATCTCTCTCTCTCTCTCTCTCTCTCTCTCTCTCTCTCTCTCTCTCTCTCTCTCTCTCTCGTTTGGTCCCTGAGCCTCTCTGTAAGTCTGAGCTCCCGCTGATGACAGCTGTTCATCCCCTGCTTCTTCCTGGGAGAGACATATGCTTGGACACACCGGAGATGTCAGTGAATGTCTTTACACAAATATGCTCACCAGCATTGTGGCAGTGAGCATGGGGTTGGGACAGAAAGCCTTGCTGGTAAAGGTCAGACTGTCAATGTCTCCTGGTTAACAAACTGTAACTCTCCACATTGAGACAGCTCAGGTCAGGCAGTTTTCACACAAGTGGGTGGGCACAGCTGTGGTTCAGGAAGCTACCCAAACAGGGAGGTAGCTGAATATGGCCTTCAGGTTAGGACATAGGTAACTTCTATGGAAAGCTGGTGTTCTCCAACAGAACTTTCTGGACTGGTGGGAAGAACTTATGCTGTGCCATTGAATGCAGTGATCACTAGCCTCTGTGTAGCTGGTGAACCATTTTGCGGGTGCAATTAATTGAAGTTTGACATCCAACAGCTTATTGGTGACTGGGGCTGTCACTAAGCCCATCAGGGAAAGCCTCACAGCATCAGATAGGGTAGGCAGTATTACAAAGCATCTAAAGTTCTGGGCTGTCTTTGTAGTTCAGAGGGTAGAAAGTTGCGCATTTGCTCAGGAGACTTTAGACCCGGAAGGGCATCTTGACCTGGAAGCCAGGTTTCGGCATTTCAAGCCACAGTGCTTCAGTGTTCAGCTCTGAAGTCTATAGGCTGCACTGCCCCAGGTTCGCGCTCTTCTCAGCCAGCTCCTTCATGTGCCAGAAGAGTGTGGTACTGGGCTGAGCCTTTGACAGGTTCCAACTTTCCAACTCGGCTCTATAGGAGGCCCCTGTCTTTGGGATCATCAAGCACAAGTGGGCTTTGGCCAACCCCGAAGCTCAGAATATTACCTTGACTCAGCTTCTCACTGTGTTATTCCTTACTTCAGACCATAGTAGCTCCTGAATCTTGCCTTACATGGACCTCTGCAGACACATCTCTTCTCACTGCTGAAAACCTCCTGATTGCTTTCCGGGCCTGTCTTGAATGGCACCTCCTCCAGGGGCCTCCTCCTTCTCTCCCTCAGCCTTCCTGTCTGGGATTCAGCAATCTACCTCATACTCTTAGTTCTTCAGAATAGTGCTGACAGCACAGGAGGAACTCTGACCTCAGAGCTAAGAGGTCTGGCTTCCTGGAGAGAACTGACTCCCACAAGTTGTCTTCTGACCTCCACAAACATGTTGTGGTATATGCATCCCCTCCATGTACACACACACACACACACACACACACACACACACACACGACAGTTCTCGAATGTTAGTCATGGAGGTTCCATGAGATCTACTCCTATGTGTGTACCTGATGGAAGTGAAACCATGTTGACACAAAGCCTGTTCGGGAATATTCACAGTGATGTGATTCCAAAGGGTTTGTGTGTGTGTGTGTGTGTGTGTGGAGAGGAGACAACTAAATGCTCATAGTGGTGAAGGGACAAACAGAACATAATCTAAGCGCAGTGGGATGCCATGCACTGATGACAGGAGATGAGCAGACACCTTTCAGAGTATCTAACTGACATCATCTTGGAAACATTATTCTAGTGAGAGAAACAGGTCACCAGAACTGTTGCCTAGTTCTGTTTCAGTGAAGTGTTACATGGAGACAAGTGGTTACCTAGTGCCGAGGAACAGGGGAACTGAGTTGGGCATAAGCTGGGAAGGCTGTGTGTGTCCTTGGGAGGTATATATTCCAAAAATAATTGTGGTGACTTTATAAATTATAAATTTTAATAGGTTGATTCATGCAGATTATATCTCAGTAAAGCTTTAGAATAGATGGTTGTGGTGATGAGTAATCCCAACTGTCTCCTTGAGAGGATCCAGAATCAACTAAGAGACAGACCTCCACAGAGGAGGTATTTGGAAATCCTCAGGAGAGTATTTCCAAAGAGGATTAACTGAGGAAAAAGACTCGCTCTAAGTGTAGACTGCGCCTTCTGATGGAGGCTCAGTCATCAGAGACCGGAAGAGAGACCTGGCGAGCGGGCCCGGAGCCTCTGTGGCTGCTGCTGGTGTCCCATCAATATCAGACTGGGACTTCTTCTTTACCTTCCCAAAGTAGACTGAAACTCAGCCACTGTCCATGAATCCTCCAGGCCCGAAGCACCATATCAGGACTACAAGGCATCCATCATGGCCTGAGGTGATACCAGGTTCTTGGCTTCTCTGGTGCAGGTGGCCATTGCTGGACCATCTGGGCCTTACTTACCGTGTAAGCAAATAAGGGAGTCCTCCTTTCCTCCTCCTCTTCTTCCTCCTCATTCTTCTTCACAGTCTATGTGCAGTCTATGAGTTCCACTCCCCTAGAGCACCTTGTCTAATGTAAGGGTCATACTTAGCATGCATTCCAAGCAAGGCTTGGCTTTAACCTTTAAATGCGTCATCATTTTAACAACGATTCCTTAGTAAAACCAAGCACAGTCCTTCTGTACCTATTCAAATAACCACACAGAGTCACACCATGCCAAAGGGCTCAGGATAGGCCCTGGAATCTGGAATACAAATCCAAGATAAGTACAGTTTACTGTGGAAGCTGGTTCTCTGTTGGTGCCTTTGTGGTCTGGGTGTGCTGCTTGAGGGCCAGTCTCAGGTTCTACAGGGCTAGGACTGATTTGATATCAATGGCAAGATGCTATTACCACACGGGGCATTCACTGTTGCTCTCCAGAAGCGTCTGCTCACAAGTGTTTAAAATAAAACCTTCTCTTTCAGTGTCCAAGATGGAAATATGAATAGTTATAACTGTGTGTCTCCCATCTGCCCTGCCTTTCCCCCAGTCTGCTCTACCTCCCTACACCCCCATCCCTCCCATACCCATCCTCCACCCCAATCCAAAGCAAAATCTTGTTGGGATCCTCTATGAATTTTAAGTTGAGAGATATCTTTAATTTTTTTAAATTTTATTTATTGAATATAATCTTCATTTACATTTCCAATGGTAAAGCCTTTCCTGATTTGCCCCCTCCCCAAGGACTCCCAACCCCTTCTCCCACCCCCTGCCTCCACGTATATGTTCCTCCACCTGACCCACTCCCACTCCCCCCTCGATTTCCCTTTGTTGGGGGCATCTATTGAGCCTTCATCTGGCCAAGGACCACTCCTCGTACTGATGCCTGACAAGGCATTCCTCTGCACATTTTTGGCTGGAACTATGTGTACCCCTTGATTGATGGTTCAGTCCCTGGGAATCTTGGGGTGTCTGGGTGGCCGACCTCATGGTTCTTCCCATGGGGCTGTAAACCCCTTCAGCTCCTCCAGACCACCTTCCAGCTCCTCCATTGGGGACCCCGCACCCAGACCAATGGTTGGCTGCTAGCTTCTGCCTCTATATTTGTAAGGTTCTGGCAGAGCCCCTCTGGAGACAACCATGGCCTGCTCCTTTTAAGTTGTTTTTCTTTTACTTTATGTGTGAGTGTTTTGCCTATATGTAGGTGTACCTCATGTATGCCTGGTGTGAGAAGAGGTCAGAAGAGGGCATCCCCTAGAACTGAAGTTACAGATAGTTGCAAAACACATGTAGGTGCTGGAAATTGAACCCGAATCCAATGTAAGAAGAGCAAGAGCTTTAACCACTGAGCACCTCTCCAGATCTCCAGGATCTTTAAAAAAGTGTTTTTAACTAAAAAATATTCACCTGGGCGGTGGTGGTGCATGCCTTTAATCCCAGCACTGGGAAGACAGAGGCAGAGGGATCTTGAATTTGTGGCCAATCTGGTCTACAGAGTGAGTTCTAGGAAAAACAGAGGGAGATGGGAGAGAGAGAGAGAGAGAGAGAGAGAGAGAGAGAGAGAGAGAGAGAGAGAGAGAGAGAACAGAGACAATGTGGCTTTGCAAGGGAATAAGTTTCCCCTGAAATGAAGCACATACGATGCTGTGCTGGGTTGCTCCCGTGTGGTCTCAACCTTAACACCAAACATACAGTCGTGGTCTGAATGTGAAATATCTCCAACAGGTTTGGGTGTGTGAACATTTGGTTCTCTGCAGATGGTTCTGTTCTGAAAGTCAGTGAAACCTTTAGAGATGGAGTCGCTGGGGTGGGCCTTGAGGAATCGTAGCCTAGATACTCTTCCTGTCCTCTCTGTGTCTTACTTAGGGTTTCCATTGCTGTAAAGACACACCATGACCAAGGCAACTCTTATTAAGGACAACATTTAATTGGGCCTGGTTTAATTGGTTCTGAAGTTCAGGCTCAGGAAACATGGCAGTGTCCAGGTAGGCACGGAGCCAGAGGAACTCAGAGTTCTACATCTTGTCCCGAAGGCAAACAGAAGATTGCTCTCTTCCAGGCAGCTAGAAGGATTCAAAGCCCACCCCTCCAGTGACACACTTCTTCCAGCAAGGCCACACCTAGTAGTGCCACTCACTGGGCCAAGCATATTCAAACCACCACACTCTGTTTCCTGACTCCAGAGGCAGCGTGAGCAGCATCCACACACATGCTCCTGCTGCCCCGACTTGCCCTGATAATGGACTGTCCTCTGGAGTCAACCTTTCCCTTGTGAGTTTGTCAGAGTAGTTTATCACAGGAACAAGCAAGCAATTCAGACGATAAATGCCAATCATCTAGGACATAATGCAATTTAATATTAACCCAAGGATTTAAATCAAAGATCTTGGAAATAATGTTCAAGTCAACATACTACAAGTCATAATTGCTGTAGAATACAGAGTTTCTTGGACTAATTATTCCATTTACTTAAACACAAATTTATAGTTTCACGACCTTCAACATTCACTATTAATAACATTTTTTTATATAACAAGTAAGCCTGGTCAAGTTTAGAGAAAGCTCATATAGTAGAATAAAATGTAGTTCATATTATTTATAGCATTAATTAGAAAAGATGTGACTGTTTTTTATTAAAGCCAAATTATTAAGCTAGTCTCATTTGCTGAAGACTTACCTTAATTATATGCACTCCTAAAACACTTGCAAATTAGCTAACATGTTTAAAAGTTAATGCCCTTCTTTCCATGAAAATTTAATTTCTATAAGTATGTGCCTATATACCAATCAGAATCTAGCTTCTTAAATTTAAGAGTTTTAGAAAGTAATTTCTTAATAACCTCTGACTTTAGGGAAACGTTCAGTACAGAATGAGGGTCCTGGGGGAGCGGCTCAGTGGTAGAACACTTGCTCAACATGCACCAGGTCCCTGTGTTCAATCCTCAGCTACAAAAACAAATAAGCAATAAACAGCAATGGTGCCCCTGGGTTGCAGGCACCCAAAGGTGTGGCTATGCTCTCGCGGGTAGATAATAGTCCTGATGCTAACCACCAACTATCCAGGTCCTCATAGCAGATTTGTTATTTTTCCCAGGATGCACAGAATCCTTGTGTTTGTTCAGCTGACAGAGAGACAGACAGAAGTCTGTTTAAAGGTGAGTTCCTATTCCCACTGCAAGCTCTGCCTCTACAGTTCTAAGGCGTACCCTGATGTTAGGGTTCATGGCCCATGGGCAGAAAGCACTATTGCCTGGAACACTGAAATTAAGGAAGGTGACAGTGAATGGTTACTGGTTCACTGCAATTGCTTCTAGGCCAGGTTTCACACCTGGCTCTGTCCCCACAACTCCAGTCCCACTGAGCCAATGTCACCTTCAGCGAGACTTGCTTAGCATCATTGCTTATTGGCTTCTTGCTTCCCTCATCCTAGGTCTGAAGGGCTCACGTCCCAGTGATTCCCTTCCAGGCAAATCCTTAGCCTCACTGAGATCTGCTTCCAAGGAGACCCCACCAAAGCTATACCTCACATGTCCCTCCTCCATTAAAACAGGACTTACGTGCATCAGGGGAACAGGAAATGGTCTCTGATCTTGGATCCTGGAATGGTATTCCTAATTCCTTAAAACTTTCTGGATGGTAAAAGCTATTTATTCTGACAAGGTAGTTCCTGGGTAGTGTTGATAACTACAAAGGTAAATTTTTTTTACAGTAGCTTAGGATTCTTACCTCCAACCCATCCCCAGGGAAGAACAAAGACTGCAGGTTGAGTTAACATACTTCCTGGCCCTACACCAGATATTTGTAATGAGGGAACACTGTACCCTATACATACAACAGGACTTTTATAAATACATACTTATAATGTAAACCAAGCATGGGAAGAGTAATAACAATTGATACAACAATAGAAACATTAGAATAAGACAAATATAATAAAACTTACTTTAAATGCATAAATTGCTTAAACTTTAACATAATGTTTATAGACTCTAATTAAGCACAGTAACAGACCATGGGAAGCAAACTTCAGAGAAGGAAGATCATTGTAACTGGTCACACTGACATGGTGAAGTCCTTCCCTAACTCCTAAAATACGGGGTGAGCCAGCTTCTGGGCTGGTGAGCACACCCAGGTGTCACCAATACCCAGGATCTTTCCAGATCCCATCCTTTATACCATTTTAGCCAGATGTTAATGTGGGCCCTTAAATAGTCCTTTATGGGCATGACATCCCAGGAATTGGAAGCATCTCCTCCAGATCTGGGCACCACTCTGTTAGGCATTGGAGGTGGCGCTGTGACTGAATACCTTAACAGAAGCAATTTAAGGAAAGTCTTGTTCTGACTCAGTTCACAGGTACAGTCCATCATGGCAGGACGGTTATAGAGGCAGGGCCCTGACATGGCTGCCATCAAAGTCATGTCCAGCAGCTTGTCTCCTAGGTGATTCTAAATATTTACATATTTAATTTTTAAAACAAGTGTGTGTTTCTGTGTGTATCTGTGTGTGTCTTGTGTATGCATGGTGTGTGTATAGGCTCATGCGTGTTACAGTATATGTGGAGGTCAGAGGACAAGGGACCTTGCCACTTCTTATTTTGAAACAGGGTCTCTCATTTTTGCTTCTGTGCACACCAGGTTAGCTACTGTGTTACACTAGCTTCCGAGGACTTACCTGTGCCTTCCATTGCATTAAAGGAGTGCTGAGATTACAGATGCACGTTCCCACTTCTGGCTTCTTGTCCTCTCACTTGTAAAAGTCCTTCACCCAGTGAGCCATCTACTCAGCTGCCTCCCAGGTGACTCTCTATCTCTCAAGCTAACGATGGGGGTTATCATCACACACTAGCAAATTAACTGAACCCAGGAAGAGAGTCAAGTTGAACAAATGTTGTGCATAACCTTTGACTTTGGAGTCTGAATTGGGCAGGGCTGAGCCCTTACCCCCTGGGATCTGACATTGTCTTCAGGCAGATAGCATAGGTGTTGAATTAAATTATAGGATGTTGTATTAGGGTTCTCTAAATGAACATACCTGATGCTAACAGGGAATTTATTAGACTCACAGAATATGTGTGTGTGTATACATATATATATATAGATATAGATGTGTATATGTGTATATATATATATATATATATATATATATATATAATTTATAGTAGTTCAATATCTGTCTCTCCCAATGTGAAGGCCAAGGATTCAACAGTTGTTCAGCCTGAGACTGGATGTCTATACAATCCCAATCTGGTGCTGGAGTATGGGAGGATTCCTACAGAGTTGTTGGGGGTTTGTTTGTGTTGGAATCCCCCAGCAACAGTGTAGATAAACTTGCCAGTAAGAGTGAAGGCAAGCAGGCACAAGGCAGTTTCCTTTTTCCATGTCTTTGTTTGGGCTGCCGCTGGGAGGTATGGCTTGGATTTACTGTGGGTCTTCTCATTGTAAATAATTGGATTGAGGAGATCCCTCACAGGCATGCCCAACAGTTTGGGTTTAGCTGATTCCAGATGTAGTCAAGTCCACAACCAGGATTAGCCACCACAGATGCCCAACTAGCATCATGGAATTATGTTGTGTCGGGGAAGGGCTAATTCCCACACATCTAGAGTCTGGAGAAAAACAGATCAGTGGTTAAGAGACCTTAACCTTAACTGCTTTTCCAGAGGATCCAAGTTTGGATCCCAGAACCCACATCAGGCAGCACACCACCACCTGTAGATCCGGTTTGGAGGGGCAGGGGAGGTTCACACACACACACACACACACACACACACACACACACACACACACGAATTAAAAAATCAAAAGTCCTCTGGGGCTGGAGAGATGGCTCAGTTGTTAAGAGCACCCTACTCGTTTGGGCAGCCCTAGAGTCTGATTCTCAGTGCTCACATCAGGCTGCTCACAGCTGCTTGTATCCTCAGCTCCAGAGAGAGCGATCACCTCTGGCCTCTGTGGGCACTGCACTCATGTACAAATACCCTCACAGAGTTGAGAGGCAGTAGGAAAAGCCTGTTGATTTGGTTTTTTTTTTTTCCCCTCTGTAGCAGATATGGACAGAAAATGGCTTCATTCCCCAACTGTCCTTGTGGGTACTGGTGGTGTCCTGTTTAAACTTTGGACAAGGAACTACAGGTGACAGTCCTGGGAAGGCTCTCAAAGGAGTGTTTCCTTTGTTTTCTTCTTTCTCCTGACAGCCTGGAACAGAGGTGCAGAGGCGCTCGTGCCTTTGATGACTAATTTAGAGGGGAAGCAACCCTTAAGGATGGCAGAGCCCGGAGCCTGGAGACACCAGAATACTGCCACAGCAGTCCCCAGATGCCTGCCTCTGGACATTTCAACCATCCTGGCTTCAGGTGCCAAGGGTTTAATGTTACATGCTGTAGAACATATAATGTCACATGCTCCAAGCATGTTTGGACCAGTGACAAGCCTGCAAAGGTCATTCACAACAGAGGCCCTTTGCCCAAACTCATTGTCTGCTCCTGGACTGGCAGAGCTCACAGTGCAGTGGCCGCTGTTAAATAGTCTGGAGAAAGCCTTCAGTGTTCCAGCATGCTGCCTTCACTGCGGAGCTGAACACCACTGTCCTGACATGTTTACAAGGTAGCACTCTGGCTATGGAACCAGAATCTTGCTCACTGGCCTGCACGATTCTGTATTTCTTTCTTTCTTTCTTTTTTTTTTTTTAATTTATTGGATATATTCTATATTTACATTTCATTTCCCTTTTTCTGGTTCCCCATCCCCCAAAGGTCTCACATGCCCTTTTCCCTCCCCCTGTTCCCCCATCCACCCCTTCCCACATCCCTGTTCTGGTATTCCCCTACCCTGATGTTTTGATCCTTTCCAGCACCAGTGTCCACCCCTTCCTTTGTCGGATATCATTTGATATGTGGATTGTGTCTTTGGTGTCCCAAGAGTCTAGGCTAATATCCACTTATCAGTGAGTGCATACCATGGGTATTCTTTTGAGACTGGGTTCCCTCACTTAGTATGATGTTCTCCAGCTCCATCCATTTCTCTAATTTCATGAATTCATTGTTTCTAATGGCTGAACTCCATTGTGTATATATACCACATTTTTTGTATCCATCCTCTGTTGAGGGACATCTGGGTTCTTTCCAGCTTCTGGCTGTTATAAATAAGGCTGCTATGAACATAGTGGAGCATGTATCCTTATTGCATGCTGAGGAATCTTCTGGGTATATGCCCAGGAGTGGTATGGCTGGGTCCTCCAGAAGTATCATGTCCATTTTTCTGAGGAATCACCAGACTGATTTCTAGAGTGGTTGTACTAGCTTGCAGTCCCACCAGCAGTGGAGGAGTGTTCCTCTTTCTCCACATCCTCGCCAACACCTGATGTCTCCTGAGTTTTTAATCTTAGCCATTCTGACTGGTGTGAAGTGAAATCTCAGGGTTGTTTTGATTTGCATTTCTCTAATGACTAATGATGTTGAACATTTTTTAAGGTGTTTCTCAGCCATCCGAATTTCTTCAGGTGAAAAGTCTTTGTTTAGCTCTGTACCCCATTTTTGGATAGGGTTATTTGGTTTTCTGGGGTCTAACTTATTGGGTTCTTTGTATACCTTGGATACTAGCCCTCTGTTGGATGTGGGGTTGGGGAAGATCTTTTCCCAATTTGTTGGTTGCCGATTTGTCCTTTTGACAGTGTCTTTTGCCTTACAGAAACTTTGTAATTTTATGAGGTCCCATTTGTCTATTCTTGCTCTTAGAGCATAAGCAATTGGTGATCTGTTCAGGAATTTTCCCCCTGAGCCAATGTCCTCAAGGGTCTTCCCCAGTTTCTTTTCTATTAGTTTTAGTGTGTCTGGTTTTATGTGGAGGTCCTTGATGCACTTGGAGTTGAGCTTAGTACAAGGAGATAAGAGTGGATCAATTCTCATTCTTCTGCATGTTGACCTCCAGTTGAGCCAGCACCATTTGTTGAAAAGGCTATCTTTTTTCCACTGGATGTTTTCAGCTCCTTTGTCGAAGATCAATTGGCCATAGATGTATTTCTAGAGAATGAAAACTCATAGCTTCTGAACACTGTTTATCTTTTCTAGCTGCTCAGCCCACAAAGAACTTTATAAAATACTCCTTTAAATTTAGAACCGATCCAACACTTTCCAAATATTCTCCAAGGATGCTCTGCTTAGCTCTCTGCACCTTCCCACACCTGGGCACCTGCAGTCTGCTCTGTGACCCAGCCGACCATCCTCTTTTGTGCCTTTGAGAATCCTCCAGAATGGATGTGATGGTGGGTGACACCCTTGCTCGAAAGAACCCTGGGTGAGTAGCTTGCTCTCGTGCTGTTGGAGATAGATTTGAGTCTACCCTCTCTCTCTCCCCACTCATGGCCAGCTGTGAACAAGCCTCCAGGCAGGAGGGACCTTTCTGCTTTGGTAAACTCATCTCCATTTATTTTAGGCCTGCTGGGTAAATGCATTCACTACATTTACACAGCACTTTGCCCATCATCATCTGATTTGCCCCTCTCCACGATTCCTCCTCTCCTGCTGTGCAAATGAGTAGATGGTTGGAAATGGGAGTGGCCAATTCCCTGCCCCTGCCAGTAAGGGCTGCACAGGAGGGGCTGTGCCAGCTTTTACCTTGCCCTTTTAATGTGGAGCAGACAAACGAACAGAATCAGCCCAGCAATGGCTCCTGACTATGTTTGCTTAGGTTCACAGCTCCAGATAACAGCATATGGTTTCTTCTATACAGAGTTGGTTTCCCTCCAGGTAGCCCAGCTCTCTGTCTTCCTCCCCCATGCAGCAGTGGCTTGGATTTCAGAGAGAAATATCTGAATATCTTGTGTATTCAGAAATCTGAAATATCTTGTGTATTGTATGGATGCATCACCTGCCAATTAAAAAGCCTATGACCTATTGCTTAGGCAGGGAATAGAGGTGGGACATCTGGGAGGCAGAGAGGATTCTGGGGGAGAGCCAGGTGGGAAGATCCACTGGGAAAATGTGCCCAGACAGACAGACAGACAGACACATGGTAGCTGAGCACAGGTAAGCAGCCACATGGCAGAGTGTAGGTCAGAATAAATGGGATATTTTAAGTTACATCTAGTCAGAGAAGAGCCTAGCTATAGGGTCAAGGTATTTGTAAATATATGCTTGAGTCTGAGTCTTATTTCTAGGAGGATGGGGCTAGGAGGAAGAGCCAGGGCCTAACTTCAACAATTGTCTGTTCCAGGCTGTGCCTGGCGAAAGAGCAAGGCCTGTGCTGCTGATGCAGTTGGGAACTTGCAGAAGCAAATCAGGATGTTGTTATTCTTCATGTTTGCAAGTTCTGGGGTGGGGAAATGCCTGATGCCCCTCCTGCTGCTGCCCCTGAGCCTCCATAGAGACTGAATGAGGCTCTCCCAAACATGAGTGGCACGGACTGTGAGTGCAGGCCTTTTTAGAATAGCTGAGCCAAAGCAACCTCTGGCCACAAGCCCTACCTTTCTCCATCTCGATGTTAGGAATGTCAGAAGTGCTCACTGTCCTGTAAGGGTCTGAGACAGGCACACCCCACCTTAGGTTCCTGAGTCATTGCACAAGACAGAAAATAGAGCTGTTGGTCACCAGGAATTCTGGCCTCTCATGTACCTCAGCCTCGGGAGGCTGTGAGTGAGCTAGGCAGGAGCAATAGAGGAAGACCCCCCCCAACTGGAAAAGCCTAAGTACTTCTCTTATGGCTGGGACACTTGAGGGCTGGGAGATTTTGCACAGAAAAGGACCCCAACTATTCATTAAACATGTAAGGTCCCGGAATCTTCTTCCAGAAAGGGAATCTTGTGGCCTGGGTCAAGCACATTACACAATACTTAAAACTCTTGGTTTTCGTTAAATGATTTTTTTGGTGGGGGGAAAAAAACAAACTTGCTGAGTGTTTGCTGTGGTCACACTGGTAGCTCTGGGACTCTCACAAGGGAAAGTCCCCTGGCCTTCTGAAGGGAAGAGAGTAAAACAGGGAGTCTGAGAAACTAGTGTTTGGGGAAAGGACTGATACCTGGTAAACTTCGCAGGTGGGATTCAGGAGAGAACAGTGTACTTTGTGAACTATTTGGTTTAATAAGGTGCCTTGGTTTGGGGTTTCCCCAAAGTCAAGTCTCAATTAGAATTGGGGTGCTGGGAGCTTATTTGAGAGGGCACTGATTTGGGACTGAGGAAGGAGGAATGATGGTGGGCGGAGGAAATCAGGTCCCCGACTGAATAGCAGTCACTATGCCATAGGGACCTTTCAGAAGAATAGGAGCTCCCCTGCGACAATCCAGCGAAGGACAGGAGGGTGAAGCCCTGCTTCTTGCCTGCTGGGTGAAGGCTTCCCCAGGGGTGTTAACTCTTTGCACTCTGATACATTTGGATGTGGCTAATGGATTCCTTGGGGAAGATGGTGTCCAGGAAGAGCTTGGCGTAAAAAGTCAGCAATATGGAGCATTTGAGTTGGGGCACACTCTGCCCGCAGGAAATGAGTGTGAAACTGGGATCACGGCTATGGCCAGGAGGCAGAGGTGCCATTCCCCATGAGCAAAAGACAACCATGAAAGGAGCATCCGGGACATGGCCCATGCTGGTGATGTTCTGAATCCATCATGGCAACACTTGGATTGAGAAGACTTCTCAGCTCCCTGATGCAGGAATGGCCATAAGAAATCTACACAAACCCTCCCGTATCCACAAAGCAGGAATGGAATGAGACATTGATCGGGCAAGACTCTGGTCTACTAATTCATTCATTTAACAAGTTATTTAGTGAACCCCTACTGCTTACTCAGCATCATGGGATCAGTAGACACAGCAGGAGAGGGAGCAGGAAATGACTCTGTCCTATGGATGTGGAATTTTCAGGGGAGTTCTCTTCCATCCTTAGCTTCAGCCCCAGTAAGCATGCCATAGTTGTGTAAAAGAAATTATTTCCAAAATATCAGAGTTTGTGCTGCTTTCACCACAGAAACCAGTGAGCAGAGATAGGAATTGAATGTTTAAATTACTCCTTCTTTTTCAGGGAGCCAGCAGTCTGAGAAAGCAGCAGGTAAACACCCCAACTGCCTCATTCTTCATCCATAGCTAGTGGATTCTATGGAGGTGGGCAAAAACAGCCAGACATTCTAGAGCTCGGCCACCTTGAGCCTCGTCTGTGCCCACCTTGCACTCTCCCCTCAGTCTGTGGCTGTCTAGGCTCAGATACTTCTTGCAACGCTCAGTCTAGTTAGTTTGTGCTGCTACAAGCTTCCCTTTTCCAGGGGCATCTAGGATGGGGGTAAGGTGTAATGTGGACATTCTAAGCTACTAACCATATGCATGGGTGGATTTTTTCCTAGAACATAAAGTATAGATGTGTCTATTTAGTACAGAATATCCAAGTGTCCTTATCCACCCCTCTGTCACCTATCATCGTCCGCTGTCAGTATTAACTCTAACATCTATATCATATGACAGACCAGACTGCTTCCAGTGTACCTGGTTGATTTACAGCATGACTTTTTAATTGGTAAGGGAATTCTCCAGCTCATGGTTGTATACATAAGAGCGCATCTTATGAAACAGCAAGCGGTTAAGACTTGATGTGAAGGGCTTCTGAAACTTGCCTGTTTCTACAACCAATACCATAGACAGAGCACAAATAGGAACATGCATTAGAAAATAAGGTGCTATCATGTGTTAAGAACCATTTTTTTTGAAACCTCTTCATTTTAGAACTGGTGGAAAGGCCGGCACAGTGTCGTTGGCTCTGAGATGGGGTCCTGTTATATAGCTTAGGGTACTCTCAAACTCATCATCCTCCTGCTTCAGTCTCCCAGCATGGTGGTGTGAAAGAAAATGGGCCACACAGGCCCATAGGGAGTGGCCCCTGGAGGTGTGGCCTTGTTAGAGGAAGTGTGTCACTAGGGGGTGGGGCTTGAGGTCTCAGAAGCTCAAGCCAGTCACTTCCTGCGGCCTGATCAAGATGTAGAACTCTCTGCTCCTTCTCCAGCACCATGTCTGCCTGCATGCTACCATGCTCTCCACCATGATGATAATGGACTAAACCTCTGAAACAAGAAGCAAGCCTCAATTAAACATTTTCCTTTGTAGGAGTTGCTGTGGTCATGTTGCTTCCTTATACCAATAAAACCCTAAGACACCCAAGCGCTGAGATCAAGAACATGAGTCATCATACCAAACAGGAGTTTGTCTCAACTCTAACAATTCCCCTGCCCCCAACCCCACTTGTCTCTGGAGAATTTTCTCTGAAGACATTGTTGATTCTGCCTCAGTTATCCCAGGTTGATCAGGTAAGATCTGTCTAGGTCAGCTTGATCTGATTCTGTGTTGGGGGGAGTGACTGACAAATGGTAAGGGGTTAGTGCCAGGCATGAATTTCAGGCAACTAAGAGATATCCAGATGTCAACCGGTAACAGTGTTTTATAAGGAAGGTATGAAACACAATCAACAGGAACACAGATTCTTTAAGGAAGGACCCAACCATGGATGAGAGAGACCTAGAATAGCCATAGTTGGACTTTATAGACAACCTAGCATTTGACCTTTATGTAAGTCTATACTTCAATAGACCTTGATATCAGTGACTCCATTTCTTGAGCAGTTAAGAATCCTGACAGCATAGCAGAAAACTACATAATCATCTTGAACAAACATATTTAAACTTTTTTTTTTTTGTAAATGTTACCAAGAGTAAATCACTCTTGTAAGATAGTCTCTGTTTTAAATAGAGAAGTAGATTCTGGCTTTCTATCAGTGCACTACATTTTTAACCTTAAGAATTTTAATAACTTTCAACTATGATACATATACCACAGTTAGGTTTTGCCTTCCACAAACTCTCTGTGACTTGCACATTCTGCAGTGTGCTTATGCTTCTTGCATTTGCCCTCAGTTTTCCTATTCCACTTTGGAAAAATCCAGTTGTTAATGATTGCCACAAACCCTTGCTTTAGTCACAGAAAAGTATCCTTATAAAAACAATTCCTCATTTCCCCTTAACTTCCCTTATAAAATATATCCTTGTATTTATATCATCTCTCTCTCTCTCTCTCTCTCTCTCTCTCTCTCTCTCTCTCTCTCTCTCCCCACATGTTAGTTCCTTTTTGCTTGACTTCTTTTTCTAACAATGAGACAGAACAACAGGTAAACACTTCTATCCACTTATTAAGAGAGTGCTGAACCCAGATAACAGTTACAACATAATGTGATGAATTAAGGTCACCTGTCAACACTGGCAAACCAGAACGGTTTTGTGTGATATGAGGCCCAGGCAGACTTTATGGCCACTTGGAACTTCTTAAAAGGCAGTTTTACATATTTCTTCCTATGTCTTACAAAAGTCTTGAGAGTTACAGAACATTATATTCTACCAAAATCTAACCAAGATAACAGAGGTTCAAGTGACTTTGAATGCAAAACCTTTTAGTATAGGCAAAGGCATGAAGGAGAGAACAGACACAGGGCTCGCCGTCCTGTGCTAGCTCTGCAATCACAGTTTTTGGATACAAAAGTACCCACTCCCCCAAGGAACTAGACAGGATAGCAAACCAGTACCTCTTCTTTCCACAGAGGCATAACTTTGTCAGACCAAAGGCACTGTCCCAGGAATGGAGGCTGTCACCCATTCTAAAAGCTCGAGCTCCGAGACGAATCAGACGGAACAGAACAAAGCAAGAAAGCATCTCACCACCCAGGAAGCAGAGCCAGGCAGGAGTGAGGGCAGACAAGTCTTAGTCCAGGAACAAAATCGGGAGTTATAGCCATTCAGTTTATTAGGCATGAGTGACAGTTGCTTGGGGATTTTCCAGGCCCAATTCCAGGATCCTCCTGTTTCAGGAAGCCTTTGAATGCTACAAACCAGTTCTGTGAGTTACCAGAGTCCCAAAGTTGCCCTAAACATGGGATTCTGGGGTCGATGCTGGCTGTCACCACAGAGTCCAATGAGCAGACATGGAAATGGGACCTTCAAGCTGGGATTTGTTCAGAGATCTATCTGTCTGAGGAGGATGAGACTTGACACCCTAAAAGCTACTTTATAACCCACCTCCAGACAAGAGATTATCCACGGAGAAGGAAGGGGCAAGGGTTAAGCAGAAGTGGTCAGTCATTCCAAAGCTCAGTCTATTAGCCACATCTCGCAGACGTGTGTTTTCTGTGATCTCCTCATCATTATATTCTGCCTTCCTCCCCTCACAGTGTGGGTATCTGGGTTCAGGTTCTTCTGGAAACTCTGAGTCTAATTAGTGTTTGCCAATATCAGCCTTGTCCTCCTACAGGGGCATCTAAGCAGGGGGGGGGGTAGTGGTGACTGGGAACAGTGAGTCACTAATGGTACTGATCGCGTGCCCGTGCATATTCCTTTCTACAGTACGGGAATGAATATAGACTATAGGAGTCGGCCTGTCGTTCCATCTTGCCCCTAGCAAACGTTGGACTGCAGGCAGAGGAGATCGGGAAAATTCTTTCTTGTCAAGCGTAGGAATGCGATCAGTTGTTCTGAGTGACAGTCATTCAGAAAGGATATACGGAGGACGCTCAAGAAAGTGGCTTTCAAGAGGGAGATGAGAGGCCAGTGGTGAGCCACAAGCATTCACAATGGTCTGCAAGATGGTGGGGTCAAGAGGCGAGGGGTCATCTCACTGAAGGGGAATGAGATGTCAGGGGAGAGAGGAAAGCACACCCTTTGCTTTACATTTTGGCTAAGCTGGGCAGGATCCCCTGTTCACCAGTCCTTAAATGCCACCTCGTTAACTTCTGCAAACACACAGGTGTGGCTGATCACCTAGGGTGCTACTAAGCCTAGGGCGGGTGGCAGTTCTCCAATTTGTTTGTTCTACAGTTGAAGACAGAGACTTTAGTGTGGCAGGAGTAATAGCACTGGCCCGAGAAAGACTCAGGCAAGGGGGGCCATTGGAGGGACCGGTGCAGGTGAGAGTCGATGATGCAGGCCTAGATGGGGCAGTGGGCGCAGCAGAGCATTCTGCTGTTGTAACTTGCTCATGGGGACTCCATGCTATGGGTGTCTGTGGAGGTGTCGAGTCTTGGGTTAAATGTGTTTAACCCCCAGTCGGTACTTATGTAACATGAAAGCTGGCCGCAGACTCTGTCTTTCCACCCGATCCTTCCCTCTCATCTAACGGCACTCAGGTCAAGGTCAGGATGCTTAAAAGCCCAGGGATAAATGAGCTGCCGCAGACCACCTCACTCTTATCCGAGCCTGCATCTCTTCTTGAGTTTTCACCAGACAAACCAAGGTGCTGCTGAGGTGTGGCAGGATCTCATCCTCGACTCTCAAAAGTTTCCAGCAACATCCACCCTGCCTCCTCCTCACTCCGAGCCTATGAACAGATGTCGTCATCATCTCAGCACCACGGAGACATATGCTTTCATTTCATTAATTGCTTAGACCTCTTGCAGACGCGCATGTTATTTTCCTATACGTTGGAGGAGGATTCGAAGGTATGCTAACTTTTCTAAACGACGCCTCCTGGTACCAGAAGCACAGTGGGTTTGTCCTACGTTGCTGAACAACCCGTAGACCATAATTAGCCCTGCAGTCCTTTCCTGTTCAGCCTCATGCATTGTGTCATGTCTCCCACACAGATGAACTGCCTTTTTGTCCCACAGCAGGAATGCACCGTCTGTTGGAGGAAAAAGGGTTGTTGACTATATCTGTGTTCTGTGAGCAAAGCATGCATCAATCTCCTGAGAAACTAACAGGATTATGTTACACATTTAAGGGCTGTCAATCATCACTAGGCATATGTGCCAAGAGGCTGATCTACATTCTTCCTTTCAACACTTCCTTTCAATTCTGCATTTAACACTTACCAGGAGATAGGCAGCTGTAGGCTGGGGACGGTCAGGTCCCTCCAGAGGTGCCACCCCTTAGCGTCATTTACCTGCTCTCAGCCCCCCTCTTGTGATGTTCATTACCTCTATTGCTTGATTGGATTAAAGAAAAAAAAAGATCCATTATGAAGAGTGCCTTTGCAGTAGAGGTTTAACCAAAGAGAAAAGACCTGCCTTGAATGTGGCTGGGGTCCTGAGCTGGAAAAGGGGGAAAGTCAGTGTTCTCTTTCCCCCTCACCATCTGGCACCCAGCACTACATGGGCTCCTTTAGGTCTAGGATTGCCTGTCACTTCCCTGTACTCTCCGCAGACTTATTGCTAAGCTGCTGCCACTAGTAAGCATCCTTGCAATGATGAAAGTTGGTACTACTTGGCAAACACCAGTCAGTCAGTGAAATTGATGTAAGCTATGGGAGGACCGTTATAAAATCGTTTCTGATCTTGGGGAAAGACACAAACCAGCCCCTCTGCACCATGTCTGCATGGCTTTGGATGTGACCTGACTGAGGCAACAAGGGGATAAGGAAAGAGCAGACACATGAGCAGAAAGGCTGAGACCAGGTGGGCTGTGCTGGCTCTGAGGGAGCACCACTACCGTGCAAAAGCCAGAACCTCTGCATGTTTGTTATGTATGGCGCAGGTTAGCTGGTCTCGGGAGCAGGTTTCTGCAGGGTAGCAGGCTGTAAACATCCAGAAAGGGAAGCTCTCTGTGTACTCTGTCATATAGGAGCCAGAGGAAGGCTTTGCTATTTCTCTGAGCCTGAGCTGGGGAAAGCTTTGCCAGCTCCCTTGGGTCTGAGGCATTGGGGTTCTCAGACATGGCTGTGCTCATGTCATGAATACACACCCCACATTTCATTAGCTCCTTGTACTTTCACTCTGGATGTCCTCTGCTCTTCATACCTATGTGTCTAGCAAAACAAACTCACAACACAGTGCCAAGTTCAGCTGAGTTCGCTAGAAAACCTACCACTCCGGATTTGGGGATGACATGTATGCAAGGCACTAATTTGATTTAAAGCAATGTCTGTCTGGATTGTGAGCATGGCTCTGTGGCCTCAGCTCTGCTAGTGTTTTAACCCTTTGCTTTTCTTCTCCCCACCCTTAGAAGTGTTCATGGATACACAAACACACATGTAGCCACATCAGAAGCTCTGTGCTGTAGGGATTGGGGGTGGGGAGATCATTGTTTAAACCTCTGGAATTTAATATATTCTTTTCAAAACATTGTAACCCTGTGGCTGCCTGAGCCAGCCTCCAGCACATCAGCACAGAGAAAGAGGAGCACTGGGGCATTAGAGCCAGGCCTACTCTTCTTACAATAACATCTTAAATTGACCTTCGGAGGAATGTCACATTTGTCTCAAAGTAATTCAAATACAGTCTCTGTAGGTTCACTATTGTTCATCACCCCCGCTGTTTACTGATCCTGAATAAGAACAATGGTATTCTGCATATCACGAGTTCTTTTTCTTCATCTCAATAAAAGGGAGGGTAGAACACAGCCCCTAATAAGAGTCTCCTTGTTGATTATTCTGATTCTTCTCTTCTAGCAGGGAGGCAATTGGGATGAGCATCCTTTGGACTCAGGAAGAGAGGAGGAAGACTTTTCCACACTGGGGTACCTAGCACCAGAAATGATTCTGAGAGAGAAGGGCACACGCATGGAAATAGCTACTCAAATGGTACACTGGCTAGTTTTATGTCAACTTGACACAAGCTAGAGTCATTTGAGAGGAGGCAGCCTCAGTTGAAAAAAAAAATGTCTGCATAAGATTTGGCTGTAGGCAGGACTGTAGGGCATTTTCTTAATTAGTGATTGATGGAAGAGTTCATTGAGAGTAGTGCCATTCCTGGGTTGGTGGTTCTAGATTCTGTAAATGCTGATCAAGCCAGTAAGCAGCACCCTCCATGGCCTCTGCATCAGCTTCTGCCTCCAGATTCCTGCCCTCCCTGAGTTCCTGTCCTGACTTCACTCAATGATGAACTGGGAAAATGTAAGCCAAAGAATCCTTTCCTCCCAAACTTTTTTTTTTGGTCATGGTGTTTCATCACAGCAATAGAAACCTTAAGCCAAGATAGTGCCTGGAGTAGGGTTCTGCCGTGACAGATCTGATCTTGGTTTGGGGAGGACTATAGAAGGACTTTGGAACTTTGATTTAGAAGTACCATTGCATGTGGAGAGCTCAGCAAGCTTTTCTGTAGTAGCTTGAAAGATAACAATGTTGAGGGCAATGATGACAATGGAGCCCTGGCTTCTGAAATTTCAGAGAAAAGTTTAAGACTCTATCAGAGCTATTTGTTATTTTGAATTAAGATACCATGATTCTGGTTAGCTCGGACTGAAGAATCAGCTGTGATTAACAAAAGAACAGAACCATTAAAGTGAAACCTTTGCTTTCCTGGGACAATTGATGCTGGTCAGCTGGAGCTGAGAAGTTAGTGGTGATTAAGAAGAGACCAGCATCACTGAGGTGAAGTCTTCTGGGGAGTGTTTCCTGAGAGTCAGCATATAGAAGCTGTGCTCTAGAGGTGGTTAATGTTGTCCATCCTGCTGGCCGCTGAACTTCATAATGTATGAGTCATCCAGGTGGTACTGGTTTTGAAAGAATACAGGCGTCATGGAGAGCAGCTGAGGTTTGGCACTGTGAGAGGCCAGCAAAGTCTATTGGTAAAGGTCTAGCCTCAGTAGCAATTGAAGAGCCAAGAATAAAAGGATCATGCAGAGAAGTTGAGCCAAGTGGATTCCCAGAGTGCAGTGGCCAGCGGGGATACCTGAACTGGTAAGCTCCAGGTTCAGCAGGAGACCCCGCCCCAAAATCTAATGTGGAGAGCATTGAGAAATGGACTTCTGACCTCTACACATGCACAACACACACACAGACACACACACAGACACACACACACACACACACACACACACACACACACACCAAATGAGAAAGAATATACTCCCAGGGAATCTGGAGTTTTCCCCAGGAGAATGCTGGGATACAGAGCAGCATTAGGGCTCTGGGAAGACAGGATTCTTGCTGTTTAGCTGTCTGCTGGGTCACCAGTAGCACATGGTTGAATGAGTATGGGCTTCACTAGAAGCAGAGACACGGTGATCTGGACAGGGATGCACCAAACTCTTGTAAGTTCACTAGATAAAACCACAGTATATTAGACACCTCTGTGTCTCTTCACACAGTGTCTAAGTCTGGTGTGTTTGATCCTCAAGCCCTGGAGGAGATGTATTTCCCTCCCTGATGGGAGCATCCCATGTCTATCCTCTGTCTGGGGCTACCACTCTATTTCAGGGAACATCTTGGGATCAGACAGATCCTGCTTATCTCCATTGAGCCCTGTGACCCTGGGAAAGATCCTTTTTTATTAAATAGTTTATAGCCTCAAAGGAAATGTTATGGTGAGGGGGTGTACTGGTTGGTTTTGTGTCGACTTGACACAAGTTGGAGTTATCACAGAAAGAGGAGATTCAGGTGAGGAAATGCCTCCATGAGATCCAGGTGTAAGGTACTTTCTCAATTAGTCATCAAGAGGGGAGGGCCCCTTGTGAGTGGTACCATTCCTAGGCTGATAGTCTTGGGTTCTATAAGAAAGCAAGCTGGGCAAGCTAGGGGAAGAAAACCAGTAAGAAACATCCTCCATGGCCTCTGCTCCTGGTTCATGACCTGCTTAAGTTCCAGTCCTGACTTCCTTTGGTGATGAACAGCAGTGTGGAAGTGTAAACCGAATGAACCCTTTCCTCCCCAACTTGCTTCTTGGCCATAATGTTGGTGCAGGAATAGAAACCCTAAGACAGGAGGTGAGGGCAATTGAACCTTGGGAACTGATGTGTGAATGAAACATACTTAGAAAATACAGATATGGAAAACAGGACTTCAGTCCATGGGTATGTCTTATTAGTATTTGTTTTCCAAATCCCATCAAGATCCCCCGGTACTGTTGGCTTAGTGTCTCTTTCAAATTTGCAAAAATAGAAGGACACACAGTGACCCTTGAATGTATGACAATGTGGGTTTTCTTGCTTAATTAGGAATCTCTCAGTAAGACTGTATTTTGCAATGTCAAGATGACTCTATCCCAGGCTGGGCACATTGAGAATATTGGATATTTATTTGGGCCTGAATGAGCTTGAGCTTGGGAGAAAAATAGCATGGTCCTGAAAGCAAAACAGGCCGGTAGTCCTCCCCTGTCTTTCCTGACTGACTCAGATCAGATATGGGTTTCCAGCTATGCACTGGAGACATACTCCTTATGGTTCCCTTGGACATAGTGGAAAATTTGGGGCAAGGAGATAGATCTGTTGCTCCTTCTCCTTTAGATTTACTGTGTCCATGCTGACAGTTTTGGCGATGAAAAACAGTCTGTGTACCACATTTGTTTGCAACAAAGAGTTGAAGCCAAGGGGATCTTGTGAAGAGAATGCCTACAGTAGTGGGACACTGGTTTACCCTGGCGTGCAGCAGGGTAGACCTGTTGCTAAGCACATATGTGAATTCCATGGCCTGGGATGGCCTTTAGGGAAAGGGTGTGTGTGTGTATGTGTGTTGGGGGGATGGTGTCCAGCAAGGTTCTTTTACCATCAGCCTCTCAAAAGAGATACCCACAATACAAATACAACCAGGGACCAGAACCCCACCAAATCTGTATACCTGAACTTCTTCCCCACCAACACCCAGGTGTCATACCCCTTGCCTGTATCCCTCCCCTCCATCTTCCTCCATCCTTCTCTTATCTCCCAGTGTCCAGTGGTTCCTTTTTTCAGTGCTAGCTAGAACTGTGCATACAGGACTGTGAGGAACAATGGGTGTGTATTAGCCACCTTCCCCCACTGTGTAAACCTCCCTATGGTGCATGTGATGGTGCCTAATTTGAATCTGGACTCAACATTTAGTTAGCCTGCAGTCCCAAGCTCCATGAGCCTAAATGTTTTCATCGTTCAAAGGGAGGGAATACTACCACACTCCAGGGATGTTACAGTGTTAAATGTGACAGTGTTTGCAAAGGGCTTGACATGCAAAACGCTTATTAACTGCTGTGAATTATTTCCTGTGAAAAGCACATCTACAGGAAGTTTAACAGAGCTGGTGCAACAGTCATTTCAATCTCTGTGGTCCATGAAGGCAGGGGAGGGGAAATTAATGGCGCTCTCACATGACTCTCCTAGTGACTACTGTACTTCCATTTATCTGTGGCATCTCAAGTTTCCGGACAGTATTTGATTTTTCTTCTCTTTCATCTTCTTTCATAAGATCCCCAAATTTCTCTCCCTTTCCTTTCAGAAGCTCCCCTGCCTCTTCCCCCTTCTACCCTTTCTCTTCTCCCCTCCTCTTCTCCTCCTACTCATTTTCTCTTCCCATCTGCTGCCTCCTCCCCTCCTCTTCCTCACCCCATCCGCTCTTCCTGTGCTGTGTTGAGAAACTCATGGACAAAGTACACACTAAAATTTCTGACCATCCAGTCTCTCCAGTAACCAACCTCCAGACATGGATAGTGACTTAACAGAAGTCCCTGAACCTTGTCTTGAACAAATGTGGGCCCCGTGTCTGAAATTGAGAACACCCTTCTCATTGTCCCTTCAGAAGACTCAGAATTTCCTAGAGCAGATATTTCAGGGCTAGAGGACCCCGGGTGATCTTGGGCTCTGAAGAGAGAGAGAGGAATGAGAGAATGAGTGAGAGAGAATGAGAGAGAATCTCTGAATCTAATTTCTTCCCTTTTGTTTCTTCTTTGAGCACAACTACTAACAAATCACAACCTTCACGTCTGCCTCTTGGGAGCCCTAGCATTTATCTACTCTGAAAAGTTCCCAGAATTCCAAATGTCACACAATTGCAGAAACTATCTGCAGCTGGCAAAAACCAGGCCTCTGCTAGAGCACGAGGCAAATCATAGTCAGCTGCTGCACACAGTGTGAAGCATGCCCAAAGACCCATACCTGGGTATAAAATGAAAACACACTCTTAGAATATTTCTGGTTTTAAAGAAATCAAAATTCCAGAATTCTTACTACAACATACTGTTGAGTTTCTAGCTTTGAAGTTGTGTCTTCTTTTTCTGTCCCTTCTGGGTTTCAGAAACACATCAGAGAATTCTACTCCCAGCATTAGTGAAGCTGCATTAACATGTGGTTCCTATTTCTTTTATTTTTTTTAAAGTTTTACTTGCCGGGAGCCATCTAGGAGAGGCTAAAGTCTAGCAGGTGATCTTCCAGAGATGTTTCACTGTGGAGCTATGATGAATGTGTCTTTAGAGAGAAGGCCTGAGGGACAAATCTGAGGATTTGATTCCTGTTATTGATATGCCTTTCCTGTCATTATTGAATTAAATAATAATCTCTGGGCATTAGCCCACCCACCCCATTGTGGAAGATTTTCTGCAGATCTGCATTGTAGTGATAATATACAGTCAAATAGATGATTTCTTAATTCTTAATGACGATTCTGTAAGAATATCTAAAATTATACCAATAATTATTAACCCCTTTATAATAAGGACTTCAACTAAGGCCCTCTGTGATATGAATACTGCAATTAGCAATCTGTCAGTCCTCACATGTCATGAGTTAATTGCTTCTGAGATAGAATGCAGTCATGTGCAACTTAGAACACATTCCTTAGAGCTGTAAAACAATTAACCAAAGGTCATAAAAAGAAACAAAAAATTTATTGTAGGTACAAGGACAGAAGATAAAATATTGACTGGGCTTATCTATACAAAACTTCAATGCTAACTTACACACAAAAAATTATAGTTTTAGACTCTCAATGAACCTGTGGAGTTAGTGACAGATAATGCATGTCTAGCTAGATAACTAGTTTTAATAAGAACACACCTAAACACCCCTGTTGTAAACTTCTTATTCCATTATGATTTGAATTTATGTTTAAACTTGTAATGAACTTTCTGATTGTTGCAATACCATGTGATCATGTATTCTGAGAAAATGTATAAAGAGCTAAGTATAACGAGAAGAACAGGGTAGCAGAGTAGAGTACCTTAGATATTAAGAGAGCAACTTAGAAATAAAGAAAGCACACAGTCTGATAGGCTTTCCCTCTATACTTTCCCTTAGAAATAAAGATTAAAATTCTTTGTATAAGTCTCTCTCTCTCTCTCTCTCTCTCTCTCTCTCTCTCTCTCTCTCTCTCTCTCTCTCTCCCCACACACACACACACCCCGCAAGAGAATTTCCCTTGCTGACAAGGAGTTAAATAAACCCCCAGCCTTTGGAGAAAAGAACAAAGGACCTCTTAGTCCCCTGCTGTTAAGCATTGGTGTTAATTTGCTCCAGGCCTGCAGCTTCTGGCCTCAGAGCAACTTAAAGTCGAGATAGGTAAACATTATTATGGAAAGCAGCCTTAATGACTTGCAAGACCAAGTTCCCAACCCCCCACCTAGCACATGGGTTACACTAAAGTAAACAGCAAGTCTACTCATGAGGTTTACTCTAAGGAAGTTTTGCTCAGGCAAGAATATATTCACAGAAGCTTCATTTGTAGCAGAACTCAACTGGAAAGCCAATTGAACGGATGGATTTAAAAAACACTGCAGTAAACACGTACTTTTTTTTTTTTTTTAATACTTTCAGGCATCAGTTAAAATAAAGTTAATTTTAAAATCAGGGGTGCATCCATACCATGGGATACTAATTAGTGACAGAATAGAATAAACTGTGATTATACACATGTGCTAGGCGACTTTCAGAGTCACATATGTGATGTAGCCAAGCAACTTATGGTTTGTTTGTGTAACATTTGGGGCCGACAAGCAGAGGGCTTGCTAAAGCCCATGTTTAGCGCTCACTGGCCAGATTTGAGAAAAGACCTTGCCAGTTGCTTGGTCAACATCCAGCATCAGATGCTGGTGCTGCAGCACTGGGGTGTATCACAGGAAGCAAGGAGTGTCCTGGTTGGTTCCAGTTAAAGCACAAAAGTCATAAGAGCTCATGACAGGACTGGGGAGATGGTTAAGAGCACAGGTTGTGCTTCCAAAGGACCCAGGTTCAATTACCAGCACCCACATAGCAGCTCGCAGCTGTCTGTAACTCCAGTTCCAAGAGATCTGATACCCTCATATAGACATACATGCAGGCAGAGCACCAATGCATGAGAGAGAGAGAGAGAGAGAGAGAGAGAGAGAGAGAGAGAGAGAGAGATCATGACATTGTTCTTGTTTTAAGCTACTATGTCCTGGAGAGGCTAGTTAGAGAGGAATTTCCCAGTGAGTACTTGACAGTCTGGAAACTACATCCTAACTCAGATATGCCTACACATGCCAGGAGGTGGAGGCCGGATGTTCTTGTAAGTTCGTGAGGTGGACAACAGTGGTGACACTCTGTGTGACACACCATTTCTCAGAGTAAACGAACAAAAGTAACTGCCACTCTACTCCCCAACTCTGGCATAAAGCCCCACCTGTTTATGCTGGTGCGCTGGGGTAGACTAACTTGGTCTACATACCATCTGTAAGATAAGATGACTATGGTGAAAGAGGGCACCAGGGAGCACCCAGGCCATCTATTTCCCTCCATAGACTACTACCCACACTGAGTAGAAGGGGGAATGGGATCTCATCAGGCAGGAAAGGGCAAAAGGTCAGAGCAGATGCTGCAGGGCAACTGACACAGAAGACAGTCCATCCAAAGGGCCTGAGTTAGGTCAGGAAGCCCAGGATGTTTATACCCCTACAAAAGTTTTAGTCGGTTCTGCATATTATAGGGGTGATTGGAAGAAAACCTAGTTTCAAGGTAAGTATTCAACTAATGGTAGCCATTGCTATTTAATCATTATTATCATTATCAGAGCTTAGCATGCAGAATTCATAGATAGTCCTTCCTCTGCATACATTGGCCCACAGTTGGCCCCAGCATAGGTATTTTTCCATGTAAGTAAATTTGGCCATGTGAAGGGAGTACCCTGGTTTACCTAGGCAAAGTATTTGACAGAGAAGTGCTGTACATGTCTATCTGAAAAGTCCTTGTCTTATTAACTCATAGCCCTGGGGACTTGGTTCTTTGGTGACTGTTCATTGAGGAGACAAATAACTCAGCTGGGCTTCATGTCTGGTTTCAAGGTTTCCATGGAGACCTGGATGAAGACAGATGCAGCTTTCAAAGCCTCCACACTTTCCCTTGCGGTTGGGTAGTGAGAGGTTCTTCTGTGAGATTCTCTCTCTCTCTCTCTCTCTCTCTCTCTCTCTCTCTCTCTCTCTCTCCTTTTCCTCTTCCCTCCCTCACTGTGTGCGTGTGTATGTATGTGTGTACAGATGTGTACATGTGTGTTAGAAGCTTGACATTGTACATACACATGTGCAGGCTCATCCTCTTACCCCTGGAAACCAAGAGAAGCCACTACGTGTACCTGGCGTGGAATAAAAGCAACCCCCAGACAGCTTAGGTGCCACTAGACTGCCTGCCATGGGCCTCCCATGAACAGGGTTTTGCTGCAGGATGCTTGGTGACTATCGGGGACTGACAGACAATCTCAGAGGCCACACGGACAGTATTTCTAGTCATCTAACTTCAAATGAGTCAGGTGTGAGGACCAGGCCCTCCACCAAGGTCAAGGAAGCAGCTGTGATGGTGGACTCTTTGGGGCACGAGGTATTCTTGGTGCTGGATTCCTCCATGGTTGGAGGAGGAGGAGAAAGTGAGCAAGTATTTGTGTATATTCTCTATGTAAGATTGTTTTTCTATTTTATGAAGGTTTTATGTAAGCACCTGTTTGGCACAGTTGTATATGCTGCTGCTTAAGATGCTGTGCCTTGTGCATTGTGATACAAGGTGACAGTCCATGGGGAAGGGAGACACTTAGTCCAGGAACCGGAGCACAGGACTCTGAGGCTCAGGGAGGTCCATGCAGAGCAGGTCACTTAGCTCTCTTGCCAAGGCCACGTCCATCTAACTCCAAATGCATCCCTCTACTCAGTCCTCTTAGCTAAGGGCAGGCCCATCCTTAACAGAGAACTTTTGCTGGATGGACCTCAAGAAGAAAGAAAACAGCTCCAGAAAAATAGGTAGATGATTTTTAAAAAACAAAATAACAAATTAACCAAATAGAAAATTCCCAGGCAAGTCTAGATACTTTGGATGTCTGGAGAGTCAGGCAGGTTTACAATACAGAGAAAGATGGGCTTATGCATCCAGGTGCTAAGAGCAATTGAGATGGACGGGGGTCCCATCCCAGCAGAGATTCTTGCAGTGTTCCTCCTGATTTACCCAGTCAGAGAAGCTTCCCTGTGAACGGTGAGCACTGTCTACACCCTAGTGACTTGTGGCACCCTCTACCCTGCATCAGCTTGGTACTTCTCCTACTGAATCCAGTGGGCTCTCCATGGCAAAGGTCAGGTGGAGTCTGACTTCTAGTTTTCTCCAGGATCTGTGAAAAGATGATACACCCAGAAATGTCTAGGCTCAACATCTTACATGTATGTTCTTGCCAGAATGTCAAAAAGTCATTCATTCATTCATTAGAATGAGAATCTCTGGAAGGTAAACTGGATTTTGAAAACCCATCAGGCACATTCTGCAGCCCTGAAATGAGCACTCAGCTGTATTTCCTGCATGCCTTTCAAATCATTCTCTGTGTTGGCATGTATCAGTTGCTCTCTGCTTCTCTTTCCTCTATTGTACAGTTATATTTGATGGTCGCTTATTAACATCAAACATTGCTTACATACTAGAGAGAAAAGCAAAATACAGACAGGGTTTCTGTTCTGACACACCTGGATGCCCAGAACCATCACTCTAAACATCTCAAACAATGCACACTGAGAAATGGATTCCCCCACCGCCCGAGAACCAGTATTAACAGATTGCACAGCCCTACGAGTTTAATGTACACACAGCACAGCAGCCGGGCTCTTCCGTTTCCCATTTTATTCATTTTTCCTTAAAGCAAAGTAGCACCCACAATCTGTTCAATTGATTTTGTGACCGGAGGCTACCTGGATCATTCCTGCAATTTGAAAAACCGCATTGATCCAGTGCAGAGGTTCAGAGTCTCATCTCTGTCATGGGTTCCTTCCTCAACATCATTTACATTCCCCACAGAAAAGGAGGGAAGCGAGACTGTGAAGGGAATCTATTACTTCAACATGTCTTTATAACAATTAAGATATGTTAAGAAACAAAATGCATGGTCCAGTCGTGGCTAGGCCTCATGACCAGTGCATTAAATGCAAACTCTAGCAGCTTACATCTTTTGAAGTAGCAATGACCAGAAAGGCTAAATTTAGAGTTCTGCAACTACAATTTGATTCCCAAATACCTGACTATTAGGGGTGACTGTCACAGTGCTGCTGCTGCTGCTTTGGATGGGAGGAATGCTAACTTTCAGAAGTCGATGGAGACAAAGGCGCATCCAAATTGATTGATCATGGAGAGTTGTAGTGTCCCATAGGAGAACCCTGGTCTTTCCTCTCAAAAAGTACAAGCCTTTCTTTGCAGCAGGACCCAAGGGTTTGATCTGGACAGTGAGATGAGAGTATACACAGGAAGGAGTAGGAGTGTGTGGTTCAGGTTTGTTATCCCATCACTCATAGGAAGAACAGCAGAGGGTTGTAAATGAAAGGCCAGCCCAGGCTATCCAGTGAGCCACTTCCCACTTAAACAAAACAGGATGAAGCAAGCGAATGGATCCGCCCATTGGCTGTCAGAATAAGGGGAAGGAGCCCTCAGCTGCCCATGGTTAGTCCATTTCCCAGGCCAAGGAATCTAACCATTTTAGTTCAGAAGCATGGGCCCATATCCCAGGGAGAGCCATAAGCAGACTTTCTTTGGAGGCTGGTCACCATGGATCTATCAAGTTTAAAAGCTGGGTGAAGATTCACTGCTATGGGGAGCTGGGCTAGCAAGCCCACTACCAAGGTACCTCTTCCCTTCTCCAGCCCCTCAGTCCTGACCTGCAGCAGATTTCACAGCAGGCAGTCAGGCCTCTGTAGTCAGTTGGGAAGAAGAGCATCTTCCAGAGTTGGCCATGTGTGACTCAACAGCCTCTCACTTGGGCTGCGCTGACTGATGTGTGGTCCCGGAGATACATCTGTTTCAGCTGCTAAGGTGGAGGATACCCTAGCAGCCTGGACCAATTTAGTCCTGTTAAATCCACCCTAAGAACCGAGTGTGAGAAGGAACACTTTATCAGCTCCCTGGCTGTTTGTCATGAAAAAGGTGCCTGCTTGCTAACACGTTGTGGAGAAAGTCACTCTGAGACTACAACTGTTAGATAAATAATACAATGACACTTCGTTGGAAGATATTTATAGGCCAAATGGGGTGAATTCCTAAGGAGCTGAAAATTCTGAGAAGTGTGGCTACTGTACCTTGACTGCTTCTTCCTCACTCACTGAGGGGCAAGGAAGTCTCCCAAGTTCAATAGTGTGTGTGTGTGTGTGTGTGTGTGTGTGCATGTGTGTGTGTGTGTGTGTGTGTGTGTGTGTGTTGGCTGTATGCACATGCATATGCTAGGATGTGAGGGTCAGAGGACAATGTCATCTGTTGTTCAGGCACACTGCCCACTCACTGGTTTGGGACTCACCCATCAGGCTAAACACGCCTGCCCAAGGATCTGCTTGTGTCTGCCTCCCTAGCTGGGATCAGGAGAGCATTCTACCACACCCAGCATTTTTCATATTTGAGTTCAGGGTGTGTGTCTTAGGGTTTCACTGCTGTGAAGAGACACCATGACCAAGGTAAATCTTATAAAGGGCTGGCCTACACTCTAGAGGTTCAGTCTATTATCATCATCGTAGGAGGCATGGCAGCAACATGCAGGCAGACATGGTGTTGGAGAAGGAGATAAGACATCTTAGTCCAAAGGCGCCCAGGAGGAGAATGTCTTCTGAAGGCAGCCAGGAGGGGATTCCCATTCACACTGGAAGGAGCTTGAGAATAGGACATCGCAGCTCACCCCCAGCACTTCCTCCAACAAAGCCACACCCACTCCATCAAGGCCACATCCACTCCAATAAGGCCACCTATCCTAAAATTGCTACTTCGCACAGGCCAAGCATGTTCAAACCCCCACAGGGCAGAACTCATGCTTTTATAGTTGCTTACTAACTGTATTTCATCAGACACAACAGCCTGTCCACTTGCCCAGCTTGAGCAGAACAGTAGTCATCTGCGTCATCTAGTGCGCATGAAAGTTTATGGGTCAGCTTTGCTAGGCCAGAGTTATCAGCTGTTCAAATGACAGTCTCAGTGCTTCTCAAGGTACGTATGTACTCTGTATGTGTACGATGTCAGAGGTGCCAGAAAAGGTGTCAGATTCCCTGAAACTGGAGTTAAAGGTGGTTGTGAGTCACCCAGTGTGGGTGCTGGGGACCAAACCCAAGTCCTCTGCACGTGGCACAGGTGTTCTTAACCGCTGAGGCCTCTCTCTGGGACCCTCAGGCCCGACCTTGACAGCATGGTTTTCAGTCATGCTCAAGTGAGTGAAGTGGCCTCTCTCTGAGGCATAATTGTTGTTCTGAGTATGCTATATACACTTCTGTGATGGCACAGAAGACTTCCTGGAGCCCAGATGACACCTGCAATAAGCAACCCAAGTTTCAAAGCAAGCAAACAAGCCATAGGCGGGGACCATCGAGATGCACAGTGAGTGTGCCAGGGTGCTTCCAACGTGTCCACGGAAGGAGGTAAGTAACTACAAAGACCATTTGCACTTCTGTCATGAATTTCCTCAAAACTTGATTACCTGTAGAGCACAGAAATGTTTCTCTCACAGACTGGGGTCTGAGAAGTCCAAGGCCTTGCCTGGTAGACATGGTATCCGTTGAAGGCTGCTTTCTGGTTCACCAGTGGCTATCACCTGTGTCCTCAGCCACTGGAAGAGGAAAGGGAGCTATCTGATATATCTTTTACAAAGATGTCAACCCCACTCACAAGAAATCCACCCTAATGGCTTACCCCTAAAGGCTCTGTCTCCTTTTGCCAAGCACGTTATAAGGGAGGATCTCCAGCTATTCTGCTCATGGGCACATAGCCATAGAGCCCCATATCCACATAGATATTTGCAATCCATGATGGCTATTATATTTAAAATAGTGGAGGAATGGTATCCATCAAGATGTCCATCAATAGATGATTGAATAATGAGAATGGGCTACATATACAAAATGTAAAATTATTCAGCTGTAAAGAAAAATTGAACCAGAAATTTTCACGACAATAGATGGACTTGAAGACTATAATATTATTAAGCAAGACAACCCAAACTCAGAGAAAAGGAAACTTGTATGTTCTCCTTTGCCTTTGGATCCTAGCCTATAATGTATCCATGTACATATGTAAAATGGCACGAGTGTCAGGATAGTAGAGCAGTTACAAAGGGCCAAGAGAGGGTGATATCGGTTGATTAAGAAGGACTGAAACTAGACCCGAGGGCTCATGAGTCATGCAAGGGCATATAAAGCTGTCACTTTTCTAGTTCATGTTTATTTCCTTCGTGTGGTCTCTAATTGTATAAAAATACAATTGTTAGTGAAAGTATAAAGCTATAAACAAAGTTCCATGGCTTCGGAATGTCTCTTCTCGCTGCAGAGAAGTCCGCTAAGGTGGGCAGAGTTTAGAAGTGAGCAAGTGTGTGAGTGCTGTCATTAGACCGGCAGTGAGATGTTTTATTTGTGAATTAATTAGGATAAAGTGATATTTTAAAGGAGGAGGTTAAGGAAGAGGAGGAGGAAGGGAAGAGGGAGAAGAGAGAGAAGGGAGGGAGGAGGAAGAAGAGGAGAAAGAGGAAGAAGAGGAAGAGAAAGAGGAGAAAGAGAAGGAGAAACCAGGGACTCAACAATTAGACTAGACTGGCTGGCCAGCTAGCCTCAGGAATCTGCCTGTCTCTACTCCCTATAAACATGCACTATCATGCCTAGCTCTTTACAGGAGACTAGAACTCAGGCCCTTATGCTTGTACAGCAAGCACTTTACCCACAGAACCATCTCTCCAGCCCCCATGCTCACATGTTTTGTCTTGTTAAAAAAAAAAAAAAACAAACAAAACCCTGGCCAGTAAACTCTAGAAAGTAATCTTTATTAAGGCTCTCAGACCCTACCTGGTCCTTTAAAAAGCTGCACAGGGCCTTTCAGTGTCTGCTGTACTATTGTGTGTTCAAGAAGTCCCCTAGAAATCCAAATATTTACTGTGATGAACAAGACAGGCATGGGCTCCTTGCACTTTGCTTGGGTTCTGATTATGATCTGGTGTAGTGCAGGCTGGGCAGAAAGAAACCTTCTTTCTTAGAAACCTTTCAGTCAATAGGTCAAGTTTCGAGACCTATTGACAATTTGCATCCAGCAGAATGGTGCCGGCTTCCTGTGTGTTCAGCTCAGTGAATCTGCATGTTCGTCTTTCACCTCAACTAGGAGACAGAACAGTACACGTCAATCTTATGGGATTTCTTGGCACTAGAGTACACTAGCAATTTCTCTGTGACCTGGTGACTCCAGGGCCCCTTTATTACTCTAGTTATTTTATCTCTCATAAAACCCCCAACTCTGAACCTCCCGTTTGATCTCAGCCATGCTGCAGCTGTACAGACTCGGAGCTCTTTGTAATGTCTTGCTATACCAATTTCCTTCCAATTTTGTGGTTGGGCTACTGAATTTCTGTACCAGGACACAGAAATGCCCATTTATCTTTACGCTAATGCCCTGTGCTACTGCAACACATCACTTTGAATCAACACAGGTCTATCATGCTCTGGTCCTGAGCTTTCCTGGGCTAAAATCAGGGTGTCTGAAGGTTGTATTCCTTAGGAGTCTCTGAAGATGGAGGTCTAGTCACTGCCCTTAGCAACTTACACAGGCTGCTTGTGTCCTTGGCTTCTGGCCCTTCTCTATGCCAAAGCCAGCAGTCAGCACCATCAGGTCCCTTCTGACTGGCTCCTGTTATCTCCTTTGAACTATCCTTCTCCTCGGTCCATCTTTCTTTTAAAAATAACTTTATTACATTGTTTTGTGACACACCTGTACATGTCCATGAATGGAGGTCAGAGGATGTCTTGTGGGAATTGATTCTCTCCTTCCATCCTGTAGGGTCCTGGCATGCAACTCTACCAGCTGAGCCATACTACCCACCAACCCAATTCTGCCTTCAAGAATCCTGGGTGATAATTACACCACACAGGACACTATCTTTATCCTATCTTTAGTTGATCAGCTTAATCATACCTGAAACACCTCTGGCCTGGCATGAGTGGTGGGGTTGCAAGACATCTTTAGGAAGTCCCTCTTATGCACCTCATCTCCTGTCTTCATTAAACTTCCTTCTCATTCCAAAGCCTGTGCTTTTTTTCCTCTCTCCCATACCAGAGTGGCTCCTAGGAATGAATTGATATTCGAATAAGCAAAACCCAGCACCTGCAACAGGGCAGTGTAACATTAGGAGCCCCATGTGTCTAGGACAGGTTTGCAGATGGCTTGATTAGTGTGTGAAGCTTGTGGGAGGACGGAGGGAGGGAGGAGTGGAGGAAAGCTGTCTACTGGCTGGTGTCTACTGACCTACATCCCAGGGAGCAGTTGCAAACATCTCTTTCCCACAAAATAGAGGGATGCAGGTGATTGTTGTCAGGGACTGGGGAGAAATGAAGCCAATTATTGGGTAAAGTCACCAAACAAATAACCAGCTAGAGGGTTGTCCACAAAGGTCACCCTGTCTTAGTTTGCTCGCCGTTTGTCTGGGTTCAGCTTCATTTAGCTCTTCCTGTCACCCCAGATCCCATGTGCTGCTCCGTGCGCCCAAGCCCACTGCTGGAGACACGGGCGTGCAATTATCCGGCTCCTACGCATTTTCTTGTTCTCTTGCTCTTTGAGTTTAATTTCCCTCAGAGGCTTTGCCTTGAGTTTGCTTTCAAACCCATAATTATGAGGAGACACCTAATGAGTCCAGGAACAAACTTCAGCACCACACAGCTATTTGGTTTTAATGGGATAAACGAGGGGAATGTCAAATGGTGAGGGGTGGGGGGAGGCATCTCTGGCTTGTTTCTGTTGCTTGTGTGCCTGAAGGGTGCCCAGCCTCCCAAACAACTCGATGCAGTCCACACTGGGTGATTGTCTCTCTGGAGTCCTAAAGCATCTCCCACCCACCTTGATGTCATCCAGGCTGGTGACCCAGCTGCTATGGCAGACCTGGAAATCTTCCTGGTTGGGATCAGCAGACCAAGGTCACAGAGGATACAGCAGGGCCCTGACCTCAACCACCACAACACCGTGGCACTCCTAGGAGAGGATTGACTTCCTCCTAACACATACTACAGGGTAGTGACTCAGACTGGGGAAATTGCAAACAGCGTGGATCATAATGAATATTTTGACTTGGAAAACAGCATTCTCCATGATGCCTAATGTCTACGGGAACTTGAGAAGTGACAGGAAAATCTATTATCAAAGTGCGGATCCCACGATGTTGTTATTAAGAGGAATTTGCTGAGAGAGGTACCTGCTGAGTACCTGGTACTGTGCCGGGCACTTAGGACCTGGGGAGGAGTGGGGGTGGGGTTGAGAGAGAAGACGGAAGAAGGTGCATATAAGCATGTAAGTCAGTGGTAGTGACTCTCAACGTTCCTAATGCTGTGATCCTTTAATACAGTTTTCTGTGTTGCACTGACCCCCAATTGTAAAATTATTTTGTTGCTATTTCATAACTACAATTTAGACACTGTTGTGAATCTTCATGTAAATATCTTATAGGCAGGACATCTCATATGCTGCCCCCAAAGGGGTCACAACCCACAGGTTGAGAGCCGCAGATATAAGTAAATGCAGGTGCCTCTGTATAGGACTAGGCAGAAGGAAGACAACAAGATACACTAAATGGAGAAACAGATAAGGACAGGACTGTGCTCCAAGGTGTATCAGCCAACACTGGATACCAGGGTCAGTCAGCTGTCAGTCACACGCCCCACCCCCTGTGAGCAGACTGATTCTTCCTAGAGTGCAAGCCTATTCCCCAATAACTGTATCTATTCCTGTTCCCCAATAACTGTATCGATCCCCTTCTTTCTGGAAGGGAAAAACCAAGGTGAGGAGAAGGATGGGGTGAAAGGGGACAGATGTAACCATCTCTGCAGGCTTTGAGAGCAGGGCCCAGCATGACCAAGTCAGAGAGCAGAGTGATCTGGGAGAACGCCAGCACCCAGCTTGTGTGTTGGCTGAGGCCTGAGGTTGATCCAGGAGCCCAGCACTGAGCCTTGGCCGCCCGGGTGCCAATGGTGTAGACACTCAAAGGAGATAGGAAGTCCCCACATAACCCCAACTCTCACATGTCCACCTCCCACCCCTGTCCCTGGCTTGTGGCAATTTGTAGGTCACCTTTGACATGGCCCCAGCTTAGTTAAGACTCATCTCTTCTCCCCACCTTCCATTTCCCACCCCCCTTTCCAGACAGGACCCACAAAAAGAGTGGAAGACAGAGTTATAATCTCTGCAAAGCAGACATTCTGCCTGATTTCTGATTCTCCCTTTCTAATTAGATCACAGATCAGAGTCCATGGAAGCACCTGAGGCCCCCATCCAACCTCTTCCTGAGACACATGTGAAAATTGTTCTCCTGAATTATTAGCAGCCATGCAGATGCTGGGTCCCTCTGCAGAGACACTGATCTCAAAGGCATAAGAAAGGTGTCAAGAGACCCTGTTTGAATGAGTTGACTAAGTGACTCTGAGTTCCTCACTGTCCGATCCCACAACCCTCATCAGCCCAGGCATCCCCAACAGGCAGGCAGGGGCTTACCCCTCTCCAGTGCCATTCACAAATATGTAGACCTACCCAGAACTGGCAGCCATCACACTGAGAACATAAACACTGAGTAGGGGCAGTATGGAAACCTCTGCCCTCAGAGCTGGCATATGGTTTACCATCTATCAGCTTGAATTAATGACCAGAGCCCATTATTTTATCTGGGTCACATTTTTTTTGCCTATTAAAGTTAGTTTGGGTCTGGGGATATGGCTCAATTGGTACAGTGCTTGCTTAGCAAGTACTAAGTCTTGGGTTTGACCCCTAGTACTGCATAAACACACACACTCTCTCTCCCTGTCTCTTTCTCCCTGTCTCTCTCTGTGTGTCTCTCTCTGTGTGTCTCTCTCTGTGTGTCTCTCTCTGTTTCTCTGTCTCTGTCTCTGTCTGTCTGTCTCTCTCTCTCTCTCTCTCTCTCTCTCTCTCTCTGTGTGTGTGTGTGTGTGTGTGTGTGTGTGTGTGTGTGTAACATACCTGTAATCCAAGCATCCCAGAGATAGAGGCAAGAGGATCTTAAGTTTATGATCATCATTGGATATATGTCCAGTTTAAGGTTAGCCTGGGTTACTTGAGAAAACAGGGAAGAGAAGGAGAGAAGAGAGGAGGGGAGGGGAGGGGAGGGGAAGGAAAGAGAAGGGTATCTGATGACAACAGAGGTGCCCTCTGGTTCTAGTTACTTGCATTTTCCAAAGTTATCTGTCCCCGCTGGGGGCCCAGCTCTGCTGCTACTGTCTGACCCTCAAGTTCCATGGACAACCACTACTGAGCTTGTCTGATGGGAGAAGAGCCACTTTTCTAGGTGGAAGCTCCTTCTCCCTCCTATGACCTCCACTCAGCACAACTCCATGAGGACTTTCATCTCATAGCCACCCTCTGTGTTTCCTTCTCTAGCCTTCTCTAGAGGATTTTGGCAGTCAGAAGAGTAACCAGGGTCCCTGTGGCAGTTCACCTCTATGGCAATAAGGACTCAAAACCAGTGTCAACCTCTCTCTCTCTCTCTCTCTCTCTCTCTCTCTCTCTCTCTCTCACACACACACACACACACACACACACACACACACACGCACTTGAACTTTCTAAAATATAAATAGTGTAAACCCCACACGAGTGGCTTCCTGTTGTTCCATTTGTGTCCGTTAGTTGTTTCAATGGTGTGCGGTGGCAATTCATTATTGTTTTGATCATTTAACTGATGGGGCCACTCATGGGGACTTTGGAGGCTGGGTACCCTGCTACCTCATGCAACCTGATCAAGATTGTGGTACTGGAAGAAGGAGAGTCTACCTTGTTGTACCCAGCCTGAGCCTGGTACTATCTACAATGAGGATAAGTTCATGCCCAGTCCTGCTCTGCCAACACATACCTGCTCCTATCGCTCTCAGCCATAGACTGAGCCCTCCAGTCTTAGGAACCCAGGAAGCACCATTCTGTGGACCCCATCTATAGAGATGTCTAGCGGGGAAAGAAGCTCCATTGGTCCTTAAGACATTTCCAAGTGGATCCTCCCAGCCTCTTGCATGTGCGTGGGAGGGTTCATTTTCCAGAAGGACTGGCTCTTGGTACCCTCTTGCCTGCAAGGCCTCCAGCTCTGGGCTTCACCTTTCTTCACCACTTTCATGTGCTCGAGGGGCCAGCCTCAGGGTGAACTTGGAGAAGTCTGCCTTAGTACTTCACAGGAGGCACGAGGGACAGTGACACAGTAAATGAGTGTTTCTAACAGGATTCCATAGACACAGCTCTCAGTCTGAGGTCAGATGGAAGGTCACATCTTCATTTCACTCAACTTTGATGGAGATTTGGCATTGCCTGCAGTTATACCGAGGAGCAGACTATCAGGATATTAGCTCAGCTCAACCTTAATATCAGTGGAAACCACAGCTGTTGTGTGTCGTCTTGCTATTCCTGCGGATATTTGGAATGTCATGACAGTGTTTATATTGTCCCTGAATCTTGTCATTTACTGCAACAATCACTTTACTGTAACCTTCAAGAATGTTTTAGCAAGGATATTTTAACACTATTTGGTTCTATTTGAATTTATAAATATTTTGCTCTCAAAAAAGTTATTTGGAGGACTCCATTGGTATTATAGGCTGCTAACAGCCCATCACCTATACAGGCTACAGATACCCTGCCCACTCCAACCCCACTTCCCCACCCCATCCCTACTCTGAAGGAAGACTTGTTAGCATGAAGGAGTCTGTCTTTGGGGAAAATTTTTAGTAATTCTAAAAAATGAAAATGAGGTGGTTTTCTTTTTTTTTAATGAGAGAAAGCAATTCTGAGAATTTGTCAAGATTTCTGGAGCTAAAAGAAGTCTCTGAGGTAGGTGGCTTCCCTCATGGAACTATATGTTCAATGGAAATGTGTCTATGACTGATAAACGCCATCCTAAGTGTGGTCAGATGAACAATGCCATGCTAAGTGTGATTGGCTGGGCTTGGGTAGATGTCCCACACCACACAAGCAACAGTGCTGTTAAGTAAGCAATACTAAGCCCCCAAATATTGCAACGTGCCTCTGAGACATCTATCACTCCAAACCCACATGACAACTTGTAATCATTTTAGATAAGTCTTCAAAATTATTTTCATGTAAATAGCAGAGAGAGAGAGAGAGAGAGAGAGAGAGAGAGAGAGAGAGACTCTATTACAAGTGTTTACTCAGCTGTTGGATGTTTGGGCTATTTCTAGCTTCTGACTTTGACAGTCACATTCAAATTCTCATCTACATGGGTACTTCCAGTCACATATGTACCCTGGCTACATATGTACTCTTAGCCACACAGGTAACCCCAGACACATGTGCACCCTGCCACATGTGCATCCATAGCCACATGTACACTCCAACCATACAGACACTCCAGCCACATGTGCACCCTAGCCACATGTGCACCCTAGCCACATGTGCACCCTAGCCACATGTGTACCCACAGCCACATGTGTACCCATAGCCACATGAGCACCCATAGCCACATGTCCACCCATAGCTACATATATGCGAATACCATATCAAGTCACATCCGTAAGTACAATGTGTGACTTTTAATCATTCCACACTGTGGACTAAGATGTCCCCGGGGTGTGTGGTGGGGTGATATCTCCCTGCAGTTTTAATTTCCATTTGCCTAATGGCTCTTGATACCAAGACCTTTCTGTATGCTGCTGGCCATTTGCATACCTGTCTTTGGCGATGCTGGTTTCTTCTGCCCGTTGCTGTGAGCTTATCTCTCTTATGTATTATGGATGCAATTCTTGCCAGACCTGGGAATTGCAAATGCCCCATTTTGCCCCTGCTCGTTTGATTTCCTTAATGATGTTTTAGGAGCAGGCTTTTCCTGCTGTGATGAAGCCCAGTCCATTACTTATGATCATTTATTTTTGCAAAGGCATATTTTGCATGCCCCAAAGTTGTAGAGGTTTCCTCCAGTGTTTTCTGTTGGGAAGTTTAGATCTTTGGCTTTCCATTTATGTCTATAAGAGTTTCAGGAGACGTTAGTGCAAGGGATAGGCTGGGCCAAAGTCTGCTTATTCGGGGCATGAATATGCAGCTGCTTTAGTGCTGTTTGAGGAAGACTGCCCCTACCTCAAGGACTGACTTAGCACCTTTGTGGAACCATGAACCATCTAAGTGTTGGTCTATTTCTGAATGCTATTCTTTTTTTATTGATTTCCATGTCTAAAAGTTCGCTGCAGCTTTATTTTTGAAGATGGAAAAATTTAGAGCTGAGAGACAGAAAAGTCTTGCACAAAGGCAGATAAAATAAGTCAGAAGCCAGGCTAGAACATGGCCCTTCTAAATATGCATCTCAGAGGAGGGGACTTGGGGGTGGATGTGATCTAAATGCATTCTATGCATGTATGGAATTGTCAAAGAATTTTAAATTGCAAAAAAGGCTTATCAGAAGTTAGAAAAATTTAAAAGATGGTGATCTATCCTTATCCTGGGGAGTCTATTCCAAGGCCAACCCCCAGTGGGTGCCCCAAGCCACAGAGAGTGCAGGGACGTTAAGGAGTTCTTCATCTGTACTAGGCCTACCATTTCTGAAGTTTTATACTCAGGAGTAAAATTAGCAGGCATTTCTTTTTCTTTCTTCAGCGTTTCACCAAGAAGAGATTCCTTCCTTCTTTGCACTAGATCTTAGTAATGTCAGCAAATGACTTTTTCTTCCCTTACATTGAGAATTTATCTATTTTCTCAGATAAGACACTCTATGGATATTTTTTTAAGTCATACTCATATGGCCAGCATTATTATCCTTGTGCTTTGGAGTCGGTGCCAAGTGACAGGGATTGCCTGAGCATAGGCACTTATACGTCCTGTGACAGTCATCAAGGCTCCTGAGCAGCTGAGCAGGTAGCATGTGGGCAAGGATGGGCAGTGTGCATGTGAAGGTCTGTGTCACATCCTGGTGGGACAGAGCAGGCTGGCATGCCATTTCATCGTTCTTAGGGCCACATGCATTTGAGAACATGTGAATTGTTTAGTTCTGGGATTTTCCATTTAATTCTTTTGAAATGTAGCATGGCCAGAGGTAACTAAAAACCTGGACAAGAAAACCAAGATTAAGGGGAGACCCCAGATATAATAAAGAACAGAGGGAATGTGGGTACTGAGGAACCTACCAGCCTGCCTGGAGGGTGGCCGCAGAAGGGACAGCCAGCCAGAGTTTTCACAGAGCATCTCTGTCACCTTGCCCATGTTGTTCCATACCTGCAGGCTCTCCACAGAAAGATGGGGGTAGGGATAATGACATCTTTGAGCAATGAGTTCAGGGTTACCCAGGGCAATGCTGGTGGTGTGTGCCATGCAGCATACGGGACACAACAGGTGCTCAGGGGGCTGTGGTGGTCCACACTGTCACTCAGCACCTTGCTTCTGAAGTGGCCCCAGGGCTGACTCTTGGTGGTGAGGACAGCCACTGTTGACTAGAACTCAGACTCCTTCTGGATTTATCATTCTGGTCCCAAGTTACTTCATTTCTCTGAGTGTAGTCTCTAGAGCATGAAAGGGGACAATCTTAAAGCAGAAGATCTGAGGAAGGAGACCTGCCTGAGACCCCAGAACAGTACCAAATATGCGGCAGTAAGAGGGTGGCTTCTTCCCTCCCAGAACTCTGTCTCTGTAATCCTGGCAAAGCCCAGGGATTCTGCCCAAAGGCTAAAAGTTGCATTATGATGCACTTTGAATCTGTCCCACAAAAGGAAGTGATCCAAGCTTTATCTCCTATGCAGGAGTGTCAGGAGGCATGGTCTAATAAGAGGTGTTGAAGTAATGCGGCTCCACCTTCAGGCCTGGATTAATTTCAACCACAAGGGAGTCTGAAAGTCCCAAGTTCAACTTAGGTTTCTTACATTCTCTTTCTCGCCATACGATACCCTCCACCATGCCAGCCACCAGCCACTCCATCTTGTACTTCCCAGTGTTCATTGCTTTCTTTATACATTACCCAGTTTCAAGCAGTTACAGCAACACAGCAGGGTTTAAAATACATAGTACTTGGAAGTATTAGTAGATGAACCTTTCCCATGGCAGGTATGTTTTGGAGGCCAGTGAGTTTGCACAAATTAAGAGACAGTCCCATAGGATGAATGCCTTAAAGTTAGAGCTGTGTGAGGCCAGAGGCAGCGAACAGCTCATTGAAAGGAGAATATAATCACAGAAGGTGAGAGAGAAAAGAAAGACAAATTTTGGTGCCTCTGTGAAATTCCAAAAGGCCGCATTTCTGACAATTATCTAATACACACACACACACACACACACACACACACACACACACAAATGTGTCCACACTAGGTCAGCCAAGTACAGGTGAGATTTTATAACAGGAATCTTTATTGGACAGAATCACAATAATATATATATATACATATATATGTATATATATATTTATATACATATATATATATATATATTTCCCTTGTGTTAACCATCAATTCTATCATAAAAATATATTACAGCATTTGATATATATTCACAAAACATAAGCCATTGTAAACAGAGCAGGCAGCATTGGCCTTGGATTCAAATCTCTTGAGTCCTGTTTCATCAGCTTACAGATGTCAGCAGGTGTGTCACAGGGAAGGCAATGTTGCCACGTCGGGAAAGCTAGTAGTGATATTTTATTTAAGAATAATGGAGTTCTGTTAGTTAAATTAAAAAGCAAAGCTAAAAGCACAATGACATAAGACAGTAGGCTTCTGCTCCCTTTGTCTGGGACCCAGTGTTCAGTTGCTTGTGTTGAACTTTTGCCTTACGTAGTGTGCACTCGTGGGCATGCACACGGATGGGAAGGACACTGACTCCACATGTATTTCTGTTCATTTTCCTAAGAATCTGCTAGCGAGGAACTGCAGCACTGTAGAAACCAACCAAGTGTCATCAGAAATATCTTTTATTTTCCAAAATCTTGGTTTTCTTGAAACGTTAAGGTGAAAGTTCCATTTCCTCATAGAATCCTAGCCTTAGCCTTGCTGGACTCACTTGATGTGTCCTTGCCATGGAAGGCCTCTACGTCCTCTGCTGGCCCTTTCTGGATGCCTCCAGCGACAGGTGGCATGACTCTGCTCACCTTCCTTCGCAGACAGCAAAAAACAAAAGCAATGTACAAAGATACAGGAGTATAAAGTGTTGGTCACTGGGGCCCTAGTAACCTGGAGCCTCCAGGATGGCATGCTAGGTGGCCTTCAACCAACTTCCCTCTCACCTACAAGAAGTGATGCTTCTTCTACTGGGTACTGGGCAAGGTAAATTTACTGTGCTTCCTTGGGGGAAGGAGGGAGGGAGCATGGGTGTAGCTGATAGTGCCTATTGTCAACCACCACACTGGACAAAACAGCAGAGGAAGATTTTTATCTACCAAGAGCATCCTCACCAAATGCGAAGGCAACATTCCTATGGTAAGGTTTCGGTTCCTTTTAGAAGTGCCTTAGCAGAGAATGTGATCCTTATCCCTTCAACAGCAAGGTAAACTGCCCAGGTGGCAGGGAGAGCAAGACCAGTTACCTTCTGATTACTGTTTGCAACTCACAGCAAACTGGGTTTCCTGCAGGAGACCCTGGTGAGCCTGGCAGGGTGCCGGATCCCATGAATGCCTCTGTGCTGCAGGAGGGATTGTGTGCTGCAGGAGGGATTGTGTGCTGCAGGAGGGATTGTGTTTACACATTTCTTATGGAACAGGATTGCTGAGGCTTGGAATCATTTCAGTTTGCAAAGAAACTTGGCATTTGAAGCTTTCTTGAGTAGGGCGGGATGATTACTATTAATAATTCAAGAAAAGGTTTGGCAACAGAGGAGCTAAGGAAGGCAGTGGGGACCTGGGTATTTGCAGACTGGGTGGTAGGAGTTTTAGCCAGCCCTGAGCAATTAGTATGACCTGATTCTATTCACCCAGACACATTGCAGGGATGCCATTGTGATGGCCTCTGATGTGCTTTCTTCCCTAAACCTGTTCTGTTTGGGTATTATGGCCTAAGCCTGAGACTACCTGTCTCCAGATAGAGAGTCTAGGTCCTTTGAAGCCATCAGATCATGAGCTCTACTTCCACGCTAGGAAGTAAATATAATGGTGACTATGCAGACTTATTGGGCATATGTGAAAGGAAATGGGAAATACCATGTTTCAGTGTTCCTAAGAACAGACACTTCACAAAGGTATATACATAGGCCTTTGACTCTAAAATATCAATTGTTTCAAAAATCCTTAAACGTGGGTGCACATGATAAAGCAGAGCTCTGCTGCTACTGATTTAATTCACATTTAGTCTTTAAGTGTGAAGCGAGTATTTACATGACACACTGCAAGAACAAACCGGGCAATATCCTCCACCCCACCAAGGGAGGATGCGGAATGCCTAAGAAGTATGAGGACAGCCTTTGTGCCATGGCTGCCCCCGCTCTGTTAATTCTCCCATGTATTCCTGGGGATGGCTAGCAGTACCCTGCAGGCCCTGCATGGATGTCAACATTGTAACACACTCATATACACAGAACAAAGACACACATTTGTTCCCACTCAGGATATCATTAGAAGAGGTACCCTGGGGAAATCTTCCTGGGTTTGGTTTCTTGGAACTGGATCATAGCTATGTGTGGTGGTCCATGCCTGTAATACTAGCACCCAGGAGTCTGAGGCAGGGGGATTGCTTATCAGTATAAGTTCTGCTGCAAGTTTGAGACCAATGTGGGCTATATGGTGAGTTAAAGGTCAGCCAGGACAGCCGGTAAGTAAGTAAATAAGCAATCAATCAATCAATCAAGCAAATAAATAAATAAATAAATAAATAAAGGAATGAATACTGCTGTTAAGAATAAGTGTTAGCTTCCTTGTATACCTGAACTTGATGAGATGATCCTATTGCTGAAGATACTATACACACCAGTCTCAGGATACAGTAAAAGTCAAGGCTGACTGGGAAGTTTCCTCTCTTGCTGGCTAACTCTCATAGTACTGGAACGTGCTATGCAGGGTGCCGGGGAAAATGTCATTAACAGTCTTAGCCAGCTGTGAATCTTGATAACTATAGTAAAGGCCAGCATGGCAAGGTTTGCCCATGGGTACAACAGTTCACCAATGCTATGGGGTAATTGATTATTTTCTGATTGGATTTAAGGCCTGCTACAAAGGAGGAAATGCAGCCCAGTACTGTAAATCTACCCAAAAATCCATGATTGGGAGGCTCGCAGGCTCCAGAGGCAAATGCGTTCTTTTATATATTTATACTATTATTTTCATAAATGAAGACAGCATTAACCTGCCCCCTAAATTTATATTTCTGCCCAGACATTGTTGCAGCTTTGAAATCTCATCAGAGGAGTATCTTTGTACAGTGGATGATAGGTAGTAGAGAGAAACTCACAACTGGTCAAATGACCAAATGAGAATAAATGATTGTGGAACGCTCAGCCACAAATAGGATATCTCCAACACACTCGTGCGCATGCGCGCGTGCGCACACACACACACACACACACATACACACACACCACACATGTACACACACACATGTGCGCACAGCAAGGCTCACGGACCATCATAAGGTTGGGAAGGATCAGACTGAAAACCTTTGTGTCTTCTAGACATGACAGAGCCACTGTGGTCCTGAACTCACAGCAGCTGTGGCTGCCTACACAAGATCATGCCAGCCAGCATTCTAGCATGGAGAAGGAGGGCTTCCTGAGCCCTCAGCTCTCACCGAGGAAGCATGGAGAGCAAGAGAATCAGTTTGTCTTTAAACGTGTTGCCAGATAGGTTGACTGTGCTCCAGTGAATGGCCCCACACCTGTATATATTTGACTAACAATGGTCTCTCCGACATCACTTCCCTGTACCTTCAGATTGGACCGCTCTCAATTCTCAGAGGAGTTTGTGTTTGCTGTAAATAGGGTCTAATACAGAGATCCACAATTGGTCGAACTACAGAGAGTAAGGGGCTATAGAGTACTCAGCCAATATTATGCCTTCTTCACCAAGACTCAGGGGACATTGTTGATGATGCAGTAGAAAGATTGTCAGAGCCAGAGGCTTGGAGGACGGCAGTGTGTCTGGGCGCGACACTGACCCACTGTACACATGAACTCACAGCGGCTTGGCTGAATTCACGAGAACTGGGTAAGATCAAGCCAGTTGGCATTTCAACATGGTTGGGGGAGGGGATCACAAAGCCCCACTCTGGCTGAGGAGCTACAGGTAGTAATGGCTGCTGGAGAAGGAGTATCCGATTTCCTCTGTGGTCTGGCCTTGGGTAGATTGCCCAGGCCCCAGTAGATAGCCCTGTACCCACACACACCAGCAACACCAATTGAACTCAGTGGATTTTAAAAAGTACATGATGTTGGGAGGGAGAGCTTATGTCGGGAGAGGGAAGGAAGGAGTTAGAGGGAAGAGATAGGTGCTGACTAAATCAAGTATTCAATTAAAAAAAGTGAGTACTTGTCAATGCCCTCAAAATGAATGTGATTCCCTTTGCCTCCCCGGCGCCCCAGCCTTCCTTTCCTTTCCTTTCCTTTCCTTTCCTTTCCTTTCCTTTCCTTTCCTTTCCTTTCCTTTCCTTTCCTTTCCTTTCCTTTCCTTTCCTTTCCTCCTACTTTTCTCTCTTCTCTTTTTTGGACAGCTAAATATGTGTGGATTTTTCTCCTTGTCTTTTTCTAATTTTTTTTCTGGCTTCACAAACATCCACCCCATTGGCCACAAATGGCATTCACCTTATCGCTGGGGGTGGTGGTGTAGGGGGGAGGGGATACTGTCCTCTCCTGAGCATCCGCTGGATGGCAGTCCTAGATGCACACTAAGCTCAACCCGGCTGTATCCTTACCAGGCTGGTCCACATCTATGTCTCACCACAGGCTGTACTAGCAGTTCTGGCCCTAAGCCCACTGTCTCTTCAAAGCCTTTCAGGGGCTCCTGAAACAGCCGTGGACAGCACTGAGCAACACCCTTAACCGAGGCCCACCTAGACACTTATCTTCCCTGGAGCCCGGCACAGCAAGTCCTGGCTTACAGGACTATGGGGTGACAGATAAGAACTCCATAGCTCTTGGTCAAATCCACTTCTTAGCCATCTGCCAATCAGCATGTCATTGTAGGAGCCCATTCTCCGGACCTCTGGGACACCACAGTCCTCGACTTGTGATGTGTGGGTCCGGCTGAGAGACGCAGCTTAAGCTCCAGCTTGTCCCCTGTCTATGCTGGATCACTGCTGTTTCACAATTCCATCCCTTAGGTCTCATGGTTCCTCCCTACCGGAAGTTGACTGCCCAAAGTGTCCATTTTCTGTTCTTTACTCTGTGTTCGGGGAAGGAGCTCAGGAGGCCTGCAGGCCCACAGCAACTTCTGAAGAAAGACAGAAAAGGCCTGTGTTTCCTGCCACCTCCCGTAGGTCAGGCGAGGAGCAAAGACAGAAAGCAAGGGAGCTGCGTAGCTCCTGAGGAGGAGACAACAAGCCGCTTGAGCTTGGGGGGAAATGGGAGCTGTCAGGGAGGTGGGAATTTACACGGCTCCTCCTACTCAGATGTCTCTCTACTGATCCAGTCAGAGCAGCCTGGATGGCGATGCTGTGCCCTTTCACCCTCTCCCTACAACAGGCTGCCTCGGCCCCTCATCTCTGTGTGAGTCCTCCTGCTTCAGGAAATGAGAAGCCTTATTTGGATCTCAGAGGAATGCTGCTTCCTACTAATGCTCATGCAGACGATGCCCCGAAGTTTCCTGAAAGCACAGGTTGACAAGGAGCCCTCAACACTTAAAACACTAGTCAGATAGTGTTCCTGCAGGTGAGCTATCACTGCTGGGGACAGAGGTGGCTGTTAAGCACTGCCCTTCAGGATTCCCTAGATACTAGTAGCAAAAGGAGAAAGTTGACGGGGGCGGGGGCTGAGGTGAGGGATACATTTTGGTGGGGACTGACAGCCACCGAACCCCTCTGGATCCCATTACCCTGCTTAGCTTCTTCCCTCAAGTCTCTGTGTGCCCAGGACTCAAAGATCTCTATAAAGTGAAGACACCTAGTGGGATCTACTTCCTAGATCATCACAGAGGTCAAAGGAAACACTGCCCAAGCCGGATATCTGGGTTTCTGGACATTTAATCCAGACACTTAAGACCGTCTTTCTGTAGTTGGAAGATCTCTGGACTCAGCTGCCTGAACACCAATATATACACCATATATAGACCATAAAATCTCAAGTCCTGCCAGCTTGCCTGAATTCGCCTTTGAAGTGGAGAACTCTGGAGTTCATATTGAACACCACCCTTGGTGGCAGTTGAAGATGAGGAAGTTTAAGAGCCACTGTCTCCACTCAAACCCTCAGACCTCAGGAAGGCAATGGAAACCCCATAGCCTCCAGATCTTTCCCCAAGGTGTTCATGGGCTGACGGACATGAGCTGACCCATGAGATTTCTAGCACCTTATAGAATAGCCTCAGGAAAGTCAGGCACCTAACTTATGTAACCCTGTGTTATGGTCAAATCCTAACAACACATAGCTTTTGGTTCCTCCGGCAGTCACATCACAGCCAAGCACAGATAAAAAATTATCACAAACACAAGGCAAGAGGTTTATTGCTCAGTGATGGGGGCCTGAGCTGAGTTCTGGAAGAAAAGTCGGGACATGAGCCAAGGAGACCACTGAGCCATGCTTGGTGATTGCAGACAGGTGTCTATGGGAGGTGGGCTAGCCATGCAACACCCAGACTCTAAGGATTTGCTATTCAACAAGCATCCTTTTTCCCAGGGGCCCTATGTTTCTGAGATCCTGACCCCCTAGAAGGGATCCAAGGAAAGCATAGATTGGGGCAAAGAGATCATAAAGGACAAACAGTGTGTGTAAAACACCGGAAGTCCTCTCCTCGTAGGCACCACTCTCAAGTCTCACAAAATGGCCTCCCCTGCCCACTGGTGCCTCTTAAGCGCAAGTGCAGTGAATGAGACTCCGTAAACTAGTGGGAGTCAGGCCAGTCAATGAGACCCTTTGCCTTGGCTTTGTTGTTGTTTTTATGCCTCGAACCTGAGAAAAACACGCATTGTTGGAGTAATTAGATTAGCAGAATGAGGTAGATTGCTCACGCGGGAACAGTGACCCCAGAGGGCATGTTTCAGGGGTGTGCAGACCTGACTATAAACACGTATGGGAAGGCACCCCCGGCAGCATTGGCTAGTGCCTGTTGCCAGTGGAGCTGCGCTCTCCTCCCTTCCCTTGGGTTTCAAGCCTGTGTCTAAGTGATAATGAAAATGCTCCATCAACAGGCTTATTTGGGTTCTTGTCAGTGACATGATGCCAGTGTGCTGGGTTTTAATAGATGGTGAGCAGTTTTGGAGGCATAGTGAAAATTACAGCGTACATCCTTCCGGATATGTGGTGTTGTGGGTGGCAGCTCCTGCTTCTTGGCTAAGGAAGGGACAAGGAGATCTCAGTTCAACTCAGGCAATATGCAATATGTTGCCTATACAGAGCAAGCAGAGAAGGGATTTGCAGGGTTACTCTCCTTCCAAAGCCATTCGGGGGAAGTGGATGTCCTAACTTGCCTTACTGGGTTCCCATTGATCCTTTGCCCAATTTCAGCAGTATTTGTGTGAAATGGGGAGTTGCTTTGTGTGTGCTGTCTTAGCCTCCTGCTTGATTTGAACTTCCCTAGCACTTTGGATGTTGGGATAACAGAGGGTAGGCTTATTACTAGGAAAGCTATAGAAGTGAATATTGTGATTTAGCATAGATGGGACCAAATGGATTCCGAACCAGGAGAGTTTTGTTGCAGAAACAAGTGCGTGGCATGTGTTGTACTGGCAGATGGGTGACAACCAGCTCTCTGGGGAGAAGGCCTGATTTATAACACTTAGCTCTCCTGGGTGTATAAAACCTTCCACCATGGTTAATTTCAAGCCCTCGGTGATACATCCCTCATCACAGGAAGGAGGGGTGTACTTTAACAGATCCCCCAGAAGATTAGCTGGGGAGATCTGAAGACAAAGTCCAAACAAGTGTCCTGGCCAGTCCCCTCAGGTGCCCAGGTTCTTTTTCTCTAACAGGGGAGGTGTGAGCATACCTCTCCCAGCAATGGGAGAATATTAAAGCCTCCTTCGATGTTACAACTATCACCATTCTGGTCTCCATGGAAACTCTGAAGCCTGACAACACTAGGCCTGCTGGAGTTGTTTTCTAAATGAATTGCCAAGAGTTAATGATAGGCCATCTTTTCAAAGAGACAAGCAGATATTTGTCTGCCTTTAACTACTGGGGCTGCCTGGCAGGGAAAATCAACATTCTTCGGGTTGGTCCATGGTGGATAGCTCCCCCTATGCTTCTGAGACTAGGATGTGTGGACCTGTAAGGAGAGAGTGATGCTTGTGATTTTATGTGTCTTCACCCTTCCCACCCACAGGAGTCACTTGCAGGGCTCAGACACAACTGCTCTGAGCATTCTCAGGTGAGTCTGAAATGATAATGAAACAGTGAGTTGGCATGGTCCGAGTGTGTGCACACTCACATGTGCAGGTATGTGGGGGCTAGAGGTCAACCTCAGGAGTTGTTTCTAAGCTGGCATCTACCTTGTTCTTTTCTTTTCTGAGAACCATCGTCACTGGCCTGAAACTCACCCGTTCAGCTTAGTCTTGGCTGACCAGCGAGTCCTGTGGAGTCACCCCTTTTGCTTCTCCATGCTAGGATTACAGGTGCACACCACCGTGTCCAGTTTGCTTTTAATCTGGGTTCTTGGGGTTGGACTCAGGCCTTCATGCTTGCACAGTAAGCACTTTACTGGCTAAGTTATCTCTCCTATCCTTATCTTAGTTTTTAATGAGACTAAGACAATGGCTCCCAATGGATTGGCATATATATTACAGGAACAACATCCTGTACTAACTGCACTCCCTCATCAGTGGCACAGAGCACTTTTGTGGTGACCTTGGATAGCTCCTGCTTTCTCAGGACAAAGTTGCAGAATGAGGGTAATGAGCCACCCAGTATCTGAAAACTAAGACTGCATCCCTGTTCAAGTCAGCTCCTACGATACGGCAGGCAAGATGTCTAAGAGAAGAGGAAGTCCTCCCTACCAACTCAGATCCCAGATGGGGAGCCACCATCTTCCTGCTTTCCCCGTGCTCTCTTACCTACAGCATGCAAATCAGAAGAAGGCAACTTCCTGCTCAGACTTCATGGAATCTAACATTATCTAAGACCTGTCTATTGAGACCACTTTCATGCTAAGATTGTCAATACACGCAAACATTAGTTTGATGGAAGAGGGACAAAAGTTGAATCCAATTGATCATTCCTAAGATGACTGGTAGGCAGCAAACTGGTTGTTAAACATGTTTCCATTGAGTGTAGGGCCCAAGGGAATCAGCTGATCGTGATGTAGTTGGCATCAGCTGGATAATATTTGGGTTACAGCAGCAAACACCACCAAGGGGAAAAAGAGATGCCATAGTAGATCTGGAGCCAGATGGCCACAGACAACCTCACTTTCAGCATCACTAAAATGTCCCTTGGAGCCTGAAGCCCCATGACCAGTAGTTAGCAAACAGGTGGCTGTCATGCCCCCACACCCGCCACCAGCACTCTGTGTCCTTGACACTAACTGGCCTACCATCCTCTGGGAGGCCTTTGGTGAGTCTAAACACTCAAACCACACTCTCAGAAAGAAAGGCCAGGGCGTGGCCTATGGCCATCCTTTGGTGACAAATAGGGACAGTCTGACATCTACCCTGGAAGAGCCAAGATGCAGGCCCCGGATCTTGTTCAGACATCAGCATCACGGCAGTCACCAGGCAATGGTGGCAGTTATTGTCCACCCAGGAGTCCCAGACCACCTCCCTCTGCTCTAGCCACCTCGTTCTGAACTTCCCAACAGGAGAGTGGTCCTTCATTCCGACACGGGCAGAATGTTCTGGCTGTGAGAGTCACCTGTGAGGCCCACAGAGTGAATGGAGCGTCTGTTGAAGATCCTGTTCAGAAGCTCCTTGCAGCTCCTGCGGTATTGGTGTCGCAGCAAGGAGTACACGAAGGGGTCAGAAGCAGCCTTGCTGTAAGCCAAGCACTTGGACAGCACACCCCAGTGAGAGCCAATGGGCGCTGCAGAGAAGAGTTCCACCAGCCTGTGGGGAGACGGGGATGTGTTACTTGAGGGAGCTGTGGGCATGTGTTGGGGGGCATGGTTTAAGATTGCATGAAATATAATTAATATTGCATGAAAGCAACGAAAGTAACAATGATGGCAATGAGCAACGATTGGGAACTTATTCTAAATACCATGTCAACTGCATTACAGTCGAGAAGCTGGAAGACATGACTATTTCATATCCCCCAAGCTCCTCATAAGGCTTATCAACTATAAAGGCAGCATTTAGAACAGCTCCTATTCTGAATCCCAAGCTTTACGATGACGTGGGTAGATAGCTAACAGCCTTCTGACTTCAACTCCAACTCAACTTCTGACCTTGGACAAGCCTTCACACTCCTTGGGACTCTATGTCTTACCTGTAGAGCAAGGAAGCTGGATGGGATTGTTTCTAAGATCCTTTAATCTATAAGAGTCAGGTTTGGCTCTGCCTCAAATCCAGATCTGCCTTCTTGAGGAGTCTATGTGTAAGGGAGGGCTGAGAGAAAGCTTGTCAAACATTCTACAAAGTTTCAGACATACCCTGCTCAGTAGAGCAGCTGCAAGTGAGGAGGGGCTCTTCTTAGGACTGGGGTCCTGGTTGGCTTTGACAGTAGCAGCAGTTAGGAGACCTAAACGTGATCTTCATCTACTGAGGGAGGGCAAGGGAAGATACAGCCCGTGTGCTCAAGAGTTTGGCTCTTAGCGCTCTCCTGGTGGCCATGGAACTCACGGAGTGGAGCAGACTCCAGGTTTCAAGGGCAGTAAGAGTTCTTGGGTCTCCACTCCTACCTCTAAGCGTGGCTACTCTCTCCCAAGTGTTCCCGGATCCACTGGCCAGACTTGGGGAAGTATCCAGCATCGGCACAAGGTCAAAAAGACCCACAGAGCTTGGAGAGCTCAGAGATCCCAAGTCACCTCTCCTCCACCCACTGTCAAATGAGAATGTTGAGATCCAGAGAGAGAAGGATCTCTGCAAGTCTAGTGCCCGTATCCTGCTAGATTCCGGCACCCTGCCACCGCCTGGGGCATCTCCGGGAGAGCAGGCAGTGGTTAGTGGGCTGCCTGGGAAAGGGCTCAGGGACAAGAGGGAAGGAGTGCCAGCTGTAACTCTATTGCCAATTTGGTTAGGTTTCCCAGAGTCTTCCTTGGGTTGAGGATGTGTGATGCATCTTAGAATTGGTGGAAGGAAAGGGGAAATGCTGCACAGCGTTCCCCACCGGAACTCCGGCGTCTTGACTGGATCTCTACTGAGTCCATCCCGAGGCTGCCATCTTTGTTTCGTCATCTCAGCATCACTCTCTGCCCTCGCCCTTTAACCCCGTAAGAACCAGGGCTACCATTCTCCTCCTTTTATTGTCTGAGTCAGTGAGAAGCTGAGGAGCTGGAGCTAACTGCATTAGGGAAATACTCACGTTTTACAGATCTATGCTTTAGAAGTGATGAACTGAAAGAGTCAAAGCTCCAAATTTAGAGTTAATAGCAATAAAGTATCCAAATACTGGCACACTGTTGCCATGTGTCTTGGGGTTTCTGTTGCAGCAGTGAAACACTGTGACCAAAAAGAAAAGTGGGGAGGAAAGGGTTTATCTGGCTTATGCTTCTATATTACTGGTCAACATCAAAGGAGGTCAGGACAGAAGCTCAAACAGGGTGGGAACCTGAAGGCAGGAGCTGATGAAGAGGCCATGGAGGGTGCTGCTTACTAGCATGATTCTCATGTCTTGCTCAACTTACTTTCTTATAGCACTCAGGACCACCTGTCCAAGGATGGCACCACCCACAATGGTCTGGGCCCTCCCTCATCAATCATCAATTAAGAAAATGCCTTACAGGCCTGCCCACAGCTGGATCTTATTTATGGAGGCATTTTCTTAAGCGAGGTTGCCTCCTTTCAGGTAACTTTAGCTTGTATTAAATTGACACAAAAGTAGCCAGCACAGCATGTAATGATGCCATGTCATGTTGCCCAACATATTGTTGGTTGGTCCTAGCATTGTGGCTTCCCTCAAAAGATAAGATAGGTGTGTGTGTGTGTGTGTGTGTGTGTGTGTGTGTACATTCATGTGTGAATACATCTGTGATCAGAGAATGACCTTTGTGTGTTCCTTCCTCAGACACCTTCCACATTTTCTTTAGGACAGAAGTGTATCTTGTTGGGTTAGAATCTCACCAAATTGGCCAGGCTAACTGGCCTTCAGCTTTGCAGGGATCTGTCTGACTCTGCCACCCACTTTGTCCTTGCCGCGGTTACAGGCATATGCTGCTCTCCGCAGCTTTTGACATAGGTTCTGGGGATCTGAACGCATTCTTTATGCTGGCACGGCAAGCACATTGCTGTTGAAGCTATCTGTCTAACCTTTTTTTTTTGTTTGTTTGTTTGTTTTAAAGATTTCATTATCAAACCATCCAGCAAGATCAAAAGTAGCATTTGGGGGGCTCTGTAGGACAAAATTAAGGCATTTTCTTCCCAAAGACCCTATTTAAGGTCTGAAACCCTCCAATAATTTCCGGTTTGTGTCTCCTTTGGGGCAAGGCCTCACCGTGTGCATTCTTCCATCTCACAGTGATCCTGCAGAACAGATCTCATTCTCACCGCGCACGTGAGGTCATTGAGGTTCAGAGAGGTAGAGCAACAAGCCAGGGTCTCCGGCCAGAGAAGCGCAGGTCTCTCCCCTAAGCCTGGCTTTGGGACCCCTTTCTGCCCCAAGGGGTCCTTTCCATGAGGTCATGATTGGCTGTGTTAAATGAGATCTGCTTTAACAATAATGTCTGGCTTATGACAGGCCCCATACAGAGAAGAACTTCAAATGGACACAGACCACATTTGGCTCCACATAAGGCGATGCTAGGATGCCTTCTTGCTGTTTAAGCCTCTCACTGTGGTACATAGCCCCAGTACTCCAATACACCCCAAAAGAACCTTACAGGGATGTGGAGGGACTGTTAGTTGCTCTGATGTTCTGGGGTCCCTGGCTAACAACACTGCAATGGAACCAGATCCCCACCCTGTTCCCAGATCCCGTATACATATAAGCCAAGGTAACACTGGAACTTTCACAGCTTTGGCTCTTCTGGAGAGGCATGGCCCCTCCCACTCCCTAACAAACAGGCTCGTCCCACAAGGCACATCTGCCTTGTGCCCTCACCTTTCAATAAGCACAAGATTTCCTTATGCTTCCTGGAGTGTGAACCAGAAAAATCTCTACGTGCCCCAAGGCTCCAGTCATAGAGACACTTATGCTTGTATGCTCAAAATGCGTGGAGAGCAGTCCTGCACACCGTCCTGAGCCCAATCTTATCCCCTCAGGAAAGCCCACAACGGTCAGTAGGCCGGGAGTATGGCAGGATGCATGATACACTTCAGGCCATCCCGAAGAAGGCACTGGAGCCCTTTATAGAAGTCTGAGTTGTGATCTGACCTGCATCTGGGTATGTACCTGTGTGCATTAGTGTGCATGAATGTGTTATGTGTGTGCTATGTGTATGCATGTGGTTTACGTGTTCATGTTGTGTGCATGAGTGTGCATGTATGTGTTGTGTGTACCAATGCATTATATGAATATATATGCTTGAGTCTGTGTGCATGTGTGCCCTGTGTTGTGTATATGCATGTATATGTGTATATTTGCCTGTATGTGTGTATGTATGTTATGTGCATGTGTGTACATTATGTCATGTGGAGGTATTCATATGTGCACATGGGTATGTGTGTACTATGCATATATGACTATGTATGCTAAGTGCATTTCTATTATGTAAATGTGTACATGTGTATCTTGTATAGGTGCAAATGTAGGTCATATGTATGCATGTGCATGTATGCCTTGTGTGCCTATATGCTTTGTGTATACATTTCTGCATGTGTATGTGTGTTTGCCATGAGTGTATCTGTTATGTATGTGGATGAGCATGAGTGTCATGTGCATCTGCATGCATATGTATCATGTGTGTGTTATATAAATATGTGTATTTTGTGTGTGTGCATATATATTTGTTGAGAAGTATAAAGTGCTTCAAGATTGAGACCTTGCTGAATTCAGGAAGGTAGACGCCGAGAATCGGGGTCACAGCCTACACTCCCTGAATTCTGTGTGTTTGTCCATGCCCCTTTGTATAGTGTACTTCTTTGACCTGTGGATCTCTTTTGACATGGAGTCCCACTGATGTTGCTTGCTGGAAGCCATCTGAAGTGGCTGCCATGGAAAAGGGCTGACAAGACAGGAAGCTGCCTTCCCATGCCCTTACCCATAGGGGATTCTCATACTACCCAGCAGCCTGAGCCACCATGGGCTCTGGAGGGGGAGGGGAGAAGGAGGAGAGGGAGGGGAGAAGGAGGAGGGGGAGGAGAGAAGGAGGAGGGGGAGGGGAGAAGGAGGAGGAGGAGGGGGAAGGGGAAGAGTGGGAAGGAGAAGGGGAGAGGGAAGAGAGGGAGAAGGAAGGGGAGGGGGAGGAGGAGAAGGAAGAGGAGGAGAGAAGGTACATTTATGAGAATCCCTTGAATCCTGGAGGAACTAATATCCTGACCTGTTCCCAGTGAGAGTCCCCAAGGAGAGAGGCTCATGGTAAGAGGTACCAGCTCAGCACCCTAGGGCTCAGCACCTCACTGCTCTACAAACAGCACCTCCAGGTCCCCATCCTCTCTAACACATGGGAAGAAACCAAGGCAAGTCTGTGTTAGTCACATGGTCCAGATATAGAAAAGACATGAGTTGAACCCTAGGCTTTGCGTACCAGAGACCTCATGCTTTCTGGTGCCAGGCTGCCTCACAGGCTCCTACACTGTTTCCAGTTCCACCGTAGTACATTTGACCCCTTTGCCTTCAAATACCAAATTTACAGCAGCCTCTTAGAGCCTCCTCTTCACACTTCCTCAGCCCACACTGTTCCTCTCACCTTTGCCCTTTGTTTCTGTCCCTGTCTGTGTGTCTCTCCTTGTAACACACCACACACACACATACACACACACACACACACACACACACACACACACACACACACAGTGTGCATAAAATACAATGTAAGTCACAGAAGATTGCTTTGGGAAACAGCCTGATTATCCCCAAGGCTTCTGGAGACTCAATCTGCATATGCAAAGGCCTGTAAGCTCTAAACGAAATGCTTTAAGCTTTCATGAGACATTAGTGCTGAAGAGTCATTTATTAATAGAACGTTAACAGTCGGGAGCCACCCGCACATTAACCCCACTCCCCTCTCCATCATCCCATTACTCTGGGAAGCTCTAATAATGGGGCCATCAGATCCACAAATGCCTCCAAATCTGATCCTGATGATTTACGACAACTGTAATTATTTGTAAGTATAGATTGCTGCACAGACGATAGGCTTACAATCGCTTGAAGACATACAAACATTAATTCAGAATATATTTCCCAAGAGCCTGTGGGTAGAAGTCTGCAGTGGCCTTGTAGGCCCTGCCTGGTCACTCCAGGAACAGTCTAACTCACCCAGAGCTCAGAGGAGCCGCAGGACTGGGAGACAGAGATATGTCAGGCCTCTGTAAGAGCTTGCACAAGACAGCAAAGGTGACAGACCTGAACAACACCTAAGGCTGGCTTCCACATGCAATGCACACACACACACACACACACACACACACACACAGAGCAGATGAATTTAACTTCTATTGTCTATTTAACTTATCCCACTAGGGAGTTGTTATGAGAAGTATTGATTGTATTATTTTTTTATCATGCTAAATATTGGAAGTCATAAACCTGAAGTAGGGGCATCTCAATTTGGACGGGCCACATTTCAAGTGCTCAGTGGCCGCCCATGTCTGGTGGCTCTCATATAGAGCACACCCCTCTAGGCCCCGTTCATGCTGACAGTTCTACTTCGATGATCACTCTCCTTCACACCTGCATGGCCATACCCAATTCACAGGCTTTGCCCAGGAGACTTTGCCAGGAGGCTCCATCCTCCCTCAGAGTCCTGGGTTCTGGGCCAACCTGATGCTATGGCTTTGTCTTGACTGCAAGTTCTCTTTGCAGGGCCAGGGTTCCTACCAGGAGGCTCCTGGAGCTCTCTTCAACTCATCCTTACTCTTCACGGGAACTTTTATGGTCTGCAGAGGGTAGATGCTGGAGACATTGGAAAGTGAACTTGAGCCTCCTGAGACCTTTGCTTGCTTCTCTACACACACGAAGAAGATGCTGGAGGAGGTGATGGGGGAGTGGCTTCCCCGATCCAGGTTCTATATTGAGGAGGTGATGGGGTGGGCTGGCTGGTGTCCCCTGATGATCCAGGTTCTATACTGGAGTGGACAAGGCCTTTCTTCTCTTGGCAATGCTGCTTATTCCCATGCAGGATGCACCGTTTTGTGAATATTTTTTAAAACTCAAATACATTAGCTCCATTTGAATGGCACGTATTGAGCTATGAATCTGCTAGCAGTTTGACTGAAAAATTATTTTGCCTGGGCATTATTAGAAGGAAATAGGCTATAATGAAGGGGATGAGAGAGGGAGGGAGGGAGGGAGGGAGGGAGAGAAAAAGAGAGGGAGAGAAAGAGAGAGGGAGGGAGAGAAAGGGGAAGAGGGAGAGGGATAGGACGAGGGAGGAATATATATATATATATATATATATATATATATATATATATATATATATAGAGAGAGAGAGAGAGAGAGAGAGAGAGAATACTAGCAAATGAAATTAAGCTTGAGAAAAGCCTAGCTGCCTAAAGTGGGGGTCATGCTACTTATTCCCTGAGGGTTCGAGTTAACCTACTCAATGACCTCTTCCCTCTCTGAGGTCTAAGAGGAAGGGTCTCTGTGTCTCTCACCCATGTTCTGTGACTGGCTAGATCTCCTTCAGTCTCTGGTGTCATGGGTAGGGAGGATGCTGGCCGAGACTCCATACAGGCGTGCCTATGTCGCACGCTTTGTTGCTCCACATCCTTTAATCCCAAGATGCCACACTGTCTTCTGGAGGCCCAGAGAGGTGAGGGCTCTGTCCCAAAGCTACACAGCAGAAGGTGACAGCTAAGGTTGGCCTTGAGGAGGCCCTTCCCTCTTTGTGGCTGTGAGATCTCATGCAGGGTCCTGATCTAAGGTACCCTTGGCTTCCTGGTTGCAATATGGGTCTAGACCACAGCTTCTCAGTCAAGGTGACTCTGGTCCCAGGGAACACTCAGAAATACCTAGAGACTTGGCTATCAAACTGGGGGTGTTGGGGAAGGATCCAGGTGTTCCTGGTACCTAGTTGGTTGAACCAAGGAGCCCCTGATACATCGTATAATGCATAGGGCAGCCTCTCTCTACCAAGAGTCATCTGTATACAACACAGCAGAGGTCTGGTGAACAGTTTCAGAAGAAAAAATTGATGACTCTGTTCTGCCTTGTGGTTGGACCATCTAGGGATCCCCCTCTTTCCCCCATAGCTCGAAGTCCTGTGTTCAAAGGGAGAAATAGAGGCTGAGTCTGGCTCCCCACATGGAAACACACACCATGGAAGATAGTGGGTAGCACTGTACGTGGGATGTCTGGGGAAGAGGGGGAAGTAGAGGGGTGAGCAAGGATCCCGTAGGTGTTGTCTGCATGTTCCAGTGGGTCCTATGGGTAAAGGACTGCCTCTTGGCCTGAAGAAAGAACTGGTAGCCAGGACCAAAATTAGTGACCAGGCTGGGCTCTGTGTAAGGACACGTGGGGAGAAGAGAGAGGCTAGTCACAGTTGACTCACCCTCATGGGGACGAGGAGGCTGGGTGGCCGTGAAGGAGACGGCCATCTGCACTTCTGTACTGGTACTAGCTGTGTTCTCTCTCTCTTCATTTATCTCCCTTTCTCTCCTTCTCCCCCACCCCCGACACACTCACACACAGAGGAAACCATTTCCCAGACTCAATCAAAGCTCCCACCTCCACCTCGGTATAGAAACCTTGTCCTTTCTGAGCTCCAACTTCGCAGATCAAACAACTGCTTAGGACACGAAGCTGGAGGATGTCTCCCCCCACCAGTCCACAAGGCAGCTTGGGAGAGAGAGGTGGGAGGGGAGGCAGTCCTTTTCTTTCTTCCTTCTCTGACAGAAATTGGCCTGCGGAACAGTCACAGCTAGAGCAGGCTGGTCTGAGGAATGCTGGTCCCCTGTCCCAGTAAACGGCAGCCCTACCTGGCTCTTGGTGCTCTGGGAAGACGGCAAACCTCACAGTCATTGGACCAACCATATAGCCACAGGAGAGGGGGGCTGCCTGGCAGGGCACGGAGAGAAATGTCTGGTTTTGTTCAAGTGGCAGTATCCTGAAGTAAACTGTTGGGGGGCTGGCTACCCAGCACGCAGGGGGCAGTGGCACCCTGTACTGTGTTACACTTCTCTCCACCCATTTTCCTGTCAGCATCTCCTGGCATGTGGTGTGTGGAGTTAGGAGCTGGGATGAGATTATCTGGAGACTGAGCGAAGAACTTTTCTGCTGTGGGATACTGAGTTTAACACATAGGAATCCGAGGCTGACTACAGAGAGTTATATGAAGGTCCCCCACCCCAAACCCAACAGGGCCGCTATTTGAAACAGCTAGCCCACCTCTGGGCATGTGACCAAAAGAAACAAAATGAGAGTCCCACAGATATCTATATGGCGGTATTGGCTTCAGCAATGTCCATAGTGGCAAAGGCAGAAACCAACCTTGGGGTCACAATGGACACATACAGAAAACGTGGAATAGATGCACAACAGACTATCATTCAAAGAGGATAGGACAGTAACACACACACACACACACACACACACACACACACTTTAAAAAGCCCAGCAGAATGCACAGAGTGACTTCCATAAGGTGGGACAAGAAAAGGGGGTGACAGAAGGCAGGTAGGTAATGGGCATTAAAACAGGCCTAAGAAATATGTCCTCACATTCTACTCCCCACGGAGTGGGGGGAAAAGGGGGGACTGCACTCCACAACAACCAGTGACATATGTTATAAACAGTGAACAGCGAGGAGCTTAGAAGCTCTAAACATGGGATAACAGCAAGGAGACTGAGAACAAATGGAGAGATTCGTTGTGTGTGTGCCGCGTGATTTCACACAGGCACCCGTTGTGTGTGTGTGCCACATAATTTCACACAGGGCCTCACAGGTGTGCGCAGTCATTACGTGCTAATCAAAATTGTTAGTGTTGTTGAAGGAACCGGACATGCTAACTTCCCGGACATGATTAGTACCCCGTTGTATACATGAATTGAGTTGTCCAGGGTACTGGTGACTCTGCATGATCAACACGCTGATTAAGGAGCTGGAGAGCCACCTCGGTGGCTAGGAGCACAGACTGCTCCAGAAGAGGGCCTGAGTTTAGTTCTCAGCACCCATGTTAGCAGCTCGCAAATGCCTGTAATTCCAGCTCCAGGGGACCCGAAATCCTCTGCTGGCCTCTACAGACACCTGCACTCATATGCATATGCCACACACATAATTAAGAATAAAAACATCTTTAAAATGCTAATAATTAGTAATAAGGGGAGTCTGAGGCTGAGGAAGCACACAGTGTCTACACTCATCCTTCCATGCTTTCAGGAAAGACACGTGGCCAAAGGGACACCTCCCCTCTCCCCCCTTCCCACGCCCCCGCTGTGACACGCCAAGCCCTGCCCCCCATCCACGGGCCTCTTACCTGGTAATCACATAGGGTGCAAAGCACACGAGGAAGGTCCCTATGAAGGTGCTGATCTTCTTGGTGGCACGCTGTCGCCTCCGCTTCTGCTCCTCCAGACACCGTTCCCTTACGCTGCACAGGGCAGAGAGGAGAAGGTCACTCATGCATGCTGTGGCCTGGCCAAGACACAGGGAGGCGCTACTCAGGAATGCAAGCCATGGCGTCTAGGCCTGTGGCTATGAAGCCAGAGACCCGAGGCCCAGGCCTGTGCCCCCCAGGGCAAGCTGTGAGTCATTGCCAAGATCGTTATCTATAGTATAATATCATACACCAGGGTTCCATGATGTGCTTTCTTATAGACAATGCGACATATTGCTAAATGAGATTGTTTGAAGAATTGAATGCACAGTGTACAGTGTTCAAGTTTCCTTTTGTTCCCGTGATAAAACATCCTGACCAAAAGCAGCTCGGGAGAGGGAAAAGGTTTCTCTGGCTCACACTTTCGTGATGCAGCCTATTGTTCGGCAGAAGGCGGGAATTCAAGCAGCCAGTCACACAGTATCTACAACCCAGAGAAGAGAGAAGCAGACCAAACCATGCTGCCTGCTTGCTTAGGCCACCAGCTTTCCCTGCCCCAAATTCAGAACCCTCTGCAGAGGAATGCATAAGGGTGGCCTTATGTCAGTGAATAATCAATTCACTCCTCCACAGACATGCCCTGGTCTACCTGGGCTAAATCATTCCTCAGCTGAAATGCTCCTCCCAGGTAATTACACACACACACACACACACACACACACACACACACACACACACTTTCTATAAAACATATCTGGTGTAGAAATGAATAATACAATAAGTATTATAAGTTATATTATAGATAGTATAATACAATTAGTATTAATGTTATTCAATGAGTACAAACAGACTAATTCCTTTGCATAATCCTGGAGGTGCAATCTGTGTGTTGTCTTTTATTCTGATCTTTACCATCTTCAGACCTGTAGGGGGTATTTCCCTGCCTGTGAGGCTAGCCTACTGTGATAGTCTGTTCACTTGACAAAAATCTAGAAACACCTGGGAGAAGGGCCTCTTCTTTCCTACAGGAGATTATCTTGATCACATTCATTGATATGGAAAGATGCATCTTAGCAGTGGGCAGTTCCTGACTCGGGATCCTGGGCTGTGTGGAAGGGGAGAAGCGACCTAAGCACTAGCGTTTATTATTGTCTACTTCCTGATTGTAAATGCGATGTAACCAGATGCTTCAAGCTCCTGCTACCTTGACTGCCCTGCCATGATGGACGGCCCCTTGAACTGTGAAGGAAAAGAAGCTTTCTCCTTTAAATTGCTCATATCAGAGTATTTTACCATAGCAACAAGAAAAGAAATTAAGACATCTGCTGTTTTAGATGGGTGACGAGCAGCTCTGTGAAGAGGGGAACAGGTTAGTAGACACAGCTCTGAATTGTGTCCATGTGACTTGAAGATGGGTCTCACTGGACAGAGGGGCGCTGAGAGATCGGGAGCTTCCTTATGCTTCCTAGGGAGTCAGGGTTCTGATAAGAGGCCATGGCCCTTCCTTGCCAAAGCATGGACAACTTCAAGTCTGTAAAGGCTTTGGGGGACTTCAGACAGACGGACACTTGAATGGCTGACGGAAGGAAAGGCTGGGACGGGAACTCCCTCAGGCTGCACAGATCTTCAGAAATCTGCTGTGTTGTCTCCTCGAGGACAGTTTAAGGGGAAGGCGCTTTGCAACTCTCTCTTCTTTGGACTTTGCTTCTTGACTAATAACCTAGTGGTCACGTGTGAAGAGCCAGAGTTAGACTTCCAGATTCAAATCCGGGCATCTCTAAGCCACAGGTTTTCGAATTTCTGTAAAAATCCTTCTTATTTTATGCTATGTCCATAGGTGAGAGGCAGCTGTGGTCAGAGACTGTGCTGGGGGTGCTGTGAACTAGCACCATGCAACCTAACTTTGCATCCTCAGTCGACTCTGTGGCCCACTCAAGGCTCCCAGGGACATCACAGATTCTAGTGTGATGGGCACTGAAACATAGAGTATCTGCAGAGGGCAGTCTGCCCCGGGGTCATGTCGCTGCTGGCACAGAACAGTAGACTCGGCAGCAATATGCCTATCCAAGCATATAGATGGGGAAACTGGGCCTTAAGGAATGAAGGACCCGCCTGGCATGAAAGTCAGACACAAATAGAACTTCAGACACGGGGGCACTGGCTGTGTGTTCGGAGTGTGGCACTCCTTCCCTGGATGAAGCCAGCTCTACAATCCCTGCCTGGGCTCTGCTGTTTCCTGGGTGCAGTGGCGGCAGGAGGTGAGTAAGGTCAGGCGACTCCATGGACTCCATGCTCGGGGCAGCAGCATGACCATCAGCTTCGCATCCTTATCCCTTAGTGAGACCCCCCCCACTGAGCTCTTGGAATGTTAGGATCACAAAACCACTTGCTGTCATTCCCCTCACCATGGCTTTGCCATCGATGCTGACTCCGTGGAAACCTTGCAGTCCTGTGCAATAAGCTCTCGTGCTTATTCTCAGATGGGAACAGTTTAGGACAAGCTCAAGAACTTACGGAACCAAGGCTCATCTCAAGTCTCCTGCCCTCAGACTCTAGAATGTCCCCCTTAACCCCACTGCCACCCCTGGCTGGTGGTTGGCACCCCAGAGTCCTTGGACTCAGATCCTGTGGTGCAGAGAATGGGAAATACCAAGCTCACTCTGACCATGGTGTGAAGAGTGTGCTGGCCTGGGGCTGGGGTAGGGGGTGTCACAAGATTTGTGCAGGCTTAATATTTTTGAGACCAAGCAGACAGGCTTTCTGGCTATCAAAGAGATGCACTCATCAGGTTCCAGTAACAGCAACTCTGGAAGAATCTGAACGGGCAGTGAGGGAGGTGGCCTCAGAAGCCTCTGGGTGGCTCTGAGTCCTCAAGGATCTGAGATGACCATTGTCCTTCCAGAACCCACACTTGGAGCCCTCGCCCGCTGGTTCATGTTGATTTTCTGGCTTTTAAGATGTGAGATGAGATGACTGGCGATGAGAAAGAGCCCTGAGTTTGCAGTTAGGATTCACAGACTAGCAGTTCACCTTCTCAGAGCTAGCAAGAGTGGGTCCCTGCTCTGGGATCTGCACATTAGAGCTGGAGCTACACCATCCATTCTAGACTACAGAAAAAAAAATCTTGTTCAAATGCCTTATTTCTGCTTCCCAAATTCATCAGACCCCTGGTACCGTGCCCCGAAGCAAGCCACCGTGCAGAGGTGCTCAGCTCAGCTGAAGGCCCACGGAGCATCACACGGACATGGAACGTGACTGTGTGACTTGCGTGCGCACATGGTCCACGAGAAGCACCTGTGGTGCTGGGTGGAGTCAGGGATGAAGATGCAAAGCAGAGCACGTGGTCAGATAAGGCTAGTCTCCACGGAGCCCAAAACCCTGAAACTGAACCCCATTTTTAGGAGGTCTATCTGCCAAGACAGGGGGATGAGAACACATTTCACACAACAGTCTGTAAACTAAATTCAGAACTTCTAAGCATCTGCACAGACAGTTTGTGAGCCTCTATCTGCCTGGGTGCTTGATAAATCTTTAGGACAGACTTGGGTGTGAGCTACTTTCTAGAGCTCATCATGTGCCCCCATTTCTGGAGCAGCCTCTGTCTCTGTAAAGTCAAGGGTACAGTGGGTTTCTGCCCCCTTAGCCAAACCTCTGACATCCGGCAGAGACAGAGCCAGCCCTCAGCCAGCCCCTGTGGCAGTGTTTCACAGGAAGTTGAGGTGGTAGAGAGAGACTTAAATCACTGTGAGGAAGTTCCCATTCAGCTTGTAAGAGGGACTCTGTCACCAGCAGCTTATCTTGGGGAAGCCATCTGCCTGAGATAGTGAGCCTGGACTGATCTGGGTAAAGAAGGCACTGCAGCTGCGCCATTGGGCTGTCCATGGCGGCGGCAGCAGAGGCCTGACTGGAGCAGTGGGTCTCAACTTTCCTAATGCTGTGACCCTTTAGTACAGTTCCTTGTATTGTGGTGACCCTCAACTACAAATTATTTTCATCACTACTTCATAACTGTAATTTTGCTACTGTTATGAAGCAAAATGTAAATATCTGTGTTTTCCGATGGTCTTAGGTGACCTCTGTGAAAGAGTTGTTAGACCCCCAGAGAAGTTGCAAGCCACAGGTGGCCACTAGACCCTGTCCAGAGCTATGGCTGGGAGAACTGAAGAGCAGGCACTGGGAGGGTTGGGATTTGGGTATGGACCAGGCAAAGTGTCACCTGCTTCCTAAAGGAAGTGACTTGGGAAACCTTAGAACAACAGGAATGAAAGATGCAACTCTGGATCTCAGATTTTAAAAAAAGGAAAAAAAAGAAGGTTCCCACTGTCCTGCTGTTTAGGGGTTGATTGTAGCAAAGAGGCAAAGCTTGCCACTCAGCCTGCAGGAAAATCAGCTGCCTCTGCCTCCCAAACAAATGGGTACCTGGGCTGCAGGTGGCACAAACTGCATCTCTTTCAGCTAAGTCCTGAGGTAAGTGGATAGCTGGAATGACTTCTAGCGAGCTAAGACTCCGCCTGCTGCTCTGACTGTCCAGAGTCTACTGTCCTGGGACTGACACCAAAAGACTGCATAGCATAGCATAGGTTTATAGCACCAAAGGCTATCCAGAACTGAGGCAGGGCAGGACTCCACTGCAGCCCTCAGATAGGACCATGTCTTCTTACTGTATCACCAAGGTGGCAGCCTGAAGGTCAGCTGTCATGGAGTCCCCTGTGGACTGGCTGTCCTGTTCTGTGGAGTCCCCCCCCCAACACACAATCCTGCTTGAGACCTCTGAGAAGGATGGTTTGTGCTCACTAAGGAGTCCATGGCTCTGTGACCTAATGGAGCTCTCCAGGGTGGGGTGGGGTCTAGGACCAGGGACTCCTCCAAACGGCCTGCCACTTAGTCAAGGGTCTCAGCAGCTGACAAAGACATGGAGTCTGCTCAGTATCTGTCCCTGCTAATGAGACCCCCCAGATAACTTGCTATAGTTCTGACCTGAAACCAGAGAGACTGGCAGGAACGGAAGAAGCCCCTGTCCCTAAATAGAATGCAAAGTGGTCTCTACCCTCCTCTCTGGTGGACTGAGAGCGGGGTTTGGACTTCTCATTGCTCTAAATACAATGGGTTCCTCTCCTGGCTCAGCCTCTTCCCCTCCACTGGGAGGCTAGGCCTGAGTGGGCTTTCTAGGACTTGTTCAAGTCTGCAAGAGTTAACGTTTCCATGCTTCCTCACAAACTGCCCCAAGCCCAGCCACAGCCACAGCCACAGCCACAGCCACAGCCACAGCCACAGCCACAGCCACAGCCACAGCCACAGCCACAGCCACAGCAGCAGCTCTAGTCCCAGCCCCAGCCCCAGCCCTAGCCCCAGAACCAGCCCCAGACCCAGACCCAGAACCAGACCCAGAACCAGCCCCAGCCCCAGCCCCAGCCCCAGTCCCAGAACCAGCCCCAGCCCCAGCCCCAGCCCCAGAACCAGCCCCAGCCCCAGACCCAGCCCCAGAACCAGCCCCAGCCCCAGACCCAGCCCCAGCCCCAGCCCCAGCCCCAGTCCCAGTCCCAGCAACAGCTCTAGTCCCAGACCCAAACCCAGACCTAGCCCCAGACGCAGACTCAGAACCAGAACCAGAACCAGATCCAGATCCAGATCCAGAGACAGCCCTTTCTAAAGTGAAGGACAATGAACAGGAGTGTTTCTATAAGGGTGGCTTTAGACTCTCTCCTGAATGACTAAACTGCACAGATAAATGCTGAAAGAGCTGACGTAAGCACATTCGGTTTAAGCTTCTATGGGGAAGATGTTATTTGGGGAAGACTGGACCAGCCTGTCATCTGAAATGAGCGCTCAGGGGGCGGCAATAGACACACCCAGCTATGGCCTTCTGATGAGCAGGTATAGTGACATTCAGCATAGTGGCATTGCTCAAGGCAGGGAAGCCTCACAAAGACCTTTGCTAAGTCTGTCCACTGTGCCCTGGAGGGTGAACATACACGGGTCTACATTCCGCCCCCCAAGGCTCCCCGCATCCTGGGGGCTCTGCTGTCTGTCACCACCACTCCCTGTGTGCTGTGTCTTCTGTGTCAAGTGGACTCCTAAACCCTTGTCTAGAGTTCCAGGCAGCAGAGAGGAAGCCTGCCTTCAATGTATATAAACTGGCAGAGGCCACAGAGGCACCCTTCCTCTTGAGGTCCTAGTCTCAAGAGGAAAGATGAGGTGAGCTCAGGACAGCCTGATTGACAGTTTCCTCCTCTTCTCCCTAAGGGACATCAAGGACCACGGAGGTTCCCAGCTGGTCCGTCCATTCGCCTCCCTCCTTCTTCTCCAAAGAAATAGCAAGTCAAGAGAATGGAAGCTGGTGGGCAGGCTCGGTCTCAGGAGCCTAAGATACAAATTCTTGAAGGGACCTTGAGGTTCCAAGTCTAGAAAACGATGGACCAAGCCTTCTAGGAAAGACAAGAAGAACCCGCGTGGGTTCTATTTAATGAGGACTCCTGCACACATACAGGGAGAGGCGATCCAGGTGGCACCACACCCAGGACAGCAAGGACCCAGAGGAATAACACCCTCCATTGGGAGAGTTCTTAAGGATTTTCCAAGCCTCTAGAGCCCCTCTCAGATCCAAACCATTTTCAAGCTTTGCAAATTGAACAGAGTTCACTGCCCAGGGTGAGAATGAGGATAAGAAGTTCTGGCTGGGGTTTCAGTCCTGTGTTTCAGAAAGCGAAGCTCTAGGCACCAGTTTAAACAGCATCTGCTATTCCACCCATGCCTAATGCAGTTGATGCAGAAAGGGGACCTCCCCCAAAACCTACCGGGGATGCTGGGGCCTTTCCAACTCAATACCAAATACTCAGCCCTGGGTCAGGATGCCTACCTGGGGTGGATGTCCACCAACAGCACGAGCGTCTGCATGGTGATCACGTCGATGCGCTTGCAGTGGAAGCGGGCCACCTTGAGCACCTTGAGGTACGTGAAGCAGAGCACGATGAAGGACAGCAGGAAGCTGAGCGCATGGAAGGCGCTGGTGAAGACAGCAAAGCGCAGGCGCTCGTCCGGCCGCCGGCTGCACAGCGTGCACGAGGCATAGAGCTGGTGGAAGCCGAGCCAGGACAAGGCGAGCGCGGTGGCCGGGAAGGTGAGCGCGTGCAGCCACGTGTAGGCCACCATGAAGGCGGCATCTCGGAGGCGCATCTTGGCACGGTAGCTCAGCGGGAAGACCACAGCCACCCAGCGGTCGATGCTGAGCGCGGCCATGCTGAGCATGGAGTTGGCAGCCAGAAAGGTGTCGAGGAAGGCGGCCAGGCGGCACAAGCGGTCCCCGGCCGGCTGCCGTTGTGCCACGACGCCGGCCAGTGTTAGTGGCATGTTGACCACGGTACAAAGCAGGTTGCCACACGTGAGGTTGAGAGTGAAGAGCGCCGGCGCCTGGCGGCGGATGTCAGCGCTGTGCAGGAGGCAGAGCAGCACCAGCCCGTTGGACAGCAGCGACACGCCGATCGTACCCACCAGCAGCCCCGCCAGGCCCGCGTCCCACGAGTTCATGGTGCGCGCCCGCAGCTGGCGCTCAGGGCCCGCAACCCCGCGCCGCCATGGCGCAGCCCGCTGCCGACTCAGCCCCTCGGCGACGCGGCAGCCCAGCGACCCCTGGCCCCTGTCGCCATGGCTACCCAGAGGACATCCAGCAACCCAGAACCCTGCGCCACCCCCTGGGCCAGCACCTAGGCGCACGGCCACCCGGAGCCCCGCACCACCTCCCAGGCGAACACCTGGGCACGGAACCACTTGGAGTCTGGGGTCACCTCACCGGCAAGCACCTGGGCGAGTGTTCACCCCCAGCCCCGCACCACCTCTTGGCCGGTAGCCCGGTGTTCCTCTGAACTCCCCGTAGTGCTCTGGAATCCGAGGTCGCAGGCGCCTGCGGTCAGTCACTGGCTTTGCCTCTGCCTGCACCCGCCCTCACTGGGTCCCTCTAAGCTCTGGCTCTGCTCCGCACACCCTCCTGCTCTGTGGCTTTCTCTCTGTCTCCCTCTCTCTGCCTCTGTGCTCAGTCTCCTGTGTGCTCTCACTTTCTGCCCCCTCCCCCATCTGTCTCTCCCACCTCCAATTTTCTCCTCCTTTTCTTTCTCCTTTCTCTCTTCTTTCTCTTAGGAAGCTGGCTGTTTCTGCGAAGGAAATCCCATGGAATCTCTCTCTCTCTCTCTCTCTCTCTCTCTCTCTCTCTCTCTCACACACACACACACACACACACACACACACACACACACGGAGGGAAGGAGCCCTGCCGACTCCCCTGCAGAATGGCTGGCTCCCAGTGGCTCCCCTCCTCCTCTTCCTTTCTAGCCTCCCCTATATGAGCTGGAGCCGGGCTGAGTCAAGAAATCTAAAGAAAGAGAAGAGTGCCTGGGTACCCTCGTGTCCCAGTGCTGCTTGTCCCTGCCTAGCTGACCAGACCTTGACCCAGCCCACCTGCCCCATAGTGACCCAACATCTGGGGCTGCCACTGTTGTTTAAGATGAACTGGGGCGGGGGTGGGGGGTTAGGGGGGTGGGGGGGCTGGCTAGGCTTCTGCTGAGCTGGGATAGAATTCGCAGTTCTGACTTGTATCTGATATCTCCCAGAGCTCCTCGATCTCTCTGCAGGCTGTTTGCCGTAACTGCTGGCCACTGAGTCCCCAGAGCTCAGTCTTCTCACTCTCTAGCCGTTCGGCTACATTCTCAGACCAGGTGGGAGGTCACTTGAGGCTCACGGGGACATCCCTCAGGCATGCCATCATCAGTCAAGAGCACACTCTACCTGCCCATAGCCATCAGAAGTAGCCCTGGCGTGTGTGCCTGGTGCTGGAGGCTCCGGGTGACCCCTGCCAGCTGCTGTCCTGTCGTTTTAGGTTCACCCCGTTCTAGCTGGGACAGGGAGTATAAGCTTATTGGCCATGTGGGTGAACCGTTCAGAGAATGGGAGGATAGTGGATGTTTCTGTTTGATCCAGATCATCAGAGCTTGGGATAGAAAGGGTCTCAGCCTCCCTCAGGTAAACATGTGGGGACTGTGTCTCTTCTGTCCTTAGTCCAGACTCTATAGTCTTGAAGGTACTTGGTCGACAGGCAGGTGACAACTTTCAGAGGTTCCTCAGTCTCTAGCCTTTCTGTGGGATGCTACACCCTCCAGTGACCACCTACACTCTGTCTCAGAGCCTGGTGAGACGGTCAGCAATGACTGCACACAGCCAGACCTCAGTCTGAAAGAAACTGAATATAGACAGCTTCCCGAAGGGAGTGGCTTTGTCTCCCCATCAAGCTAGCTATCTTCCCTCCCATAGCTTCCAGTATGGAGGGGGCTAATATAAAGCACCTGAAAGTCAGGGAGAGCAAGGGCCTCTCTCCTCTGCACCTTGACAGATGCTCATTAACCATCACTGCAATGAATGACAACTATACAGAAGAGTGCCTGGGGCCAGGGCCACTTCTTACCAGCTTACAGGGGTGTCTGAGCTCTTCTGCAACCTCCACTAAGAGGCAGCATGCTGGTAATTGAAACCTGACACACAAGGGGCATTTATATCATAGAAACAAGCAAAGGCCACGGCTCAGCCCTACCTCACCCCAACCCCCATCCGAGCCTGTGGTTAAGCATTTACCAGCACACCACTCATGGACCTCACAAGACCCTGGGCAAAACGCCCATCTTCCCTGAGTCTCGGCTTCCTTATCTGTTTCCCAGAGCTGTGCTGATACTGTGTGGAAGTGGTTTTGACTCTCAGGGAAGAGAAAAGCAAGCAAACTACTGGCAACCTTCTCAGCCCTTGGTCTCCTCACGGGGCCTACAGATTCAGGTTGGCTGTGTGTGTCTTCATCTCCTGCTTGGTTGATGACAACAACGTGGGCTGTTCACCTGTGTGTTTCCACAGACTGCCTTGACAAGCCTCCCTCTGGGATGAGACAGGCATTTAGGGATTGCTTCTAGAGTAAGCCAGTGTGTTTTGGGACACACCAGTGGATCCTTGATTCTTACATTACAGTGTTCTATAGAATTACTTTATGTGCTGGTCAAAATCATATTCCTGGGGTCACCTCCTCCCAGGGTTTCAAAGTCAGAAGAGAGTCTGAGGTTTGCTTCTTTTACTCGTTCTACATATGGTGTTCAGAAGTGGTCAGGCTAGATAGATGGTGTCTAATCCTGCCCTGGACACATCCTCCATCAGTGGCCTGATGCTCTGGCCTCACAAAAGGACCACCAGAGTAGCACAGGCTACAATATATTAATTAATATATTCATGGCATGCAAGTTGCCAAAACCTGTCCAAACATCACATCTGATTAAATTCTCACAAGAATGACAAGAGAAAGAATTAACTACAGCTGGTATTTCGGAGATAAAGACAGCAAAGTACAGAGAGAGACATTAAGTGACAGAATTGGTGAGGGATGAAGCCAGCATACCCAGCTTCACAGGCTGGCTTTTATTGTGAGCTCCAGAGCTCCGCAGTCACCCTTTCAACGAGATGCCTTTGTTCTTTAACTTAAAAGAACCTCAACTTCTCAGCATCAAATGATGTTGATAACCAGGTAACTGGGCTAACAGTAAGAAATCAGTATTTCGGTTCTCTCTCTCTCTCTCTCTCTCTCTCTCTCTCTCTCTCTCTCTCTTCCCACCCCCAACCACCTCACCTCTCACACACAGCGTATTGAAGATCATTTGTTCTCTGAATTCCTAGGGGCAACATTGAAAGGTTAAAATACCAGAATAGAAATTCAGGATATTATAACTCAGTTTGCTGAGGAACCAAAGCTCATTTTCTTCTGCTTATTTAAACAAAATTTCCTGCTCCCCACGGGATTATTAGAGGGATGATCTCCATAGCAACCAGGTTCCCAGCCTTGTTGACTTTAGCCAGGTCAGGCTTCAGAGTTCAGGTCTAGCATAGTCTTACACACTCCTAATAAGGTTACAGTCACAGCTCTGTCTGGGACTTGATGCTAGCTAGCCTCTGCTGATCCTCCAGAAGAGACTCTGAGAATCTAGCCCACTCAGCCAGGGGCTACAAAGGCCTGAGTATGCCCGCCAGAGAGCTACATGGTGGCTCTTCAGAGTGTGCTCTTTCAAGCCAGAGGGAAGTCAGCAGTGATGGAATGTTGATGGTAGTATTAACATGACTCATAAAATGCTGTAACTGTGCCCCCTGGGGAAGCTCAACAACAGGGCTCTACAGGGCAGAGGAATGCTTTCTCAATCATTGCAGGAACTCTCTGGTGTATGTATTCTGGCACATAAAAGAATACTTCCAGAACAGGTAAAGTGTTTGCTCAAGGTCACTTTCAGTCATACTAGGTGATGAATCAAGTTGAATTAGTTAGAGATCCACATCTAGTAAGCTTAAATCCCCACATTTCTCTTACTGCACTGCTCTCTATACCACAAACATGATGTAACACACACACACACACACACACACACACACACACAGGTTGCTGACAGTGGTGGTCCCTTCCATAGCTGCCTTTAGAATGTGATGAAATGTTATAAATTAAACAAGAACCAGAATGGCACCAGAGGTTCCATTTGGAACTTTGGTGGTTATTTGGGTGAGGATCAAGGGTTCTGGGTTTGTATAAGTTAAAGAGAGGAGGGCCAAGATTCTGAACACTCCATAGGGAAAGAAGTATCTGGGGAAATGTCTATGGATCTGAGCCTAGAGATGCTGAAGACTTTTGTGACTCTGCAGCAGAAAGTGGACCTTTAGGAAGGTGGGAGAAACAGATGGAGGTACCAGCCCCAAGGCAGTCACAAAAATATAAGGCCTATTGAAATGATGGCTTCCATAGCTTGGAGCATCCAGCCGGCCTGTCAACCTCCTGACCTGGGCCTAACAGCTGGTTTCCATTTTGAAAGCATTTAAAGTGGTCACAGTAGCACTGGGGTACACCAGAGGCCAACCAGAGATTGTCTCATCGCCAAGATTAGGGCGTTGAGACCTTAGAGAGGGCAATTAACTCTTTGCAGAAGGACATATGGCTCAGAGTGGCAGACTAGCTCCTGAAACACTAGCCAAAGCCTAGCTCGAGGTCTAGTACTCTCCCTATTACAACTAGCATGTTAGACTGGTGGGCTCTTTCCAAGAAGGCTGTTCGTGAACACTCTGGTCAGCCCTTATGCTGGATAAACAAAACCAACTGCGCATTCTGTGCATTTCCAACAGGCCAAAGAGTCTCTGGCTCAGCTGAACAACAACAACAACAACAACAACAACAACAACAACATCAAAATGTGGCTTTTTTGAGACAATATCTCAATTAGCCCAGGCTGGCTTCAAACTTGCTATATAGCTAAGGATGACCTTGAACTTCTGATCCTCCTGCTTCTACCTCCTTAATGTTGGAATTATAAGCAGGCACCAGCATACCAGGCTTGTTTGCTCATTGTCAAAGAGGAGCATGGGATCCCTCACAGATCCTGAACCTTTACTATTCCCAAGTCTTCGTGATGACCCCAGACCACACAAACCAGCTCTGGAAGGTGATGAACTCAGAAGGAGGAGAGCAAAATCCCACTGTCTGATAGTTTTGCTTGGTAATCTCCCAAAAGAAGCAAGGCTGTGCTGTCTGATAGAATTCAGAATGCAGGGCAATATTTGTCTGAGCCTTTGCAGGCTTCAGACACTCTGCTTTCCTTATCTCATTTAATCTTTGCAGTATATATGAGGTGCTCCTGCTACAGGCAGATGAATTAACAGAGGCTCAGAGAGGCTAGGCGCTCTACACAAAGACAAGAGCTACTCGGGGAGGGGAGTGAAGGAGACCTAGACCCAAGTATATGATGACTCTGACTCTGTAATGATGTCATCTTTAATCCCCAGTCTCTCCTCGTCACACTAACAGTCATTCCCACTCTACTCTCTTCTATTCTCTTCCCAACCATGTTTCTGGGCTGGATAACAGCTAAGAAGTATGATAATTACTGTCTGCTGAACACGCTGCTTCATTTCCCCACTTATTTTTGTGATTATATACTGGGTGTTGGAGGGAGTTATGTCATGAAGTAGCCTGCCCAGGGACTCTCAAAAAGCCTGGGTAGATCAGAGATGAGATAACATATCCTCTTCCAGGACAGGACTCTGTTTCCTATACCTCAATTGCTCTGTAGATGAAAGAATTGCCATCCAACTAGAGCCTGTCTGGTCAAGATGAGAGACTGCCTTTCTCTGTTTGACTTACATGCAGACCTAGCCAGAAACTAAGAAGAGGTTGCACTTTGCCTTAGACACCCATTTCACTTGCTTGTAGCAGGGAAACCTGGTTTCTTTAATTTTTCTTTGTTTGCAACCTATCTTCTAAAGCAAAAACATATGTGATTGGTCTTTCTGAGTTTTAGGCCATGAGGCGCTGAACCCATCCACAGGTGATGGCTTCTTCAAGCTTGCACTGACTCCTAAAAATGTCTGAGTTTGTTCATTCCTGTCTGAACTGGACAGGGGAAGTGAAACTTACATTATATTTCCATAAATGGAGCATTCAGGTCCTTATCCCAGTCCTGATATCCAGTTACATAAAACCACTGCCTGGGAATTGCTAGGAATTGCTAGGCAGTCTGAAAGTTTAGAAACCTGTGAGTTGCCCTGGGGGATCAGCACCACAGAGGTGGACAGCTCCTGGATCTTGCAATCATCCTCTTGCTCTCTTCTCTGATGGCTTCTATAAAGGCTGGTTGGAGGAGCCGCACAAAGACCGAGCTGCACATCTGCTACACTGGGAGCCTAGGTCCAGCCCATATATGCTCTTTGGTTGGCGGTTCAGTTTCTGAAAGCCCCCAAGGGTTCAAGTTAATTGACTCTGTTGGTCTTCCTGAGGAGTTGCTATCCCTTTCAGGCCCTCAGTTGTTCCCCCAACTCTTCCATACAACGTATGGGGTCTCGAGCTCTATGCAATGATTGGATGTCGGTCTCTACATCTGTTTTAGTCAAAGGGGCTGTGTGAGGGGAGGACTGGGAGGGGCAGCAATTGGGATGTAAAGTGAATAAATAAATAAATAAATAAATAAATAAAATTAAAAGAAAGAGGAAGAGAGAGAAAGAGGAGAGGAGAGGAGAGGAGAGGAGAGGAGAGGAGAGGAGAGGAGAGGAGAGGAGAGGAGAGGAGAGGAGAGAGACTGATTGTAGAAGCAGAGCTAGTCCAGCAGTGCTACTCTGACTGATCTCTGAGTCTTTAAAATAATCCAACCTCAATTACTGAGCCCACTCAAGGCTGTTTCAGGACTGTGGTTTATGGCCACAGGGACCATGAGGGGCAATAGCTAGTGATGTTGAAGACCAGACTTAAACCAACTCTCCTGCCTTCCTGGACCTGCTTATGGAATCTGCAGCTTTTTGTGTACGTGTCCGGTGAATAAATGAAGGAACGGCTCTCCTCACCTTTATTGGTGGTCATCCAAAATGTTCCTTGACTTGTCCCTACCCTAGGTCAAGGAACTCAGTCATATTCCATCCATAGAGGTTCACTAGAGGAATCCCTCATCTGAATGTCATCATCTAGGACTTGTTGATGGAGCAGAAACTTGGTCTGGAAGCATCATTCTGCTGGCAAACTTTGTTCTGGAAGCCGGGGGGTGGGGTGGGGCAGTCATCAGGCTTGTAGTCTTGTCTCTGAACCTGTTTGACCATGTGCCTTTGCACAATTCTTTACTCTCTCACCATCTTGGAAATGGGGTAGGTGGAAAAGGTGATCTTACCTGTGAATTTAGGTTGTTTAAAAATGCCACGCAAGGAACAGGGATGAGGAGAGAGGCAGAAACAGGCACCCAGAGGCCTTCTTTCCCCATATGGTGGAAATTAAGTCCCTTCTGCTGCAGTGGCAACTGAAACCCATGTACCACTTTAACTTTTGAGGGCCGTGTGGGTGGACATGTGGGGGAGAATTCACTTTTCTGCAAGTGTGAGCTAGTGGGAACAGTCTCTGAGCTCAAATCTTGGCCCTCAGCACACCCAAGGGGTCTATGCATTTTAGGCTCCGCTCACTGTGTACATTCAAGGGCTGAGCCTGCCAGCAGGTCTGCAAAGCCAACGTGTGTGCTGGTGTGTTCCAGGAGGTGTGTGTGGGAGAAGTCAAACCAGCCAACGACATGGCTTCTTCTGGAACTGGTTTGGGATCAGGGAAACCAAGGCAGACATGAGTCTTTTTCTAAATGACTCAACTCTTCGAAAGGCTTAGCAAGATTTAGAAAGTAAGAAAAATAGTTCTTCATTTGCATGAATACTGAGAGCACATTCAAAGGGAAAACAAATTATTTGCCCAAGCTGAGTGAGAGGGCTGTCTGATGCAGGGGTGTGTGCCTGTGGTCTCAGCTGTTCTGGAAAGCTGGGGAAGGATGAGGGTGAGTTTGACGCCCTGTAAACTCTATCTGGGGAAAAAATAAAGGCAAGAAAAGAAAAAAGAAATCCAGAAACAAATGCAGTGCACTGTGCTCACTGGAGCTTTCCCGACCCCAGGCCTTACTTAGGCGCTCTTTGTTAGCATCATTGGCCCACAAACTCAGCCAGAGGAGAGATTTGGTACTTGGTGCTCCCACTAAAATGTGTCCTCATGGGCTGGCTTAGACAGACAAGACTCCGACATGCCCCCTCTCTACCCTGTAGTCCTTGTCTCTGGCCTTCACCCGTCAGTGAGTGGCCAACAAGTCCCCCATGTCGCTTTATTCTGTATGTTGTGTCTCTTAGATCAGAATCATCTCCTCTTATGCACATTATTATAAGGAGTTTTTCTCATCAAGCTTGCATTTACATAATGAAACAGGAAGTCCTGGGTATAGCATCTGGTAAGTATGATAAACCCGGCATCTATGTCATCTATGCATTTACTGAGTCAGTGTTCTTATCTCCCCAGAGAGGAGCTCCTTTAGAACCAACCCATGACAACTCCAGCTGCCCACTGTCCAATTCTTCAGTCATTGTGGATTAATTCTCTACTTGAACAGAAATGTACACCAGAAGTTCTGCTAATTAAGTTTCTTTTAGAGAGCACAATATATTTTAGGTATCTCTACCCTGCTGCATCCTTTGCAAGTTCATTTCTTTCTGTTGTTTATTATATACACATACCTGTGGGGTTTTAGCAATTATCTTGATAGACATCTGTGTCACATCCTTGTTTTAGGGTTTACTATTACATGTGATGAAATACAATGACCAAAAGCAAGTTGAAAAGGAAAGGATTTATTTGGCTTATACTTCTATAGAACTGTTCAACATTGAAGGGATTCAGGACAGGAACCCAGAGTTGAACCTGGGAGCAGGAGATGATGCAGAGGCCATGGAAGGATGCTGCTTACTGGCTTACTCCCCATGGCTTGCTCAGCCTGCTTTCCTGTAGACTCCAGGACCACAAGCTCAGGGCCCTCCCCCATCAATTACTAATTAAGAGAATACCATACAGCTAGATCTCATGGAGATATTTTTCTCATTTGAGGTTCCTTCCTTTCAGATAACTCTAGCGTGTGTCAGGTTGACATGATATCCACACAGATCCAATTTATGAATATTATGAATAAAAGCTACTAAGGACATTCTTGTGGTAGATTTAGACGAGTCGAGCTGGTGCCTACCTACAGCCTTCACCCTTACTGACTAGTGTTCATGGTTCTCTGCTTGATACCAAAGGAAAAAGATATATACCAACCCAGCTGCCAACCCTATACCTGCAACGGTGACCTGCCTGCCAGCAGCACTAGCAAAATAGTGGCACATAGCTTGTCGGAATAGCCAACCAATATCTGATTAAATTTATGGCCCTTTCCATGAGATGGAACCTGACACTGCTCAGGTGACCAAGAACCTGAGGCTAGATAGGCCATGGACCTGGCGGGAAACCAAATACTACTCTTCTGCTAAAAACACACTGCAACAAACTGACTCTTAACAACATTCTGCTGCATTTATAGGTAAGTGTCTCATTCAGCCATCACCAGAGAATCATCTTTCTGCAACTAATAGAGAGTCCAACAGCTGGACAGTGTGCAGAGTGAGACACCTTGTAGTACCCAGACCTAAAAGGGAAGTCTCCATCAAGTCCCTCCCCTCAGGGCTCAGAGATCTTTCAGAAGAGGAGGCGGAAGGAATGTAAGAGCCAGACAGAATGGAGGACACCAGGGAAACAAGGCCTTCTACACACAGCAGGTCCAGTGCACATGTGAATTTATAGAGACTGTGGCAGCTGCACAGGACTGCACAAGGCTGCGCCTCACAGGGTCTCAGTTCTGAGAGGAGAAATGGACACATGCCTCCATCCCTAACCCAGAAGCTATCTCCAATTGATAACTGCTCACAAATGAAACATTAGTTTTCTCCAATGAAGTCTCACTGGGTATACAAACCACTTTTTTTTTTTTTTTTTTGTTTTTTTTTTGTTTTTCGAGACAGAGTTTCTCTGTATAGCTCTGGCTGTCCTGGAACTCACTCTGAAGACCAGGCTGGCCTCAAACTCAGAAATCCGCCTGCCTCTGCCTCCCAGGCGCTGGGATTAAAGGTGTGCGCCACCACCGCCCAGCTACAAACCACTTTTAAGGCCAGGTCCCTTGGCCAGCACAGATGGTCAGCAGGAGGGCATTTTGGGGTTCTTTGTCTCTTATTCCTTTGTTAGCTTCCCTCTTCCCGCACTCCTTACTGATCCTTTGCTTATGTATTGTGGTTTCTGGTTTTGTGTTTTTATGTGAAAATGTATACATATCTGTGTCTGCATGTGTTTCTTGAATTTTTTATTATTGTTATTTTTCTTCTGTTTGTTTTGTCTCATTTTGTTTGTTTTATCCAATTATTGTTATTAATTATTAGTATTACTATTACTATTACTTTAGATGCCTATTTTATCCTAATGGGAGAAAGAAAAGATGTGGATTTGGGTGAGTGGGCAAGCAAGGAGGATCGAGGAGAAGTGGGGGAGGAGCATAATCAGGATATAATGTATTAAAAAACATTCTCAATTAAAAATGTTAATTTTAAAAGTATCAATGAAAATTTACCATGAAGACTACAGTAAATCAGCTGTCTTTTTTTCTACTGAATTATAAGAGTTTTAAGATATATTTTTATTTAAAACATTTATTAGATATATGAGTTCTAAATACTTGTCTAACCTGTAGATTGTCTACTTTAAAGTTATTTTAAAATAATTATTATTTTGTGTGTGCATGTGTGTACATGTGTGCATGCACATGATTGATGGGGGCATACATGCCAAGGCATGTATGTAGGGGTCAGAAGACAATCTTTTTGATTCAATTCTCTTTTTCTTTACATGGATTGCAGTGTTGAACTCAGACTTCTGGGTATGTGCAGCAGTCGCCTTTATCCACTGAGCCATTTTGCCAGCCCTCCTCTATTTCTTTTTTAAAAAGGTTTTAGACTTATTTATTCCATGTATGAGTGTTTTGCCTGCATGTATTTATGCTGTATGTATGTGTATGCTTGGTGCTCACAGAGACCAGAAGACAATTTCAGATCACCTAGAACTGGAACTGTGAATGGTTGTGAGCCACCATGTGAGTGCTGGGAACTGAACCAGGTTGCTCTGCAAGTGTAGCCAGTGCTCTTACCCACTCCTTCCCTTTGTCTCCTTTCATAATGGTATGTTTTGATGAGGAGATTTTTTAATAGTCACAATGTTTTAATATTCATGAGGTCAAATGTTAATATTCATGAAGTCGATCCTATCATATTTTTATGATTACTGCTCTATGAGTTCTCTGAAACATTTTCCCAAACTGATACAAGCTGGCAACAGTTTGTTTTCTTCTAGAAACCTGTGTCTTTAACTTTTATACCTAGGCCAAGGACTCACTCAAATTAATCCTTATGTGTGATATGAGGTAGGGTTGAGAGTGCTTTATTATTTTACATTCAATATTGTTAGCAAGCAGTTTGGATTAAATCTACTTTGCTTACTGCACTAATTTGCTTTGGAGTTTTGCTAAACCACTGAGAACTTACCATTTTCTCTATTCTATTCTGTTTCTTGGTGTGTCTTGACAGCAGTCTCTGGACTCTTGGTTTTTTTCCTTCATAATACATCATAAAAGTCAATTTAATAATCTTTCTTAAGTCTTCCAAATATCAATATAATGATATCAAACTTCCATTTTATTCTTTTTTGTTATTCTTTCAATTTTCATATACATTTTACAAATTTATTGAATACACACACACACACACACACACACACACACACACACTGCTTCCTGGAATTTTAATTGGATAACATTTTTCCATAGGTTAATTTGAGATATTCTTAAGACATTGAGTCCTCCAGTCTCTGAACAGGAATTGTCTGTTAGCATTTCTCCAGCTCCTTCTCGGCAACACTCGTTTGCTGTGCACATTTTATGCTTTAATGCTATCATTTGGGCCATTGTCTTGTAAATTTGTTCTTGATTTGTTCACTGCCAGAGTACACAAATACAGCTGGTTTGTGTCGGAGGAGGGAGGTGGGCCTTCGCTGAATCTGCATGTGACTGAGTTTAAGATGTTTTCATGAATTTTTCAGCTTTTGTGTATACATAATCCTGCTGTCTACAAATTAAACCAAAACAATAGTTTTCTTTGCTTGTCAATTTCACTGCCCAAGGCTTCTTGTGCCATATCACATGACAGTGAAAAAAATTTCCATTTTTGCTCCCATTTTCAGAGAGACAGTTGCATCTCACGCTTTGTTAGTGTTTGTCATAAGGCTTGCAAACTCAAGTCCTGTGTTTATGCAGTGAGCACTTCACAGAGTGAGCTACATCCACAGCCTTACCTGACCTGTGTCAGGTTCAGGTGTAAGCAAAAGACATCCATAGAAAGGTTTAAAAGACCCCAGGAAGGTGACAGGTGCTTCTGTTTGCAAATGAATGTCACCAACAGAAGCTGCCTGCCCTCTGGGAATGGAAGCCACGTGTCAGGTCAATGTGCAACTGTGTGCGCAACACATCAGTCATTACATGGCAGTGCCACACAGGCATGAACCCCCTCTCTCATCTGAAGGTGCCTCCCACATAGCTCCCCAATTTAATCCTGTTCCTTATGGAATATGGTTAGAAAAACCTTACTAGCCAGAGGTCTAGATTCAGAAAACACTCACCACTCACTAACACCCAAGAAACAAGCCTGCTGCACTTGCTCACCTTTGTCTGGGAGAATGGTTCAGTTATTCCTGAATATTCAACTAGGGTGTGTGGGACACTGTGTTTAATAATACACACATGCCTTTGTTTTCTTCCCTCTAGGAAACAGCGCTCATGCTAATACATCAGCTTGTCTCTGTCTATGTCTTTGTCTCTGTCTTTCTCTCTATCATATCTATCTATCTATCTATCTATCTATCTATCTATCTATCATCTATCTATCATCTATCTATCTATCTATCTATCTATCTATCTATCTATCTATCTTGGACTCTTGCCACAGTTAGAATTTTTCCTTTCCCCTGACCGGGTCTACTCTAAGAGGTCAGAGGCTATACCTGGGGACTATATTGGCATACAGCCAGGTATCTTAGTAAGAGTATTTGTCTTTATAACCCAATTTATTAAAACTAGGTCATGCAAGAGAGGAGATTGCTTTGAAGGAGATGGGAGATGTTATACAGCACCTTGAGTCAGGGAGCATCTGTCCCCACAAGCAGTGTCTGTCCATGCTGTTATCTGGGAGCTGGAATAAAATTCAGCCCTCTCCTTATACCCCCACTCTGCTTCTTGCAGTGTTCCACTTTTTTCTTTCTCTCTGATGGTTCCATTAGTCTGGTAGACAACATGGTGACCAAAACTGTGACCCCCATCCCCTTTCTTATTGGTTTACTTGCAAAGGGGTCCTACCATACATGAACAAATCCCAAGGATACTCTTGGCAGGCTGAGATTAGGTGTTCATGCCAGACCCACTGAATGCCATCACTTTATGCTATAACAGCTGTCAGAAAAATCTCAGAAATCTTTTCTAATTTGTCATTTTTATGCTTCATGTATGTGGTGTGGACAAATGCAATGGATGTGAGCCCGTCAAAAGGTTGAGAGAAAAATAAAGATTGTAGGTTATTTTTGTCCAAAACTATGTTTGGAAGCAGCTAGACCAAGGGTGACTTTTTGACTGTTCAAATTTCCTGAAGGGAATAAAACAGTGTTTTGAGAAGCAAAGAGGATGCCAGGGAGAGAGGGCTCAGTGGATAGTGTTGACTGTGATCGTGTGAGAACCGGAGCTTGAGTCCCTGGAACCCTTTGAGAACTGGGCACAGAGGTGTGCTCAGAGCATCCCCAGAAGCGAGCTTCAGCCAGCTTGTCTGGTGTGTACAGTGGCAAGCAATAGGGAGTCCCCATTTCAAACAAGATGGATGGCTAGGATTGAAGTTCAAGGTTGCCCTCTGAGCTCCGTGCATACATCATGACACACATATGCCCATACTCATATATATATATGTGTGTGTGTGTGTATATATATATATGTATATATACATATATACATTATACATGCATGTGCATAACACATATACCATATATTCACACACGTAAAATTTCTTTTAAAGAAGCAAACAGAGTGTCCTCAGATGCTGCGACATATCCCCCATTGAGGGGAGGGTGTTCAGATGCAGGCTTGAGGACCAAGAGGCTTCCTGGAGGGTCAGCCTTCCCTTGTCCACCCTCATCCAACAATAACGGAAGAGAAGCTGGGCAGCTGGGTGACGGCTGGTCAAACTGGACCGGTGCTGTCTATGGCTGGACTGTTTGGTCTGCATCTGTGAGGTAAGGAAAGTTCCATACGGCAGCCCAGGCTGCAGCTGGAGAGAAGTCATTGGCACCACTCGGATGTTGCTTTCTATATGTGGAGATCTGTCCTGAGTGGGTGGCACAGAATAACCCAGTTTCTAAAGCACCATGTGATGGTTATTGTCCTGACTGCTCTGGCTTGGAAAGCCCCCCTTCCTCCCTCCCTCCAAATTATGCTTACTTGGAACGTGACCATATTTGAGAACAAGGTCTGTGCAGATGGAATTAATTCGTTAATATGGGATTTTATTGGGTTAGGCAGCTAATCTAGAGTCTGGTGCCCTTATAGGGAGAGGGAAATTTTGACAGAGACTCACGAAAAGAAGAGGGTCGTGTCAAGAGAGAACATGCATGTGTGGTGAGAGGAAGTGACATTGCCTCAAGCCAAAGAGCACTAAGGATTGCCAGAAACCACATTAAACTAGGAAACAGCAAGGGAAGGCTCTGCCTCTGAGACTCTGGAGGAAGCCCAGCCCTGCCAAAGCTCTGAATTTTAACATGTAGCTTCCCAAGCTAAGAGATGCCAACACTCTGATAGTTCAAGGCCCGTGGTTGTAATTTGTCATAAAAACCCTGGGGAATAAGCATGGTGCCTAGCCTCTGTTGTGTACAAACAACACAGCTTGGTTGAAACCCCTTGCCCAAAGATACACAAGCAGAAAGTGGCATAATTGGAGGATATGGGGGAGACAGGACTAGGGAGGGACTTGGGGACAGCACTGCCCAGTGTGACACTGCCTAGTCATTCAGGCTGCCTTCTGAACTGTCTTGCTTCTGAGGAAGTCTAGGCTGCTGAGGGGTGCCCAGAGTCCCCTTGGCACCCATCTCCCTGGATGCCTTTGCTTCTGGTAGGGTCTGGCTGTAACCAGACAGCTAGGAGTCGTCCACCTCCCTGAGGCCACTTCCCCAGTGATGCTGTGACAAATTATCTGAGAAAAGTAACCCAAGGATGGAAGGGCTTATTTGGAGTCACAGTGTGAGCACTCAGTCCATTAGGTTGGAGAAGAGCGTTGGCAAGCATAGTTCTGTGGGGTCAGGAGCATGGGGCAGCTCGTCACGCTGTGGCCAGGAAGCAGAGTGTGGAATGCAGGCTCTCAATTCTCTTTCTCATTTGTCCTTTTATTCAGTTTGGATATGGGATTCAGACCCGATGGAATGTTGCTACCCATATTCAGCATAGCATCTCCAGTTAAACCTCTCCAGAGATATCCTCGCACCCTCGGTCATTCCAAATTCTGACAAGCCGGCAGTGATTGACTGTGACACCAGGCTTCTGCTGTGGTCACCCCTTCCAGCCTGGGTCCTGCTAGTAAACTAGCCTCTCTTCCTTTTGTTTCTACTTTTTGTTTTCTGGGAGATAGAGCCTCCTGACCACTTCCTGAGTGTATGTGGGACTGACCAGCAGATGGTAGCTGGCATTTGCCCCTGGCTTCGTTCATCTTGGACCCCGTAGCTGTACCACTTTCCCTGACGGACTTCCATCAACGTCTGGATATACGGAAACACAGAAGGCCAGGTCTGCTTGCCATCCTGGCACCTCCACAGAATGCCGTAGACGTCCCTGGGTTTCCGCGTTGTCTTTTCTTCATACGTCTTCCTGCCCGTTTGTTCTCCCCAAGTTGGACTCATACTTCTTCTGACAAAATTTCCCAGTGTTCAACCACGATCAGCCCATATTCATTCTCAACTTCTGTGAGATGTCAGTCTAAGGGCTGTCACGTGACTGATCCCCAGGTGCTCTAGATGCAACGAGGAGACACAGCCTTTCAGAAGGATAAATAATGCAACACACCTCATATTTTCCACCAGATAGCGAAATTCTCTTTCCAGGACTGATGATCAAACCTGGGGTCTTGTATATGTCAGGTAAATGTCCCCCTGCTGAGCCATGCGCCCAGCCCTAATGGTTTCTTTGCTTCATTCTGGGTTATGGCTATTGGTTTTTTTTAGTCATTGTTGTTGTTGTTGTTGTTGTTTTTCTTTGTTTTCAGAAAGAAGCTCAGAAATAGAAATGAGGTGTGTAGAGATCTGTAAAGTCCAATAATCTCCACAGTTGAGGGAGTGGCCACACCCACCGGTAGCTCTTCACTCCTCAGTTCTCCTCTGTTCAGCACCCATTGGTCGGATGGGCAGACATTTGTTTTGTTGATTACTAAGGAGCCCGAGTGTTTTTAAGCATGCTGGTCAGTTCCATTCCCCTGTTTGTGGATCCTCTTCCCCAGTCTCCTCTCCTGCCTGTCTGCTTCCTGACTAGCCTGTGGGAATGCTCGCCTTGGCTTGGTAACCTTGTTCTGCCACGCTCACTTACTGACACTGCCCAAACAAATGGGCTTTTTCATTTTTAAACAGCCTTGCACTGTTCCCAGAGCTCTGCCTGTAAATTGGGAGAAGATGGAAGACACAGGCAGGCAATGATTAAAAGGAAGGTTCTCTCAGCCCTGCCTTCCAGAGACTTCCACTTTTATCATCTTGGTATGTCTCATTCCATTTTCATTTCACCCAAATGAGATCACTCTGTACATAATGTTTTATAATCTGTTTTTTTTTTCTTCCAGCCAACAGTCTCCACTTTTCATACTGGGACACTCCTGGAGTCCAACTCCCAGACCACTCCCAGTTGCCCCAATTGGCTCTACAGTGTCTCACAGAGCTGGTTTGTCCAAAGCAGTGCACTATGTACCACCACCCAGAGCATGCCACTCCCAGGCTCCTTTGGGGACAGCAGAGTCTTAGTTAAGCTCACAGTTTTGTTAAGAGGCCAGGGCAGTCCCTCTACAGACAAACTTACCAGCTAGAGCTGTCCACCTTCTGGAACTGATGTCTCCTATCCAACCAATTTTCAGTAATGACAATACTTAGGTGTGGCCAACATCTGGACTAAAGTCCCCTAGAATTTTGTTCTTCAATGTGGGGTTTTGGAGTCTCCCCCATGGCTCTGCTGCCCTGGCTTTGAACCTGTAATTTTTTTCTTATGTGGGCAGGACACTGCAGTTTGATCCCTTCTGGAATTTGGAGGAATCTTCTCATGACTTAAGGTTTAAGACCCTCGTGGGGGATGGAGCGAGTTCCCAAGAAAGACCTACTTAGGGCTGGTGGCTGGGGCTGCAGAGGTGAGCCAGTCTCTCACTTCCTGCAGAGAGATCTGAAGAGGGTGTTTTACACATTCCTCTATTTTAGGGATTACTCTGCCTCAGCCACCTGCCTCCAAAGCAAAAATATCCCCGTCCCAGAGTGTTCAATCTGCTTTATTTGCACAGACCCTTCTATGAGGTCAACGGTGGTCTCTTTCTGGGAACTGTGTTAGCAATTCTCATGGGCTCAGCTCTGAAGGAGAAACTCCCCCTGACCCCCACCCCGGAACACTGCAGAGGAGGACAGGGCAAGCCAAAAGAAGAGTCTGCACTTCGCTTGTGGCTCTAGCAGGGAGGACCCAAGCCCAGAAGCAGAGCAGGCTGGCTGGAGCTCGGGGTCTGTGGGTGCATGGCTCATCCCTCCAACTCCAATTTCCATTGTTCAGTTGTACAATGGGGATAATAATAACTCAGGGGCAGGAATATATTACTGAGGAATCCTATCTAAACTCAAACGCGGAGGCTGCTGAGACTGCATGCTCGAGTAGCAAGGTCTTGATGGCTCTGCCTGGGTTGGTGTCAGCAGATCTGCCCAGCAGCAGGCAGTATGAACCTGTGGGCAAGGAACTGATCCTCTCAAGACAAAATGACAAGATGTTTTTTTCTGTGACTATCACATTGTCTATTTCTTTGGTCAGGATAATGGCAGTGCAGGAGTCTGGGTAGGCGGTTGGGGTGGGCAAAGCAGGGGAAAGCGGAGGTGTAAGTGGGAAAAGGGAGAACATGCCTTAGCCACCTCCAAGCAATTGAGGAGTCTTTGGAGCATCATGGCAGGGTGAGGATGGGCCATAAAGCCTCCTAGGCATAGCTAAGAGGCTCTAGACCAGTGGTTCTCAACCTTCCTAATGCTACAACCCTTTAATACAGTTCCTCAACCATAAAACTATTTTTGTTGCTACTTCATAGCTGTAATTTTGCTATCGTTATACATTAAAATGTAAATATCTGTGTTAGCCAATGATCTTAGGTAACTCCTGTGAAAGGATCATTTGTCCTCCAAAGGGGGTCACAACCCACAGGCTGAGAATCACCGTTGTACACAGAAGACAATGGGAATATAAGCAAGTCGCAGCAGAGGCGAGCAAGTCCCAGGAGCTCACCCCGGCTGTGCGTGGGACACAGGATGCTTCAGATGGAAGGCCATGTGCTCAGAATTCCACATGACCATGAGACTCGCCCCTGTATAAAAATCTTAGAATTCTCTCCTTTGTGCTTCAAAGAATCAAGCCTTAGTGGAAGATTCTGGACACTCATTCTTGTCCCAGCTAAGTCATTAAGTGACCTCTGAAAACAATGGTATGTATGCCTTACCTCGCCTCCTTTTCTTCAGCAGTTTTATGGAGTGTTGTGCAGAAACCCTCACACATAACCACAAAATGCATGTCAAGAAAATAGGCATTGCAGCATTGTTCCAGATGCGCAGACTAGGAGCAGAACCCACCTCCATTACTCCAAACTTCATCTTTACTGTTAGGACCTTAAGAATAAGTTCTTCAAGACACAGCATTGAGACCAGACTTCAGAATGGTATGCATGTGTGCAAGGCAGTGTCCATATTAAAACATATACACATGTGAGTATGTGTGTAACTGTTTAGCAAGAAGACTGGAAGGCTGTCCCAGAACCTCCGAGGCAGATGGGGTGGGGGGACACGCAAGCACAAGAGGAGCTGAAGCCAGCTGTCCTTCCTGTTCAGCGATGCATACTCACCTGCCCTTTGCTTCTTTTATAACCAGCACACTGATGTCGCCTCTGTAAGGGAGCTATAATATATGAGGTATGCAGTTCTGGGAGGTGTCAGATGCGGAGGAGAGGGTGGCTTTTAGTACTTCAGCTGCAAGGCCGATGGGTGGTGGAGCACGGTGCAGGGCAGAAGAGGGCATGCCTGTGGGCAGAAGAGTCTTTGGCCTGTGCCGAGACCCAGTTTTGTCTGTTGCCTGTGTCAACAGATGACTGGCACCCCCTGGTCTGCTTCCTTCTCCGTTGCGTGTGTGACAAAGCACTTGCCTCCAACACAGAGAAGGACTGGATGAGACAACATACACACAAATGCCAAACCATATTCCTAAAAGAACTTGAACCTGCATAGAGTAAGATGAGGGGGGAGGAGAGGAGAGGAAGCGGCCATTTGCCACTACCATCATCCTATTAGCAGGCACTGTTCTCTCTGTGTTATGGAAGGAAAAGCAGGCTGCGCTCTCCAGTTCCTGAGTGGTGAGTGTGGCCCAGGGTCGGGGTGCAGGGAGGGAGCCTCTCCTTCCTGTGCATCATGCAGTGCCCATCGCCTGTTTGCTAGTCGGTGACTGACAGTGTCCCAATGCTAGAATCCTGGGGACTTGTCACTGCTGCGGATTTCTGAAATGGGTATTCCACACCAGGGTATCCCTAGAGTGCAGACTCACCAGTGCACTTGCTGCACCTACTGTGAGCTGAATGCTGAGTCAGAGACTGGAGCACAGAACACTACTTAACCAGCGTGGAAGACTCAAACCCCCCAACTCCCTTACCTTAGTGAGACCTCATCCCATTCCTCAGTTCCTGCAATTACTGCCACCTTTGAATGCAGTGTGGATATGCTAATAGACACAGAATACCATGGAGGCTGGCTCAGGCTCCTTTGAAGGGACATCTTCACTGTGTAAAGAGGCTAAATCCATACTGGGCCAAGGGTGGTGTGCAGATTGGGATGTGGTCATACTAGGATGAGGGTGTCAGTGCCCTCCTTATGTTCTACCTTAAGGAATGCTGTGTGATTTCTCATTCCTACCCAGAGTGTATGTCAGGGGCCCAGGGTTCAGTTCAAGTCAGTTTTTTTTCTTTCTACCACAAGGAACAAAATATGAGAAAGACCTATGGAAGAATAGAAGGCCCAGAACAGGATAGAAACCTCACAGGAAGACCAACAGTGTCAACTGATCTGGACTCCTGGGAGCCCTCAGAGACTGAGCACCAAAGAGCAAACACAGGCTGGAGCAAGGCCCCCAGCACATACGTAGCAGAGAGCTGCCTTGTCCTGCCTTAGTGGGAAAAATGCACTTAATCCTATAGAGACTTGATGTGCCAGGGTTCGGGGACTCCCCAATGGGGGTCCACCCTCTCAGAGGCAAACAGGAGAGGGAATGGAGGGAGAGACTCTGTGATGGGACTGGGGGGGGGCAGCGTTTGAGATGTAACTAAATTAACCAACTTTAAAAATATAACAAGGACCGTAGCTCAGACCTGGGCTGAGAGCTGCCCACGGTCTGTATCGGGAGAGCTCATTCAGTCCCAGCTTTAAATCAGGGCAGCAGGATTTAAAGCAGGGATTCGCAACCTTCCTAATGATTCTTGACCCTCTTAATTCCTTTAATACAGTTCCTCACCTTGTGGTAACCCCCAGCCATAAAATTATTCCAATGCTTCTTCATAACTGTAGTTTTGCTACTGTTATGAATCATAATGTAAATAATTTTGGAGATAGAGGTGTGTCAGAGGGGTTGCAGCCAACAGGCTGAGAAGCACTTATTTTTAAGGCTCTTTATGGCCCTGGCTCTCTCTATTTGGAGATGCCTGGAAATCCTTGGGCAGAAAGCAAAAAGGCCCAGAGCTGCCTCCGGGGCCTGTCAAGGGAGAGTCACTTGGAGCTGAAGGGACTGAGGAAGATGGTTTACCATTTTAAACATTTATTCCTCCGTGAGTACTTCTGCCTGGCCCCATTCCACCTGTGATGCCTTGTCCTGATCCGCTGAGGTCCAAGTGCTTACTGTGTTGTCCTGTGCTGACTCTCAGACCCATCCTAACAGAAATTCACGTGCTCTGAAGCTTGCTGACCCTCTGGCTCTATAGCTCTTGATTCTTGTTTCTCAACTCAAGCCTCGTATTTCTCTATAATAATTATGCGTGTGTATATCCAAGACACACACACACACACACACACACACACACACACACTTAGTATAACATTTGAACAATTCATTTCCCCCTAGAATGCCAGCATGAACATATATATGTATACATATATTTACAATCATGCATGTTCTGAACAAACACCAAAGGATGTCAATGTGTCCTATGCATAGAAAAAAAATAGCAGGGCATTCCAGATGTGATGACAAAGATCTAAGGTCTACATTTATTCCAACTCTGGAGGGAGAGGATTTTGGCAACGGAGCATGCAAGGTCTGTGAACATATCTCTGTGCACACTGGCTGCTAACTAAAATAATAAACAAATCATAAGAATGTTCCATTCCCAATTCCAGCCACTGGCAGCCGTTGAAAAGGCTCCTGTTTGATTGGCATGTATGTGGCTACCTAACACTAACTACAGGCAACACCACAAGGTGGCTTTTAGAGCTGTGGAGGAGCAGGACACCTTTCTAACACGGGCACTTCAGAGTGTGCATGGAAAGCATTGGTGACAATGGCCCTGGGTGCCCAGGACTAGTAAACAGTTGATTCAGCATGGCTGATGCTTCAGGATACATGGCCATGTTTTCTCAAGCTTACTGGGAATGTATTTTACTCTTTCCTTTTAAGACAGTTTTATTGAGATAAAATTAACATCATAGTTTGCATATTTGAAGAACACACTTCAGTGTCTCATAGTATATGTGAAGTCATATAGTCATAACCATGCCTAATTATTAAAATCTTTTAAAAATTAACTCCTCCCACCACAGTTAGTAACACTTATCATTATTTGTTATCATCTTCCCCCTCATCACTGACCCCTCAAGTTCCCTTGAGCCCAGGTGTCTCTAATCTTCTATCTTTATGACTTAACTATTCTGGTCATTTTGTACAAATGGAATCAGACAATCTCATCTTTTGTGAGAATTATTTTTTTCCTTTAGCATAGTGTCTTCAATGATTTCTTCTTTGTGGCAGATATCAGCAGGTTCCGAGGAATTCTTTTCTTTTGATTGTCAAACACCATTCCACTGTCAGAATAGAATGTGCACTGTCTAACCGATGGACTTTTCTGTTTGGGCTATTATGAACAGTGCTGCGGTAGACACCCAAAGCTATGGACAGATCCTCAGTTCTCTTGTTCGGTATCTAAGAATTGGAACTCAGGTGGCCATAAAGATGCATATAAAATATCTGTATTTAGTGTTTTGGGAAATCCCAAACTATGTTCTGGGGTGACTATAGCATTTTACATTCACACCAGCAGGTATCAGGGGTCCAACTTTTCCACATTCCTCTAAACACTTGATATTATCTGGCTTCATTTATTGTAACTGTGAAAGCTATCAGAATCGAGATGAAGTAACTAATGATTAATCATGTAAGCTAGGAGCATATGGTGAGGGGGGGGTCTCATACCTGCGTGTCTGGTGCAAGCTACAACAAAAAGACTGCCAAAACTGTGACTGTGTCCCAAGGGCACCATACACTGACATCATACACATTAAAGAAAATTTCAAAGATGTTTAGCCATCAGCTGCCTGGCCAGCATTGGATGGCTGTCACTCTTGTCCTTGACCCAAGAGGGCAGCTGTTACAACGATGCATCCTTCTCTGCTTTTCCAGAAACTCTCATCTTCCTGCTCATGCGTATTCTCACTGAGATGTTCATTTCAAGACAAAGTCATCACCGCAGGAATTGTCTCCACTTGATCATTAGCTTTATTGAGCCCTCCCTGGGGGTGGGAGGTGGTCCCTATTACAGCCTTGATTCTTCTGTGTTTAATAAGTGATAATTCGAGAGTCTTCCTCTTTGCTTCTTGCTTACTTGTGCAGCTGCTCTGGAGAACTCTCTTCTAATCCTTTGCTCGCTTCTTTTGTTTGCTTCCTTGTTTTTATGTTTTGAAACAGGTTCCCTCCTAGCCCACACACACTTCAAACATGCTATGTAGCTAATGCTGGCTTTGACCTCCTGACCCTCCTGCTTTATTTTTTAGGTGTATGTGGAGCTACCTATAGGTGAGGAACTGAATGGTGATTTAATACTTAAACATAATTAAATGATATCATAATAAGTATCGCTTAAAGCAATGCTTTCTTTTAAGAAGTATCTCTTTATTTTTCAAACCCAGCCCCAGCCTGTAAACTTCACAAGGCATGGTGTTTTGTCATAAGAATGTCCCCCATAGGGTCATATTTTTGAATGTCACCAGGGGAAGGATTAGAGACATGGCCTTTTGAGAGGCGGTGTGTTACTGGAGTGGGCCTTGAAGTTTTAAAAACCCATACCAGTCTGGAGTCTGCCTGCTGCCTGCTCATCAGGATGTAAAGCTCTGTTATTGCTCCGGCACCATATCTGTCTGCTTCCTGCCATGATGACCCTGGACTGACCCTCTGAAACTCTAAGCAAGCCCATAATTAAAGACTTTCATTAACATCAGCTGCCTTGGTCATGATTCCATTACAGCAATAGAGCCATGACTAAGACACGGTCAGATAGTGTCTGTCCTACTCAACATAGAATTCTGTGTCCAGCCCCTTTCTGGTGCATGAGAGAAGTCCCCCGAATAAGGGTTGAGTAGACATGTAAACATGCCCTAATTTCAGCCTGTAACTGAGTCATCACACCCAAATGCTAACTACTTGGCCTGCTCTACAAGCCCACCACTGTGTAAAAGAACACTAGCTCTGTCTGCCCCCCACCCCCGCAGAGCGCCCCCTCATTCACTCCCCACCCAGGATGCCCTCAAGTCTTGGTCTTGTTTCTTTTGGATGTTTTGATATGTGGCCCCAAGTATCCAAAGCTCGCATATGACTTATGTTGTCAAGGACGATCTTGAACTTTCGATCTTTCTTTACCAACCTCTAAAGTGCTAGGTATGCAACAACCTCCACCTCAGATTTCTATAGTATGGGGGGGGGACAGTTGAAACCAGAGTTCAGTCTAGCAAGGGTTCCTAACTTTACTTACATCCTCAGCCCTGCTCTGACCTTTGACCTGTATCTTCCAGGGAAGAGCAAGGACTCACTGGATATGAGCAGTTACTGGACTCTGTACTTTTTCTCCCCTACAAGGTAGTAACAGTGAGGAAATCAGGAGAGTTACTGGTGAGAGGTGCAAGCCTTTGTCCTGCTGTCCCAGACATGATGAGTACTAGTAATGCATCCAGGTTATTTGCAAGTTAGCTGAGATGGACCATGAAGCCCTACCAGCCCAACATTTCTTTTTTCCTGCCCCTTTTAGGAATTTCCATCAAGATCCGAGGGGCATGCTCTTTTTCCCTCCAATGTTACCAATGCAGTGGATTGAGTCTGCCATGTGTCCAGCTGTGTAATCAGGACAGAAACACATGGAGAAAGGTGTCACCACTCGGTTCATGTTTCCAGCATCATGCTGAAGTCCATGTAGTGAATTCCGTGGACCTACTGTTTTTACCTCAAGAGCGTTCAGACAGCTATGTGGAGCTATTTCAATGATCCTTCCCATTCTATGGCCCCATTTTCTTCCTTGCAAGGAAGGTGGGAACAGTTTCATGTCAGGAAAAAAATTAAAATAAAAAAAAAACAACTCCTAATTTTGTCAGTGGATCCATCACTAAGTAATCTGAATGCGTTGGTTAGATGGACTGTGTCTTGAGACCAATTACATTGGTAGAAATTGTCAGTTGAAACAACCAGAACTTGTCTCATTAGTGGAAAAGAATCAAAAAACTTGATCCCTTCTTTCCATGTGGGCTCAATTTCTTTCAAGAGGCTGGGAGCTCCACAGCCACCTCAGCCTGTCAGAGCAGTGAGGAGGACTACCTTGGGTCCTGAAAACGGCACTCTCTCCCTCTCTCCTGATAAGCAAAGCCCTGAAAAAGATGTAAACCATGGTGATGAATCCTCATGTGATGATACTGGCCTCTGGCTAATGACACACTTCAAACTTGGAAGATCTTGGGCAACACAGGAGTCTTAGAGCTGAGCAAATGACCTTCAGCAAGGTCAGCAGTGCTCCAGATGTCCCCACCTGTGCCAAGCTCCCGCAGACAGGGAAGACTCCACAGGCTTCCTGGAAGCTCCCTGCTCCAGATCCAAGAAGAAACAAAGCAGATTGGAGAATAAGCACTCAGGTTTGCAGGCTGAGATGGCCAGGGAGTTATCTCAGATGCTAGCTATCCACTCTCTGTAGTTTTCTGTGGCCAGCGGAACCGCTTGGTTTTAACCTTTGCTCAATGCAGGCACATGCTCCTCTCCTCTGCTTTGCGATCATTATCCATTTTTAATGCCTGGAGAAATGTCAACTCTCAGCACCACTGTCCTCTTCAAGTGTTTTGTTGTGACCAATAATGCTACTGTACTTAGAAAAGAAAGCAATTGATTAGACCAATAAAAATTAGCTAATTAGCTTTTCAAATACTTGTGCAAACTCTTGAGGTGCAGATGATTGACAGGCTGTTTCCATTTTCATTAGGATCTTTGTTTTTGTCTTTAGAGGCAGAAGGCCAGAACATTCGGGTTGAACATGATGCAGAGCTAGTGCGTGCCTGAAGGTATTTACAGAGGCTTTTCTGCTCTCTGTCTCCCTCGAGTGTTTATGGTCTTTAAATGGATTTTTTATAACATGGGGGGGGGTGGACGAATTTTTTATAAATCTAAAGGACGTTGCATTAGTTACTTTTCTCATTCCCATGACCAAATATATGACAACTTAGAGGAAGAAAGATTTTCTTGGGCTTATGGCTTTAGAGAAGTTGGCTCGTTGTAGCAGGGAGAGCGTAATAGAGCAAGCCAGTTCACATTATACTGGACAGGAAGTAGAAAAGGGTAGATACAAGAAAGGGGCAGGAAAAGACATAGGCCCCAGAATGGCCCCAGTAACCTACTTCTTCCAACTAGGCCCCATCCCCTAGCTTTTACCATCCCCCAATAATATCACCATATTATGAACCCAATATGGGATTTTTCCATTTATTGGATCAAAGCCAGGTTGATCCGATTGTATCTAGAGGAATAGTTTTCCTAGCCCATATGTACTTCTTGATGCAACTAAGTTGATAAGATTACTCATGGTAACACCAGACCTGATAGGATTTTGAAGGAAATTTCAAACTCTATGTCCCAGAATTAGTGGTTCAGTGTGTTCATGCCCATATGCCCACAGCCAATGCATAGTCTTAATAGACTATTCCAATCTTCAGTGGGAATATGGGTCATACCTATATGGTAGGGTATGGTATGGAGTTAAGACCTGACTCTCTCTCTCTCTCTCTCTCTCTCTCTATATATATATATATATATATATATATATATATATATTCCATTATGTTTGATAGAGCACCCATTATAATTTAGATATCCTTTCTGGAACTGGAATTGGAAATAACAGTTTGGATGAGACAATATCTGTGATCTGAAGGAGCTAATGACAAATGGAGCATTTGTCAGCCACTGTAACACAGAAGGAGAGGTCTCACCACCTCTTAGACAGGACATGCTCTAAAAGCCTCAAGGACAGCTTGCCTCATGGCAGCTGAGGATTAGGAAAGGATGTCATGAAAGGATGGGGAGATGGTTAATGCTAGTTGTCAACTTCCCGGAGTCTAGACTCACTGGAGAGATGGGTCTCTGGGCATGCTTGTGGGAGATTATCTTGACAGCATTAACTAAGGTGGGAAGATCTGCCTCCCATAAGGCCAGCTGTTCTCTGGAAGGAGATCCTGGACTGTGTAAGTGGAGAGAGTGGGGATGAGCAGCAGCACACAGTTGCTGCCCTCTGCCCTCTGCTCTCTGCTTGCTGACCTCAGAGGTAACGAGGCTAGCCGTGTCGAGCTCCTGTTGCCTTGACTTCTCAGTAATGAGGGGTCACTCCCTTGAACTGGAATCTATAATGGACCCTTTCTCTCTTAAAGTGTGTTTCTCATCTTATTTTATGACATCAAGAGGAAAAAGAGCAGGTATATAACATTCCAATAAACTTTGAAGGAGATGGAAGAGCTCAAGGGAGTGGAATAGGGGTGAGACAGGGCTAGTTTTAAGAAAGGACCAAGGTGTGAAGTTCTAGGTTGAATAAGGAAAAAAGGTAGCCACTCCCAGGTCATGGAATTATTGAATTGGGAAATTAATTAGTAACTTGCCATTTGAGCTTTGACAGAAGCCAAGAATCAGAGATTAGGAGGGAGGGGTTGGCGTGAATGGAAAACAGATATCCCAGGGTTGATAGAAACTAGAGCCCTAGGAAAAGAACAACAGGAGGAGGCAAGGTTAGAGAGCGTGGCAGGGGCCTGGATCCTTTTCCTGCTCTTTGTCACATGGCCCTGACTGCTAACACCAGCTGAGGCCAAGAGAGAGACAGAGGCCAAGCTGCCCACTGCTCCCAGAAACCAAGAGAGAGTTGTGTATCTATTGACCCCCACTTGGAACTAAAATACCAGCAGCAGATTTTTGAGAATAGCCTGAACAATGACATTTCTGTTCTGTCTTTAGATACATTGCAGGTTACCCAAATCACAGACCCTTGAACCAGTTAGGTCTCTAGTACTCGAGGGTTAGTGACATTGGTTTTCACTCGAAGGTCTTCATGTTCTTCCCACATCCTTTGTGTACAGGTAGGGGTGTCTCCCAGTATATCCAGAGGAAGAGCCATGACCCACATAGAGCTGAGGATACTCCAAACTTTTCAAGACCCCACTGGGACTGCCTTCCTCGTTTTAGAAAAGGATGACTCAAGGCGGATGCTGACAGAGGCAGGACTGTGTCAAAAGTGGCACCAAGGGAGCTGGCACTGTCCTCTCTCCTTCTGGGGCGTGACTTCAGATCTCATCCTTGAGTGGCTGCAGCTCAAAAAGATGTTCTGTGAGACAATATGAGTCACCATAACACTGGCTCGCTTTGACAGCTCCTGCTATGCAGTGAACCATGCACACCACATCAGAGCAGAGTGCAACTCTGCCTTGGACTACAGCTTTCTGCCTTGAGCTTGCAGGAGCCCGCTGAGGACAGAGTGATTTTTACCATCTATCTAGATGCCTGAATCACAGATTGTCAGATTTGGGGGCTTCCTCAGCGTCGATCTAGTTTTGTTTGTTACCGACTCTGAAATGCTCAAGTGCTTCTCCAACGTCCACCATCATTTTCACCGGAGAACTTCCGGTGATGAGCATCTTACTAAATGAATCACCCAGCGTGGGCACAACCCGCCACCAAATCCTCCCACAGCTCAAATCTATGCATTTCCAAAGCTACTTAGCCATGGAAGTCGAGGACTGTAATTTTGTTCATTTCAGTAAATGCTGCTTGGGGTCAAGATGACCAGCCTGAATCTGTAGCTGAAGGGGTCAGTGGGACGGAGAGCTGAGGAGTCAGTCCTTCCGTGTGGCTCTCATGGCCACAGCCGGCCAGAGCACTGTTTTCTTTCCAGCCTCATTTTGCAGGCCTGATCCTGGGCTCCATCTTCTCAAGTTTGGTGTGTGTAGTGGTCTCCTGATTCCCTCCCTCACTGAGTGCCCTATTCCTGGCCATCACCCACTCTCCTGCTGAGTCCTCCCCCTCCATTCCCATACATCTTTAGTCTGCCTCCCCATTGTCTGTGTAATAGAAGTCGAGCTCCTCGGTGATATTTAAGGCTCCAATACATCAGCCTATAAATATAGCTCGCCACATTGACCAATGTGTTCTTCTTCTCTCATGAATTCACATATTCCAGTGTTCGAAACTCTCTACCATTCTCCAAGCTTTGTTCTTCCTGCCCTGGATGTCTTTCAAGACCTGAAATTACTTTCCCTTTAAAGACGCTCTCAGGTCTCAGCCCTGAGCTGCCCTTCCTGGATCCCTGCTCCAGGCTATACCACACAGCTCTAGGAGCACTCACCCTTGCAGGGAGATATCAGAGGATATACTATATCCTGTAAAGAGATGTGTTCCTCAGGGGCTGTGATGATTGGTTTTGTCAGTGTTTCACAGTATAGAATCACCTGGGAAGAGAGTCTACACGAGAGATTGCCTAAATCAAGTCGGCCTATGTGCACAGCTGTGGGGGGTTACCTTGATTGCGTTAATTGAAGTGTGACGGTCTGCCTATTTTGGCCAGAACCATTTCCCGGGATTGGGTCCTCGTCTGCGTAAATGTAGAGGGTGCTGAGCACACCATGAATGTGTCCTTTCCCCTCTCTGATCTTGTCAATGATGCAATTATTCGGTTACTTCAAGCTCTTATCTTGACTTCCTTGCGATGACAAACTATAACTATAACCATAACTTGAACGAACCCGTTTGTTGGGGTGTTTTGTCACAACAAGAATGAAACTAGGGCACAGGCCTTGTTTGTATTGATGCCCTTCAGTGTCTAGCATGAGGCAGGTGATCCGTATACAGTATGTGGATTGAACAAAGACATCCCATGTATTCGTATCTGCATGGAGCCACCAATCAGAAACCCATCAGCAGCTCTCATGATTGACAGCTGTGTCGGATTCCGCTCCGCCCCAACAGTCCAGGAGTTCACTTGGCTAGTGCGAGGTCTGAGGTCTCCTTCTGTGGAGCTGTGCTTTTGGAAAGCCCCCACTCTGATCCGGCAGCTCTGTCAATTCATTTTCCTCATTTGAGTCTTGCAAATGATCCCACAGCTTCTCCTCACAGAGACCAGGGAAGGCGATACTAGAAGCAGTGGTTTGTAAAGGCACAGAGGACTGCTGCAGACAGCCTTCCACAGGAACCAAACAGGAGAGCAGCCTTGACTGTGATGTCAGCAGGGGCCTCACTTCCTCTGCTTCTTGAGTGCCTGCTGACCCTCTTGAGAAGGGGCTGGAATTTGCCTGTCTTGGTAATCATCACTGGATTGACAGAGCATCCACTTTGCCTGCTGTCTTAGTTAGGGTTTCTATTCCTGCACAAACATCATGACCAAGAAGCAAGTTGGGGAGGAAAGAGTTTGAGCTTACACTTCCACACAGCTGTTCATCACCAAAGGAAGTCAGGACTGGAACTCAAGCAGGTCAGAAGCAGGAGCTGATGCAGAGGCCATGGAGGGATGTTACTTACTGGCTTGCTTCCCCTGGCTTGCTCAGCCTTCTCTCTTATAGAACCCAAGAATACCAGCCCAGAGATGGTACCACCCACAAGGGGCTCTCCCCCACTTGATCACTAATTGAGAAAATGCCCCACAGCTGGATCTCATGGAGGCACTTCCCCAACTGAAGCTCCTTTTCCTATGATAACTCCAGCCTGTGTCAAGTTGACACACAAAACTAGCCAGTACAATTGACCCCTTGTCAACTTGACACACCAACATATCACTATTAAGCTTCAACCCTTACTTTCTTATTCATCCCCAAGATCTAAATAAAGTTAAAAGTCCCATAGTCTTTACATATTAAAAGTTCAATGCTTTTAAAATGTCCAATATCTTAAAATTCAAAGTCTCTTAACTGTGGGCTCCACTAAAATACCTTCTTTCAAGAGGGAAAAATATCAGGGCACAGTCACAATCAAAAAAGCAAAACTCAAACTCCAATGGTTCAATGTCTGGGATCCAACTCACGATCTTCTGGGCTCCTCCAAGGGCTTGAGTCACTTCTCCAGCTCTGCCCTTTGTAGCACACACCTTGTCTTCAAGGCTCCAGCTGCCTCTACTCCACTGCTGCTGCTGTCCTTGGTGGTCATCACATAGTACTGGCATCTCCAAGCCTCAACTCTTTTGCATGACCCCTTCCGTCCTGGGCCATCAATTACAACTGAGGGTACACTTTCACCAATGGCCTTCCATGGCCTCTCACAGTACCAAGCCTCAGCTGTTCTTCATGATGCCTTCATGCCTTCAAAAGCAGTACCACCTGGGTGACTCTTACACAGTACCAAGTCCTGCTACAGCATGAGGCACAACCTTGGCTATCTGGAACACACCCTTTGTGCTCTCAGAAAACACTTCCCAGAAGATTTCACCTCAGTGATGCTGGTTTCTTCTTAATCACCGCTAATTTCTTAGCTCCAGCTAACCAGCATCAATAGTCCCAGTAACACAAAGGTTGACTTTAATGGTTTTGGTATCCTGTTACTCACAGCTGATTCTTCAGCCCCAGCTAACCAAAACCACAGAATCTTCATGGCCCTGATAAGAGTCTTTAATCTTCCCTCTGAAATTTCACAAGCCAGGCCTCCATCTTCTGCACTGTTCTCAACATAATCTTCCAAGCTCCTCCACATCTCACAGAGGTCTCATCACTGAATGGACAATCTAGCCCAAAGTTCCAAAGTCCTTCCACAGTCCTCCCCAAAACATGGTCAGGTTGTCACAGGAATACCCCACTACGCTGGTACCAATTTCTGTCTTAGATAGGGTTTTACTGCTGTGAACAGACACCATGACCAATGCAAGTTTTATAAAAGACAACATTTAATTGGGGTTGGCTTACAGGCTCAGAGGTTCAGTCCATTGTCATCAAGGCAGAAACATGGCAGCATCTAGGCAGGCATGGTACAGAAGGAGCTGAGAGTTCTACATCTTCATCTGAAGGTTGCTAGTAGAAGACTGACTTCCGGGCAGCCAGGGGGAGGGTCTTAAGCCCACACCCACAGCGACACACCTACTCCAACAAGGCCACACCTCCTAAGAGGTTCACTTCCTGGGCCAATCATATACAAACCATCACACCTGCTATGGGTGCTGCCAGTGTGGTGGAAAGGACAATAGATTCCCACATAGACTGTGAAAGAGGCCTCAGTATTTACAGACTGTATGGCTTGATCAATTCAACCCACCTCCCTGGGCATGCATTCACCTGCAGAATGGAGCCAACTGTTTTGTCTGAAGGAGGAGGAGATACAGGCACATAGGCCAGGGTTCATGAGCAGTGAGTGTCCATCCCCTGGCACCTTCACGTTTTAAAGAAAGACCATGACAGATCTGGGGGCAGTGATTGTTAGCCTTAAGCTAGTGGGTAATCAGGACACACATGCCAAGCTCACTTCCAACCCTCTCTGTTTCCATCCTTATAGTCAACTTGGGGATCCTTGCTGATTCAGGAAGAGACAGACATCCCTACTGGAAGTGTTCAGATTTCAGGAGACAATAGATGCCAGACCTCAGGTTGGCAGTCTAGGAGCATCAGGGGCTGGAATCCTCCCCTACCCCCACATGTAAAAGAAAATACATCTGAACCAAGCATGCCCTTTCTCTATACCTCTCTCCCTTACATTAAAAATTAACAAGATTCCTTTCTCACTGTGCAAAACATATCCCCTGACCCTTCCCTCAAAAGCATTAAAAATAGACTTTCCTCTTCTTATCAGTCCAAAAACTTTTCCTTTCTCACAGTAACCTGCCACACTCACAGTCAAATCCCCAGTTAAATAAATCTTTTGGCCTCAAGGAGCAATCTTCTTCCTAGAGTGTCCTCTATCAAATCAAATTCAAGACCTTTCCATCTCCCACGGGGTGTGTTCCCTCCCTTTCAACTCTGCCCACCCTTCTCCCCTACCTCAAATCTCTGCTCACAATCTCCTAGCCTGAGGGAAGTGGGTGGGGCAGTGATGGACTGCAAGCTTGAGACCAGCAAATTAAGGAAGAAACTGAACATCCTGGGCTCTGGAAATTTCCTCTCAACCTGCAGAGAACCAGGACTGGGTGCCTAGTCTGCCTTGATCTTCTTCCACCTGGAAAGACATTATTCTATCTCCTATTGGTATCGTGCTTTCGGCTGAAGAAACTAGAGGAGTAAGAATTTTGGCTTCTTTAAAAACATAGAAATGTTATGGGAATATGTTTTTATTCTAATCCCCAGTGTGAGGTATAGGGCTGCTTCAGATCGTCCACAGCAGCCGACTATGATTTGCCTCTTGCTCTAACAGGGGTGTGATTTTGCCAGCTGCAGATGGCCTCTGCAAGTGTATGACATTTGGGAATCTGGGGGATCTTGAGAGGGTATATGAATGCTAGGGCCCCCAGAGGGGTGTGGCAGCTGCTGCTCCTCCTCCTGCTGTTCCAGCTGCTGCTATTGCTGGTTGCTGGTAGCTGTTTGTTGTTGTTAGTTGGAGATATTCTGATGACAAACAACAAAGTTGCCCCAAGGATCATGCTTGTGTTGGGGGGTTGGAAGGGATACATCTGGGTGGAGAAGGGAGGCAGGAATAGGAACCCATAAAGTAGCCAAAAGTCTGGTTACAGGCTGGCGTTATTATGATAATGTGTTTTTCTTCCCCAGTTACATAAAACATGTATTCCCTTTGCTTTCATTGCTCAGTGGCTCTCCGGGTAGGTACTTAGGTGTGCCTTTCATTTTATTACCCTGGTTGGGGTTTGAGGGTTTCTTGGACATTTAGTATAATGTGTCTCATCACCTACAGACTAATTCCAGCCATTATTTCTTAGATACTGCCTCTAGATAATTCCCTCTTCACCTCTGAGATTGTAACTATAGTCATGCCAGTGGACCCAGCCTAGTATGCCTCTCAGGCATGATGCCACTTGGCACTGTGTTATTGTTAGGTTTAGTGCTAGTCTACTAGCTGCATCCTAAATTAAACACATGCCAAGAAGCAACTAGTGACCACATGTCTAAGGAACCTATGAATTAAAAAGTAAATAGTGACACTTGGGGCAAACACTGCTGGTTGTAAACCTATCAGCATCTTTCTGCTAAGAGGCAGCCATGTTTCTCCAGGATTATGTCAAAAGGGCTATTGCTTCTATGCACAGAAGAAATTTGACCCTATGGGACAACAGACTTGCTCTGCCCATCTTGCTCTGCTCTCCCCATATGACAACAAATAACCACCAAGAAATGCTTCAAGGTGCTCATGACCCAGAAACCACGTTCTGTCCTCTGGGGGTTCATTAATCTCTTGCACTGCCTACCCCAGGCCAATTATCAGCAATCAAATGTGTCAATCCATGAGCCTTGAAGCCTACCTACGCATGGAATGCTATCTCAATGCATGGTTGAGTCTATACGGGTGTTTTGACTTACTGCTAGGTTATTAAAGATACAATGATTTGAAAAAGAAGCAAATGATAAGGGGACTTAGAGAACAATTAGAGCATTTGTGATTTTAAAAAGTCACATAAGTAAGGTTTGACTAAAACGGCATTCATTGGACAATGTATAGTTTCCATGCAACTAATAAAAAACAAGTTTAGGGGGCTGAAGAGATGGATCCAGTTTTAGAAGTACTTGTTCCTTAATAATGAAGGCAGAATTCAAATCCCAGCACCTTTTACATGGTACCTGGAGACAAAAACTTCCAATTGTCTGCATAAGTCATGAAGAGTCTTTATTTACTACCTGTGGGGTTGTCCTGGGCATAGTAGTGGGAAGCAGTCTTGAGCACCAGTTTGTTTGTATTCTTAAAGACAAAATCACAACTGTGACTATACAGAAAGGCATCTGTGGGCATCTGAAGGCTTCTGCAGAAAGCAAGCATTGTTTACAGAAGTGCAGATATGGCAGTTAAGTGGTCAGGTAGTTCTTAGAACTTTTAGGTCAAGGGACACATTATATAAGAATGTATGGCTAGTCCAGAAACCAGTTTACCCAAGATGGCTTCAGCAGTACTTAGAGTATGGTTAGGAATATTTCCATGGCACGGCATAACTACAGTTCAGTAGCTCACTCTCCTCCCACATGAGGTAGCTCACAAATACCTGTAACTCCATCTCCAATAGATCCAAGACTCTATGGACACTTATACATTCATGTACACACATGCACTCACACAGATACATGTTTACACAGGTAAATATAATCAGTTTTAAGAGAAAAGTTTTTCAAACTTAGAAAATCTAAATTTCTATCTTAGGAAGCTGGGGTGGGGGAGCAAAGCTGATTGTAGACTCAGCAGGAAGAAGGGCACAACAGGCAAGGCACAGAAAGCCAGAGCACAGAAGCACAAGTGCAAGTCAGTGAGACCCAAGTCTTTCTTGGTCATTGCTAATTCAAAAATTAGTAAACCTTTAGATAAATTGACCAGGAAAAACAGAAGGAGGGTGCTGATGTTCTGGGGACTAGGTTTTTGCCCAGGATGTCTGAAGCCTTGGGTTCCATTGTCAATACCAACAGAAAAGGAGGAAGAGGAAAAAGATGGAGATGGAAAAGGAGAGGGGGATAAAGTAGAAGGAGTGGGAGGCAAAGGAGCAAGTGTGTGGGAGATAGAGAAGGGGAAGGGGAGGAGGGAGAGGTGGGGAAAAGAGGAGAGAAAGGAAGGGGAGGAGGAGAAGAAAAGAGGAGGAGTATCAAGCTTACTATGAAGTTATGATAATCAAATAATGAGCAAATAAAGACTGAAGTCATCTTAAATAGCTAATAAAGGCATTTTAACAAAACTTCATACCTATATATTGACAGCATGGACACAACTGATGAAATGAAAACAGTCCTTGACAAATAAAATCTAACAAAACAGATTCAAGAATAGGAGAAATCTGAATGGGTCAGCAATAATTTAGTATATTTAATTCATGGTTTAAAAATCTTCCCACCATTCTAATTAAACTGCAACCAAACATTTTTATAGGAGTCAACAATTCAGGTCAATATCTGTCAAATAAGCTGAATTCATTTTTAAATATATCTCTACAAAGACAGCTGTAGTCTCAAATCCCCTTGCTAATGAAGTTTTTAAGCATGTAAATATTTCAACTTGTCTGTCAAAGCCAAAGACCTGGAACAATGTAAACAATTTTTAAAAACTGGATGAAGTTTGAGATCTTTCTCTGGTTTCAAAATCTACTATGAAGTTATGAAGACATAATAAACTAACAAACTCACATACAAGATAAAGATCCCAGAAAGAGCCTGCATAGGTGTGACTTGTAACAGGCCCCAGTCCTTAGCACAACTGACGCCACGATGGAAGCACCATTCAGACCATAAGATGTAGCCGGTAGATAGCACCACGTGCCAAAGTAAAGATAAAGACCTAGTGCATACAAGTCCATACTTCTAGGAAAGTCTCTGAATGTATTAACCTTGCTTCTTGGCTTCTGCAGTTCCACTTCTGGCTAAGCATTCTTCTTAACTGAGGTATATCAACCCAGGATGTGGCTTTTGTGCTTAAAACCTCACTCTGAGAAAGGCTTAGGGCTACACTGGGATCCAGAACACCCAGTGCAGTTGCCAGGCAACTTATAAAGACTTTCTATTGGTTTAAACCCATGTCTGAGTAGTCTCTGATAGATACCCCACAATATAACCAACTCAAATTGGGCAAAGTTTTCAATGTTAACCAATGAGGAAACAATAATTCTTTTTCAATATGTTACACAATACCAGCAATTGGAATGCAGAGGCAAGTGGATCTCTAAGTTCAAGGCCAGCCTGGTCTATAGTGTGAGTTCCAGGATGGGCAGGGCTACAAAAAAATCAAATACACATAAAAAAGTGAAATTTATTACTTTATATAATCTCAAAGAATAGACTTCAAATAAATCACTGACCTAAAATTAAAGGCAGAAACTTCACACTTTTAGAGCAGAGAAAGTTCATTGGGACCCAGCAAAGTACACATCCCATCTACCAATAAATGAAATGACAAAACTAAAATCTTTCCAAAGTCTTTTTCAAGAAAATGAAAACAGCAGAAAAAACATTTATAATTATTTATCTGACAAAATTCTTATAGCCCGAACACCTGCAATGTGAGAATAAACAACTTCAGATTTTAAACACATGTGAAGCCAGATGTGGTGGCTAAGCTTATAATCCCAGCCCTCAGGAGACAGATGCTCTGAGATGGATTGTGGATGTCAGGCCAGTCTAGGCTACACAGCAAGATCTTATCTCAAGAAAGAAAGAAAAAGAATGGATGAAATTTGAAGAAATAATTCATGTGAGATAGGAACGGCAAATGCATCATACATCATAATGGTCAATAGCCTTTATCATGAGGAACAAAACCATCAACAGCATGATGTCCCTGCTAGAATGTCACAAAATAAATAAATAAATAAATAAATAAATAAATAAAGCTGCCACTATCAAGTGCTCACAAGAATAACACATGGCTGGAATTGTATGGCTGGTGGAAATGGAAAATAAGTTGGAACAAAGTTCTTTAGTTTCTTTACAAATTAAAAACACACGAATTGTATGACCCAGTCATTGGGTTAGCTATGGATGGCAACATTCACAAAGAGAATTTTTGACACAGTGTTCTTGGAAAATTTATTCACAATGTTCCCAAATCAGAATCATGCGACTATCCCACAGATAGAAGGATAAACAAACTGGGATGGTCACACAGTGGAGTATTACTGGGGTATAAAAAATGACTCTGGGTCCTTATATATTACTATTTCCAGAGAGATATAAAGAAACTTGTACTCATAAAAGCAAGTGAAAGCAAGTCAGGGTGGGAGGGGAGGGTAACAGACCAAAAAAAAAAATAAAATGGGGGCTGGGATTTTATAAAGTCTATCTGAGTAGTCCAATGAATTTATTAGGGAAACTTGCAGGAACATGGGTAACTTGCTAGGTGTCATTATAAAAATGTCCCAACCTCAGTATAGCTGACTCACTAGAAAGACCCCCTGCCCAACTGCTTGCCCCTTGCCTAATATGAAGGAAGGAGGTGCTCATAAAGACCCGCCAAGCCTCCTGGGCCTACCCCTCCCTCCTGATCCCATGCAGGTCCATGTGGGTGCCACAGCTGCCCTGAATCCAGACAGTGATGCTCATCTCTGGCTATGAGGAAGCCTGCACACTACAGACACACAACGGGAGCAAATCACAGAACATCAGAGAAGACAAAGGTTACACATTAGATATTGGAAGTTCTAGAAAAGTCTCCAAGTCTAACCTGTGGTGACCCCGAGCTGAGTAGTGAGTGGTTCACTAAGACTGGAGTTTGGAACAGGTTTGTGAGGACACTTGTTGGGGTATTAACGTGATGGGTCGACACATTGATGGAAAAATCACCAAACTGTGTGTGAACTGGGTGTGTTCTTTATGCACCACTTATACCTCAGTTACAATTGGAGATGAGGGCAGCAGGAAAATGTTTCAGAGAGAAGAGACTGGGGAGTGGGCCCTGGGGCTTTCCTGTATTTGTTCATGTTTATGCATACAAGTAATCCATTCATGTATTATTGATCTACCTTTTGAAAGGGAATGACAGATGATACAGGCTGAAACACCATCACAAAGCCCTCACTTCCTACCCCAGGAAGCTCTGACCTCTGCATTCCAGGTCTGCACTGGGTTTCAGCCCCTGCTGCAGTTTCAGGTCCAGAGGCATGTTTTCCTACCTAAAACAACCTTCCTGGGGAGTCAACACCAGCCTGGGCACATGTTTGGGGGATTCCTAATGTGTTTCTGGACCTAAGATTTCAGAGTGATTTGAACCACATGAATAGGGGGGGAGGAAGAGAAATTGAGACTGTTATTTTGCATCCTGAAAGCCTGGCCTTTCTTCTACCCCACAGATGCTGCCTTGGGGCACAGTAACCTTTACTTGTGTCTTTCCACTTTGTACTATGCTAGAGAGAGGCAATGTAAAATCTTGGCAGAGGTACTGGGTGGGTGTGGAGAGAGCGCTGGGGCTGCTCTATGGTTCAAACAGCTGCCTCTTAACAAGCTTGCAGCATCTTCAGGATCTTAAAGGGCCAGTGCCAGGACTGTGCATGAAGCATGTGTGTGTATACATGTGTGTTTCCCATGTGGAAATGCATTTGTAGACTCCTGACAAGTTCTGGATGAGAGGTGCTCAGAAGGCCACAGACGGGTAGAAATGCCTGTGGCATCAGGAAGGCACAGGTCCCACATAGGATGGGAACACAAACACCAGGAAGACAACTAAGGGAGAAGCCGGAAGGACTAACCTCAAAGGCTTCTGGGAAACAGAGCTTATGCTCAGGGCCCTTCCTTTAGCAAGGAAGATCTTCTCACAGAGCTCATGCTTCTCAGGACATTCCATTCGGACATTCTGAACTATTTATTATAAACCAAAGAGATTAGACCCTCCTTTTTGTGTAGGGGGGAAAGTTTTTCCACAAATTCAGGTTAACCTCACACCATACTTAGGACTGAGAGAATTCCTGAGGCCAGAAGGGAAGGAGACTCCCTCAGGGCCACCGGTGGATGGTCAGGCAGGCTGCTGCATCCAGGGGAGACGTTGGTCCGTGCACACCCCTTGCCACGTTCAGACTCCGTGTTCTTTTGTCAGGCTTCTGCAGATTTTTTTGGTACAGATCGTATTTTTCTAGAACAGTTAACATTTGCGGAGCCATAGTAGAATTCTCTAACTTGCTCTTTTCCTAAATGTGCCATGCTTCCAAGGTGACCAGCCAGTTGCCACTTTTCCACTGGGCAGCCAAAGAACTGGAAACATCTCTTATTGTGCAGGAGGCCTTCTTGCTGCCAGGCTAAGAGGTGGGATTTTTGTAAGGATGGGGTTACCAGAAGGAGTACTGTGGGCAGCAAGGAAGCTTGGGGACATTAATCATTCAAAAATTACATTCAACAAACTGTGCCACACTGTCCAGCCAGCCTAGCAAAGTCGGCAAGCCCAGTGAGAGATCCTATTTCAAAAACAACAATGTGAACAGCTCCCAATGTACCTGTATACATCCACACATATGAGCGCGCACACGCACACACACACACACACACACACACACAGAGAGAGAGAGAGAGAGAGAGAGAGAGAGAGAGAGAGAGAGAGAGAGTCAAACTAGGCATGGTGGCACATTTGCAATCCTATCACTCTAGAGGAAGAATATAGGAGATCTCTGGCCTACACACACACACACACACACACACACACACACACGTACACACAATGCACACATACACACAGACTTGAAGATACACACATGCACACACACATCCATGTACACATGGACATGCACACACACATGCACACACATGTGCACATGCACACACACAGAGACATACACACTGCCGTCTATCACTGGTTCTGTTTCAATGATTATTCCCTTTGCTCTCTACTTTTCTCTTCTCCTGTAGCTTTTGGGAATGAATATGCAGTCCAAATGCCTACCTTCAGTTTAGCTGCATGAATAAGTCATAAAGGGCAGCCTCCAGCCTGTTGCTAAGTATAGAGGGTAAGATTGAAGGCCACCCTATTGACAACATCAGGCAGTATCCTCAGAAGTCTGAGTTACCTCATTCTATGTCCCCATCTGAGGTCACACCCACAAACCATGAGGCAGTGTTTTTTCCCAGCTCTTCATCATCTAGACTTGACTGTGGTATCTACAGAGACAAGCCACTAGGTTGCTAGCTTATGTCTTCTTGTAGACAACAGGGTTACTGTCCCAGAACACACACACACACACACACACACACACTGAACACATACACACAGACATGAAGATACACACATGCACCCCCCCCACACACACACATCCATGCACACATAGACATGCACTATGTCTAGGTGAGTAGCTACTTGCTTCTTGTTCTATAAGTAGACTACAAGTGGTAGGCATGTATTCTACTGTTCCTAGACTGGCTGCTCCTGGAGGAAGATGCTAGAGGTCTCTGACTTTAGCAGAGATGCTAAGATAGTGTGATTCTTGTGAAAGGGCCATATAATAAGAAGGTATGTGATCGTTCAAGTGCTTGCCTACAAGTGAGGATAAACTCTCCTATGGCCACCATGCTGACTGTGCTTACCATGGCCAGTGCTCCTGTTCTCAGAGTTTTCTGACAAGAGAGGAAAGAAGCTGGGAAACTGATTGAGTCCGTCAGCATGTGCAAAGTCTTAGAATTCTGTATGGAAAGTTGGCTTGTGTAAAGAACTGAAGCATCAAGCTGGCTGATGGTGGTGGTGCACACCTTTAATCCAAGTACTTGGCAGGCAGAGGCAGCTGGACCTCTGTTAAGTTCTAGGCCAGCCTGCCCTACAGAACAGGCCCTACAGAACAGCCAGGGCTACACAGAGAACCCCTTTCTTGAGAAAAAAAAAGGAATTGAAATGTCCGAGATATGGACCAAGACAGATGAAGCACTCAGTCATTCATTCCACAAATACCTGTTGCTTAACTCCAGGTTGGGTGCTGAGGAAAAGAAGTCAAGACAAAGGATAGTGTTCTTGTTAGCCTCTCTGTTGCTGTGATAAACTACAACTTGTTCTACAAGTAGACTACAAGTAGACATGTATTTCACTGTCCGTAGACTGGAATGGATATTCTGACCCAAACAACCCAGAGATGAAAGAACCTGTTTTATTTTACAGCTTTCAGTGTGTCATTGAAGAGAACTGAGGCAGGAACCTGGAGGCAGGAATTGAAGCAGAGACCACGAAGGCATGCTGCTTACCAGCTTGTTTTCCATGGCTTGCTTCAGCTACCCTCTTATACAACCCAGGACCACCCGCCCAGGAATAACACTGTCCCCAGTGGCCTGCCCGCCCATCAATCATTAATCAAGAAAAGCACCACAGATGTGCCCACACACCACTCTGGCAGAGATAAGTTCCAGGTCACATACTTGTATCTCTTGAGCTTCCAGATTAGGATCATAGGTGAGCCTTCCAGTTCTGGATTGAAGTTCATTCCAGATATACTCAAGTTGACAACCAGGAATAGCCACTACACTGGCCACTATTCTGCCTCAGGGGAAAAATGCCCTTATATTGCTCACATATTTTAATACACGCTCCCTAGTTGGAATTTTTGGGAAGGATTAGGAAGTGTGGCCTCTTTGGAGGTGTGTCATTGGGGATTTTCTCATTCAAAAAGCCCAACCATTCCCAATTAGCCTTCTCTGCCTCATGGAATCAAGATGTAACTTCTCAGCTACTGCTCCAGAGCCGTGCCTGCCTGCCTACTGCCATGTTCTTCATCATGGCGAGCATGGATTTACCCTTTGAACTGAAGACTCCCAATAAACTCTTTACTGTGTCAGCGGCCTTTGGTCATAGTGCTTTGTCACCACAACTGAAAAGAGAGAGGAAAGAAGGGCAGAGGGGAGGGGAGAGAGAATAGAAGAGAGAAAGAAAAGGTAGGATGAAAGTGTGCAAGGGGATGCCCGTGCATGGTCATGTTGAGACAAGTCTTGACACATAAAAGGATAGGTGCCACTGTCCAGGCATCAATTAAGGAGGACACTGTGCCAAGAGGACCTCCAGCTGTGAGTGACCTTCCAACTGTGATCCTTGCCACGTGTACCTTGTTAGTCAGCAGGGATGACCTTTTCTGCAGTGCCAGCAACCCCCGGGCCAAAGTATGTGTTGGGAATCCTGGTCGTGTCCCTTCAAATCTTAGGCTCATCACCGGAACCATTCCCAAGGCTGAAGTGGCCTCCCATGGCATTTGACCATAACTCTGTGGAGATTTGGCAATCTGACATTTGCATTTACTTCTGCTGCTTCATCTTAAATTGATCAGCCAGATGAAACTCGAGAGCCAGCCCTGTTTCAATATTTAATCATTCTTCCCAGGCTGGAATGTCATTAAGCTAAAATAGAAACCTGATTTCTAAAGAGCACTTTGAACAGGACCTGTTTGCTAAGGCCGTTTGTTCTAGCAGCACAAAATAGACTCTCTCTCTCTCTCTCTCTCTCTCTCTCTCTCTCTCTCTCTCTCTCTGTCTGACTCCTATCTCTTGCTTTTCTTATAGCCACAGGTTAGCTAGACACCTCCCCAATATGATGTGCTTATACAATCTGACTGTCCAGTTCACTTAGAAGGCCTTGGGAAGTAGCCACGCTTCTCTGATGCCTGCTTTTGTGTATTGAGGCTGGAACAGACCAGAGTAATTGAACTTTTAACTATGGCAGCAGTTATTGCCACCTTGAAGACAGTAGAAAACACTGGAATGGAGATGCTTTATGCATCATTTATTTAGTTCTTATTGCATTTATTTTGACAAGAAAAAAAAAGACCTGGATCAATTGATATGTCCAGGTAGCTGTGGTCCATGATTGGATAATCCCATAGGCAGTCATAGGTTACATAGGGACCTTCCTGCTTGTATGTCAGCCATGGCATTGGTGTCAAGGATGCAGTCAGGGCTATAGAAGGTAGAGGAATAGGGGAGCCTTTGGTTGTCGGTGCAGACAGTCTAGGCTATAGGAAAACATGGAGGGAAGAAGTAGATGAGGTTTCTGAATGCCTGAACTTCAAAGGATTCATAACTATCATTGGTTCCTGCTCAACCTTGTGCTTCTGGTGCCTCCCTTCTCTTTTGAGTACCTGTCTCCTTATTTCTAAATAAGAAATGATCATCTCCCCCCCCATTAGTCACAGGCTGAGATCTTCTGGTGAACTCAAGCCACCTAGCACAAGAAAGAGTGAGCTGTAGAGCTGTAGGAACCAGTCTCCAGATATTCCTCCTTCCCTTGAAGATGGGGGATCATTTGACATGGGGGTGTGTGAATAGGAGTTGGGTACTGGACCAAGAGTGGTTCCTCACAGAACAATTGGACAGGTGAAGAAAGTACAAAGCCTCTGGCTCAAAGACAAGCCAATACCTTGAAATGAAAAGCATCAAAGACTGTCAGTGGCTTATGTGGCTTCTACCAGGCCAGTTCTGCAGGGCCATCTTTAGCACTCTACCAGGAAGCTAGTTTCTAGCACTCCTAATAACTGCAAGATTCCCAGTACCCATTCAATGAACTCCAGCAGCTTCCTTCCCTAATCTGTGGCCAGCATCTAACCCTCCTGCCTGATTGGACAGACCACCACATTATAATGTCAGGACTGGGAATAGGAGGGACTTCATGTCTCCTGTCTCTAAGACCTATAAACTGTACCCACAGTGAGTTCAGAGCAGAGCCCTTTTCTCTGGTCATGAACTGTGGTGTCAAAAGGATATAGAGAGGCTAATGTTATGAAATCATTGGTTTAGGGCTGAGCAAATAGCTCAGCCTGGGAAGTGTTAGCTGTCCAAGCAGAATGGTTACATCTGGACCCCCAGAACCACCACCATCAAAAGCACCAGCACCAGCACTACCACCACCACCAGCACCTCCAGCACCAGCACTACCATCATCACCACTACCACCAGCAGCAGCGGCAGCAGCACCACCACCACCATTACTACCATCACCACCACTACGAGCAGCAGTAACAGCAGCACCAGCACCACCAGCATCACCACCAGCACCACCACCACCATCACTACCATCACCACCAGCAGCAGCACCAACAGCAGCAGCAGCACCACCACCACCACCACCACTACCAGCAGCAGCCAAAGCAGCAACAACAGCAGCAGCAACAGTACCACCACCACCACCACCACCACCACCACCACCACCACCACCATTACTACCATCACCACCACTACCAGCAGCAGCAACAGCAGTACCACCACTACCACCATTACTACCATTACCACCACTACCAGCAGCAGCAGCAGCAGTACCACCACCACCACCATTACTACCATCACCACCACTACCAGCAGCAGCAACAGCAGTACCACCACTACCACCATTACTACCATCACCATCACTACCAGTAGCAGCAGCAGCAGCAGTAACAGCAGCAGCAGCAGTACCACCACCACCACCACCATTACTACCATCACCACCACTACCAGTAGCATCAATAGCAGCACCACCAGCACCACCACCACCACCATCACTATCACCACCACCACCACCACCAACAACACCAACAACAACAACAACAATAACAACAAAACCCAGTCCAGCATGGTACCCTGCAATCCCAATGCTGGAAGATACAGAAACAGTCAGATCCCTGGGGCTCACTGGTCAGCCAGCTTAGCCTAGTCAGTGAGCCTTATGGCTGATAAAAGCCTGTCTGAAAATGAAAGTGAGCAGCACCTGAGAAAGTACAGCTAGGACTGACCTCTGCCTCTGTGTGTGGAGTTACACATGTACTCCTGTCTGTATATAAACACACCCACACACTCTCAGGTGCTTAGGGAAGAGATGGTCACCCCACTGCTGATATGAGTGTATCTGCTGAGCTGTATCCTTTACAGACACCACATTATCCTTGGAGTGCAAGCATTTGTGCTCCCCAGTTGTGTGCAACCATCATGGAGCTCCCAGTGCTGCTGAGATGTCTGTGCCCAGACCTTGTCACAGCCTCACTTCCAGGACCAGAGACAAGCAGACCATGAATGAACTGGCTTTTCCAGAGGCCCCTGCCTAGCACACCTCTCCAGATTGCCTTGCCCAAGGTTTCGCTCCAGTAACTCAAACAACCAGTTAATGTAGTGGAAAACTCCAAAAAGCCCATCATTGCAGCCATTTAGAATGCCTGGAAATGCTGAGCCTCGGAAGCCAATTCCATCTGACTTTAATCTGCACTCAAAGCACCTGTCACCAGCAGCTCAGTCAGCAAGAGAAATCACGGGGCAGATTCATCCAGTCCCCTGGAACTCCAGCTAAACATCGAGTGGGAAATTAGCCTGTGACCTTAAGTTTCAAATTGGATTAATTTTCTCTGTAATAATCATAAATAATGTCATGACCTAAATATATGTCTCTAAAGCCCTCTTCCTGCTGCATGGGTATGAGTAAATGTGGAGTGTGTGTGTGTGTGTGTGTGTGTGTGTGTGTGTGTGTGTGTGTGTTGGATGCACTGTGATTCAGGCAACAGAGTTTCTGTTCTTTGTCTCTTACTAAATGCCTCTAACTCTGGAAACAAGTGGACACGGCCTTTCCTATTATCTTTTTTTCCATGCATTCGTATGTGTGCATGGTTACCTGTTGTCTTACTTAGGGTTTTATTGCTGTGAACAGACACCATAACCATGGCAACTCTTACGAAGGGAAACATTTAATTAGGTCTGGTTCACAGTTTCAGAGGCTTAGTCCTTTATTTTCGTGGTAGGAAACATGGTGGCATGCAGGCGAGCATGGTGCTAAAGAAGGAGCTGAAAGTCCTACAGCTTGATCTACAGGCAGCAAAATAAGGCTGTATGCCACACTCGGCCTAGCTTAGACACTGGAGACCTCAAAGCCCACACCCACACTGTGTGGGTACTGTACACTTCCTCCAACAAGGCTATGCCTACTCCAACAAGGCCACACCTCCTAATAGTGGCCCTCCCTATTGGCCAAGTATTCAAACATGTGAATTTATGGGACCATTCCTATTCAAACCACCACATGTATGTAGGTGTGCATGTGTGAGCAGGTGCACATGTATGTGAAGGCTCAAGGATGACATCAAGAGTCTTCTCTAATCATCCCCAACTTACTCATTGAGGCTGGCTCTCTCAATTGAAGCCAGAGCTTACCGAGACTAACTGCTAGTTTTGCATTACAAGGCTGGAATTATAGCCATCTTCCTACATCTCATTTGGCATTTATATGGATTCTAAGGATCTGACTAACTCTGTTCCTCACACTTGCAAAGCAAATGATTTAACCACTGATACATTACCCTAGCCTGGTTTTTCTTTTATGTTTAAATAGAGATATAAATGCTAAGCAACCTTCTTCCCCTGAGACCCCAGTGGACATGTGTGCCTGTGTCCACAGCCACCCCATCTCTGAGGTCCCAAATGGAAACAGGTCCCATCTTGTGGATTGATTAGATGCCACAGGAGAGTCCACAGTTGACCACAGAGTGCTGACTCGTCTGCTAGCTCGGCAAGGGTCTGGGAAGGAACGTGGAAAGTTTTGAAGTTGGATTATCTGCAAATGTGGTAGTCATGGTTAGTCCTTAGTGCTGGCCTGACTGAATTTAGACTCACCAAGAAAGCACAGTTTTCTGGGTGTGTCTGTAAGAGCATTTCCAGAAAAGTTGAACTGAAAATGGAAGATCCACCCTAACTGGGGGAAGCACCTTACCATACGCTGGGGTCTCAGGCTGAAAGAAAGGAGAATGCCAGCTGAGTACCAGTATTCACCTGCTTCCTGACTGCAGATACAACATGACCTCTGCTCCCACACTGTGCTGTCTCTACAGTGATACACTTCTTCCAAGAAGGCCACACCTACTCCAACAAAGCCACACCTCCTAATAGTGACACTCACTGTGGACCGAGTATTTAAACACTTGAATGTATGTGGGGACATACATATTCTAACTACTATACATGTATTAATTTATTTCATGTGGAAGAGAATTATGCATATGCTGTCATGTATATTCAGAGGTCAGAGGACAAATTGGAAGAATCAGTTCTCTTCTAACATGAGGGTCCTAGAGAGTAAACTCAAGTTGTCAGGCTTGATGGCAGGTGCTTTACTTGCTGAGCTATCTTTCTGGATCCTTTTAAGTAATTTTCTTGGATAATTATTCATATTTACAAGTAAAACATAAAATTAAGCATTACAGGTATATGGCTAGCTCAATCAGTAGAGCATGACAGACTTAAATTAGGATAAGCTTGGCTTCTATATCAGAATGGCATGATCTAGGTGTTTTAGGAATGTGAATGACTAACTATTCCTCATAGCTCTGAGGTGAAAACGAACAAGATTAAGACACTAGACATGGACTCTCCACTTTCTCATTGTGTCTGCATATGGCAGAAGAGCCGGACAGCTACCTGGGGGTCTCTTATCTAAAGACGCTAATCCTATCCCTGGGGATGGAACCATCACTCTAGAATTAGCTCCCAAAGTCCCGAACTCTTGACACAATCACATTGGTGACTAAATTTCAACAAATGGACCTGGGGAAGACACATGCATTCCAGTGATGACATCACTGCAAGTGTACAACTCTACGGCGCTGAGTGCATTTGCAGGGCTCTGCAGCAGAAGGGCTCTTAATACCCTCCAGACACACAAAGGAAAGAATGTGAGGCCCAGATGCACAGCAAGGGCAAGTTCTCTCCCTGGTTCTTTGCTAAGAGCAAAGCTGCAGAGGAAGCTTCCTAGGCAGAGCTGGCCTAGGGCTACATGGTGCTCTGGTAGCTCGTCTCCATGTAAACCTGGACATGGGCAGAGTTCTGCTTTTCCACTGAGTACACACTGTTCGTGTTTTTGCTGTTGAGCTCCACATCCCCTGTAAATAGTGGAAGATGTTGGCCTCTGCTCCCAGATCACCCATTTTTGTTTCCAGTGCTGCTGTGACTATGTCTCAGTTAGGGATTCTATTGTTATGATAAAATACCAGGACCAAAAGCAACTTAGGGAGGAAAAAGTTTGTCTCAGCTTATAGTTCCATATCACAGTCTTTCATGAATGGAAGTCAAGGCAGGGACTCAGGGCAGGAGCCTGGAACTGAAGCAGAGGACCAGATGAACATTGCTTATTGCCTTGGTCCCCATCGCTAGCTCAGCCTGTCTTTTTATAGAACCCAGGACCACAAGCCAGGGTGGCACTGCCCACAGTGAGCTGGGCCAACCCAAACCAATCAATCATTAATCAAGAAAATGCCCCCCTCAGGCCAATCTGGTGGGGGGACTTCCTCCAGTGAGGTTCTTTCTTTGCAAAATCTCTCTAGTGTGTCAGGTTGACACAAAACGAATCATATCTTCTTCTAGACCTTGTGAGTGGGTAGGCCTAACTTTGCAAATACTACTTTAGGAGCTGTAATGAAATACAGGCTTTCAGTCTAGGACTTTTTAAAGGTTCATCCGCCATTTCTATGAGTTTTTCAAGTGTGGCTGGTGCTCCATATGTCAAGATTTCAGCTAGGTGCCTCTCTTAGATGGATTCTTGCCTGGGGGAAAGAGTTGTGGGCTCTGGAGGAATATGGCATTGAGAAAATGTACAGAGCCTTGAAGAAAACCTCTGTATGAGCCTAGAATCAAAACAGCTCAGCCAGGCCCCACACTTTCAGTAGTCCTTCACCAAGGACATGGCTGGTCTTAGAGTCTCAGTCCAAAGCCTGGTGCTGGTTTCCAGACAAATCCTGTTGCGTGGGACCACTTAAGATAGTTAGCAGGTGTGGAGGTAGCTGAAATCCAAACAGATCACTTCCTCCAGTTTTCCAAGTAGGAATCGTCAAGGACACTGTCCATGGTGCTGACAGAAACCCCACCCCATTACAACCCACACACTCTTCTTGGTGCTACTTTGCTTTTTGTTACTTATGAGATTATAATTTCATTACAAGGTTTCTTCCTTCCCTTTTCCTCCATAAAACCATGCCATATATCACCCCACTCTCCTTGAAATGTATGGCCTCTTTTTTTCATTAATTGGTATTTCACTCATAGATTCATATACATGTGTTACTAAATATAGCCTGCTCAGTCCACATAATGTTGCTTGTGAGTATATTTTCATGGATGACTGTTTGCCACTGGACAACCAGTTGCTTTACTCTTCCCTGGGGAGGACTATCTCTCCTTTCCAGCTATTACTCAGTTACTGGTAGATTTTTTGTGTAGGGTTATATAGGGTTTGTTTGTAGGCTTTTCCACATCCAGTTTGGCAATCATCCTTGTCCAGCTCAAATTTAGGTAGTTGTGTTGGTGAGACTTTCCGGGTGTAATTTCTGATGTTACCAGGAAACAATCTCACAGCAAACTCCCCGATCATCTGGCTCTTACAATCTTTGTACACACACCTGTACTTCCATAATGCGCTCTGAGCCTTAGGTACAGGATTGCTTTGTGATGTATCCATTAGGACTGAATTCCATAATTTAACATTTTGATTGTGGTTTCCTATAGTGGTCTTCATCTGAAGACATCACAACCTCCAGAAATAGGGCCCAGAGGATCACTGAACTGGAACTGACCTAAATGCCTCCTCCCAGAGGACTAGCTTCCATCACCACACAGATTCCTAAAGAGGAGGCAACCAACAGTCCTACATAGCTGTGGAGCCCAGAAATTGCCTCAAGGTAGGGACCACATGATATGCTAGAGGTGCAGTGATGGCACACATATGTTGTCAACCACTGACATTTTTCTAATTAGTCTTAAGATCCATTCAACAAGAGGTATGTCATGTCTGGTACTGGAAACCTAGCTAACTACTCAGTACTGGTGAAGGCATGGTCAATGGAGGAGAATCTACAACTGCTACTTTGCTAAACTAGCATGATCCATGATATCAATCTATAAATATTAATCGTAATAGTCACAGACAAGTGAGTCTTCACTTCTCATCAAAGAACATCCCATATGCTCTTGATGAATCCCTACCACCGGTCAAGGTGGTTGTGTGATTGACTTAGCAAGCTTTGGCCACATTTCTGTTCCAGTCTGCCTGTCCTGTGATGCACTGTGGGTCAGCTGTTCAGGTGTACCACGCTGATCTTATCATGAATGTCACCCCTATGCTAGGGGTTAAAGCAAAGTATTCCCCATCATCTTAAAGGTTATCATATGCTAGTCTGCTCAGTTTTGCTCTGTGTTAAACTGCTGAAGCTCTAAGTTTCTAATGCTCTACATTTTTATGTGAAGAAAAAGGACATAGTCCCATAGGTGAGAGGCTAGAATGAGAAACTAAATGCAAAATAAACGGACATATATGATGTTTAAGACAGTAAAGGGCCCATCAGGATGGATTTTCTTGCTTTTTCTTGATTGTGATGATTCATCTTCATTGTCAATGTAACAGGGTTTAGAATCATCCAAGACACACATCTCTGGGAATGTCTGTGGGTTAAATAAGAATGGAAGAGCTATCCTAAATGTGAACATTGCCATTCTACAGACTGGGCTTCTTGACTGAAAATGCAATGTGACCAGCTGTCCCACACTCCTGCCACGAAAGGTGGGCTCTCCCCTGCTGACACACATTCCCCACCACAATGTGCTTGTTTGCTATATATTTCTGTGATTAAGCACCATGGCCAAAAAACCAACCTGGGGACGAAAAGGTTTGCTTCACCTATAACCCTGATCATAGTCTATCAGTGAAGGAAGTCAGGGTGGAATTTCAAGTAGGGCAGGAAAACAGAGGCAGGAACTGAAGCAGGGGCCATGGAGAAGTGACGCTAACTGGCTTGCTTCCCATGGCTCAGCCACTTTGATTTCTTATATCATCCAGTACTACAAGCCCAAGGGTGGGTGCTCACAATTGGCTGGGAACCTCCAACATCAATAATTGGTCAATATAGTATTCCGCACATTCATCTGCAGGTCTGTCTTATGAAGGCATTTTCTCAGGTAAGATGCCTTCTTTCCAGCTATGTCTAGTCTGCATCAACCAACACAATCATTCTTAGGAAAAAGAGAAGGAAACCCCATGAGGAGCTTTTGTTTGTGAGGCCCAGCAAACAGATAGCCTTATAACTAGGATGAAGACTTTAGGGCCCCGTCATAGCATCCTTGCTGTGCTGAAGGGAATAGACACTTTGTATTTTCTCACCTTTGCTGTCAGTGACAATTCACTCCAGTTTAATGAACTGTCACTGAGTATCCTCTAAGAGCAGAGCACACTAATGGACATTGCTCTGGTATGTAAGAAGAGCTAATCAAGAGCCTGTGCTACAAAGTGATCGCAGGGCAACAGTGATGGCTTTCACTGCAGGGAAACAGCGGTGTTTAGCTTAGGTTGGACATTGACTGGACCCACCCACATCCTAAATCTCCATGAGATCTATATTTTATTGAACCTCTGCAATGATACTGCCTAGGAAGGCAGTGATTATCTTTATGCATGAAGTAAGAAGCAGATATTATGCTTGAAACACAACAAGTTTATGCCCACATTCCACAGCTGCCAAGTGGTGGATCCAGAATTCCAACCCAGGTGGGTATAACTGCAAAAGTACTACAGTTTTTAAATGATATGTTAATTTATGCCTTTGGAGGGAAATGTATAGCCTGCACAGCAATAAAATGTAATGGATTTACCAGACCATTTTTAAAAGTGAAAATAGAGAGTTCCCAGTTAAACGTGAAGTTCTAAGGGCTGGGATAGGGTGGGGAGTGGCTGATTGGCTGACTATAGGACTTCAAGGAAGAGGGATGCAGCTTCTCTCCAGGGTATTCACAATAGAAGATGAATCAGAGAGAGCACACGGGCCCCACACCATCCATCATCTGCACAAGCTAAGCTTCTTGGGATGCCGGGGAGGTAAGACTCTATCCAGTGGGAAGTCCTCCAACAGGAAGTTCTCTAGGCAGAGGCCTTGGGACCTGCATCATAAACCACTACCCACAAGGGTCTCCCTGAACCCTTGGGTTTCCAAGACACTGGAAGGCCAGTTGGGACTGAATTCAGAGTTTCCATGGAGCATCTGCCTCCCACCTTCTCCAATCTCTGTAGGCTGCTATAACTCCTCCCAGCCTCTTCCTCTGTCTTTACCATTCACACAGACACTTTAAATATGCCTTGTCTCATAATCTTTCTAGGCACCTCTCTTCAGCATCTCTCTTCCATTTACAAGGGCTGTCCTGACTACCTGATTCATTCAGCTCCTCCATTGTAATATTTCCATCTCAAAATCCGGGGAACTATATAGCTTAATTCCATCTACAACACCAACCCCCCCTTCTCTCTCGTTCTCTCTCTCTCGTTCTCTCTCTCTCTCTCTCTCTCTCTCTCTCTCTCTCTCTCCTAGTATCACTTCAGCTTGACATAAGCTAAAGTCATCCGGGGAGCATTAGTTTAAAAAAATGCATCCGGAAGAATGGGCTATAGGCAGACAAGCCTGTATGGCATTTACTTAATTTGTGGTTGATGAAGGAGGGTTGTGATGGTTTGTATATGATTGGCCCAGGAAGTGATCCTATTAGGAGGTGTGTCAGTCTTCCACCAGCAACCTTCAGATGAAGATATAGAACTCTCAGCTCCTCCTGCAATCGTATCTGCCTAGATGCTGCCATGTTTCTGCCTTGATGACAATGGACTGAACCTCTGAACCTATAAGCCAGCCCCAATTAAATGTTGTCTTTTATAAAACTTGCATTGGTCATAGTGTCTGTTCACTGCAGTAAAACCCTATCTAAGACAGAAGTTGGTACCAGGAGTGGGGTATTCCTGTGACAACCTGACCATGTTTTGGGGAGGACTGTGGAAGGACTTTGGAACTTTGGGCTAGATGGTCCATTCAGTGCTGAGACCTCTGTGAAATGTTGTGTAAGAGCTTGGAAGATTATGTTGAGAACAATGCAGAAGATGGAGGCCTGGCTTGTGAAATTTCAGAGGGAGGATTTAAGACTCTTATCAGGGCCATGAAGATTCTGTGGTTTGGGTTAGTTGGGGGCTGAAGAATCAGCTGTGATTAACAAGATACCAAAGCCACTAAAATCAACCTTTGTGTTACTGGGATTATTGATGGTTAGCTGGAGCTAAGAAATTAGCAGTGATTAAGAAGAAACCAGCATTACTGAGGTGAAATCTTCTGGGAAGTGTTTTCTGAGAGCACAGAGGATGTGTTCCAGAGAGAGCCAAGGTTGTGCCTCGTGCTGTAGCAGGACTTGGTATTGTGTAAGAGTCACCCAGATAGTACTGGTTTTGAAGGCATGAAGGCATTATGAAGAACAGCTGAGGTTTGGCATGTGAGAGGCCATGGAAGGCCATTGGTGAAGGTGTAGCCTCAGTCACAATTGATGGCCCAGGACTGAAGGGGTCATGCAAAAGAGTTGAGGCTTGGCACCATGAAGAAAGCCTATGAGAGGCTATTGATGAAACCTAGTTACAGCAGAAGATAGCAGTGTTTTGAAGATGCCAGTACTATGTGATGACCACCAAGGACAGCAGCAGCAGTGGAGTACAGGCAGCTAGAACCTAGAAGACAAGGTGTGTGCTATAAAGGTGTGTGCTAGAGAAGTGACTCAGCCCTTGGAAGAGCCCAGAAGATCATGTTTTGGATCCCAGACATTGGACAGTTGGGGTCTTGATTTTGCTTTTGATTGTGACTATGACCTAATATTTTTCCCTCTTGAAATAAGGTATTTTAGTGGAGCCCACAGTTAAGAGACTTTGAATTTTTAAAAGACTTTGAATTTTAAGATATTGGGCATTTTAAAGGGATTGAACTTTTTGTTTTGTTTTGTTTTGTTTTTTGAGACAGGGTTTCTCTGTGTAGCCCTGGCTGTCCTGGAACTCACTCTGTAGACCAAGCTGGCCTCGAACTCAGAAATCCGCCTGCCTCTGCCTCCCAAGTGCTGGGATTACAGGCGTGTGCCACCACGCCCGACGGGATTGAACTTTTAATATGTAAAGACTGTGGGACTTATAACGTTATTTAGATCTTGGAGATGAGTAAGAAAGTAAGGGTTGAGGCTTAATAGTGATATGTTGGTGTGTCAAGTTGACAAGGGGTCAATTGTACTGGCTGGTTTTGTGTGTCAACTTGACACAGGCTGGAGTTATCATAGGAAAAGGAGCCTCAGTTGGGGAAGTGCCTCCATGAGATCCAGCTGTGGGGCATTTTCTCAATTAGTGATCAAGTGGGGGAGGGCCCTTTGTGGGTAGTACCATCTCTGGGCTTCTTGGGTTCTATAAGAGAGCAGGCTGAGCAAACCAGGGGAAGCAAGCCAGTAAGGAACATCCCTCCATGGCCTCTGCATCAGCTCCTGCTTCCTGCTGGAGCTGCTTGAGTTCCAGTCCTGACTTCCTTTGATAATGAACAGCTGTGTGGAAGTGTAAGCTCAATAAACCCTTTCCTCCCCAACTTGCTTCTTGATCATGATGTTTGCGCAGGGAGTGGAATGTGATGGTTTGTATATGATTGGCCCAGGAAGTGACCCTATTAGGAGGTGTGGCCTTGTTGGAGTAGGTGTGTCCCTGTGGGTGTAGGCTTAAGATCCTCACCCTGGCTGCCTGGAAGTCAGTCTTCCACCAGCAGCCTTCAGATGAAGATGTAGAACTCTCAGCTCCTCCTGCAATCGTATCTGCCTGGATGCTGCCATGTTTCTGCCTTGATGAAAATGGACTGAACCTCTGAACCTGTAAGCCAGCCCCAATTAAATGCTGTCTTTTATAAAACTTGCACTGGTCATAGTGTCTGTTCACAGCAGTAAAACCCTAAGTAAGACAAGGATCCAGCCTATTGTGGGTGCAAATATTCCTGTCTTGTGGTCCTGAGTTCTATAAGAAATTAGATGCAGCAAGTCATGAGGAGCAAGCCAGTTAGCAGCACCCTTTCATGGTCTCTGCATCAGCTCCTGCCTCCAGGTTCCTGCCCAGTTTCTGCGGTGACTTCTCTCAATGGAGTGTGATTCAGGAAACGTAAGCCAACTAAACCCTTTCCTCTCTCCAAGCTGCTTTTGATCATGGTGTTCCATCACAGCAATAGAATTCCTAGGACACCTCTCCAGCACGTGACCTGACTTTTGACCAACTTGGTGATGACATTCGCTTTTCGGAGAGAGGATGGGATTCAGCAGGAGTATCCTATGAGAAGCTGGGTGCCTGGCTCTGGTCCATCATGGGTGGTCCAGCTGTGGGTGCCCCCTTTCTCCTACCTCCTTTTCCAGTGGTCCCCATAGTCCTTCCCATTTCTCTCCTTGCAGCCATATGTGATAGTTTCCATCTCTGGCACGGAAATGAGTGACCTCACTCACTCCTACAGCCTATCACACCCACATGCCCCCAGCACTTGGCAGGTGTCTGGCACAAAGAAGCCCTAAAAACAAGCTGTCAGGGCCCAGGAACTCAGTGAGTAACCCGGGTAAAAGGACATATAAAATCTTAAAATAATTCTCTCTCTCTCTCTCTCTCTCTCTCTCTCTCTCTCTCTCTATCCTTCTTACCACCACTCCCATCTTCTTTCTCCCCAGACCATTGTCAGTTCAACATAAGACATATAAAGAATAAATACCTCATTGGGAAAATGTGAACTTGATCCCACTCGTACACAATACACTTCAAAAGCGAGTTGTTCAGAAACTGCTCCCCTGCACTACTCTAAGCCACCTTTGGAGGATAGACAGGGCTGTAGCCACTGCCTATGAACTGAATGAGTTTTCTTGTGAGGCTTTTCACTTGAGACCACAAACTCATACCAAGTTTACTGCTGACACTGGCGAAGCTGGCGGATAGGGGATGATGAATGATAGAGACGTGGGGAGGGAAGGCAAGGAAGCCTTTGCTGCCTCAGGGGCCACTTGGCAGAGTTCAGGGGCACAAGGAAGGATGCTCCTTGCCCTAATCAAACTTCCAGGGATGTGTTGTTCTTGTGGGTTTCTAGCAGGGAAAATCTTACCAAAGCATGGTAGAAGGCTGCCTGGTAGCCATGCTGGACAGCACCCTGAGAAGTGGGTCTGTTACTGTTCAGGGCTGAATCTCTGGTATAGAATCTCATTTTTTGAACTTAAAGAAGAGTGGAAATCACCTTGGCAAGGCCACTATCATCTTCAATGACTTCCCCTGGTGATGACATGAGGGAGGGGACATGGTCGGATGACAGGAGTGTCCTGGAATTCTACCTCACATCTTGGCAGACCAGGAAGTAGAAAGCAGACAGGAAATAGGGCTGAGCAATAACACCTCAAGGCCTGGCCCCATGACCCACTTTTCTCAACAGAGTCTTGACCTCTCAAAGATTGCACAACCTGGGGCCAGGAGATGGCCCAGTCAGTAAAGTGCTTGACGTGCTGAATACTTACACCATACGTCAAAATCTAGTATGGTGGCCCACAGCCTGCCCCTCCAGTACTGGGGAGGCAGAGGTAGGAGAACCACTGAGGTTTGCTCGCCAGTCAGGTTAACTAATTGGTGAGTTCAGTGAGAGAGGCTGTCTCAAAAGAAAATCACAGCAAAGTGATTGAGAAGACAGCCCAACACTGAACTCTGGCCTCTATACATATACTTGTACATGGAACCACACATAAACATATGCCAACATGGAAAAGGTCTCACAACATTCCAAAAGTGCCACCAGTTGGAGAGAGCAGATGATTAGGCACATGAATGTGTGGTGTGTGTGTGTGTTTGTGTGTGTGCGCGCGTGCACACGTGTGCGCGCGCATGTGGGCACAATCATCTTAAAAGAAAGTAGAAAACAAATAAAAAGTACATATTGTTAGAATGAAGAGGCAGCACTTCCAGGTCACATGTGAGTTTCCTCCTTACCTTTCTTCAGACAGGTAACATAATCTGCACTTGTGCACTCTGGGACCCTTAGTTCCTTCTCCCACCCTGCCAGTGATAGCCCATGTGTTTTATGTAAAGATATATCTGCAAAACTCCTTGTATATTTCCCCCTCTCTTTCTCAGCATTACCAGGATCGAGCTGATATTCCCCAAAGCTCAGATTCCATAGAGCATCATGCTAGAATGTTTAAGGTCTTAGAGGACAGTGGGGTCCAATATCTCCTTGGCAGCATATGGAGTAATGCATAGAAATATAGGTTTCCCTCTGAGACATAAGACTTGGGACATTTTCTAATAAAAAGAACTCCATTAAAAAAAATAGGCTGTAAAGAGCAAAGTTATGTCATTTGCAGGAAAATGAGCTCCAATGCACAAAGCTCTGGACTAAGTATAGTGCAGCTTCCTTTGGTGACCAGTCTGTTTCACAGTGGGGCTTCAAGAAGGGTATCTGAAAGGGCACCTTCATCCTTAGACTATGCACAAAGGAGAAGTCTATTGGAGACCCAGTGAGTAGAACACACTCCTGTCTCTTCTGGGTTCCATTTGATTCTCTCCCTGTTGTTTACACTGAATCTGACATGAAGCTGTCACAGGTGTCTCTATGGTTCCCCCCAGTCTGCCATCACTCAGACCACAAACCCCAGACACAACCCTCTCAGCCTAGCCACTCTGCCTCCTGAAAATCTCTCCTTCTGTCTTCCTTTCTACATTTCTCTTTTCTTTACTTCTAACATCTAGATTACAGATTTTCCTTGTGTGTGTGTGTGTGTGTGTGTGTGTGTGTGTGTGTGTGTGATCACCACATATGTGTGCATGCATTCTCATTGCAAACACGTGCACATGCATGTGGAGGCCAGAACTTAACCTCAAATGTCTTCTCTAACATCCTTTGTCTTACTTTTCTGAGACATGGTCTCTCACTGAACCTGGAGCTTCTGGACTCAGCTGGAAAGGCCTCCCAGAACATCCTAGGGAGATTTCTGACTTCATCTTACCAACACTAGGAGTCTAGACACTTGCTGCCGCATCCTGCTTTTACCCTGATGCTGAGGACCTGAACTCAGATCCTCATGCTTGCATAGCAAGCACTTTGCCCACGGAGTATCCCCAGTCCTAGAGTCTACTGCTTGTTTTGATCTGACCCCATCTCAACCCCACAGCCCCAATGCACAAGTTGCATGCTCTGAGAAGCCAGACCCACCATTCCTAACCTGAGTGGCTCCCTGGGGCTGCAGAAAAATCTAAGCTCTTAATGAATGAGACATGACCCTTTCTAATTTTGTATAATTCTCCTTAAACACAACATCATGGTACATTAAGCATTCTATCTTAATTCAAGGCCTGGGTCGTTCATTGGCTTAACGGAAGCCTTCCTTCAAGAATACAGCCTTTATTATGAATTCCCAGTCATTTTTCTTATATAATCCCTGCTCTGAACATTGTCTATAATTTCCAATTTCAGTCTTTAAAATAAGGGAGAACTCAAGCAGGGGCAAGTATTTTTAAACATATATGACTCTCTCCAGGCTTTTAAAATCATCCCTCCCACACCCATTTCAGGGAGTATTTTTAGCAACTTCCATTTACAGAACAAGCTTTTCCAAAGAACTAAACTTAGTTTTCATGGAAACAAGTCTTGCTTTTGGCACGCCTGTGTCATCAGCTTCTGTAAACTGTTTAATTACAACAGCAAGCACAGCTGATCTGGGAGGCAGGATGCCTGGCCGGCAGCAGAGGGACAGCACTGGCGGACAGCCATGCTCTGTCATCCCTGGATAAGGTAGCCAGAACACAGGAATCCTTGCTGGCACAGCTGCCCTTCTACCTAGCCTCAGGATCCCCCTGTCCAGATGACCCAAGGCTCCCCTCTCATTGTCCAAAGCTTCCGTCTAACTCTGCTTTACCCCAGTCCTTCACTAGGACAGCTTTTGTCTTTTTTTTTTTTTTTTTTTTTTTTTTTACTTTTTAAAATCATTCTTTGTACATGCGTACTGTTTTTTCTTTACTCTGGAGAGTTACACACACACACACACACACACACACACACACACACAAACACAGTGCATTGCGGTTATATTCTCCTCCATTACTCTCCTGTATCTTGGTGTGATGGTTTGTATGTGGCACTATTAGACGGTGTGGCTTTGTTGTAGTAGGTACATCACTGTGGGTGAGGGCTTTAAGGCCCCCATCCTAGCTGCCTGGAAGTCAGTATACTGCTAGCAGCCTTCAGATGAAGATGTAGAACTCTCAGTTCCTCCTGCACCATGCCTACCTGGATGCTGCCATGCTCCCAACTTGGTTATGGACTGAAACTCTGAACCTGTAAGCCAGCCCCAATTAAATGTTGTCCTTTTAAGTGTTTCCCTAGTCATGGTGTCTGTTCACAGCAGTAAAACCCTAACTAAGATGCTTGGTATCTCCCTTCCTTTTCCCCTTCTTCCACCTAGTGCACTCCCTATTCCAACCTGCTCCCGTGGCTACACCTCTGGAGAAAGTGACACACCCTCCTCCAACATCCATTAACAGCCATCAACTCCTCAGGAACAGTTGGCACCTCATGACCACCACTTCCATCCACAGTAGCAAAGAGCAGCCAGTGCTCTTACCCACTGAGCCATTTATCCAGCCCCGTTCTTTTTATTAATTCTATTTTTCAATTTATAAAGTAGTAGAATTTTGTATATTTTGATCACCCCAACTATTCCAGGGGACCTAAGAGAATTTATTTTCAAGTTTACTTCTATCATTCTGACTGTCCCCCCATGCTATCAAAATATCAGTCTTAAGACCAAAACAGGGCTGAGGAGAGAGCTCAGTGGTAGATTGTTTGCCATGGAAACGTGAGTATCTGAGCTTAATTCCTAGGACCTACATACAACAACAACAACATAAAACAACAAGCTGGGTGTGTTGGCACATCACTGTCATCCCAACACTGGTGAGGTAGTAACTGGAAGGTCCCTGGGGACCAGTCACCCTAACCTACTCATCCAGAACTAGACCAGTGAGAAACTTGTTTCCAAAAAGCAAGGCAAATGGCATCTGCAGAATGATGCCTGAGATTGGCCTCTGATCTGTGTATGCATGTACCTGCACATGCATCTGAACACACACACACACACACACACACACACACATGCATACAAAGATTTACCTGTCACATGTTTTAAAAATCTCAGGTGAGGATTAATTGACATAGTGCCACGTGGTTGAATAGCTTTCTGGAACAATGGCAGATTCTGCCTCTACTCTTGTCTAAAGCATGAGGGTCATTGGCCCTATCCATGGTGACCCTTGAGTCCCTGTATCTCTCCAAGGCTGCTCTGGGGGCCACTGCTTCTGTGCTTACTGGTTTTTCTAGAAGCTTCTACAGAATTACCTAGCCCAAACAGGAACTGAGTTGTCTCCTTCCGACCCGACTCTCCCACACTCCAAACTCACTTCACAGACTGGCTGGCTCACTTCTCATTTCTTTCCAAAATTAAAATGTTCCCTGGATGTGCAACTGGAGGAAGGAAGGAATGGAGCGAGAAGGGGAACGTTTGGAAGGAGGGAGGAGAGAAGAAAACTGCATAGACTAAGTAGCTTTCCATGCTGGGCACTTTTAATTTTTATCTTATTTTTTGGTAGACTTTTCTAAGTGTTGGTCTTGTGTTAGCTAATTCCCAGTGGCAGGTGCTTTTAACAGCCGTGTGATGTAAAATTGACGTTGGGCAATAGCGATTCCTGGAAGCACTCTGAGCACTTTGGCTCCAGAGGCCCAGGAGCGAGAGCTTCATGGAAGCAGGAGCCAATGGTTTCTGGTGATCCAAGGGCACAAACGGCAGGGGCCAGTGCCACTCAGCACCTCAGGTCCTGCCCTCCGGAAGCTGGGAAGTGGTTCTATTGGTTCTCTTAGTTCTGATGCTGACATTGCTAATTGACCGGTTATCCTGGTGTCAAAACACCTAGTCACGGTGCTTTTTAGATGTTCTAGTCTTGGGAAGGCAAGCTTTCCATAGAAACAGCAGAGCTAGCTTCTCTTTCAAAACTGCTAAAGCAGACGTGAAGGGAACCATTGAATTTTCTACAGGCACCTCGCATAAGTTCCCAAAGGCCTTCCTAGAAGGCACTTTCTATGGACCTCTCCTCATCCAGACAACAGCCCTAGCTTCTCCTGTTTCTGACCCCCTTGTATGGAATAGGCATCTGAAATTCCCATCACCTTCAACGTTTTACCCTATAGCAGAGAAGGCTGCCAGAAGCAGGGTGTATGAGAGGACAGTTTGTTTCCTCAAGGGTGTGAATGGGATTCCAACTCTGTTGGGGTCTATAGTGTGAAGGTGTCTGCACTGTCAATTGTTGATTGTTGTACCAGCAGAGGGCTAAGTACTGGCTAGCTTTTGGTATTGTTGTTCTTACCGCCTATCACCTGGTTTTCTATTTCGTAAACACTTGCTGATTGGCTTAATAAAAATCCAACAGCCAATAGCGAGGCAGGAATTGGGGGCCGAACTTTCGGGCAGAGAAAGGGTGTCTGGGAGAAGAATTAAGAAGTGGGAGATTTGCCAGTTGGACAGGGAAGTGGTCTGATGTGAACAGGAACAGAGGTAAAACAAACTAGTGATGTGATGGGGCCGTAGGCTAGTTATTCAGGTTAAATTTAGATCGAGTTAACTGAGCGTCTGCCCAGCTGAAGGCCTTACCTATAATAAATATTAATAAGTCTCTGTCATTATTTAACTTCTGGCAGATCCAGAAAGTCCCGCTATACAACTCCAATAGGTGGACTGACCTCTCCAGCCTGCAAGGGAGGATCAGACATCTCAGTCTGCCCAGCTGTGCCTTCCTCTGTCGGGGAGGTCAGACCATTGGAGAAAAGATTGAGTGACAGGGAGCTCATGGATCAATTAATAAGCTAGACAGACCATTTGAAGATAGGTCAGTTGATCTGGACAGTCCTGATTTGTCTCCATAGACCTGTAGGTTTTGGGACGACTTCATGTAAATGAGTCTTTGCTGTTCTGAACTTCACATTGCTTCACATTCACATTCATATACACAAAATGAACATGTTACTTCTGGAATCCTAAAACCCTCTTTCTTGTTGGGGGCCCTGGCAGTAGGAAAAGGAAGAAAGCAGGAGATGAGGGTGAAATTAGGTTTTCCTTAGCCCTTCCGGATTGTGTGGGAGTTCAGCCCTGTGACATGCAGCAGGGTGGGAGTTGGATGTCCCTGGGGGCTGAAGGGAGGAAAAGTCAGTGGTGGAAAAAAAATTCTCCATGTGGCATTTCTCTGATCAGGAAGCACAGACCTTCCAACATTACTGACTGCATTGATTCCCAGCCTTCCTGAGATACATTTTTTTCCAAATGAGTTCGGGAAGAAAGATCCTGCAGCTGAGAAGGCTCCGATCCAGCAGGAATTCTCAGCCTGGACTCAGTTTTGAGAGCTCCACCATTTACAGTCTCTTTCCTTCTCAGGGACTGGGTATCAGTCAACACTGATAGATACGGGATGGAGATGGATATTGGAGAGTACCAGGACTGGAGGATGCCCCTAAGGAGGCAGGAGACTTCTCTCTCTCCTGCAGCTCAGTCGTGAGGCTAGCTCATGCTGTGATACTGAACAAACTGCAGTTCCTCTGGGACCTTCAGTTTTTCCCATCTGGGAAGCATGAGTGGTGGGAGTCCCCCAAGGGACCATCTGAGTGTGGTATATAGGTTATTAAGGGACTGAATTGACATCATGTTTCTACTCTGTCAAGGAAAACTGAGTGCCAAGTTCATAATGGGTGTGCCATCCCACCAGTGAAGTGAGTGCTGGCCCAGTACCAAGGGCTTTTCACAAATGAGGAAACTGGTCTGTAGTCATGTCGGACTTCATTAATGAGTCAATAGATCAGGGAGGGGCTAGAGGCTCTGCTTTCCTCACAGCTCACAGTCACTGCTGCTGCTGGTCCACAAGCTACATTTGTGCGGCCAGGGTTTAAGCGGGCAGATGTTTCAGAGGATGAAATCCTACCTTTCCTATATCTTGTTAATGAAAAACCCTTGCTCTCACCTCAAAGAAAATAAAAGATGGCTTTTTCTAATGCCACATATAAGTGACCAGGGACACAGATTCTGTTAACCTCAAATTCCATGGTCCATCATGGTGACTGTTCCATGAAGTTTCTATAACAATAGAACAAAGAAAGTCATAAATCAAGGCACTTTTCAAATGGGTTGATAGGAGGTGGGACATAGGCCAGTTGGTAGAATGCTTGATTAATATACATCAAAACCTGACTTTCATCCTTAGACTGTGAAAAACTAAGTATAGTACCAGCACACTGGAGGTAAAGACAGGATGATCAGAAGCTCAAGGTCATCTTTCACTATATGCAGAGTTTAAGACCAGCTTAGGATACATGAGGTCCTGTCTAAAATAGGTTAATAAAGTAAAACAAAATAGAGTTGATGGGAACAATTCTATGTGTGTTGGGGACCTCTGCAATAGTCCTCAGATGCCATCTGATGACCTTGTTAGCCCTCAGATTGACAGAAACTAGGGGTATCTTACACATTCCTAGGGGATTTAGAATCACAAGGCTTTTAGGTCACACATAGAGATGGACAGGGAATGGCTCTTCTGAATGCTTTTAAAGAGATCCCAAGATAGCTCAACTCCAGACCTGCAATTTCCCAATTCCCTGAGATCGGGCAAGTTCTAATCAGTCCATTGACCCTGTAGAAACTTCAACATCAGTGTGGCTTTTTTTCTCGCCACTTCAGTTCACATTCTCGAGTTTGTCATCTTCCCTGCATTGTCCTCAAGTAGCGGTGTCAGCCACAGAAGGCAGCAGTGTTTGTGTCTCTGTCCCCGGGGTCGGGCTGACATCATTTTTCTTCCCATCTCCATAGCCTACTCAGAGCTGAGCACAGAGAAGTTGCTCAGAGACTCTTGTCTCTCTGAAGGGAAGACTAGTGCAGCAAGGGACACACCGAGTTAAAATAAAGAAAAAAGAGATCACTCCAAAGCAGAGCAACCCAAATGATCAGACCCCTTCCCCAACAGCCTCCTCAGCACCAGAGCCGAGCACAGGGCCAGTGTCCTTAGTGTGGGAATGTGTCACACAGCCCTAATCTTTCCTGGGTTTTTCTTCTGATGAAAAACAAAAAGCTAAGTGAGGAGAGACTCTGTGGGAAGAGCTAGGGGAGAGCAGGAAGCAAGCCAGAGCCCTGCTGTCAGCTGGGTCCTCTTACAGGTGGGGACAGTATAAGAAGGAACTGCGTACTGTTCTGCTGCCCTCTGATGAAGCCATTTCCCAAAGGGAATGACCATTGTGAAGCCATGCTGGGACGAAACAGCCAATTTCTATGTGGTGTGGCTAGAGAAGGAGGGAAGGGTGAGATGACTTAGGAGTGACAGGTGGAAACTGGAGATGTGAGCATGACTCTGTGCTCAGCTTCATGTAGAAACAGATAGAGAGGCAAAGAGAGGTTATCCATGGTGTAGACACATCTATTCCTTTCTCTGTCAGCCAAAAGGCCTAGAAGCAGCACAGTCACACAGTCTGTGCCTGGATCTTGTTTTCTAATGCTGTGCTCAACAAGAAGAACAGGAGCTTCCCAAGGAAATGACTGGCTCCAGGACCAGCAGAGAATAGAACAGCTTGTCCTAGGGCATCTAGTGTTAGATAAGAAAGTGCTGGCACACACATACACACACACACACACACACACACACACACACAAACAGACACACAAATACAGGCATACATATATAAACATGTATATATACACACATAATAAACATGTATATACATATATATACAATGCACATATATAACCATATGTATATACCTACACACATAAATAAACATATGTACATACAAACACACAATGCATGCATACACATACATGCATATACATACCTATATCACCACACACAAATGTACACATAGGCACATAATACATATACAAATACTCATATACATGCACATAAATAAACATATGTACAGACACATATGCATAGATATACACACATTTACAAAAATAGATATGAAAAATACACACATACAAACATATACACATGTAAACCACACAAATACATATACACATTCATACATATGATACATATGTACACATTTATACATATACATATAAACATGCCTATGTTTATGGGTGCATATGCATACATGCATGCGTATACATGTGCATACATACCTTTCTACACACACTTACTATAAAAGAGGCTTTTTCAGAAGCACATAGGAACAAACTAAGAGTTCCTAATCTGAAATGTGAAGTTCCTCAGCTGCATTGACCAGCTCCAAGTATAAAGTGTGTATCCACAGTCCACACTGGCAGAGCTAAGTGATTAATGAAGAGAGTCTGCACTTCGAGAAAGTGAACCATAGTTCCCTGTTCTTCAGTATGGGTTTGCTTGTGCAGTGAGGTCTTTCTGGGAGTAGAACACAGGGAAAACAACAGAAAAATATCAGCAGACAATCCACGGGGCCAGTTTACAAACCTGACCAGCGAGCTTCAGAATTTTCAAGGTCATGAGAACAAAGGAGTCTGAGATGCGGTCACAAGGAGCTCCAGAACACAAGACAGGATACAACACCATAGATGGGGTCCAGAGACAGAGTGAGGACTGGGGCCAAGGAGGAAGCCCACCGAGATTGCTGGTTTCCCCAAAGAACGCTGGTTCACCCGTGGCAGTCACACCACACTGATGGAGGAGGGCACCACCACTGGAAAGCTGTGAACACTGCACTGAGGTCTTGGCTTTTGTGTCTATCTAAATCTCTCCTGACACAGAGTGGAAATTAAGGCAGCAGCAGCAGCAATGATGGTGTGAGGGGCAGCTCAGACATGTTCCCAGTGGGACTGCACTATGTGCTGGGGAAGCCATGCTCCTCTCTCCTCTCTCTCTCTCTCTCTCTCTCTCTCTCTCTCTCTCTCTCTCTCTCTCTCTCAGAGCTTTGGGAATTAATCATGCATAATGAATCAACTTAAAATTAGACCAAGCATTTTGGTAACAGCTGGTCCCCCAACTCCCCAGAATCTATAATATGTAATTTATTTTGACAGGTTTCTCATGGAAGTGCCGGTGGGAGGGTGGTACAAAAGAAGTGCTCAGCCTTTACAAAGGGTCTGCTGGACCCCCAGCTAGGGGGTCAGTTTGGAGGCGCTAGGTCTACCCCCAGTTTTTGCATCCTTATCCTAGCTATCTCTTGCTTCCTATCTGTGGAGGGAATATGTGACTGCCTTTGCCAAGCAGTGGACAGGTGCTGATGCTAGCTACCCACTCATGGCAGCCTCCTCCTCATCCAGCGGATCTTGAGTGTTGTTCTTACAGTGAGATGGGTGCTAACACAGGACCAATAGAAGCCAACAGCAGCATCAGGCTGGAACAGCTTCTGAGGATCAGGGACAATAGCCAGACCTGGGAAGACATCATTATGCACTCAGTCAAGAGTTTCACAAGACCTAGAGATGGACTCCAGAAAACTCAACATGGGCTTGCAGAGGACATGAATTCTGCTCTTTGGGCACATGGATGTAGAAGAAGCTTTGAGCTCTACATGAGAACACAGCTGGCCAATGATTTGACCTCAGCCTCCTAGGGCCTTGAGCTTTGGAACTAGCCATAGCAAGCCTAGGGATTTTATCCACGACATAGGGGCCTGTCTTGGTGGCCAGAGAATGAATTTCTTGGAAGCAGTTTTTCTTTTGTCCTTTACAAACATAAGAGGAAAGAAAATGAAGCATTTTCCCTTAAGTAGAATCCTTTGCCAACACCATAGTTTGTTGTAGGGGACAGAAATCCTAAGAAGTTTCATTTCATAACTACAAAGTCACTCCAAGCCCATGCTCCTGCCTGGGTTCCCATGTCTCCTGAGACACATGGTGGAGCGTGTGTGTTGACTGAGGTATCACTAGTCCCACGTTGGGTTCTCATAGCATTGCCCGAGCCTGGGAGATGCAGTCCCTTGGCATCCTGGTCCCTGGTGCTTATTGCTGCACCCAGCACCACTCAGCCCACTCCATGCTAACCTGGAAGTGGGCAGCACAGCTCTGAACTTTCCCCTTTGTGAACCAATCATCTGTACCTGTGTCATCAAATGACTCCACTCAAGTAGGGAAGTGAAAAAGAACCCTGCTTGGTATCATGACAAAATAAAATCTTCTCTTTGACCTCCTTGTCCACGCATGTATTCCCGATAGGCAGTAATGCCCAGGGGAGAGCAAAGATTAGTTCTTGACGGCTATGGGGATGAATCTTGCCATTTTTATGAATAAAGACCAGTGCACACAGAACGAAGATGGCGGTAGAGTTCATTGTACTAGATGTTCATGGCAAAGGCTGGAGAGAAAGCTCAGTCAGCGATGTGCTTCTTGGTACAAAGTCGAGAGGGTCTCTGGGGTTTCTGACTGCCAGTCTAGCTCCATGTTGGATTCCCCAGAGCCTGTTTTATATTTCTTAAGCAAAGCATAGTAATCTCACACATTGGTAATTCCAGACCTGGGGATGCAGAGGTAAAAATAATCCCTGGCCAGGCTAGCTGGACTGGTAAGCTGCAGCTCACTCAACAGAATTTGGAATCACCTTTGAGATAAGCTTCTGGATGCTCCTATGAAGGAGTTTCTAGAAAGGCTAACACAAGTGGGAGGAGCCATTTAACTATGTGCAGCACCGTTCCATGGGCTGGGGTCCCAGACTGAACAAAAAGTAGAAAGCCAGCTGAGTGGCAGCATTCATCTCTCTCTGACCCCTGACTGTGGAGTCAGAGTGGCCAGCTGCCTCATAGTCCACCCACCCTGCTTTCCCCACCATGATGAACTGACTGTACCTTCAAACTGTGAGCCAAAATAAACCCTTGTCACATTTAGGCTTCTACTGCTGTGATGAAATGCCGTGACCAAAAGCAACTTGGGGAAGAAAAGGTTAATTTTATCCATAGTTCTCAGGTCATATTCTATCACTGAAGTCTAGACAGGAACTCAAAGCAGGAACCTGGAGCCAGGAACCCAGGAACTGAAGCCAAAGCCATGGACGAGTGTCATTTACTGGCTTGCTCCCCATGGCTTGTTCAACCTGCTTTCTTACACAGCTCAGGACAGCTAGCCCAAAAGTGGCACCACCCACATAGGCCTGCCCACAGACCTATCTTGTGGGGGACATTTTCTCACTTGGGTGTCCCTCTTACCAAGTGAATCTAATATGTACTTCTTTTAAATGGGAAGAGCAAGGGGGAGCATTTAAAACACAGTGCAATCAATCTTCCCCTGGACTTTTTTTTTTACATTCTTTCTCAAGCCATAGTACAGCAACTGTACTAGGTCCCTGACTGTCTGAGCTCCCTGTAGGCGGTGGCTGGGACCACTCATAGAAGGCGTTTGATGACTCTGAAGGAAGGGCATGCCTCCAGGTCCATATATTAAAGCCCTGATGAGGGTTCTTGTATCAGTCTAATATTTGGCTTTTGTCCACTTGTCACAAACTAGTCACTTAGAAAGCGGGGCCTCAGCTGAGGAATTGCCGCCATCAGATTGGGCTGTGGACATGTCTGTAGATCATTTTCTTGATTAATGGTTGATGTGAGATAGTCCAGCCCACCGTGGGTAGTGTCATCCCTGGGAAGGTGGTGGTAGATTGTATAAGAAAGCAGGCTGGGCAAGTCTTGGGCATCAAGCCAGTAAGTATTGATCCTCTATGGGCTCTGCTTCCGTTCCTGCCTCCAGATTCCTTCACTGAGTTCCTGCCTTGCTTTCCTGGATGATGGACTACAAAGCCATCAGCTAAGTCCATGCCTTCCCAAATTACTTTTGGTCAGTGTTTTATCACAGCAACAGAAAATAAACTAGAACACTGTCCCAGAAAATAGCGGCTTGAGTGTAGAATAGGAATCAGGAATAAGTACCGGGAGTGGGGTGTACTCACTGCTCTAGGAAACACTCCATTTCTCTGGGTTTCCCCTTTCTTGTCATCTCTGTCTTGATTCCTCAGGTTGTAGTTTAGCATTAGTTTAGAGTGTACTGGCACAAGTGGGAGGGGTGGGGGTTTATCTTGGTTGCTCTTCCTCGGGAGCAATTCACCTGTTTTCTTGAGACAAGGTCTCTCACTAGGTCTTGGCATCCAACAATTTGGGCAGGGTGATTGTCTGATGAGCCCCGGTCAGTGGAGCTTACCTGTGTCCACTCCCCTAGCACTGACATTTCAAGCACACTCCAGTATACCTAGCTTTTCAGGTGGATGTTGGGAACCGAGCCAGGTCCTTATACTTGTGTGGCAAGTACTTTACTAATTGAGCTAGTTCTCTAGTTCTCTAGTTCGTGTGTGTGTGTGTGTGTGTGTGTGTGTGTGTGTGTGCAGGTACTTCTAATATGCATAATCACTGTGAACAGTGTATAGTCCTCTACCAGTGTATGTTACCTGCATCTCTTGATTACATCACTGAGGCACATAGAGTGACCCATGTAGAATATCTCATTTGTTTAAGTACAGTCTATGATGTCTGTGCAATCATGAAACTAGTTCTTGAAGCACACCCATCTTTATGGAGTGCTGGTCCTAATCTGTTGCCTGCAGTTTCCCCAGGACCCATCACCTTACTGGAGCCAGCGATAATCTTTCTATGAATATCTACCTTAAAACAAACAAAATCCTGTATTCCTGAGTAAAAGGCATACAGAGCAAAGTGTGTGAGTTAGGCCATGAGGCACGTGGTACACAGCCTTACTTCACTCACTCAACTCACCAGACCCTGGGGACCTGAAAGACTTGAATGCAAAGCTTGGGATGGAGAGAAGCAAAGCTCTCCACCCTGTCATGCTGTGGTCCATATTGGGACCTGAGGGGGTAGCAACTAGGAGCCCATATGTACCAGGAACTAGACCTGGGAAGGAATGAAGCATCGGAGGAGCTGAGCTCTTCTTCTCAGTGAGATCCTACCCTTCTCAGGGCTGGACCCAGATGGAACCAAAGCACTAGAAACGCCTAGAGCAGAGCAAATGCCTGCCAGGAGCATACTCAGGAGCACATCCACCTCATGTGAGGTTCTCCCAGCTTCTGAGGGGTGTGGGCGAGGGTGGGTATGTTACCTAATATCCATTCCCATTTACCCAAATGGGACATCCTCAGCCCAATCCAAAGCATGGTGGGTAGCTGTGGGAGCTCAGAGTTTATCACCATGACAAAGCTGTCCAGCTTAGCTGAGAAGTAGGAAGGCATTTGGCCTACCAGAGGCATTGCAGAGCTATGCCTGGGAGGAGGGGGAGGAGAGACATGATCTCCCCAAGGGCACAGTCCCCAAAGGCACAAACCTGAGGGGAGCAGATCCAGCCATAGACCATTCTCCTAAACAGGGACTCCTTCTTGCAAAAGACAGTCTACTCCTCTTGTGTGTCAAAAAAGAAGACTTCTACCAGACTGCTAAAAATGAGCAACAGATAAAAATACAGTTCTGGTCCCTGGAGCCACGCATCCTGGCCAGGCTGCAAACAGCCTGCTTTTTTTTTTTTTTTTTTTAAGGCTGAGACTCTTCTCAAGCCCAAACTTGACATTCTCCGCAAGGCACAGTCTGCCCCCAAGTGGTGGATCTCTTGTAAAGACACCCCACTGCCAACTTCCTCAGAAAGCCGGAGTTTTTTTCAGAGGCCCTGAAGGGCTTTGAAAGAAAAATGTTGGTTGGCTTTTCTCATTTCACAGACTTCTTGGTGTAATGTCCTAAGACGAAATATTACTTCTCTCTCTCAGTTGCAGTTGTGTTTGTCTAACACTTCTTGACTTTTCTTTTGTTTGGAAAATCAGAATGACTCACCTTAGCAGACAGAAAAGATTTTAAACCCTAGACAAAAAAGCATATAAGAACAGAGAAGCCCCCACACTGACTCAAATGCTTGCCCTTTGATGGGGTTTTGGGATGGTGATGGTCTCTGTGCCCAAAGTAGCAGCCTAATGTGGGGTTAAAAGACCAGGATGCCTGTAATTGGAGTCATCCCTCTGCCTCTCACTAGGCACATGACCTTGGGGATCTTATTTCAACCCTCAGTTTAAGTGTGAACTCCAAGGCTTGTGTTGGAAGTTTGATCTCCATTGATGTGCCACTAAGAGGCAATGGAACCTTCCTGAGGTGGGGCCTGGAGACTCAGGAATTCGTCTCTCCTTGGAGATAACTAAGAGTGTTCATAGTTACACTGAAACAGACCCCAAGCCCTCTGAGGTTCTCTACTAGTTACAGTTCTTAATGTTGTGACCAAATACCTGACATGATGCAGCCTAAGGTAGAGAGACTTATACTGGCTCATAGGCTCACAGCAGGGACGGGGTGGCAGCTGGCTCCAACCTTCCACACTGGTAGGAACCAGTGGCATGGGTTTTTTTTTTTTTTTTTTTACATCTCAACAGACTATGCAGCAGAGGTAGAAACAAAGATGGAAGCCAAGCCTGGCTGTAAACCTCAAGACCCACCCCATTGCCCTCCAAGACCCACTTTCCCCAGTGAAGCCCTACCTCCTAAAGATCCTACAACCTTTGCAAATGGCACCATCTGCCAGGGCTGGGTGTTCAAACACAAGCCAGTGGGGGACATTCACAGATCCCTTTTTACACTCTCACTGTGGGGTTCTCACCCAGAGCTGAAGCAAGAGTGAGTCAGCACCATACCCCTGACTAAATGAACCACTTTTGACACAGCTTCAGATAGTTCAGTATAGTAACAGAAAACAGACCACTACACCTCCTCTGTCCATAACATGGGGATGCCGTTGAATTTGTTTGGAGTTTCTTGAGTGTTTGGTGAGTTAATGGCCATCAGGGAGTGTGGCCAATGCTTGATACATGGCATGAACTACAGAATCACTAGGGACACGACATCAGGGACATTGGTGTCCTCACTTCTGCTATTGCTGCTCTTCAAGCTAAGGCTAGCCTAGAGTTCACACATATTGGTCCCATGTAGCTACTGGGTCCAAAGCCCTTTCCATCTGGGAGACGGCTCATTTCTAGAACCACCCATGTACAGATGTACCGAAGCCAGGCAACCCCAATCAGGACAGGAACCCTGATGGGGGTCATAGAGAATCAGGATTAAAGAGAGGAAGGTTGCTCCAGAGTTCTTCAACAGGGACAGCAGCTAGCCAGGCAGTGAGAACAAGAAAGTCTAGATGGCCTTGATGAGTCTTGGCTGTTGGTCCCTATCTGCTCTTTCCTGATTCACTTCATCTCTGCCTTCCTTGGCATTGTCCCAAACAGTTTTAGCTGGTCAGAGCCAGTTCTGTTTGCCCCATGCACAAGGACCCTGACTGGTGTAAGAAGACAGACCCAGAAAGAATATGTGGCTTGCTCAGAGTAACACAGCAATCGTGTAGCAAAGCCCAGGGGCTCCTCTTCCTTAGGTTGTCCACTCTGGCCCTGCCACTGGAGAAAGAAGAGGTGTTCCATCATAGGCAAATTCCAGGACATCGGGTGTAAAGGACAGCCACAAATCCCAGCTGCTGTGGGACTAAGACCTGAAACTATCAGACAATAACATCCACGGTTGATGGTTCAAGGGCTCCCCTCAGTGGTCATCTTGCTGACAGCCAAGCTCCTGGAGGACTTTGCAGCTGGTTTCACAGGACTCCTCCCTGTAAGAAGCAGCAGAAGGAACTGTACCATGGCCTCTGCCTTCTGGATAAGGTGGCTTCACTGTTTCTCAGGCCTCTGCATCCTAACCTTTTGTAGCCATTCTGTAAATGACATAGATGATAGATAGATAGATAGATAGATAGATAGATAGATGATAGATAGATATTTAGATAGATAGATAGATAGATAGGTAGATAGATAGATAGATAAATAGATAGATAGATAGATAGATAGATAGATAGATAGATAGATAGATGAGGAAGAAAAAGAGAAGATATATAGGCAGCTAGATAGATGATAGATAGAGATAAATGATAGATAGATGATAGAACCATATATGTATGATAGAACCACCATATATAAAGAGAGAGGTAGACTTAGTGTTTGATGTGCAATATATGATCTGGGAGTTAATATCAGTAATAAATTAGGGGTAAAGAACTTGTGTTTTTCTAAGCAGGGACTAAGGGAAGTGGTACTGCTTGATAAGTTGCTGCCAACAAAACTACCACAACTTTGAATTTATTTTTATTCAATAAATCTTGGTAGTGTGGGAAAGCACAAACATGGTTATGTATGTTTCTGGAATAACATGATCATTGCACTATGGGATCAAAGGGTTAGTGGGACAGTGGGGCAGTAGAGGGAAGAGGAGCCTAGGAGTATATCACGGGGAAAGATCACATATGCTTTGGCTGGAGGTGAATGGGTGGATAGATGGATGGATGATGGAGGGGTAGATGGATGATGGATGGATGGGTAGGTAGATTGGTAGATTGGTGGATGGGTTGATAGGTGGATAAAGGGGTGAGTGGGAAAATAGATGGATAGATACAGAAATATATACAGTATACACACATGGACACATATGTCCTATTTACATATATTTTTAGTATAATACAATGTGTTTGAATGAGGAGCTGGATATTCCATGCATGGAAACTTAATGAAGGAACAACGACAGGAAAATGTTTGTGTTCAGAGAAGTCAAAAGGCACAAGAGATCATGAGAAGAGGAAAGAGTTATCAGGAGAGGCTGGAGGGCCAGAAAGAGAGTGCCCAATCATCAGGGTATGGAGAAGGCTTGGGTGGGGATGGAGAAAAGAGGGATCAGGTTGGACTCCTGTAGGAGCCACATAGGCCCTTTGGACACTCACATTGGCCTCTATGGCTGGGGAAGAGATACAAAGATGGAAATCCATTGGCTGGTATGAGCTCATTCATCCCAGTGACCAAGCCTCAGATACTTCCTGAATAATTCTCATTGCTTGTGGATGCCTGCCTGCTGCTTGCCGTCTTATGTATCCAGTTCCTGAGAATGTTTTTGATTCATTTCCCAGACTTCCTTACAGACCTTTTGGTCTGACTAGTTGGATGTGAACAAAATCAGGATGAACATTTCAGACATAGCCCATCATGAGCCTCCCAGACTTGGGCTGCCCCCTACTGGCTCAGTGGGTGGGGAGGATCCCAAGGACTGTCAGTAGAGAGAAGTCACAAGATGGAAGGAACCTGGGATACTTAATGATTGCATAGATCAAAGAGTACTCAGCATTATCACTGACCTGACATGACATACTAAAGTAGACAAAGTTGTTGAAGTGCTGTGTGTGTTGCAGAAAGTACCCATCTTGATTGTTAATAACGTTGGTTGCTTCCATTTCTGAGCCTTCAGCTCCTTGCAGATTCCTCCCAGTATTCTTTCATCACCAAAGTCTTCTACAAGTCTGCCACCTGCAATCAAAGTTTAACTTTGATCTATAAGTAGTCATGGCCTTAGAGACCATTTCCCAAAACGAAGGTCTCTTAAATGTCACACAGGTATGACAGTGGACTCGGGACTAGAAGCCAGGCCTCAAGTTCTTCCCCTTTGTCCCTTTCTGTGGCTCTGGAATCTATTTTGTGCAGAACACAATAAATCTGGATTCCCTTGACAGAGTGAAATGCACAGAGTCACCTCCAGGCATTGATTTTTCCCAGAGGACCCCCACACCAACCCTGGGGGCTCAGAGTGGGGATCGATGGTGGGCTCTGGCTCTGTGGTTGTAAATTGCAGAATAGGGAAGCAGGCAGAACTGTTCACTGGCAGTAAATTCAGCTTCAGCCAGTAGGCCAGCTTTTCTCCTTTGGTGATTCTACCTCATAGATCAGAGAAAAGGGAGAGAGAGAGAGAGAGAGAGAGAGAGAGAGAGAGAGAGAGAGATCTTGTTTCATCTGCTTACTCTCAATTTCTTAAAGAAACTTTTAATTTTGAAATAACTTTAGAGTCCAGGAAGAGATCCCACTATAGTACAGGGAGCCACACTCTGCCCAGGCTCCCTGATTAACATTTTATACAGTTCAGTTATCAAAGCACAGTTAACACTGGTACTACCATGAACTAAGCTATGGTTTCTGCTGGGACTGAATCAGTTTTCCACTAATATCCCTTCCTGTTTTAACCCAGGATGCAGAGGTCATCGTATCTCCTGCCAATCACTGAGCATTTCTCTCTCTCTCTCTCTCTCTCTCTCTCTCTCTCTCTCTCTCTCTCTCGGCTTGCATCACCATGGCAGTTTGGAAAAGTGCTAGTTTGGAAGAGATCTGGAGTTGTATAAATGGCCTTTCAACTTGAGTTTGTCTATTGAGTGTGGCTGAGGGTTTCTGGAGGAGATTACCAAGCAGAAGTGCCTTCCTCTCTGCGTCACCTTCGGGAGTCCACAGCACTGTATTCATCACTCATGGCTGCCTCCTCGCCTGTGGACAGTGTGACATCTGCTAGCTTCTCCCCTGTAAGATTCAGTAGCCTCCCTGGTCAGCCCCTGCACAGGGGCCTCTGGAAGAAAGGGGAAAGACAGGGTCTTTTGTGATAGTTTGTCTGTCATTCTCACAGATGCTCATGGACAGGAAACAGTAAGCAAAGAGCCAGGCTCAGAACCACCTCTTATAAAAACAACAAACAAACAAAAAACCCAACTGCTTCTTTTCACTGTGTGAATGTGTGTGTACACGTGTGTACTTGTGTGTGCGTGCGTGTGTGTGTGTGTGTGTGTGTGTGTGTACGTGTGTACATGTGTCTGTGTCTGTGTGGAAGTATGTGTACAAAAAGTGCAGGATCCCACGGAGATCAGAGGTATTGGATCCCCTGGAGGTGGAGTTGGAAACTATTGTGAGTCACCTGACATGGGTGCCCGGCACCAAACTTAGGCCTTCTGCGAAACACTATTCAGTTTTAATGCTGGGCCATCTCTCCATCCCCCAACTTGTCTCTTTTTAAGCACTTGGCGGATGCTGAGGATAATGAGAGTCATCTACTTCCTGCTTCACTCTGCAATCAGAGGGAAAAAGGGACAAGATTTCCTGAATCGGGATTCTAGGCTTCTAGACTTCTAAGGGAATCTGGTGTTTGTACCTCTTTGTTCTGTTGGATAAAGCCAACAAGCAAAGAAAAGTGGGCTGTGTAGAGCAGAGGCTGTTGTGTTTGTCACTGGGCAGATGCTGGAGCCAGATATCCAAAAGCTGGGGTGTGTGTGTTGTTTGATTGGTTTGGGGTCCTGGATATGGAACAAAGGGCCTGGGGCATGCTAGGCAGGTATTCTGCCACTGAGCCATGGCCCAAACTTTCTCCAATATGAAACTTTTTCAGTAAGCAGCAACTGGCAGATCAACCCTCCCCATTAAAGAGCAGCTTGTGTTTGGGACTGCAGGTTAGGAGTGCCAGTGCACCTGGGAAGAGGCCATGATGGAGGCTGGATCTGCTAGGTCAAGCTCCAGCACACTTACATATCATATTAGCCACCTGGCCACAGGCAAATAGAGGGAGCCCGTCTGCTTCTGGAATAATGTTCTCAGCTTTGGTTGTGTTAGAATCTCCTAGGGAGCATTACATGCACTGATTCCCTAAGTGCTGCCCTGGAAAACGATAACTTCATTTGTGTTCAGGGGACCAGGAATGTAGCAGTTTTTCAAAGCTCCCTTCATGAGTGTTCTGTTGTTCTAACATTGCAAACTAGTACACTCCTTAGAGTGTGGTCCTCCCACCCGAAGGACTCCTCAGAGTGTGATCCCCCTGCCAGCCTCCAAGGCAGTGGAAGAAACCTGGAGCTGCCCCACCCTGCTCTTGTGCCTAGCATGCATTTGAAGAAGCTATAGGTTAGGAAGGGTAAGCAAGCTGCCCAAGATCACACAGCATGAAAGGCCATCTGCGAGGGAGAGCCCCATGGCCTCCTGGTCCCTTCTAACTCTGAACCAGTTTCCTGTCCTGGAATTTGTATTTGCCTTCTGCCTTTTCCCTTTTGGTTCTTTAGTTTTGTTTTAAATATTATTTGTGGTGTGTGTGTATGTGCATGTGTGTGTGTGTGTGTGTGTGTGTATGTGTGTGTGTGTATGGTGTGTGTGTGTAGATAGTGTGTGTGTGTGTGTGTGTGTGTGTGTGTGTGGTGTATGTGGTGTGAGTGGTATGTGTGTGGTGTGTATGTGTGCATGTGTATATGTGTGTGGTGTGTGTGTGCATGTATGTAGTGTGTAGGTGTGGTATGTGTGTGCACATGTGTGTGCACGTATATGTGTGTGTATGTGAGTGGTGTGTATGTGTGGTATGTATGTGTGCATGTGTGTGCATGTATGTAGTGTGTATGTGTGGTATTTGTGTGCACATGTGTGTGTGTGTGTGTGTGTGTGTGTGTGTGTGTTAAGGGCAAGGGGATCTGTAGTCACATGCAAACTTTGTAGAATCGGTTCTCTCTCTTTACCTTTATGTGGGTTCTGTGAACCAGACTCAGCTTGTCTGGGCTTCATGACCCGCTCCTTTACCCACTGACCCATCCCACCACTGCTGTTCTCTTTTTTATCAGACAAACCTGAATAAATTTTTACTGAAAGTGAAAAACTAATGGGATGGTGAGGTCTAACCTCATGAAGGACTGCAGATCAACAGGACCTCCCTATCCTGAGGGCTTCCTGAGCCAGACCTGATATGGCTGGCTACCTGCCTGGCTCTGCTGTGCTATCAACGAGGTGAAAATAAGTCCAATGGCCCTGGAAAACCATCATGGGCGGGCCATGCTGAACCTCCCGGTGTGACTTCCCTCAAAGTTGACTAGAATAAGATTTTCAGATCCTGTCTTCCTTCTTCAACTATCTCCAGGTATCAGCATCCACAGTGGGTGATGGTAGTGTCACTTCCTGCACAGACAGCCTGTCACTTGCATAATATGGTGGTCATCTTGAGGGCTGTTCAGATGGATCTCAGGGCAGAAGTCTCTGGATCACTGTTTGGGACCAGGACCAAGTCTCCATCTTCCAGACATTCCCAGGGCCAGACAAGGAGGGGATACAGCAAGGCACTGAAGTAGCTTCTGCCCCAGGCCACCCCATGCACCCAGAGGACAAGGATGCGAACTACCCAGTGCTTCCCCTGGGCCAGCCCAGCACGCTCACCTGAGCACCACACCCACTTTCAGTTGCAGACATCCACTTGAGGGATGGAAGCAAGGTCCTCAGATCACGAGCACTGGCAACACACCCTGCATCTAAGTAAGCTCCCAGCCACCTTTTTCTCACTAGAGTTTGAGAAGTATGGCCTAAATCCTGGGTGTCCATCAAGGCTTGGCAGCTTCATGTTCACCTGAAGGGTTATTAGAAAGACAAATTCACAAGACAAACTGCTCCCACTGAATCAGAAGTTAGTAGAATGTAGCAACCTGTCTTATCCAGGCTTCCAGGAGCGACACCTACTTGGAGCACTTCCTTCTGCCTCCACAGAGACTGGGGAATTTACTGCACCCCACAACTGTCAATAAGATGCGCATTCTGGGAAGCAGCCTACCAGAGAGTCAGGAAGACCAGTCTGAGAGGGCCGTCCTGCGTACAGGGACACTCCGGCCCTTATTGGGAAGACGGGCATCTTGGAGTAATGCTGAAACCCACAGCGTCACTCAAGAAACGGGGAAGACCAGAAACTGGGAGAATAGTCAGGCTCAGAACACTCTCTGGCTCCTTCCAAGGTCCAGCATCCTGGAAGGCACCAATACTCGGAGATGTGACCGGTGCTGAGCCTCCTTGCATCCAGCATGTTTCCAAAGTCTGGGTGTGCTGCCAGATGGCAGGAAACCTCTAGAAGGGCCAAGTGACTATATTCTTCAAGAGTACACGTCTTGGCATGGAACCATTCTACAGCGACCAGTCCTCTTTTAAGACCCATGTGTGCATGTGTGCCCACATCAGTAAAGAAGACCCAGGCTCCAGGTTTAATTACTTAATTGTGCACACACTGAGATACCAACACCTAGGAAGCTGGTAACTGTACTGGCAAACCAGGATCTTATCAGTAGACATCTTTGTATGCTACCAAATGCACAGGGGGTCACAAAGTAGACTCCCAAGCCTACCTGGCAGCAAGCATGACCCTTCTTTAGGTTCCCTTCCCATCTCAGAGACTCATTGGCATGGCTTTTGGCTGAGACCACCACAAATTAGAAGGACTAGTCTTGAGGAGGCCTATGCAGACAGATAACAATCCTCAGGGTTGTCCCTGGCCATCCTGATTTGATTGATTGACCACTAGAGCACTGTTACCATCGATGGAATCACAAGCACGTGTCCCTGCAGCCAATAGAGGTGAGCTCAGCTTCCTCCTGCCTTCTGGTGGTTCCTTGTCCTCTTTCAGAGTCTGCTCATCTAGGGACCATATCTATTGTTAAGCCCTAAAGCACAGAACTTCCTGTTCCAGATCAGCTAGTACTCTGGCATCTCAGTGTTGCCATAACAACTGGCCAGAACCAGAGTAGATTTAAAAGGCAGTGAATTACTTCCTGAGGCTAGAATTCTGAAGTCAGGGTGTCACCAGGACTGTGTTCCCTCTCAAGGTTCGCAAATGGTTCCAATCTTTTAACATTCCTATGGCACTGTCACCTACAAAGTTCATGCTTCAGAGTTCACAATGGAGTTACTTTTTAAAAATCGCATCATGTTAGTCTACAACTTTGTCTTAAGCCATAATCGTGGATATTTTCAGCTCTATGTACCCCAAGGGTTCCATGCTGGACAGACCTACTAGGAGAAAAAAAATGTTTACTCTCTCTTCCTGGTGGTCCAGAAAATTCAAGCTTTTAGCTTAACTTAGTTACAACTGCAGACAAGGATTCCGTTCTGGGATCCTGCTCCTAGGTCCTGAGGATTGGGATGAGCAAATCTTTGAGGAAGGCACAAGTCACCTCGCAGCTGCTATTGTGTCCCATCAGGTCCCTGGGCATGTGATCAGATGGGATTTGTGCTCCCTTTGTGGTTCAGACCTTGCTGCTACCCTGCGGTCTCTGTCACTCTCCCCTCTTAATCCAGCAAGGTCTTAGAAAGGGAAGGGTGTGTGAAGACTTGTTTATTCAGACCCCATGGCTGTCACGTTGCTCCTTTGAGCACCTCCCGTTTTCAGAACAGGCCCCCATGTCATCATGAGATGAGAATCATTGACTCCTCTGAACAGATGTGGAAACTGAGGCTCAGGTGGCAAGTGGCTTGCTTAATGTCACACAATTAAAAGACATGTCTAGGACTCCAGTCAAGGTCTTTAGAGCTAAGCACAGATTTACTGTTGAGCTCAGTCCCTGTCTGCCTCCGCAAATGGAGAATCCCTCTATGGTAGGGGCCAGGCTCATGACAAGCCCTCTGATTAGAGAAGGACAAACTCTCACAAGTGTGGAGATGGTGGAGCAGCCACTTCCCTTTCTGTGCCCTGCCTTCTATGCCTTTGAAAACATACGGATGAGTTGTCATGAAAATGATATTTCAGGACATAAATATCCTCTGGAGAGCCAGTGCCCTGCCGCTCAACTTGTTAGGGCAATCTTTTGCATTTCTTAGCATCTGCTAGTCAGAATGTTTCAAACCTTGAATAGAGAATGACGTCTAGGTGTAAATCATCAGAAGAACCTGGCCTCGCCTCCTCTGGGCCCTGGGCCGGGCTGCTTCTTGTGTTCACAGCTGCTGAGCCAGTAGTTATTTTAAGTGCTACTTGGTTTAAAGACCTGGTGACAGATCGGTGGCTTTTCTGTATGTGGTGGGTCATTTGTGTGACTGATTCTATGACTCGCACTGCCTGCTGAAGGACAGCTCTGGGCACGTTAAAGCGCTGAGCTCTGAGGTCAGCCGGACGGCAAGCAGTGAGCCGAGCCAATAGAGAGGTCCTGCGTAGGTTGTCTCCTCCCACTGCCTGTCAAGTAGATAGACCTGGACAGCAAGGAAATAAGAGGAAAACTTTGATAGAATTCTGTGGTCTGACGTTACGTCTTGTTCACTGAACGTGGAGTTTGATAACTAACAGCCATTGTCTAAGAGTCCTGCGGACAGTCATAGGCTGCTGTTACGGCTGTAGCTTCCCAGGGCTTTCCAAGGCCATCCTCCCAGGACTGTCCACCTTGATGGCTCAGAGAAGAGGAAGAAGCCATTGCTGCCTCATCCCTGCAGCTCACCTGGATCTGCTGGCGCTGTCAGGAGCTTGACTTTCCTTTGGCACTCGATGGGGACAGGCTTGTGTTTGTCACTGGCTGGCAGCATTTGTTGGTGAGCTGGGTGTGCCCACGTGTCCCTGTTTATGAGGTGCTGTCCTGGACTGTGGACACTGGACAGAAGATACTCTCTTGCTCCATTCATGGGAATGAACTTGTCTACATCTGTTACACACTGTTCTCAATGTTTCCATCCCCTGGTAATTGATCATGTCTGTGGGCTGTGACCAAGAGCCTCTCATTCCATCTTTACCCTAGAATGGCAGCAAAATGAGAGGAGCCATATTGGCCAAGGTCCTAAGGAATCTGTTTTTTGTTTTTTGTTTTCTGTTTTTTTGTTTTTTGTTTTTGTTTTTCAGTTAGACTTGGTGGCCTGTCTTCCACCTGTTCCTCTTAGAGAGATGTTTCTGTGACCCATAGCAGGGTCCTGTGCTCTACCTCCCACAGGTGCTGAGGATGAGCTGTCTATTTTAGTCTTTTGTCCTGTGTCTAGATCTCTCTCTGTCTCTCTGTCTCTGTCTCTGTCTCTCTCTGTCTCTCTCTCTCTCTCTCTCTCTCTCTCTCTCTCTCTCACACACACACACACACACACACACACACACACACAGCACCCCAGCCCCACAGAAACTACCAAGGCTCTAAATGGGAGGAGACTCTAAAAATCCAGCACCCATTGGATTTGATGAGTAGGAAAAGATACCCTGTGTTAAGTTGAAAAGTACTCTTGGGGGGTTTAAAATGTCAGACTTACAATGCCATGCTTCATCCAAGAGAAAAGATAAATTGTGGAGACTGTACATCATGAAATATTATACAACAGCAGAACCCATCAGATTAAAATTGCATGTATTGATTCAGAAAGTCTATAAATGATATTGAATGAACAATCCACCATATTGTGTGGAAGAATGCATACAGTTTGATGGCACAATGAAAACTTAAAACCTAAACACAGAGGGCCTTGCTTCACATGTCTAGACTGAGTACAAGGCTTGAAGCAGAGGATTTTCAAACTCTGTGCCGAGGCTGTGAGGCAGTGTTGGGTGTCCTAAAGGACAGGACCTTAGGGATGGGGTTGCTGTCCTCCTCTCGATGTCAGGCAAACGTGTCTCTCAAAGGGAATTCTTTGGCTCTGTTCAGCCCCAGCTCTCCTTCTGTGTCCTTGGGCAAGCATCCTATCTCAGGAGAGCATTTCTACTACAGAATGCGGTGACAGCTGCCACTGGTTAATGATGAAAACTGGCCCAATAAGAACCAAGAAGAGCACCCAATGCAAGGTGCCTGCCAAAGTCATGTGTTGTGTCAGGTTCATACTTCTTGGTGTCTGGTGCACTAGTCAGAACTACTCAACATAGATGACAGCATCCAAAATAGTCAAGAGTTAGAATGAGGGTCTCCAAAGGATCACAGTGTTTACTTGGGAATGGCAGAACACGGCACAGAGAGCCCATAGGTCATAGTAAAACACGGGTTTCTTCAGAACACTTGAAACAAGTTCATATAAACAAAAGTTAGGAGCCTTGCCTCTCGAGTTCTGAAACAGTTACAATGATAAATACCTAGGAACTGAACCCAGGTCCTCTGCAAGAGCAGACATGTTCTTAGCCACTGAGCCATCTCCCCAGCTCTGGAGGAAGCTCACGTTTCTTTCCCAGTGTGTAATAAATGACTTCTAGGCATTGGACATGTGCTATTGGTCTGGAGAAGGCCAGATTCTACAAATCATGGAATAATTCAGTGTCTTTAAGCACCTGAAACCAGGGTGCCTAGCAACCTGGGACAGGGCTGGCGTATCAAACCTCAGGTGGGAGATGTCCAAGCTCTGGAAGACAAAATGTCCCCCCTTCTCTAGCTTTCCTTCCATTCAGATTTCAAGGGATAGGTGGATTTAATTGAATCAGATTAGAAAATGAATCAAATTCCTTATGTGTTCCTACCCACAGAGTTATCTGTCCATCCCCTGCATGATTCCAACCTGAATGGAGGAAGAGCTGAAGGGCCCTGTGGTCCAGAAGCCCCAAGGAGACCTAGACCATTGCCCCCCCCCCAGGCCTATTCTCCTCCCCTGCCACTCCCATGCTTGCACATACCGCTCCAGCCGTCTGGGCTTGCCTCCTTCATGCTCCTTAGGCAGGCAAAGTAGGTACTGTCTCTAGTGCCCAGTGTTGCTATGCCATCTTCCTGTACTGCTGTTTCCTACATGAAAGTGTGGTTTCCTACCTTTTATATCTTTACCCAAATGCCACCTTCTCCACGTGTTTGCCTCCACTGACCCCTCTAACGTGGCCTCTCCCCTTCTGCTTCTCAGCCCTTTGCCGCTCAGTTCGTATCTTAGCTTCTTCATGAGAAAGGAGCTGGTTTCCTCTTTTCTTATGTATGGGCTTCAGGAGTATGTATGGTGCTTTATATGGAAATGGTGCTGAACAGAGTAGATAACTGCTTTCTGGATAGTGAAACGGCTGAGGGAAGACCCTTGGACACACTTGAAGGCGCCTGCAACTCTCACCTGGCAGCTTCCACACAACCACTGCTTCAGACCAGGGAGCTTCAAGAGAGATGAGAGAGGAGGGTGTGGTGATCCCATGTCCCCAGGCCTCCTCAAGGGCCCCAATAAGGCAGGCAGGGGTTCTTCTAGTCCCTGAATACTATAGACAGACACCTAAGAAATAGAGAAAGCTCAAGTCTAGGAAGGTCTTAGAACCCTTTGTGCCTAGTAGATAGATAGACATGTAATAGATAGGTAAACAGGTAGATAGAATAGATGGTAGATAGATGGGTAGATAGATAGATAGTAAGTAGATAGATGGGTAGATAGTAGATAGATGGATGGATAGATAGATAGATAGATAGATAGATAGATAATACATAAATATTTATCTTAAGGCTTTACCTCATACAATTAATAAGGATGACAAGTCATAATATCTATGGTGACAATTAGCAAGATGGTAACCAAAAAGAGACAAGAGTATAGTTCCTATTTAAGCTCAAAGGCCCAGGAGTCAGGAAGGCTGGTGGATAAATCTAATCTGATGGCAGAAGACAAGAGTGTGAGGGGGAGCCGATGTTTCCTTTCTAGAGCAATGTCCCCATTATAAAGTGGTCACATAAGAGACACTGTCTCTCACCCATGTAAATAGAACTTTCTACTTAATTCAGAACTTTAAATGATTTGGTGATTTCTACCTACATAGAAGAGGACTATCTGCTTTACAAAATACATGAATTAAGATGTCAATTTCATGGAAAAACTTTGCCATAGACATAAACAGAATAGTGTTTTACCAAGCAAACATACAAAAGTAACTACCGCAAGAGTTACAGTAAACAGCACAACTCCCAACTCTGCCATACTCTAAGTGTCCCAGGGATATGATTTCATTTCTCTGAGTCTCAAGTTTCTTCCTCACTGAATGCGGGCATCCTTGGTTGCTTTTTGACACCCATGCTTGGCTCTGTACTCTGCTCTGGAAATTCTTAATAAAATTTAAGATAATTTATTAATAATATTAATAAGTGCCCCTGACTATGGTTTTGTGGGTGGACCTGAGCGGAGATGACATTCTCAACTTCTTGGCTAAGTGCTTGAGAATATGGAAGGAGATGTCACAGAAACCATCCTGCTCCATGCCTAGTACACAGCACTTGGTCATGCCATAGTTTCATCATGATTATAACACCAAGCTGTTCCTACTCAGGCTGGGACTTCAAAGCCAGAAGGACCAGCGGGATGTAGAATTGGCTCTAGAGGAGTTGATGGTCCAGGTAGAGCTTAGTGCAGCTAAACAGAAAGTCAAGAAGCATATGCTGTTCTAATTTCATTTCTGTTCCTGTACAAAAATATTCAGGAAAAAAAAAGCAGCTTGGGGGAAGGGGGTTGTTTCAGTGTCATGTGATCAGGCTTATCAAAACAACCCCCACTCCTGGTACCAAGTTATGTTCTAGTTTCATTTGTGTTTCTGTAATAAAATATCCTGATTAAAAAGCAACTTAGAAAATAATGGGTTTATTTGCTCAAAGTTCCAGGTTATGATCCATCATAACACAGAAGTCACAAAGGCAGGAGCATGAAGCAGCTAGTCACATCACATCCACAGCTAAGAGCAGAGAAGTGAATGCATATATGCTCACTTGCTCACCTGCTTATGTGCAGCTCAGTTTCTCTGCTTCTATATAGTTCAGAATCCCCTGCCTAGGCAATGGTTAAGCCCAAAGTGGACTGGGTCTTCCCACATCAATTGATTTAATTAAGATAATCTCCCACAGACATGTTTACAGAAGAACCCATGTAGACAACGTCACATTAAAACTCTTCTCAGGTAACTCTAGACTGTATTGAGATGACAATTAATGATATTTATTTATCCTTGTTGGGAATTGGGAAGATGGGAAGGGGCCAGGAGAGAAAGAGGAAGCTCCAGTAACTTGAGTAAGCACCACACAGGAAACACGGATGGAAGGAGGCCCTAGTTTGGCTGTGCATGATGTGCAAAGCCACTGGAACCGCATGATTCAGGACCCCTAAATGGTTGTGTCTTTGAGGAGACTCCCAGTCTCTTCGTGCTCCTGGTCCTTACTAGGAAATACATGCTGCACACGATTGGTGCTCAAGGGGTAGGCAAGGTGATTTTTCAGATTGGTGTGTCAGGTGGTGTCACTTTGTCTGCAAACCTTGCTGGAGCTCTTCACTCTTAAGACTGGACTGCTGGGTTCTTGAAGTCCCTCCAAGCCTCCTCTGTGACTTCCTTCCTCTCTGCTGGCCCAATGACAGCACCTGGGACTGCTGACTTCTAGGAGAGAAGTCTCTGGCACCTGTCATCTCTGAAGTATACCCTTAGTGTTCCTTCTAACTGGAGAAATTTTGACTTTAGAATAAAATCCCTCCATGGCTCACCTAGCATGGTCTCAGCTACCCTCTCTCCGTACTCCCCACCTCTTATTTGAACATCTCTCTCACCTTTCCCCTGGATTGTAATATTTGTGTGTATTAGACACAACATATTTGAATTTTCTCATTTATTTTGTTTCCCACCAGAGCACAAACCCCACAAAAGGTGGGGACTTTATCTTGGCCATGCTGTCTCATTTCCAATATCCTAGATGTGGCTCAGGGATTTTCTTGAAATGATGAATTCCTTTTTCACAGACATGGGAACTGGAGCTCAATGAGAGAATATGCTTACCAAGAACTCTCTGCTCTCAGGCTGGGCTGGTCCCTGGGTGGTGTACTGGTGGGTATTTAAGATCTGACACTCCATGTTGTGTTTACTGTTTTTTCTGGTATAAATATTTCCAAAATAGATGTTGCTAAACTATGTGTCTGGTGGGCTCTGAAAGAAAACAGTGTTTTAAGTTGAGGCAAAGCTCCTGCTCTATTGGAAAAAAAAAAAAAAAATCTCCAGGCTGCGTCCTATGCAGTACAGCTGCAAACCACCAGGGGACAGCCTCTCCCCACTGAAGACATACACTCTCCCACCCCTCCGCAACTTTTGCCAGGCAGGACATGGTGGGCCCCTGTTTGGTTTATGCATTACTGCTGGTGCCCAGCCCTGGGTGGTGGTCTGCTGAAAGCAAACATTATCTGTACAAAAGTGAAGTAAATGGAACAGATTGGGGGCCTGAATAGATCGATGGTGACCCCTGGAGAGTGGAGAGTCCGTGAGTAGGAGACTAAGAAGGATCCCCTCCCCTGAAGAAGCTTTGGCAGATGGTACTTCCCAGCTTGTTTTAGGCTCTGTCTGAGGTCCTGGTCCCTAAAGGCCAGCTCAGTGTCCCTGGCGCATTCTCTTAACCCTGTCCAGTTGGGCCTTATGGATGAGACCAGCAGGCTAGAGTTCAACTCTTGAAATTGCCACATCCCCTTCTGGTATTCACTGTAACAGAGAGTAAGAACATTTCTTGGTAAGATCGAGCTCTGGGCCTTGCCTGTGTCTTCACCGAAGTGACTCCTTTACCCTGGTTAAGAAGCATAGGACCAAGGCAGGTGCCTGTGCTTCCCAACAGTAGGTTCTGGCATTCATTTGAAGAGTGGTGCTCTGACAGCTAGCCCAAGGTACTGTGTGCTCAGCAAGGTACTGAGTTCCTCCTGCCTAGGCATGCAGAACCACGCAGTGGGGGCCCAGGGCCTCCTCTCTGTTCCTCTTGAGATATTGTCCACTAGAGGCTTCTGAAACTCCCATTCCCTTCCATATATGCAAATGACAAACCTTAGCCTCCTTCTCTTCTCAGACAACTCTAAGGGCCTTTACCCTTGGATTCAAACACATCCACCACCAGTGAGGCCTGGTAGCAAAATCTTAACAAAGCAAAGAGGGTGTGGGGTTGTCCCACCCCCAGTGAGTAGAGTTCAAACATGAGTTTGGGGCCTTGGTCAGCCACTGAAGCCTAGACAGGAAGATGTTGGGAGCTGTTCCAGAAAAATGGCTTCCAACAGGGAGTAAGGTGGTGATGGGGATACCCAGCCTCCTAGCCAGGGCTTCTTTCAGCTTCCTGAGCTGGTCAGTGGAGACCAAACAAAGCTGTTCCTCCGATCAGTGGGAGTCAAGTCCAGTCGGAGCAATACAGCTGTGCTTAGAAAAGCAGTGTGATTTTTCAGAAACTGTAGCCTTAAGCGTCACCTGGCTTTGTGCTAGCCTGCCCGTATGTCAGAGGAGAGCTATGGAGCCAGAGAAGGAAAGCCTTATCTTCCTGCAGTGCTAACACTGTGAGGCAAGGCCTGATGGCTCTGGGGTTTAAAAATGCAGGCAGCATCTTTAAAGGACATTGGCTAGTTTTTTTTAAATGGAATTTGAGACAATGGCATACAAGAGTCCCTAATCTAGAGCCTGGCCATTTTCTCACGGCCAGCATGTTGTGGGTGGGCCCAGTGCTGCTCCAGGCCCCATGAGGGCCCAGGGTAAGGGGTCATTTGCTCTTCTTCAATCTCCCTTATTTGTCAAAAAACTACACAGGAAGATCACACTGGAGGTTAAAACTGATTTTATTGGTGTTGTTCGTTTTTTCTGTTTTCTCATTTGACCAATTCTTTTATGACTGGAGTGGAAAGCAGGTGGCATTCAGAGAAACTGAGGCAGGTGATAAGAGACTGTCATGTTGGGCTGAGGATGGTGGAGTTTTAGGTTATAGTTCGGCCCTGTGGAAGGATAGGCACTTTGTGACACGACTGGAACCCTCCTGTGTCCTTTGGATCATCTCGCCGAGCCAGAGATCTCCTAACAGAAACACGGGAGGGCTGCCAGGGCTGGCTCTATACTTACCCTCTTCCCAACCCTGCAAACTCCCGTTGGGGAGCCTGTGGCAGAAGGTGCCTCACCGCAGAGCTTCCCAGAGGAAGATGGTGGTACAATGGCGGTTGGGAGGGAGATGGAGGGGGACAACTCGCATGGGTGTCCCTGCCAAGCCTGAGCACTAGGTCCCTCGAGGCATTCCAGTGCTCAGTCCCTGCACAGGCCTGGGCCTCCGAGATACCTGAGACACAGCCCAGTTGGGGAGAGTCAAGTGCAGAGCAAACACCTGCACAGGTGTTTCCAGGCCTCATGCTACGCCCACTACCCCTGGATAATGGTGCTCTGAATGAACCTGGGAAACTTAACTCCTGCTTGTCCCCACAGGAATGGGAACAGGGGTCTGCTGACAACTCCTCGGGGGGCGGTTGCATTGCAGAGGACGACATCCCCCAGGACTGGGCACCAGGCAGCTTCCCCGGGGGTGGGGGGTGGGGTGTCATCATAGTCAGGTGCACGGGGGATGGTGTCTCAAAGGACCATGGGAAGATTAGAATACTCTCAGCAGTTTATATTTTCCCTGATAAGCCGTTCATCGCCCGCTGCTAGAGGCCTTCAAAGCTTTTCAGCCATGAAGTCCCCTGAAGGGTAAGGCTCCTCACCTGTACCTTTATGGACCTCGATCATTTTTTCTCTCCCATGTTTCAAGACTCCAAAGGCCCAAGGCATACAGTTTACACCTGAAGTCAGCGCAAGCTGCAGGTCATCTCCTGCCTCTGTAAGCTCCGGTTCCCACCGTCCTCCCCCTTCCTCTCACCCTCCTCCACACCTCAGGGCACTGGCAACTCTGTGTTACTTTTCTGCAACGCTGTCTCCAGCCCCAGCCCTGGGCAAAGGCAGCACCCGACACTTGGTGGGTGCTCGGCAAGTGTCGGTAGACACTAGGCTAGGACGGTCTACCAAGGCAGCTGAGCCACAAGCAGGTAGAATGGTGGTTTCATCGCCAGGGCTTGGACTGCATGCGGTAGGGAGGGAAAGGGTTTTTGTTTCTCAGAACAGTTCAAATGGTTCAGTTAAGACTCAGGGGATCAAGAACAGAGCAGAGTCAGGGAGAGGCAGCTAGCTAATCCGCTCCGCTTCTAATCCAAACCACAGTTTCACCCTTGCCTCATCACTGAGCACCCCCAGAAATGGCATCATAGCCCCTCTGAGCCCTGCAAAATGGCATAGATGTCAGGGAGCTGGAAACCCCACCCAGGAGAGGAAATCAGCCTCCACTTGGCTGGAAGCTGGCAGTCAGCAAACATTAGCAACTACAGGCTCCCTTGAGAAACCTGATCAAACCAGCCAGAGGAGGGCAAAAGGTTGATGCATGCGGAAAATGCCTGTGCTGCAGTGGTGATTTTATTTGAGATCCTTGCCTTGGTCTTGGGCTGAGGTTCACTGCAGCAGGTCCAGTTCATACTCCGAAGTCCTGCAGACCCTAGTTCTGACTCTACCACTCCCAGCCCAGTGGTTGTAAGCAAGTTGGCCTTGTCCATGTGATCCCTGTGGCACTCCTGTGTCCAGAGTGCTGTCTGACCCGGGTGCATTCAAACAATGTTGGCTGGCTGACTCGAAGTTACTTTACATCGATGAGTCTCCTATCCTGCTCCTAGGAAATCAAAGCTAGAAATGAACTTGCCACTGAGGGCTGCTGCGAAGACTGAATGAGATGACTCAGGCCATGAGAAGCTTCCCAAAGGCTTCTTCAGCAATTCCAAACATGACATTGTGAGATACCCTCACAGGACACACTGACAGGCAGGAATATGGCTTCTCTATAGAGCACAACCATCTATATCTCAGTATAAACCCTGGGAATGAGCTTACTCTTTAAAACAAGATTCATATCCCAGTGCTCGGGAGTTGAGAGGCAGGGGGATAGCACTGAGTTATAGACAAACCTACCTCAAAAACAGAAAGAAACATTGGGAGGTCTTGTCAGTTTACCCATCCAAAGGTATGAAGGCAGACAGCGGGCTCTGAGCAAGTTCTTAGGCTGGGGTTTGGGGTGCAGACCTGAGGCCCCAGTCTGGTGTGGCTGCATCCTGGATTCTGCCCATCCAGTCAGGACAAGCCAGCACGTCTAGAGCTGCTCCCTTGCTGGGACTCAGCTCCCCTCGGAAGACTCCCCCCAGCTGCTAAGCCAAGCGATGGAAAGAAAATTGAGGGTTTATGTATTTTTTAAATAAAGGGATTCTAATTCCAATAAAAAATAATGCCCTTCCATGGACAACTGCCATCTCCTCTGCCGCTTCTTCTCGTTTTAATAAAAATTTTTATTGTGTACATTAGGTTAACCAGACGTAAGCGCGGCCTCGCTGTAGCTCAGAGTCACTCAAGGGGAACCACTCTCATTCATGCCAAGACTATGAATCAGGCTCTCTGGGGGGGAAGATGAGCCACAGCCACGCTGAAGAGCGGCATCCGCTCGCTGCGAGCAGAGGCTGGGAGGCAGGAGGGCTTGGCCTTCAAGGGACTATAGATATGTACACATGCATACACACACATGCATGCACACACACATGTTCACACACACATGCTCACACACACATGCTCACACACACATGCTCACACACACATATACACCCCCCAACCTCCCACACACACATAGGTGAGCTACTGCAGCCCAGGCTAGCCCTGAATTCAAGATCCTCCTGTGTGATTTTGAGCTCTAGGATTACAAGAATGCACCACTACACTCAGCTCGAATCATTTTGTCATACTTTACTTTAAACGGATGCTGGTTTGAAGGGTAAGGAGGCCATCTCACACCTTGTCCCTCTCTGCCTGTTTCTAAGTCCCAAAGCCAGAAGGAAGCCCACTAGAGGCTGAGGGATGGTACTGCAGTTCCCTGTGCTCTCTGCATCCTTCATGGAGATCTCCCTTCTGCTCGGATGGGAACAGAGCTAGATCCTGATACTGACATTTCTCTTTTTTGGGGGTGGGGTGGGGTGGGGGGTTGTCCTGTGTTACCACAGGCAAATAACTTCTCTGTATTTTAGTTTCATTCATCTGTCAGACATGGACACCTGGTACCAGTCTCGGGTATGGTTGTGAGGGTCAGAGCATATGAGCATGTAGAAACCCCACCATGAGGATCGACCAAGCCTATGTTCACTGTGCAGCACCGGATCAATGGCATTCCCCACCACTGTGACATCTGATGAAAGTGACTTAATGAAGGAAAGGTTTCTTTTGGTTCTCAACTTAGAAGGTGTCGTCTATCATGGCAGGGAAGGTATGGTGGCTGGAGTGGGTCAGTTCATGGTGTTCAGAGTTTATAGCGTTTTATATGGCATTTACCAGGAAGCCGAGTGCTCAAGCCAGAAGCCAGGCTACCCTTTCCAAAGCCCGTTCCTAGTCACCTACACCAGACAGCTAGGCTCTATGTCCCAAAGATTCCACAAAACAGTGCCACCAGCTAGAGACCTAAGTGTTCAAACACAAGCCTGTAGAAACATTCAAACTGTAACATGCTATAAGGTATTGAAGAAGGCTTTGCTATGGAAATGATTCTTAAATATTACCCATATCAAACCCCACAATTTCCCATCCCATATTAAGTCCTAGGTAGGGCACTGGGTAGGCTATAAAGTATATAAGTTGGCTCTTGCTGTGTAACAAATATCCTAAAACCTCAGAAGTTTGAGACATCAGTCACTTCCTATTTGTAGCTCCTGTGTCAGGCTAAGGTTTGTCGGATCCTCCTGGCCCAGCTGACTTTGATCATGGTGGGCGTTGGTTGCTGGCTGCTGATGGGCCTAGACTAGTTTCTCTAGGGCTGCTGTGCCACCAGCTATGGATAAGAAGCAAACAGAACTGGGAAAGTCCTCCTCAGCTCGGGCTGGCTCCCATCATGCTTGACTTGGGCTGTGTGATACAGAGGATCATGAGACCAGCCAGAGTGGAGACATACTGCAAGCATGGTGCTGGAAGGAAGGGGTGAAGTTAGGGACCACCGAGACAGCCAGATCCCGAAGGGTCTGCAGGCCCAGTGACATCAAAGGGAGAGCTTGGGAGAGCTGGTCTTCAGGAGTCACCTGTGTAGACCCAGACAGTGCCCTCAATAGGGATCTTGTGGGGGGGTCATACAGCCTCATGAGACATGCCCACAGGCCCCTGGACTGTACAGCAGGATCTTCTGGTACAGAATGTGGGAATAGCCAGAGACTCAGTCTCCCTAACATTAGAGATTTGGATGGATGACTTCCATTCTGCTGGTTATGCAGGGAAGGAAGATAATATGCTTAGAAACTCCTCCACAGGGGCATGACTCAAGCTGCCCGACCCTAATCACCTCATACAGTGCTGGAGTCAATCTCTTTGCCACCCCTCATCTTTGCCTCACATTGACAGAGGCTTTCTGAGAATCCCCACCTCAGGGTCTCTCAAGATGGTTGATTGCCTGGAAGCCTTGGTCACCAACACTCACTGGACCTGGTCCACCTGGCTCAACTACTCCTTCCTGCAAGAGGGTATCTCCTCCAGGAGTCACAAGAGATATCCCTAATCTTGAGCTCCTGTGACTGTCCTGGCCTTTGTCCACTTACATACCAAACTAGGATGTCTGGTTCATGGTCACCTGCAGGTCCTCAAGCCACCCCAGGGACAATATGGCGGTGAATGTGGGGGATAACTGACATGTGGATATGTAGACATTCCTCTTCCTCTGTCACTCAGATGGACCTGAGGTGTGAGGGTCACAGCCTGGGCCCCTCAGCCATAGCAAGCAAGACTCAACTACCCATCCTCATAGGCTAACTAAAGAGAAGCAGATAATCATAATGAAAAGCTGAGAAAGGAGGTTTATTCAACGTAACTACATGGAGAATAAATAATGAGGTGAGAGCATGCACATGTGTGCGCAAACACACACACACACACACACACACACACACACACTCAACAAGCCTAACTTTGAGGTCTTGACATGAGGTTTAGGTTAAAAGAGAGGGCAAGAGGCATGCATAGCTGAGCATTTTCAGTCAAGGTGTGGCCCCACCCAGTCATTGTCTTGGCTGTCTGTCTTAGTCAGGGTTTCTATTCCTGCACAAACATCATGACCAAGAAGCAAGTTGGGGAGGAAAGGGTTTATTGAGCTTACACTTCCACACAGCTGTTCATCACCAAAGGAAATCAGGACTGGAACTCAAGCAGGTCAGGAAGCAGGAGCTGATGCAGAGGCCATGGAGGGATGTTCCTTACTGGCTTGCTTCCCCTGGCTTGCTCAGCCTGCTCTCTTATAGAACCCAAGACTACCAGCCCAGAGATGGCACCGCCCACAAGGGGTCCTCCTTCACTTGATCACTAATTGAGAAAATGCCCCACAGCTGGATCTCATAGAGGCACTTCCCCAAGTGAAGCTCCTTTTCCTATGATAACTCCAGCCTGTGTCAAGTTGACACACCAAACTAGCCAGTACAATTGACCCCTTGTCAACTTGACACACCAACATATCACTATTAAGCCTCAACCCTTACTTTCTTATTCATCCCCAAGATCTCAATAATGTAAAAAGTCCCACAGTCTTTACATATTAAAAGTTCAATCCCTTTAAAATGTCCAATATCTTAAAATTCAAAGTCTTTTAAAAATCCAAGTCTCTGAACTGTGGGCTCCACTAAAATACCTTCTTTCAAGAGGGAAAAATATCAGGGCACAGTCACAATCAAAGGCAAAACTCAAACTCCAAAGTCTGGGATCCAACTCACGGTCTTCTGGGCTCCTCCAAGGGCTTGGGTCACTTCTCCAGCTCTTCCCGTTGTAGCACACACCTTGTCTTCTAGGCTCCAGCTGCTTGTACTCCACTGCTGCTGCTGTCCTTGGTGGTCATCACATCGTACTGGCATCTCCAAGCCTCAACTCTTTTGCATGACCCCTTCAGTCCTGGGCCATCAATTACAACTGAGGGTACACTTTCACTAATGGCCTTCCATGGCCTCTCACTGTACCAAGCCTCAGCTGTTCTTCATGATGCCTTCATGCCTTCAAAAGCAGTACCACCTGGGTGACTCTTACACAGTACCAAGTCCTGCTACAGCACGAGGCACAACCTTGGCTATCTGGAACACATCCTCTGTGCTCTCAGAAAACACTTCCCAGAAGATTTCACCTCAGTGATGCTGGTTTCTTCTTAATCACCGCTAATTTCTTAGCTCCAGCTAACCAGCATCAATAGTCCCAGTAACACAAAGGCTGACTTTAATGGTTTTGGTATCTTGTTACTCACAGCTGATTCTTCAGCCCCAGCTAACCAAAACCACAGAATCTTCATGGCCCTGATAAGAGTCTTTAATCTTCCCTCTGAAATTTCACAAGCCAGGCCTCCATCTTCTGCCTTGTTCTCAACATTATCTTCCAAGCTCCTACACATCTCACAGAGGTCTCAACAGTGAATGGACCATCTAATCCAAAGTTCCAAAGTCCTTCCACAGTCCTCCCCAAAACATGGTCAGGTTGTCACAGGAATACCCCACTACGCTGGTACCAATTTGTCTTAGTCAGGGTTTCTATTCCTGCACAAACATCATGACCAAGAAGCAAGTTGGGGAGGAAAGGGTTTATTGAGCTTACACTTCCACACAGCTGTTCATCACCAAAGGAAATCAGGACTGGAACTCAAGCAGGTCAGGAAGCAGGAGCTGATGCAGAGGCCATGGAGGGATGTTCCTTACTGGCTTGCTTCCCCTGGCTTGCTCAGCCTGCTCTCTTATAGAACCCAAGACTACCAGCCCAGAGATGGCACTGCCCACAAGGGGCCCTCCTTCACTTGATCACTAATTGAGAAAATGCCCCACAGCTGGATCTCATAGAGGCACTTCCCCAAGTGAAGCTCCTTTTCCTATGATAACTCCAGCCTGTGTCAAGTTGACACACCAAACTAGCCAGTACACTGTCCCAACATGAGATTCTTGGGGAATTCCAATTCTTTGAAGTTCATCGTCTCAATAATAATTGATTGGAGGGACACCCATGCTGTAATCAAATATCTCAGCTCTTTTCAGAATGGCTACACAAACTCTAGGCTTCCTTGTCTTCCTTGAACCTACCACATTCATGCCCACCATAGGGCCTTTGCACTGGCTATACTTTGTGTCTGGTACCCTCTCCCTTTGGTGCAAGACACATCTGGTTCCTTTACTTCTGTACAGTCTCCAATCAAATATCCCTTCGGAGTGAAGCCTCCTCTAAGCTTGGTCCAGCTTTGTTTCACACAGTGTTTGTCCCTTGCAGAAAAGATACAGTACATTTATAACTGGTGATTAATGAGGATGGGTCATTCATCTTGTTCTTTGATGCTAGGATGATAATTGCACACAGGAGCTGGAGGGTTGCCAAATAGAACCATACCATGATGTTTGTAAGCTTGTTGTCTGCACACTGGTAAACACATGTTCATGCATGTACAATGTGTGTAAATTCACATGTATGCATGTGTATATCGAAGACCATAGGTTGATATCAGATAACTTCCTCAATCACTCTCTGCGATATACTTTTAGACAGGGTCTTTTACTGAAACTAATGGATTCAGCTGGATTGGCTGGGCAGAGACAGATCCTACTGTCTCTGTGTTCCCAACACTGGATTATAATTGCCTGAGTTGGTTTGTTTTTCAATGCTGGTGTTTGTTTGTTTGTGTGTTTGTTTTTACAAGGGCTCTGGAACATTAAACTGGGGTCCTCGTGCTTGCATGGTAAGCACTGACTGAGCCACCTCTCCTGCCCCTTGTGAACCTTTTGAAAACCCAAAGATGCTGCCTCATCTAATCTTCACTTCTTAGAGTCTGAGCATTAGATTCCGATACAAAGAGAACTGTAGCCCCATTTTCTGGGAGGACAGCAATGCTCAAAGAGATGAAGAAACTTCCCTGGAGCCACACAGCTTAGCGGAACCCAGTCTGAGCCTGGAGTCGTGCTTGGTTCCAGTGCCCTTCCCACTGCTTGCCTGCCCGTGGAGGGGTGCCAGGCGGCTTTGTGGTGCACATCTGTCCTCCGGGGGCTGGGGCAGGGCTGTGGTGGCCCACTCTCAACCCAGGAAGACTCCCAATGAGAGCAATTGTCATGGACAGTACGCAATCCTCCCAGAGAGGCATGAAAAGGTAGACAGTCAAGGTCACAGGGAGCCATGTCATTTGTGTGCTAATGGCAAGGCCAGCTTGGAAGGCTAGAACTGAAGCACAGGTTGGTACCTGACATCAATCATGGGCTTCATCTTTGGGGCATATTCAGCTTCACAAATCCTGACACTCGAGCACGGCTCTTCTCTGGCTTGGAGCAGATGTTAATTTGCATGCAGAGCCTCCATTTGTCGATGGTTCCCATTATCCCTATAATTGCCCCCACATACAGAGCTCGATAAAGTTATAAAGCTGTCCTTTGGGAACTCCAAGTCAATAACAGGGTTATTGATCAGGCAGGGAAATGATCTCCATGGCCCTCTTACTGCCTAGAAAGAAAATCCCCCCTGGAATTGTGGATACACCCCATGTCTCCCTGAACCTGCATGCTAGAAGGGGCTTTTTTTTTTAAGTGAAGACAATCTAGGGAGGCCATTGAGCTCCAGGGAGCTAGTCCAGGTATCTGGAGGCTTCCTAAAAAAGTGCCTTGGTAAGCCAGGTTGGCAGCACAAACCTATGATTCTAGCACTCAGGAGGCTGAGTCAGGAGGATTTCTATTGCAAATCTGAGGCTGCATCTCAGGATTGTGTCCATAAATAAATAAATAAATAAATAAATAAATAAATACCCAAAATGTCCCTGTGTGGCAGTCCAGTGGGCCCATTTTGTCATGTGTGGCAAGGACAAGGACTTGAGTCTCACCTCTCACTCTAAACATGTGACCTTGAACAAGTCAATCTTTCTAAGTCTCAGTGCCTCTTTAGGTGAAATAGAGAATATGCTAATGCCTTTGCCTATTTCTCAAGGGTATTGGAAGGATTAAAGAACATCAGCATTTTGTTCTTCAGGAAAGCGGCCTCTTGTAGGTCACCCATGCTTGACGTTTGGTCCTATACTCCTGCACATATAGACAGCACTGGCTCAGTAGACAATGAAAACAATACATGAAGCTGGGAGGGCCTTGGGTGGAGTGTCTGGAAGGAACTGGAGGGACAGTAGGAGGTAGACATGATCAGAATACATTGTATACGAGTATGAAATTCTCAAGGGATGAATAAAAACAATAGATAAGGAGCCTTATTTCTGCTAAAATTAAAAACGAAAGAAAGAAAAGCTGCTTCTGATGTCTGGAAGAACTCTGCACTGTGACCTCAGCAGAAGACCTTTGAAAACTTGAGTCACCTCAGCATCCATGATCCCATCAACACAGAGCTCTCTGTGCCATGCGATGTCATGGTAGAGTCTGATTCCTCAGTGACAGTGACAAGACTGTCTGGGAATGACATTGGGAGAGTCACTGGTCTGTTCTAAGTCTAGCTATTTGTTTCAGCCCCTGTAGCCTCATTCAAAGAGCCTTGACCATCCCTGACCCAGGAGGTACATGACAAAATGACAGGAAATGACCTGACCTGAGGCTATTGTCTTGGACCCAGTACTTTCCCCCCACAAAGGCCTTCTTTCTAGATTCTGAAGGGTTTTACTCATGGTCAGAGGCCAGAATTCAGAGGTCCTCTTCCACCTCTGCTCAACTTCAGTGCATGTAGAGTTACTGAGAGCTCCCAGCCACCAAGATTGTCATGTTGCTCCTAAGGCTAAGGTCGTAGGAACATGGTAAGACAGTCCCTAAGAAGCAGTTGGTCAGAACATGCTCAAAGCCTGTCCCTTGAGAGATGTCTGCAAAAATAGCTATCAGCAAACATTCCCTCTCCAATGAAAACAGGCCAGTATGGGCTTACAGCAATGCAGCCAGCCAAGCCCCACCCTGCCCCTGCAAAGTTGTCTTTACCTCGCTCCACTCACCCCCACTACCTCATTCTCCCAGTGCAAATTTAATAAGCCAATATCAAAACCATCTATGCCCAGAGCTTTCAAAGATTTAAGACTTTTAAATGTGAAGCACCTCATTATATCTGTCTATTTTCAATAAAAAAAAGAGAGTCTGATAAGGCTCTGATATGACACCGGTTATCAGCAGGATTTGTTTGACGTCGATTAGAAATGGGCACTGCTCGCTTTGGGGGTAATGGAATCAAACACTTGGCAACTGCACTGTGCAAGTAGATCACTTTTCAGGTGTGGACACCGAGCTGGAGAGAGACTGTGTTTAGGGGTTTACCAAAATAAAGCTCCCTTGTACAGTGTGGCACACAGCGCTGGCTCCATGGACAATTGACTTCCTTCCCTATCAACCGGCTACAATGTTTACCGTCTTATTCCAAGCATTTCCAAACCATTAAAACTAAGAGGATTAGCATCGTGTTTCAGCCAAGGTGTACTTTTATTTCAGCAAATACTACTTTCACTCTCCGGGGGGATTAAAGGTCTGAAAGAAATGGTTCCTTTATGTAGCACACTGTGTCACACAGGTTAAAGTGTGTGTGTGGGGGGGGCGGGGTATGTATTTTTAACCACAAGCATATGTGTGTGTTGGGGGGGGTGTAAAAGAATATGGTGTCTGGTGAAAACAGATTTTGAAAATTTTCCGGACAAATAGCATACATGGTGAGGAATTATCCAAAGTCAGAATCAAGGATCCCTGCCTCACGGATCCTTGTACAGGCATTAGTAAGGAGTCAGGAGAGCAGTGGCTACCACCACCCTGGGCAGACTTGCTGGTGGTTTGGATGGAGCTTTCAAATATCATGTATGAGCACTGAGATCCTGGCTGGAGGAGGCATGCTCATGTGCATTTACACATCTGTGTGAGTCCTAAGAGTCTAAGTTTCAAGACTTACTGCTTTCTCCTATCGTTTGTTGGTTTTGAGACAGGGTCTTCCTGTAGTTTGTAGACTGACCTTGAACTAAGCCCATCTTCCTGGTTCAGATCTGCCACCTTTGCCCAAGTGCTAAGGACATGAGCCCTCACCCCAGCCTGCACACTCACTCTTTCTTTGCCTCCTCCCTCCATCCCTCCTTCTCTCCCTTCCCTCCTTCTCTCCCTCCCTCCTTGTTCTCTCCTCCCTCCCTCCTGCTCTCCCTCCCTCCTTCTCTCCTCCCTCCCTCCCTCCTGCTCTCCCTCCCTCCTTCTCTCCTCCCTCCCTCCCTCCTGCTCTCCCTCCCTCCTTCTCTTCCTCCCTCCTCTCCCTCCATCTCTCCCTCCATCCCCCTTCTCTCCCTCCATCCCTCCTTCTCTCCCTCCCTTCTTCCTTCTTTGTCTCCCTCCATCCTTCCTTCTCTTCCTCTTTCCCTTCCTCCCTCCTTCCTTCCTCCTCCCTCCCTCCTTCCTTCTTTCTTCTTTCTCTCCCTCCTTCCCTCCTCCTTCCTTCCATTGTTTCCTCTTCTGTTCCTCTTCCTTCAACTTTTAGTTATTGTGCATAATATGCATATGTGTGTGTGCATGCATACACACATGTGTGCCACAGCTTACATGTGGAAGTTGGAGAACACCTTTGAGTCAGTGCTTTCTTTCTACCTTGTGTCTTGGGAATCAAATTCATGTTATCAGGCTAATGTGACGCTGAGCTGTCTCTCTGGCTCTCTACCTTCTTTTATTTTTAAATGAGAATTGTATATAAAATCATCTTGAAAAGTCATAATTGCAGCCTGTCCCCTCTAAACACACATTCTGAAGTTAGGGGTTTGTTTTATTTTATTTTATTTTTATTCTTCTCTCATGTATGACATCCAGACCTCAGTTTCCTCTCCCTTCCCTCTCCTCAGTCTCCCTCCTCACCCCTTATAGACAAGCAGGCCTCCCAGGGACATCAATCAAGCATGGCATAGCAAGCTATAACAAGACCAAGTACATACCATCACATCAAGGCTGGACAAGGCAGCCCACTAGGAGGAAAAGTATCCAACAGGTAGGAAAAAGAGCCAAGGACAATCCTTGCTCCACTGGTAGGATTTGCACAAGAACATCAAGCTACTCAGACATAAGATATGTGCAGAGGACCTAGGTCAGACTCCTACAGACGCTCTGATCCCTGCAAGTTCCCAGAAGTCCCAGTCAGTTCATTCTATGAGTCAAATTCTGGTGTGTCCCTGACTCTCTGGGTCCTCTGATTCCTCCTTCTGCTCCTTCACAGGACTCCCTGGGCTCAGCCTAATGTTTAATTGTCAGTCTCTGCATCTGCTACCATCAGTTGCTGGATGGAGTCTCTCTGATGATGATTATGCTGGGCGCCAGTCCTGGCACACTTTGCAGACAGGATAATCTGTAGGTGGAAGGTTTTGTGACTGGTTTGGTGTCTTAATCCACCACTTGAGTCCTTTCCTGGTTACAGAAGATGGCAAGTTCAAGCCCTTTGTCCCCCATTACTAGGAAGGTGTGGTTTCTTTTCCATTTGTCTTGGTTCAGTTCACAGTTACCTTAAAGGTCTATTCATGTAATGTATAAGTTATGGTCTCACAGCCTAAACACCAACCAGTAACTCATCTAAAACACAAAATCCCAAGGCCCAAACTAGACATGCCCCGAAGTTTTGAAACTCTGAGGCAAGGTCCAGTGACAGCCTCCTCCAACTCCAGCTGACTTGGGTACTTAAGAACAACTGATTTAGGGCAAACACCTTCCTATTTTGGGATTGAATTCCCTACACATTCATATAAACCCCCCAAACTCCATTATTAGCAGAGACATACAGAGATAGGACCTGTAAAGGGGTCGCTGGTGTTAAACAAGGGAATGCAATAGACACTACAATGGACGACAAAAAGTGTATACCAAAAGGAGCATGCCATGGTTGTCTACGGAGCGGCCCTGCCAGAGCCTTACAAATATAGAGGCAGATGCTAGCAGTCAACCATTGGACTGGGCATGGGGTGGAGGATGGTCCAGAGGAGCTGAAGGGGTTTACAGCCTCATGGGAAAAACAATCATTTCGGCCACCCAGACACCCCAAGACTCCCAGGGACTGAACCATCAACCAAGGGGCACATATGGTTCCAGCCAAAAATGTGACAGAGGAAGGTCTTGTTGGGCATCAGTGGGAAGAATGGTTCTTTGTCAGGTAAAGGTTCAACAGAGGCCCAAACAAAGGGAAACCGATGTGGGAGGAGGAGGGAGTGTGTTGGGTGGAGAGACATATACATGGAGGCAGGGGGAAGGAGGAAGGAAAGGGGTTGGGAGTATTAGGGGAGGGGAGATATCTATCAGGAAAGGTTTTACCATTAGCAATGTAAATGAAGATGATATTCAACAAAAAAATTTAAAAAGGAACATCTGGGCTAATATCAATATAGAGAATAGGAAACAGAATTCAGGTGTGTCTTATTTAAATAAGAGAGTAGAGACATGGACATAAAAGAAATTGTAAGAGGGACAGGGCCAGCAGGATGGTTTACTGGCTAAGGACATTTGCTGCTAGGCCTGATGATAGATTCAATCCTTGGAATCCACATGTTGGAAGGAGAGAACTGATTTTTGCAAGTTGTTCTTTATCTACACACACACACACACACACACACACACACACACACGCTTGGGAAGGATTAAGAAGTGTGGCCTTGTTGAAGGAGGTAGATCACTAGAAATGGGCTTTGAGGTTTCAAAACCCAACATCATATTGTATGTCTCTCTCTCTCTCTCTCTCTCTCTCTCTCTCTCTCTCTCTCTCTCTTTCTCTCTTCCTCTTTCTGCCTACTTCTATGGATCAAGATGTTAGCTCCCAGCTGTTCCCGATGCCGTGCTTTTGCCACAATGGACAATAAACCACTGAAACATGTAAGCCCAATTAAACACCCCCTCTAAAAAAGTTGTTGGCCTTGGTCATGATGCTTTGTCACAACAATAGAAAATTAACCAAGACAAACAGTTAACAATTGTGAGTACAGTGACCTGCGCAACGATGCTAAGAGCCAAATGCACGTGTAACTGGGATCTCTGAAGGCAGGAGACAGGGAAGGTATGACAGACTCCAAGTTAAGCATGACATTTTTTTTCAAATTGATTGAAAAAAAACCTATAAACCAGCATATAGGAACATATCAATAAATCACAAGCATGAGAAATCAAGACCCAGTAGTATCAAACTACTTAACATCATCAATAAAGAGAAAAATCTTAAAACACAACCAGAGAGAAAGAAAACACAGCACAGTAGAAGAACAAACCTAGGTGACAGCAGATTTTTCCATTGGAAACTGAATGCTAAGAAAGGAACATATCTTAAGTGACCAGGAAACTGATATCTAGCATTACCTACCTAACAAATATATTTCCCAAACAAGACAAAATGGAATTTTGAAAACATTAAAAAATCAAAAGAAAATCTCCATTAGGTTCAAAGATTCATACTGTAGAAAATGTTCATGGTGGCTAATCTTAGTTGTTAACTTGACTGGATCTGGAGTTAACTAGGATGCAAACTGAGAGGGATTTTCTTGATTGGGTATTGTAAGGGGAAAGACCCACCCTAAATGTGGGCAGCACCCTCTGGTGGCAGCCCAGATAAAAGGACAGGACTAAGAACACTGTTTGCCTCACTTAGTATGATATTCTCCAGCTCCATCCATTTCTCAAAGAATTTCATGAATTCATTGTTTCTAATGGCTGAATAGTATTCCATTGTGTATATATACCACATTTTTTGTATCCATTCCTCTATTGAGGGACATCTGGGTCCTTTCCAGCTTCTGGCTATTATAAATAAGGCTGCTATGAACATAGTGGAGCATGTATCCTTATTGCATGCTGGGGAATCTTCTGGGTATATTCCCAGGACTGGTATGGCTGGGTCCTCCAGAAGTATCATGTCCAGTTTTCTGAGGAACCGCCAGACTGATTTCCAGAGTGGTTGTACCACCATGGTATGCAGTCACTGATAAGTGGATATTAGCCTAGAATCTTGGAACACCAAAGACACAATTCACATACCAAATGATGTCTGACAAGAAGAAAGGAGTGGACACTGGTGCTGGAAAGGATCAAAGCATCAGTGTAGGGGAATACAAGAACAGGAAAGAGGGAAGGGGTGGAAGAGGGAGCAGGGGGAGGGAAAAGGGCATGTGGGACTTTTGGGGGGTGGGGAACCAGAAAAGGGGAAATGAATTGTAAATATAGAATATATCCAATAAAAAAAGTTCAAGTAAATAAATATATCAAGAAATAAACCCATGTTTAATATATATACTCAAATATAATGTTAGCTGTAATATGTTTTGGTCAACATAGAGGTAACATAAAGTCTTCTTGGTGAATAATTTATATGGAAATTTTCAATTAAAAAAACTGTTTTAAACCTGAAAAAAAAAAAAGAACACTGTTTGCCTGCTCACCTTCACTCTGGCTGGGAAGTACATCTGTTGCTGCAGCACTCCTTTGACAATATTATAACCAGTTTCATTAGGATTCAAGAGTAGACTGAAGACTCTTGGAATTCTCAAAGCATTCAGCCCTTGTTGATGATTTGGTTTAATACTTGTATCATATTAATTGGGTTCCCAAAATTGCAAAAGAATCCACATGTAAGATACTGAGGGTTCCTGACCCCAGTTGGTAAATAAAGTTGACAGCAGCCATTGGCTGGGCAGGGAGACAGAGGCAGAACATTAGGATTCAAGGGAAAGGGGAACAAGGATTTAGAACTACTTTGTGGGGGTGGGGGCTGGGGGCTGGGGGCTGGGGGTGGGAGACCAGGCCTGAGAAGTGCAGGACAGAGAGATAGCCAAGATGTAAGATTCAGTCAGGATACTGCGGTCCCTAGGGGTGTTGGGGGGGGAGGGAGAGCCTGACCGGGTCTAGGACAACAACATTGGAGAATAGATTTCAGTAATAACTCAGGATTACTGTAGGAGAGGCTTCAGCCACATGGAGGTTTGCGTGTTAACCAACCAGTGAGCTATTTGAGGCATATTAAAATAGAAGGCAGGCTCTCTCTCCTCTCTCTCTCTCTCTCTCTCTCTCTCTCTCTCTGTGTGTGTGTGTGTGTGTGTGTGTGTGTGTGTGTGTGTTCCTTTCAGGAACCCATGACACTGGGACAGGTAGTGAGGAATGCGCACTGCTAGCCAGGGCCATTTTGAACAGGATTAAATAGGTAGCGAGCCCTAGTTTGGAACCACTAAGAAAGTAGCACCCTGTGAACTGAACTACCAGAGCCTGGCCTCTCTGGTATGTTGTTGGACTACTAAGACCTTATCACGTAGGCCAATCTAATAAACCCCACACACACCTTATTGACCAAAAATTACATCTTATGTATGTGGAGTTTTCCTCTCCTCCTCTTTCTCTTATTTCTCCTCCTCCTTCCTCTCTGTCCTTGTCTCTCTGTTTTTCTCTGTATCCTCTGTCTAAAACAACTTCACATGTAACACATAATAAGAATATTACATCTAAGTTAAAAATAATAACATAGTGTGGCCCAAATAAGTAAAGGCAGGCAATGAAGGATCAAGCATCCTAACCCACAAAACATCAACATAAGCCCTTGTTCTCAAAACTGAATAGATATGTTTTCCCTGTCTACAGATTTTTTTTAACAATGAAAACTTGCTTTATCTAGAAGGGAAGGTAAAATCCTCCAAACTGCACATTCTTGTGAGCTTGGAATCTTATGAAGTCCTTCCAATTAGGTAAAACAAAGTTAATCTATAAATATATAAATGCACTTTTAAATACATTAGTAGAAACCTCAGGTAAGCACAAAACAGGGAAATAAGTGTTATGAGTCTCAAATGCTGTCTGGTAGTGACATTCTTAGCTTTGGGGTTGATGGACTATGGACCATAAAGAGGCAATTTACAAAGTGCCAGTTTATTGAGGCTTACAGATTCAGAGGGTGAGTCCATGACCATCCTGGTGGGAGGCATGACAACAGGAAGGCAGGTATGGTACTGGAGCAGTAGCTAAGAGTTTACATCTGCTCCACAAGCACAAGACAGAGAGAGCAAACATAATGACATGGGCTTTTAAAGTCTTGTAGCAGAAATTCTTACTGGCTCATTCTCTTGGTTATGCTTAGTAGCTTTCTTTGTACACATCCCCGATTCACTGCCTAGGGATGGGCTATCCACAGTGCACTGAAGTTGCCCACATCAATTATCTATCAAAACAATATCTCACATACATGACCGCAGACCAATTTGATCTAGACAATTACTTAATTGTGGTTTCTTCTTCCTAGTTGACTCTAGATTGTATCAACTTGATAAAAGCTAACCAGCTCAGGAACCAAGACTCAATATACATTTTCACTGGAAAAGACATAATGAAACCATAGCAGAAGACAATTGATCCATGAGAATAGATCCTTTATTAATGGAATTAATGTCTTTTTAAGAGAATTCCCAAATGACTACCTTGTCCTTTCTATGATGCGATCCTGCAACAAAAGTTACTGTCAATGAATAAAGACTCTCACTAGAACCTAGAATCCTCAAGTCCTTTGATCTTGGACTTCTGAGTTTCCAGAACTGTGGGAAATACATCTCTGTGGTGTATAAAGCACTCAGGTTATGGTCTTTTGCTATAGTAGACCTAACACAGGAAGGCAATCATTTTTATTTTTTTCTAGTCATCTACTTTCATTCTCAGAGGGTTCTGCTCTCCTCTACTTGTCTAGTTTCATCCTACTCAGCCTGAGTGTCAGCCCAAGGACTGTGTGGTGGCTTGAATATGCTTGGCCCAAGGAAAGTGCCACTATTAGGAAGTGTGGCCTTACTGGAGGAGGTGTAGCCTTGTTAAAGAAGGTGTGTCACTGTGTAGGTGCACTTTGAGGGTTCCTATGCTCAAGCTCTGCTCAGTGTGGAAGAGATCCTCCTGGCTGACTACAGAAGTCTCCTCCTAACCGCCCTTGGATCAAGATGTAGAACTCTCAGCTCCTCCAGCACCATGTCTGCCTGCATGATGTCATGCTTCCTGCCTTGATGATAATGGACTGAACATCTGAACCTGTAAGTTTTTACTAATGCTTGCTTTTATGAGTTGTCTCGGTCATAGTGTTTCTTCACTAAGACAGTCTGCCCACAATGAAGCTTCCTTGGGCAGGGTGTGTGTGTGTGTGTGTGTGTGTGTGTGTGTGTGTTTGTAATTAATGTGCCTAAGTCCCATGTAAGAAGGCAGCACATCCTTCCTGTCTTTTGCTCATGGCTATCACACTGAATGACACGTTACAGGTACTCAATAAATAACCAGTGAGCTAAAGCTATGTTATGATTTGAAGAGATGTCAAGGTAGTATAGCAGGTTGTCTAAATATAAGAAACCATCTTACCATCTTGTTGGTTTGGAGGCAATCTGACTCATCTTTGAATTCAGTGTTTGTAAGTGGGTGGTTTAATGCTGGGTGTGCATGTGTCTGTTCTTCCATGCCGTTGGAAGTCATGTAAAATTCAGGGAAGCCTGAAGAGATGGTGTTCTAAATTATTTTTCTCTTACCATGATAGAAGACCCTGACAAAAAGCAACTTAAGGGAGAAAGGGCTTATTTTGGCTTACAGTTCCAAAGAGATGAAACTACTCCATCACAATGAGGAAGACTTGACAGTGGGAGAGAAAGCTTCCTATTTCACCCTCACATAGGAAGTGGGGTGTGGGGGGAGGAGAAGGAGTAAGTGGAAAGGAGGAGTAGGTAGGGAGGAAGAGGAACAGGAGAAGAAGAAGGAAGAGGAGTAGGTGAGGAAGAGGAGAGAGAAAGAACAGGAAGTTGGACAAGGCTATAGAACTTCAAGGCCTGCTCAGGTTGGCATGCTTCCTCCAACAATGTTGTACCTCCTACGGTTTTCATACCCTTCCTCAAACATGCCACCAGCTAAGACCAAGTGTCCAAATACATGACCCTGTGAGGGCATTTCATTGAGGTAACGGGACTTAACAAATAACTGGGATCAGAAGCCCCACTGAAAGTCCCTTAGCTATGAGACCACAGGCCAGGTCCTGAATCCTACTAACACGCAGGTATCAACTGCAAACTCATAAGCAACCAGGTTGCTAATGGGCCCAAGAAACCCATACCCATGTCCCCATGTCCCCATCTCCACAGTTCTATTTCTTTAAGAATTGGCGTCCACATGGTAACACCACATTGAAACCTTGAACATCTCAAGATGCAAAGGTCATCTCACAGGGAGCCTAGTTCCAAAGATAGGAGAGGCCACTCCAGTGCCACAATTCTCAACTCACTTTGGCTGCTGTGAAGCAGGTTGTCCCCATGGCTCCTCTCTGTGGGGCTACTGGATGGCATTGCTCTTTTTCAAGGCACCTTTCTCCAAGGTACCAAGCTAACTTCTAAACCAGGTGTCCTCTCTCACCACAGGTGAAGAGCCGCCCTAGCAGCAAGGAGTTCCAGTGTCCTTCCCCTCTCTCTCTGCCTGGCCCAGAGACACTTATAGGAGAGGACACTGAAACAGACACGGGAGAGGACGAGATCCACAAGGGCATAAAAGGATTTCATAATGAAAGTGACCTCCAGCTGCAGCTGGCATAGGCTGGAAGGAGGGAACAATAGCATCTCTGTTCCTGGTGTGCATTCTCATCTCATTTAACTCACCGCTGTCCCAGGTGAAATGTGCTGGTGGCATCCACCTTGGTGAGATGGGAAAAACAACTCAGAATAGCCGTGAGTCTTTGCAGAGGATCACACCACCCAGGATGAGAGTCAGTGACAGTCTTCAGGTTAAAAGTTACCAATGGCAGCCATCTGACAATCATACCTTGATTCAGTCATTCATCTTGCTACCAAGAGTCTCCCCATACCATGTTAGGTGTTGAAGAGACAAGTAGGACAAAGCTTGAGCTGGTGAGGTAGCTCAGTGGGAAAGGTACTCACTGCCAAGCCTGATGATCTCTGAGGCCCACATGATGAAAGCAGAGAATCCGCTCCTTCAAGTTGTCCTCTGACCTCTACACACATAGACATAAATTAAAACATACATTGCAATTTCACTTTTAAAAGCCTGATTTTATACCAAGTTAGGGGGGGGGAAGTGGCCAAATTCACACAGAGAAATGAATAATTACAAACTGTGACATGCAGTGGGGAAGTGGGTAAAAGGTCCTAGCTCAATGGTATAGGTAAAATGACTTTAGAGAAAGACCACTGCATAGCACCAACAGCTTGCCCAGTGACCATAGGGTGACTTTGATATGGGTCTACCAAGGAGGAAGGCAGTCAGTGTGTCTGTGCACAAGTGGCAGGGCTGTGAAGCAACAAGAGAGGGCACAGAAAAAGGAAGGGCCAGGCATGGAAAGAGGAGTGGATGGGTTCAGAGATAGAGGGGGAAATGGGCAGAGAGAGAGAGAGAGAGAGAGAGAGACAGACAGACAGAGAGACAGACAGAGACAGAGACAGAGACAGAGACAGAGAGACAGAGAGAGAGACAGAGAGAGAGACAGAGAGAGACAGAGAGACAGAGAGACAGGGAGATACAGAGAGAGACAGAGAGACAGAGACAGAGGCACAGAAACACATACAGAGTTAGAGACAGAAGCAGAGAGACAGAGAGAGACAGAGACAATGAAAGACATGGGTATTCAGACACACACACAGATAGAGAGACTGAGACAGGCATGGGTGGGTACACACACACATACACATACATACATACATACATACATACACAGAGAGAGACAAAGATAGAGACAGAGACAAGCATGGGTTTGTATTTACACACAGAGGCACAGAGACACAGAGATAGAGACAGAGAGACAGAGAGACAGAGAGAGGCAAGGGTTAGTAGTCACACACACACTCATACAGAAAGACAGAAAGACTGAGACAGGCATGGGTAGACACACACACACACACACACACACACACACACACACAGGCATTGGCAGGAACACAGAGAGGCAGAGCTCAGATCCTGACAAGCCTCTGATTCTGCCCAAATGATAACTTGCTGAGGGAAATGACCTCGCAGCCTCCAGGCTTCTCATCTAATTGCAAACCAGGCAACCTTAGCCACAGCAAGATCTGCAGATAGCCAACACTGTCATCGCCTTCCCCGGCCTCGCTGGCACCTGCCCTGCTCTATACCCTAGAGCAAAGGGACACATGTTCCTTCAGAAGGACACCGAGCTATCCACTGCACCCAGTGCCTGGAACCCCATGAGTGCTGGAGTTGCTGGAAACCCAGCAGAGAACATGAGTCTTAACTCAGACACCAGGGGGCAACCATTTAACTGAGGAACATTGCTTGAGGTCATAAAGACATCATGACACCCTCCTGCAAAGCTCTAGGGAAGAGTTGCCAGTGCTCCTGTGGGACCCAAGTGTGGGGACCACCGAGGAGAGTTTGAGAGAAGTCCAGGAAAGCAGTCTGGCACTCATTCATGCTAGGAGGCATAGACTGATCTGTGTTGTTGTGACACGCTGCTTCTCCCACCTACAAAGATGAGTGTGAATCCCAGGAGCCAGGGGAGGTACTGGGGAGCAGCGTCTAGGCTTTGAAAGCAGGTGGGTCAAGAGCCATCTTCAACAGGCAGGAGACTTCCTCCACCTCTGCATGATCTTTGAGACCCCCTTTCTCAATTATGTAAGATATATATTTATATGTAGATATTATATAAAATATGGAAGGAGCAAAGGAATAGAGAGTGGTCCTCACCATCAATCTCAAGGTGATGTGAGAAATCTCTCCAGACCAGGTACACACTTACCCAGACACATGTATCTATTTATGAAATCAGACCCTACTATACAATGCTTGTGGCTTGGTACAATGTAGACAGCTTACCTCTGTGGAATATACTTCTGTAATACCATTTTCATGGCTGCATATTGTAGTGAATTTATTGGTCACAATTCACTTGATACACTTCCTGTTATAAGGTATCTAATTTATTCCCAAATTTGATGTGCTGCAAGGAGCATCTTTGAAGCTAAGTAAGTATACTACAGGGCTGGGGATGTGGTCCTATTGATAGGGTGCTTGCCTAACATGCAAAGGGTACTGGGATTGACCTTCAGCACTGCATAAACCGGACATGGTACCAGGTCTGTAATCTTAGCATTGATGTGAAGTGAAGACAAGAGAGTCAGGAGTTCAGTTACAAAGGAAGCTCAGGGTCAATCTGGGCATGCATGCACATATATACATATACCCATATGTATATATATATATATATATATATATATATATATATATATAAAAACATATGTTTCTACATGTGTACTATGTGTGTGAACATGCATGCACTCTGAGCTTTTCAGGAGCCCAGAATTCAACTACTAATTGCTTAAGAATAATAGCCAGTGAAAGGGAACAGTGTCATTCCCTCCTGTAGTGTCATAGTCACAGGTCTGGGTCAGAGTATTGGTGAGGTTCTAGTGGAAAAATGTCTTTATTTTGGAGGTATCATTAACCTTCCAGAATATTTCAGCAAAGAGCTCTTGATTTTAGTCTCTCATGAGCAAATTCTTGCATTGTTTCAGTTAGTACGGCCTTTGATTGACAAGTCCACCTCTGTCATATATCTATTCAGTTTCTGGAAAGAGAAATGATGCACACATCCTAGTTCAGGCTGAGTGGAAGCCTAGAATCCTTCCAACTCTGGTACCCACTGAGTTATGGCTAACAAGAGGCTCATTTTTGTTCCTAGAAAGCTCTTCTTGCTCCTTTGATCAGTGGGGCCAAACACAGGGGCACAGCTTCAGAAAGACTGAGAACTCTGTTTAATTATGCTGGGTGCCAAACTTTCTCTTGTGTCCTTGAAGGTGACCTATCTGAGTAGGCTATATCAGAGCCTGGAAACCTTCTGAGCCAAGAGGAAGGAGTTTAAATTTTTAAATGTCAGCTGGAGAGAGAAAAACTAGAAGGATGTGTACCCAAAGGGAACCAGTGAACTGCTCCTAAGTTCTAATACAGGGTCTTGTGGAATTCAGCTCAGCTCAGGCTGGCCCCAAACATAGCTAAACTGCAGGCCTCTGATTTAACCACTAGGTGAGGTCAATAGCCCCCATCCCTGCAAACAGGACCTGCTGGCATTTCTTGGGGTTTTTAGGTTCCATAGCTCTCTACGAGAAGCACTTAGCCATTTGACACACCACTACTGTGCTCACAAAATGGGAAAAGATACAGGTAAAAGTAAAACAAGCTAGGAGGAAGGTGGTTATGTCTCCATGAGCTCCAGTTCCTAGCAGATTCTCAGATGAGGCAGAGTAGAGGCAAATCAACCTCAGAGGCTCTAGAAGTGATGGATGACGTGGTCTGGCCCAGGTCTCAAAGAAATGATAGCAGCACCTGTCTCATTGGCTCCATGTCCTGGGGTGAGCACTGTAGTGAGCCACCCAGATCTCCTTAGGGTCAATGGACTTGTGATGGGTGAGTAAGATGTCCTCTAGTAGAGCCTTGAACACTTAGTTCCCAGAGGGATGGCTGTTTGGGAGGCTTCTAAGGTATGATCTTCCTGTGGGAAGTATGTCACTGGGAAGTTTTAACCTCCTCGTGCCCTTTTGTGTTTGCTCTATACCCTTCCTGCTTGTGGTTGGAAATTCAGGCTCTTGCCTGCTGCTCAGACCACTGAGATGCCTAATGCCCTATGCCTCACTGCTCTGCCTCACTTCCCCAACTCTGATTTGGTGGACATTTATTCCTCTGGAATGGCAAGTCCAAAGTAAACCTTTCCTTTGATAAGTTGTCTTGGTCCTGGTATTTTGTTACAGGAATAGAAAAGTAACTGATAACAGTCCACATTCTCTGGGAAGTCTCCTCTGCCAAAGGGACTTGCTGATATAGAGCCCTCTCCAAGCCATGGATCCCGAACACTTACTTCAATTGAGAACAATGCTGAAGACCACCTATCTTTAGAGAACACTCCAGCCCAGCTTCTCCCTCAGCCCAGTCTACTAAGTCAGTCATCACTTCTAGAGCCTCTGAGGTTGATTTGCCTCTATTCTGCCTCATCTGAAAATCTGTTAGGAGCTGGAGCTCATGGAGACACAGCCACCTTCCTCCTAGCTAGTTTTTTTTAACCTTTACCTGTATCTTTTCCCATTTTGTGAGCATAGTGGTAGTGTGTCAAATGGCCAAGAACTCATCTGGTGTCCCTACTGCCCCTCCCCCAGCACCTGTGGTAAATTCTTTCAGGGAGTCTGCTTCCTGGAGGCCCCATCTAAGATACTAGACTGTGGTTTTCTTGAATGTCATTCCTTGAATCACTAGCTTGCTAAGCATATGGACCATTCCAGACATCAGTCCCCGTGTGGTCTGGAAGGACAGCTTTAACATATTTTTCAGCAAGAGGAAAATCCCTAGAGAAGTTAAGATTTTGAAAATCTGGCCAAAGTTCCAGAGGTACATATACTTAAACCTGGAATCCAGAGTGCCTGTCAAACTCAATTCCTTTACATTCTATCTAGTCTACTCCACTCTCCAAGGTTATACCATGTTTCTACCTTCTTCAGGATTACACTCAGGTTCTCTGCTGTGGGTGGAAAAACTTAGAAACTTGATTCCCAAGTTCATATCCTAATCATATGTAGAACTGGGGCCCTTGGGTGAGAACTGGGATTAGATAAGATTGGGAAAGCCAGGCTCCCACCATGGCCTTATTGTCTTGACATTATTTCCTCTGCAATGCTATGATGTAGCAAGGAAACTCTGCAGATACTAAGGAGAGACTAGTAGGCTCTTGTAGGTTCCATTGTCAAGAACTATGAGCCAAATAAGTATTCTTTATAAGTTATGCAGTCTCGGGTACTCGGTGGTAACAACTGAAAAAAGCACCAAGAACCATCTACTTATGACTTTTCCCTCTCCCTCTCCTCTCTCTCCCTCCCATTTCTCTTATATGAATAGAGATCCTATAGACCATGCCACAGGTGATGCTGGATCATCTCTCTGCCCCACCTGGCATAAAACAGATACTTAGATTATTGAGCTGTCTAACTCTTCACACACATGGGATCTCTCTCTTCTTAGGCTTTCTGGACTATACAGTTTGTGAAAATATGTTTGCTCCAAGATGTGTGGTACATATTCAATATTCAGCAGCCATAGTCTCAATGGAATAAGCAAATGCTCTGGGTTCAATTTTGAGGTTTAAAGACATTTCTAGAAACAACAAGAACCTTTGATTTGGTTTTTGGTGGTTACTGTTGTTTTAAAACATGTAAACAAAATTCAGAACCATTAACATTCAGAACCAGAGAAAGGCCCAAAGGAATCATTAAATGTACACATGAAAAACCTATCTCCTACCTTTGGCAACAAACTGTCAAGTCGCAATGTATCTGACTGAATTGTCAGCTTCCTGCTGGCATTTTATGACGTATGCTTTCCTTTGTATAAAATCATTATTATATTGCTATTTTGTAAGGGAGAACACTGTTTTATTGAACACATTACAACAGGTACCAAGGTGGACAATAAGAGGAGCATGGTCTATAGCCAGTGCCATCATCTGCATCGTGAACAGAGTCTTTGTGTGTACAGCCATTAAGCTAAGCATTATTGAGACACAATTTGATTCTCCCAAAAACATCCTAAAATAAATGCCATCACTATTCCTGTCTTAGGAATAAGGAAATAAGCTGCGTAAATTGCCCCCAAGTGAGCACACTGGGAATGGAAAACCCCACACCACAGCTAGGCCTACAACTGTAAATCTTTCCAGATGACACAGAAGCCTGACATTTCTTAAGTAACAGCCTGAGTGCTCAGTCTTCCCAGAATTTGGAAAAACCAAATGAAGAGCAAACAAATAATGAATATCACCTGTAATCCTCCATTCCTAATTCTCATCTGTCTCCTGTGGGAAAATTATCTTCAGTGTCCTTATGTTTCTGTTCTTACAAGCAGGGGTCCCACTGTCTGTTTCAGACTCTTCACTATTTGTGCTGCAGATAGCCTTAAGAGGGAAACTTCAGGCTCCACAAGTAAGTTTGTTCACTGACTGGTACAATGGTAAAATTAGAGAATGGTGCCAACTTCAGAGCAAAGGTCAGGTGAGCCTGTATCCCACAATAAAAACTAGAGGTGCCTAAGGTCTCTGCTTTCTCTCCTCATCTACACAAGGCAATTCAGCCCTCATTCTACTACCCTATGGAAATTATGGCTGGGAGATCCTGTGCCAACAGTAACCTTGGTTACTGTTTTGCTCTAAGTAATAAACTGTCTTTTCTCCCCAGAGTCTCCTGTCTTCTCCCAGCATATATAAAACTGTAACAGGCCAACTTGTTAATGCGTAAGTAAGATAAAATCGCAGACTCTCCATGGTTCTTGGAAATTTCCCCATTTAGAAGCAGCATTTGTCTTTTGGACTAGAAGTCCCAAAAAAACAATCCACAGGATGTTATTGCCTGTGACAATGACAGCCATGAACTCCTCCAGACCTCCCTCTACCAATAGCTACTCAGAAGGAACACAAGAGGGGGAAAGGAAGCTTCCTGAGATATAGAAACATAAGAAATAAGAAAAGGGTGCTGATGATGTAATGAGGAAAGTAGTGACAAGGTGACATGTGTCAAGTGATAGTGACATGTAAAGACAACGATGACAACAAGGCTGAGTGGTGATGGCAGTAGACATAGTGATGTGAAATATACAAAATACAGAGCCCTCGCACTGACTTGGCATCCATGACCCTCTTGGCATCCATGATGCACTGGTGGGGTTTCTACCTACCTGTACCTCCTTCAGAAACTGTTCATCTATGTTTAGGTGCACAAGACCCATACAAGGTAAAGCCAAGCGAGAGTACAGCATGGGTGGGGTGGGGCCTCAGAGGAGACGCTATTGGCAGTTGATGGTTGCTGAGAAAGGAGGAGTCACTGCCTTGTGTAGATAAATATGGTTGTGGCAGGATGCTCATGCCCCCCGTGGATGGCCCATACCCACATGCTTATGGGTAATACTAACTGAACTCGGGTGATGAATAATAATTCAAAGGAAGTTGAAAGGAAGATGGGATGGAGTCACTAGAGGGAGCTAGAGGGAGATAGTGGCAACTGGATATAATCTAGATAAATGTGTGACACTTTCAAAGGAAAAATGTATTATTTCTTAAAAGTCTTTTGCCACTTTCCAATGTGGTCTGCTCTACCCACAATGCCTGCATTGAAGCATGTAGACACACAGGACCCTGACTTTGCTGTACTTTCTAACCTCCACTTATTAGCTCTCCTTGCTGCGTGCTTTGCAGGATGTGTTGTATTTATCACTTTGGTCTGCTTGCTCCAGCTGGAATGGGCACCCTGGAAGGGATCTGTGTGCTTTGATCACCGGTATGTCCTACATGGACAAAGAATGCCTGGTCCTGGCAGATCCTCACTAAAAGTTTAATAAATGGATGAATGGACTTGTCTTTGTGCATCTGGGGGATGCTTACAACTTTAGACCTCATAGCCATTCAAATAAGAGCTTTAGTGGCTTTCTGTAGCTTGAGTCATTTCTGAAGTACTGGGGGCTCCATAGATGTGAGAACATTAATCTTCCTCTATGATTACCTGACATAGCCATAATTTTACTTTGTCAACTATTTCAGCTTAATTTTATTCCTTAATCACTCACTTGTTCATTTAATCAATTAAGAGTTTTCAAGGTCTCCTAAGCCTAGACACTCAGAGCTTTGGGAAGTGTTCTAGAAGATGCCAGGCCCATGTACCAACACAGGCAAAGAAATTCAAAAAAGCTCTAAATTTATGACAGAAGAGAGGGTGTTGGGGGGGAAGACCAATACTCTCTGGGTGGCTTTGGTGCTTTAGCATGTAAGAAGTCCACAGAATCTGAAAGCCTCTGGGTCGAGGTCTTTGGACACTCAAAGCCTGTGTCCTTGACTTTATTTCTGTTGCTGTAATAAATATCATGACCAAAAGCAACTTTGGAGGAGAGGGTTTATTCTATTTGCCTTACATGTCCTGATCACAGTCTCTTAGTGAAGGAAGCTGCGGCAGGAACCTGGAGGGAAGCAGAAACCTGGAAGCAGAAGATGTTGCAGAGGTCACAGAATAGTGCTGCTTACTGACTTGCTCTCCATGGCTTGCTTAACCTGCTTCCCCAAACAATCAGCCCAGGAATGGCTCCACTCATACATCAGGTCCCTACAGATTTGCCCACAGGCCAATATGAAGGATGCAATTCTTCATTTGGGTTCTCTAATCCCAGGTGATTCCAGTTTGTGTCAACTTAACAAAAGCTAAGCAGCCCAGCCTGGAAGAAAGAGATCCCCACCACCTCCATCCCTGGTCCCAGAGTGGACCCAGCAATTTTTTTCTTTTTCTTTTTCCCTTCTTTACACATCTCCCTTGAATACACAGATTCATTCTCATATTCTCTCTCTCTCTCTCTCTCTCTCTCTCTCTCTCTCTCTCTCTCCTTCTCTGTCTCTCTTAAAATAAATCATTGCTTCATTTACATACTAAATTTGCACATTTATATCAGAGCAGAGAAGGTTGGAAGACAGAGTTCTGGGTACACAGGAGAATATTCAATCCAACAATAAAGTGTGGATAGGAAATCTATGTACAGGGCACTGAGCTGACTATTGGAAGACAAAGAAAGCTCAAGACATGGCCTGGGCACTGCAGGAGAGGTTTATAACTAAACAACATGGCAGTATTTGAGCCCATGTACCTTCAAGAGTGTGCTTTCCTAAGGGTATCCCAGAGAGTATACAGGAAGGATTTTGAGGAAAGGATAATTTGAAGTTTGACAAGCAAGAAAGTTTTGGGAGGGTCCAAAGAGGTTTAAAAAAAAAAAGTCAGCCTACATATTAGTTGCTTTTCTGATTGCTATGACAAAAGAGCTGGCAGAAATAACTAAAGAAAAAAGGGGGTCAATTTGGCTTATAGTTTGAGAGCACAGTCACTTACTTTCTCTCCTTTATTTGGTCCAGGACTCCAAGCTATGGAAAAATATCGTCCACACATAAGATAGGTCTTCCCAATTCAAGTAAATCAGTCTAAAAATTCACTTAAAGATACTCTCAGAAGTTTGTCTTTTAGGTGATTCTAGATTTGTCAAATTGGCAATCAGGATTAACTATCACAGGCTGTATGTGTCCTGGAGGGATGTTGGCTTATTAGGTTTAGAAGATGCTCACCTGATAGAGTATGAGCACATGGTCTTTGGGGAGGAAGGAAGGGACATAGACTCCCTGGAAAGCAGGTGAGTTAACCTGGAGCTCACTTACTGTTTCATCCTTGAAAACTAGCCCAGCATGTAATGGTACTTAGTAAATATTGACCCAACAAGTAAATGGAGAACTGAAATGAGAGACAAGCTTGTCACACAGGAAAGCTGCACAGAGCATGTAACCCCTCTGCTAAATTCAACCTTTTAGAGTCTCACCCTCTGCAGGGTACCAGTGTCTGGCACCAACCTGGGCCCTGATCACTCTCCTTACACAGTTACATAAACTAAGGTAGTTTGCTAGGGAATATCTACCACAAAGAGTGACATTATTGGAGAAGACAAGAAGGAAGCCAAGTTCTTGGATTGGTTATGAGAACCTGAGAGGGAAATCTGCTGGTCTAGGACCACATAGCTAGAATGAGTTGGACAAGGTTAAGGATCTGTGACAGCTTCTCTATAAGCAGGGTACATGATGGCCTTCATTCATACCTCTGATTTCCTCCTTCTATCCTAAATAAAGCAAAGAGTCTCTACCTAGCTTTATAGGTTAGAAATTAACATAAGAGAACCCACATTCTAGCAAGAAGTTCCTATTGCATTCAACTGATCACTGGGCTCTGGTAAACACATCATCAGCCTTGAGTAAGAGGAGTGGTCACTTAGGGGAAGCAGGAAATCTCTACACCCTCACAAAGGGTTAGATGCTGCCAGCTGTAGATGGGATTCCCTAACCTTTAGTTGGAAACAGGCTAATGCTGTCCCCAAATTTTCTTCCCTGAGAAAGGGGAAACAATAGAAGAACTTGGGCTACCCTGGCAGGGTTCTAACCCTGCCTGGGCATCAACCTGTGACCCTCTCAAGGGCCTGGGTGAGAGTTTGCTGCAGAGAGGTACTGTACTGGCTGGTTTTGTATGTCAACTTGACACAGGCTGGAGTTATCACAGAGAAAGGAGCTTCAGTTGTGGAAGTGCCTCCATGAGATCCAGCTGTGGGGCATTTTCTCAATTAGTGAACAAGGGGGGAGGGCCCCCTGTGGGTGGTACCATCTCTGGACTGATATTCTTGAGTTCTATAAGAGAACAGGCTGAGCAAGCCAGTAAGGAACATCCCTCCATGGCCTCTGCATCAGCTCCTGCTTCCTGACCTGCTTGAGTTCCAGTCCTGACTTCCTTTGGTAATGAACAGCAGTGTGGAAGTGTAAGCTGAATAAACCTTTTCCTCCCCAACTTGCTTCTTGGTCATGATGTTTGTGCAGGAATAGAAACCTTGACTAAGACAGATACATACTCTGCCTTGTAGAGTTGACATCTCCTCCACCAGATTTAGCACCATCAAGTGGGGCTGCGGCAGACACACTGACTGAGGAAGCTAGTCCAATGGCAGAATGTGTAATGGCAAGAGGCTGTCAGGACCAGACCTCAAAGGCATGGCATCTTTCAAGGGATGAGTTGTTATTTGTGGTGCCCTGTTAGGGATGATTCAGAAATCTGAGCAGAGTACCTCTGATGGAAGAGGTTAGCAAAATGTGTTTCCAATGCTTAGAAACCATTATGGTGGAAAAGAGGGTCTCCACGAGTCTCTGGAAAATCAGGTTGAGTACCTCTGATGGAATAGGTTAGCAAAATGTGTTTCCAATGCTTAGAAACCATTATGGTGGAAAAGAGGGTCTCCATGAGTCTCTGGAAAATCAGGTTGAGTTTGGGTCATGTGCTAAGGACATTGTGGTAGTTCCACATGAGAGGCCACTTGTGATCATTCATCATCTGTGCTGCTGTAATGCACGGTAATTAAAATCTGGGTCCTGATGAGTAACATCTGGGACTGAGAGTAGTAGGCAATCAGTGGCCTTCCTTGGTGTCCATCTAGAAGCAAGGTAAAAGCCAAAGGTTGGCCAGAATGAGCAGGATCTGAAGACCAAGAATGGTGCAGGGCCTTCTGAGTGGGTGTTATACAGCACTAAATAGTGAGCAAATCAAACTCTATCTTTTCTAGATTTGTTGTACCTGTTTGTAAAAGTCCACCACAGTCTGGCTTGTTGGCTCTTGACACTGCCTCAAAAAGAAGTAAAGAGGGTCATTGGGCCCTTGCCTGAGATTCTAGCTGCCCTTCCTAGACATTAGTATGCAAGTTTTTCTTAATTGTATATGACACCAGGGTCTTTGGAGGTGACATAATGCATAGATTGGGGGGAGGATAGTTAATTAAAAAGTGACTCTATCTATGTAACTATAGGGAAGCTATCATCCATCCTGGAGGAAGTTTCCAGTGTAACTATCTTGAGGCCACCCATACTTCTATAGGCACCCCTTTGCCCGTGCTCTGCAAGTAAGCCCTAAAATCTTAATGGTTCCTCATGTTAAGCTTTGGTGGAATCATCCCTTAGTTTGTCAGGATCTTATAAGAAGAGAATAGTCATTATTTATGCCTCCATAAGGGAAGTTCTTTCAGTTGTATGGAAAACCATCATGCAGTCAAAAGCCCTAACTTGACATTTCTATTCCCTATCGTGTGCCTTTACTTCTCACAGGGCATACAGAGGACTGTGGACTGAACCCACCCCCAACCCTAGGGTGGGTGCTCCGCTGGGTCTTACAGCAGGAACCCCCATCTCCCCTCTGCTCGTTCCCTCTCTCTCTCAACTGGACACATATAATTTATGGTCTGTGATATACTGCCCTTCAGAATTGATTTTTGTACTCAACTGTTGTAGAACATTTTTGATGGACTAATGCCTCTGGGTGAGATATTTTTTTGTTATTGATGTATGGGGGCGGGCTTTTGTCCCCACATTGCAAAACCCCTGGCCAGGGGTCACTCCCTGGTCCCCTGTAGCAAGAGCACTCAGCCAAGGGCAAAGCAGCCTTTTGAACTAAAGAAAATATTAATTTAAGGCATTGTTTCCACATGAAATTACAGGAGCTTTCAGAAGCCCTCGTTAGTTTGATTCAGGGCTGAGTAGCACAGCGAGTCTTAAGGCTGAGATTGGCCATGGCACAGAAAGTTGGCTGGCAGGGAGCTAACAAGGAATTTGGTCAAGGACTCCAGAGCTTCTACTCCTCCACAGTCATTTCCAGTTGATTTGACTGAGAAACCTCATGGAGACAGGAAAGCAAAAATACCCTTTGTCTTATCTTTGATATCAGGACCAGAGAGGCAGTTATCAGGTCCATAATTCCTGGAGTTGCAATTGGGCTGTATGGTCCGCCACACTCGAGCGCATTCTTGGAGCTTGTGAAAGTGATGAATATTGACACTTCCTGAAAAAATAGGAATCCTGCTGTCATCTTATGTGTGACATTCCAACATAGCTTCCATTTATCAAGTGCCTCAAAAGACGTAAACTCCTTTTACAGATTGACAAGTGGTGGCCAAGCCAACAAAGCCATTCAATTAGGAAAGGGGTTTACAAAATGAGAGCCTAGACGTTTCTGACTGCAAAGCTCACGCTGTCCTGTTGTGGCAGACTGCACAGGCCTAGGACCCTGAGGTTAGGACAGCCTCCATATACCTTCCCCAGACTTGTTCATGTGATAAAATTCAGCCAAGTTCCAATTCTCTTTGATCCCTCTGGCTAGTGTTGGATAGAATTTGGTCATTGGGATGCCATCCCAAAGGTGGACTGGCAGCCTCTCTCTGATGGCTGGTAGCTTCCTATGAAACCAGTGAGTAAAGCACACATATTCATGAGGCACAGGGCTCCAGACATATGCATGTGTGCTTTGTATATATGTGCATACTCGTGAGCATGTTACATGACTTATGCATGTGTGCACACATCCGCATGCAGAGGCAAATGTGGGGACCAGAAGCTGATATTAATATCTTGTTTTATTTCTTCCCACCTTATTTCTTGAAACAGGGTCCCCCAGTGAACCTGAAGCGCACCAATTCCACAAGGCTGTTTTGACTGTCCAGCAAGCGCCAGGGGTCTGTGCCTGGCTTTTTACCTGGGTACTGGGGATCTGAACTTGAGTCTTTATGGTGATGTGGCAATCACTATAGTAACTGAGCCTTCTCTCTAGGCCCTAAACTCACCTTAATGGTCTGTGACAATATTTTCTTTTTCATATATTCCTCTTAGGAAGAAAAAAATTAATAAATGAATCAATAAACCATGAATGTGTAAGAAATCTAGCCAGTATTATGGAGATGTGTGTGTGTGTGTGTGTGTGTGTGTATACATATATGGAAGAAAGGTCTGTGAAGGCAAAAGTACCTGGGTCCTTCAAAGATCCTACTTATGCAGATTGGTGATGTAGACTTTTCAGACATTTCTGAAATGCTCTGCCACCCCTACTACCTTGACCCTAACCAATCACACCAAGAGAAGAGGTTGACCTTGAGGGCACCAGCAGAGACAGGTCCTCTAAAGGGTTCCACCTCCAACAAAAGGGACATTATGGTCACCTCATAACCATCTCCAGTAATAGCATCTCAGAGCTCTCCCATTCCAACTCCTCATTTATAACTGGCAATGCAGAGGCCCCATAGGGAAAGCAACCCAGCCAGGTGGAGGTATCCATTTATCCCCTCATCCCCAGAGTACCTTTTCCTTTTATATGCTTGCCTGCAGATTAGCCCCATGTGCCATGAATCCTTTGGTCATTGCTGCCTGGGCTCACCTGCAGATTCCCTGGCAGACAGCACACAACAAAGCCAGTCCCTGCCTTTCATCCCCTGCCCGCCTTCAGTTCCCTGCCAGGAGGAGCTCTGAGCCCAAACACCCTTGAGTCTGCATGGGGAACACAGGCTCCGGTGACATAATCAGAGACAAGGCACTTTCTCCACAGGTGCCATTTATTTTCAAGCATCTGCTCGATCCCCGCGGAGGGATGAAAACCACAGTGTCAACTGCCTTCTACTCAGCCCCATTGGAGGCCCGTGGGGTCTTAACATCAAAGCATTCTACATATTTATCATTCCTCCCTCCGCATTAAGCAAAGACATCTGACAGCCACACAAAAGCGCCATAGTCTCCACTTGGACTCTAAAAAGGCATCAGCAAGTTCAAACCCAAGTTGAAAATTCCCTCGAATAGGTATATTTTCTTTCCTGGGAAACTGGGGGCGGATTATCACTTAGCGTCCTCTCCAGAATCAATTTGCCTCCACTTAGCAGTCACTTCTGTTATAAAATAAAGGCGTTTATGGTTTGTCATGCAGGATTTAGTAAGTGACACCCAGGGAGCGCTGATGAGAACATTTCTAAAGCGGAGGGTGGGATAATAGACAACAGGCCCGTCTTTGGTCTTATTCGGCACCCCCTGAAGAGCGATCATGTTTATGCTTTGAAATATAACAGGAACACGTTAAAGTGTGTAGACTCAAGAATGATCCAACAAAGGGAAATATTCAACCCTGGCCATGCTTAGCATCCTTAAGCTCTCTCTGAAAAGAGGACAGCAAGGCAGAGCTTTAGGGGGAAGGCATGCATTTGTCCCTGGAAAAAGAGATCTGAACCAGAGACCTGCTGTTGTCCTGAGTGAGCCCATTCTTTCTTCCCTTTCAAATGCCATCTTAGTTTTCTGTGTCTGCTTAGCTGCATGCATCAGCTTTGCCTCCAATGAAAGAAAAAAAAATCCGGGAGTACTATGGAGGGAGGGTTGATTTTGCTTTTATTTGCCAGTGTTGGGGAACTCCAGTGGATGTATCCAGCAGATGGAAACCCTCCCAAGGAGCTCACCAACGCCAGCATCCAAGCCCTGTGCTTCAGTGCTATGACCCATTCTCTGCTCATGATGTGGACTAAGGCTTCCAGGTGATGGACACAGCTAAGAGTTTTACACAAGGTACCTGAGTTCTTCAAGAAAGTTGACTTTAAATACCTCCTGGCCAAGAGTATGGCCACAGTGGCTCCTCTAGGGATGGTGCTGATGGCTGAGTCCAAGTGCAGCCTTTTCCCTTTACAGAGTGGAAGCAGAGTTGGGACAGAGAATGGCCAGTCTGTTTCAGCTCAGCTGACTCTGTATCCAGCCTTGTTTCATAGCCAACCACTAGAGAGCACTCAATTTGGGTAGGCACCTTATCACCAGCTCTCTGAGACAAGGTGCTTGTGTACTAGACCTTAGAAGAAGGCTTTCTTCAATGTCTTAGCTTAAGGTGGTTGCAGAATAGGACTAAAGTCTGTTTGTTTGTATCTTTGGTGGGAATCAATTCGCTGGGCTCTGCTCCTCAAAGACGTCCAGCGGATGTCTGGCTCTGAATGAGTCAGGCTATGAAAACATGCAGAGATCACACAGCAGTGTTAAGTTGTCACCCATGCATGCATGCATGCATGCATGCACACATACATGTGGTGAGTGCCAACTAGGCACTTTATGAAGTAGGACTGGAGGTGCTCAACCTCAGATGACCAAAACCAGGAAAGACTAGCACATAATAGAGAGGGATACTAAGGGCTAGGCAGGAGCCAGAGGTGAGCATGTTCTCCTGGGGCAGCCTAGAAAGAAATCTGAGAAATTCTGCACAGGTCTTCAGGGAAGGCTGAGGGGCATGGGTGGAGTGGTATGGCTGAAGATGAAGGGCCAAAAGTTCAGCAGTAGGATGAAGAAAAGGCATCCCAGAAATGGCAAGGGCAAAGGGCCAGAGTTGATGGTGAATCAACCTGCCTGAAGAAGAGGCAAAGAAGGTATAATGAGTCACAAAAACCCAAACATGTGGTAATAGAGAAGTCCCAAAACCACAGTGGTACAGCTAGAGACGTTTTACCCCTTAGCCTTGGGTCATTAGGGTGAACCAAATATCCCTCTTTCATCTAAAGCAAGCAGTCAGGCAGTGGTGGCACACATCTTTAATCCCAGCACTTGGGAGTCAGAGGCAGGTGGATTTCTGAGTTCGAGGCCAGCCTAGTCTACAGAGTGAGTTCCAGGATAGCCAGGACTATACGGAGAAACCCTGTCTTGAAAAACAACAACAACAACAACAACAACAACAACAACAACAAATCATCTAAAGCATGCAATGGCCTCCAGGATTTCCGGGGAGGGAGGCAGCTGTGAGGACACACCAGCTCTAAACTGCTGCAGCCTGGAAGTATCATGTGTCACTTTCTCCAGTAGTTCATTGGCCAACGCTTCTGATATAATGCCACTCTAGCTGCAAGGGATGCTCAGAAATATAGGGAGAATCAGTACCTTACCAGATCTCTCTCTCTCTTTCTCTCTCTCTCTCTCTCTCCCCATGTGTGCATGTATGTGTGGGTGAATATACATGTGGATACATGTTTGTGTGTAAGAGCTGCATGTGTATGTGGAGGCCAGAGGACAAGCTTAGTTGTCAGCCCTAGGTGTCACCCACTCAACTTTTTGAAACAGAGTCTCTCATTGGCTTGGGGGCTCACTGGGTAGGCTAGACTGGCCAGTCAGTGAGTCCTAAGGATCCTGCTAGCCTCCTCCCCAGCACTAGGGTTATAAGAATATACCACACACTTACCTGTTTTATGTGGTTTCTAGTGCTCTAACTTGGGTCCTCATAATTAGAAAGCAAGTGTTCCTCTAAGTGTCAGAGAAGAAATACCTAACCAAGGTCACCTAGTACCTGACATCAGGCCAAGCTGCCCTTTTTATTCTATCACTCCCCAGAGATCCCCAAGTGCTCTGATTAGCCGGTGAAAGGACATCACTCATTCCTGCACACACAGTAAAGTGAAGGTATTTCCCAACTAGAACAAACTCAAGCACAGCAGGCGAGCGTGTCCTGTCTTCCCCCAAAGGAAATGGAGTGCGGGCTTGTGCTTGCCTCATCTGTTCCTACAGGGGAGACCCAGGCTCTGCAGTCAAGCTGTTCGTTGTCACACCCCGGCTCTGCCAAGAGAGCAGGGTAGCCTTGGGTAAGCTACTGAACTTCTCTGTATCTCAGCCCTTCATCCATAAACTGGGGAGCATCTTGTCACCTGGCTTCTGGGAGATATCAACATAGGTAGTAGCAATAGCGACTAATCACTGTGTTCGGTGTGCTGGCTGCTCTGGGAGGGACCTCAGCGGCATTATTAAGTTTGAGCCTCACCTCATGCCTGGGGTAGGTCCTTTACTAGCCCATTTTTACAAAGAATTGAGGGCTATCAGGAAAGGAGCAGTTGAATTTGGAATGTGAGCCTATGTGGTACAAAATGCTGCTGTTCTTCCCACAGTGCTCTGGGTCCTTGGCATTGTTGTTGAAAGGTCAGGATTATCCAGGGACTTGTGCCTCAGCTAGGGGACTGTGGGACAGAATCACAAATCCCAATCTTCCTCTAATGGAGCAGTCAATGACTCCTTCCCTGAGGGTTGCCTTTCTGTGTCCAGGCCTGGGTGTTTGGGCCACTCTCTTCGGGGCCTTACTAAACACAACTCCCCGGTGACCTTCCTTGTATTCCCTGCCATCCCCCTACTTTGCTGGGCTTCACCATACCTCTTTAAAATGTGCAATTACCAATAATTCCCTTTGTTGCACCCAAATGCGAACCACCATCTTAAATTATTAAATAGAAGTGTTTCTGAAATATTTTATCTTGACATGTATCTCCGGAGTCAAATGACCCTGGGCAGTGTTCATAATTAATTTCATCAAAAGAGGGGGAAAAAGTGCTAGCAAGGGACTCCCTGAATGACCTGTCCTGGAGAAATACAGCTGGCACTTGGCTCTCCTCTTCCCCTCACCTTCCATCCCAGTTCCAGGGGTCTGGAAGGGCTGCTGGCAGTCCTTGGCATCCCAGAATTGCAGGCCTTCTGGGAACCTCGGTGATGGTTTTAACCAACTCGTTCTCCAGGTGATGATGAACACGGGACCTGGGAGGAATGCTGCCCTGGCCAAGGTGGTGGAGACTGAAGCGCCCACACTGACTATGGTGGAAGCTGAAGCTGAGTCTCCCACCCCTGCCTTCTGGCACCAGCAGAGGCCAAAGCAGCAGGTTCAGCCTTCTGCTCTGTGTCCTTCAGGCCCACATGAGAGTTCATTGAAAGGAGCAGGAAAGACAAGCCTGCTCCTTGACAGAGAAAACGCCCCCGAAACAAAGGGCTTTTTGTGCCCCTCCCCCACATGCCAGCAAGAAAGAGAGATTAAGTTTGAGGAGTCACTCCCAATCAGAAAGCCACCATTTAATTACAATGCGCAGGAAATTACAGAGTGAATGGGCAGACGGGCGATAAGGGACTGCCTTAGGATGACAGACCTGAAATCCAAGCACTTCATCACAGAGCTACGTATCACAAGAGGCTGTCTGGAAGGCTGACAATCTGATTGTACTGTCAACTCAATTCATAATTAATATATTTATCAAATTAATTACTGAAAATATCTCCTTGGCGCTCGCCACAAAGGAACAGTGGCTAGCTTCATGGAGGGCTGGCTTCGTTTTCTGCTAATAACCCTTGCTGTCAGTTTAATGAGGGTAGAGCGGCCTCTGTTTTGCCTGCCTGACAGACAAATTGCCCTCTTACGGGGAATGATCCCTAGAATTTAAGAGAAGAAAAGAAATATGGCATTGTTTGGTGACAGCCGCAATCGCAGGCTTGTCTCGGAAACTTTGCATCAATTCTAACATACAAGAAAGGGAGGGTGGGTCTGCTTTTGGCAGCTAGATAAATACTTTATGAATTCCTGACTGATTCCTTCATCAGAGGCTCCGTGGCAGGCTGGTTCCTCTGAGCCACCGCTGGAATCTGCTGGTTGAGGTTTAGATTTAGGGACTTCACAAGAGAGAGATTCTTGTGGGCATTTTGTAAGGAAGAGAAATCCACACTCCAAGGATTGTGATGTGAAATGCAAAGCTTTTGATCAGCTCCCTTGACTGTTTGATCTCTGGGTGGAACGGCCATCCCCACCCACCCACCCCCCTTTCTTGAGACAAAGATCCAGACCATGAGATGCTTCTGGGAGAACATCCCATAGGCTTCTGAGAGCCATCTGGTGAACCCCAGATGCCCTGCCACCACTGTCTTGGCTGTGTGCTGGGTATTAATTATGCTGCTCTGGGCATCTGGGCCTGCACCAGCCACAAGCAAATCTATGAGACTCCACCAGCCCTTACAGAAACACACCTGCCCAAGCGAGGCAAGACAGACAGCCCAAGTAATGTGGGGTCAGGGGGCTGTGGGAAGCCTGACCCTTGGCTGGTTGAAGTGGGAATCCTAGGGCATAGTGTTCATCCCTGTAGGACTGAAACAGGGAATGGAACCACCATGGGGGACACCATGGAGACCCCTGAGGAAGAGCATCCTGGCACTGCTGTGGCTTCCTAGAAGAGTCAGCTCTTCAGGAGCAAGTTAACATCGGGGAGGTGACACTCGGAGGGACATAACATGCTTGCTACTGCTCATCTTGTCCCTGGGTATCAAATGGGCACTGGAGAGAGGAGACAGTTAAGACACATGTCCCTGCCACCCTCTGACAATGTATACAGAGGGGTGTCTACTGAGGCCCAGAGGAAGTGAACGTGCGCTCTGAAGCCGGCTTTCATTCTAGTTCTTTCTACATGTTCTAGAGAATGAGGATGAGAACTGAGAAGGGGAGAGAAGACATGCCAAAGCCCCCTGTGCACGACACAGGCATGGTGTGTACTTTTTCTGAATACTTCTCCTCACTTCTCCTCTTGTTTCCAATACTCCTCTTCACTTTCTGTTGCTCTGTGCCCTGACTTCCTCTCTGTTCCCAGACCTCTCTGTCCCTGCACACACACAAACTTCCCTTCTGGCTCCTTATTTGTCATTACTGGAGGGAGGAACAATTTTCATTAAGGAACAGGAAAGAGAGAGAGAGTGAAAGGGGGGAGAAGAAGAAGAAGGAGGAGGAGGAGGAGGAGGAGGAGGAGGAGGAGGAGGAGGAGGAGGGAAGGAAAGAAAGAAAGAAAGAAAGAAAGAAAGAAAGAAAGGAAGGAAGGAAGGAAGGAAGGAAGGAAGAAAGAAAGAAAGAAAGAAAGAAAGAAAGAAAGAAAGGGAAAGCAGGAACAGGAGAGGAAGGAAGGAAGGAGAGAAGGAAGGAAGGAAAGGAGGGAGGGAGGGAGAGAGAAAGAGAAGGGAAGGAATGAAGAAAGAAAGAAAGAAAGAAAGAAAGAAAGAAAGAAAGGAAGGAAGGAAGGAAGGAAGGAAGGAAGGAAGAAGAGGAGGAAGGAAGGAAGGAAGGAGGAAGGAAGGAAGGAAGAAAAGAAAGAAGAAAAGAAAAGAAAAGAAAAGAAAGAGAAGGGAGGGAGGACAGAGAGGGTGTCTCTGCAGCTGTTGTAGCAGCCCCTCACCCGCAGCCCTCGCCTCCTCAGCAGCTGCCCCCTTGTCCACAGCCCAGCCCGGCAGCACTGTCGCCTCAGCCTTGCTGTCTACTGCATCCCACCTCAAGCCTGTGTCCCTGGATAGGTGACTGTGGCTCCAAGTTCACGCCCAGCTGGTCACGCCCGCCAGCGTCTCCTTTAGAAGCTCTTAGCCAGGTGCCCTCAGAACTCGGGTCACTCACATGGGGCACTCAGCTCAGGGGCAGACGATTCCTTGGCCAGGTGATTTTTCTTTCTGTCTAAGCACCCCTACACCCCTCAAGAGAAAACCAAGCCTGGAGGAAACCAGAGCAGAGGGAGCCTACCCAGCTGGTCAAAGAGTAGCCCTCACAGTCGCTTTGAGGAGTGGTTCTTTCTCGCCCCAACCTAGGAGAGGGCATTGGCTTGGTGGGCCCAGCCTGTGGGTCTACCCGGCTTTAGTGACCTTCTCTGCCACCGTGTCCCTGGCACTGCTACCAACAGCAAGGCAGCAGCAGTAGGACATAGGGCGTTCTGCTACAGCCCCAAGCCTGAATGAAGGGCAGGGCTATGAGTGATGAATACATGAATTAAACAATCACATGTCATGTTGGGCTGGAGAGATGGCACTGACTGCTCTTCCAGAGGTCCTGAGTCTAATTCCCAGCAATCACATGGTGGCTGACAACCATTTGTAATGAGATCTGATGCCCTCTTCTGGTGTGTCCAAAGACTGTGACAGTATACTCATATACATGAAATAAATACATTTTTGAAAAAAAAAAAAAACATGTTGAGTCCCTTCAGAACTTAGTAATTTTTTTAAAAATCGGTAATTTTATTTGTGTGCATGCCTATGTATGTGTATGACTCTGTGTGTGTGTGTGTGTGTGTGTGTGTGTGTGTGTGTTGTGGGTATTGTGGTGTGTGTGTTGCATGTAGGGTGAAGTGGGTGTTGTGGTGTATGTGCTTGTGTGTGTGGGCGTATTGTGATATGGTGTGTGCTTGTGGTATGGTATATGTGTTGTGTGCTGTCAGTATAGATGTTTGAAGAACTCTAAAAATGGTAGCTTACCAAATTTGAAGTTGCAAAACTATAGAAGGCATGTCATCAAGGCACACATGCCAAAATGTTTCCTGTCTGTGGAGTCATTTATTGAACATGTAACTCGGACAATTAGCAGGAGAATGTATCTTACTATTGTTGGTTTGGTTTGGTTTGGTTTGGTTTGGTTTGGTTTGGTTTTTGTTTTGTTTTGTTCTGTTTTGTTTTTGTTTTTTTGTTTTTGTTTTTGTTTTTGTTTTTGTTTTTGTTTTTTGAGACAGGGTTTCTCTGTGTAGCCCTGGCTGTCCTGGAACTCACTCTGTAGACCAGGCTGGCCTCGAACTCAGAAATCCGCCTGCCTCTGCCTCGCAAGTGCTGGGATTAAAGGCGTGCGTCACTACCGCCCGCTTGGTTTGGTTTTCTATTCTGAGGGAGTCTTCCTCTGTAGCCCAGACTGGTCTAAAACTCTCTTTTGTAGCTTTGGCCTCAGATTCATTGTGGTGATCCTTCCTGTTTCAACCTTGCCAGGACTGGGGCTGAAAACTTACTGAAGCCACTCATGCCGCACTGAAGTTATTACTAAATAGCTTGTTGAAACTGAGGTGACTCAAGGCCCACCTAGCCCAGCCCTGTCACCAGTGCAATCCAGTGAACATGGGAGGGGTCAGCCAGGGACATTGAGTGACATGTTCTTAGAAGGCCTTGTAGTGAAAGTGGAGGATAATCTATGCAAGGTTCAAGTAGCTTTTAAACAGCCAGTTTTTCTTGTACGGTGAGTGGGCTTCCATAAAATGGAGACGAGGCCTGCACGTTTGGCTCGGTTTAGAGAGGATGGTGCTGTAAAGTTAATGCACTGAGCAATCTATGACACTCTGGCATTAAATTCAACACGGGACATAAAGAATTGGACCTGCTTCTCTAAGCCCTGGCAGTCGGCAGAGAGACTGGGTAATTTCTGCTGATGAAAATCATCCCAGTAAGCAGAAAAGAGCTGCGAGTGGGTGGTAATGGGGGGGGGGAGTAAGGGTCCAGGGCAAGAGGAAAGGGATGGAATGGGGGAGGCTGCTGGGATGAAGGATTTGTGTTATAAGCCCCAGTATGCTGGGGCTCTGGAAAACCAACCCGGGGGGAGAAAGAAAAGGAAGAAGTGGAGAGAAATCCGAGGCAGTGGCAGAGGCTGCTGCATAGGATGGAGAAGAGGCTAGTAGACCATCTCAGAGGGCATGGTGGTCCTTTCACATACAAGCTTTATAAGCAAGCTAGAAGGGATGAGCAGGGAACCAAAATCTGCACAGCCGAAGACACCTCAGGCCACTGGCCAGGGGCTTTCCTTCGAAGTTGAGTGGTTAAATACAGACAAGTGTTTTCAAAGAGAAATGATGGAGTCACCTGAGTCATCAGATAGCAGCCAGATCCCTCAGGCCCCCTACCTCCACCCTCTGCCCCTCAAGATGAGCAGCGAATGAGAGCCAGGCGTAGCAACCTGTTCAAGAAGATGAAAAACATGAGGAGCCCAACTCAGGGTCAAGTGACAGATAATTTATGAGCAAGAGGGAGATGTCACAGGCCTTGTCTACCCTAAGTGTGTGAGTAGTAGTGTTTTGCTTGCAGGATGGACAAGGAGAGCCCAGAAGGATAAAAGCGGTGTTGTAGTTGCTCTTGAAGAAGTCAAGGAGTGGCTGATGCTACTCCATGGATTCCTGTGTAGATGGCCAGTTCCTTACCAAGACTCAGACTCAGCACCAGGAATGATAAAGGGGATCTGAGGATGTGTGAGACAGCAGATGTTGGTCCCAGCTCATCGCAGCTATGAGAAATTCTTTAATGGACTTGTCAATTCCTAGCACTACTATTGCCGCCTGGGACCTTCAGCAATAGTGTCTTCCTGTCAGAGACAGGACTCAGGAACAATAGACACATGGAAGCGCCCTTAACATGCCTTTATGCAAGAACTAAAGCTGAGAAGACTTGGGGGAGACTTTGCAAGCAAGGTAAGACAAAGACTCACTGGATTCTGGGGAGATAGACAACCTGCTTATATTCTCTAAACGTGAAATTTTCTCATCTGTGATATGGGAACATTGGCATTGGTTTCTCAGAACATGAAAAGATTATAGGAAAAATGCCAGTCATCAGAGCAATGCCAGGCACACGGCAGGGACCAGGAAGAGGAATGTGACAGACTCTAGATCTGGTACTGCATGCTGTTTTAGAAAGCTACCCTTCCCTCATGACATGGAACCTGTCTCCCCTCCCTTGAGCCTGGGCAGGACTTCGAGACTGTCTCCATGAATTGCATGTGCCAGAGGAAACCTGTATAGCTTCTAAAGTGAATCAGTAAAAGACAACTTTCTGTCCTGGCTCTTCTAAGACATGCCCCACTTTAGTACCCCTGAACTGAAATGAAGAAATTGGCACCTGGAAGCCACCACAAACTAGAAGTGGTGTAAAGATGAAGCCCACACAGAGGAGATGCCAGGGCTAACCTACCTCCCACCACAGAGTCTCCCCAGCAACAGAGAGTGGAAACAAAAGTAAGTTTCTAGAATATTCTAGTCCCCAACATTCCTTCTGGCCACCCCTCCTTTCTCCCATAGAATATAAGTGAGCTGTGTCCTACCCAGAGTACAGGTTTCTCTAGTGAATGCATCATATCTGGGTTGGGGGTGCAGAGGGTCCTTGCATGCAGCCCAGTGGTAGAGCTTTTGTCTAGCATGTGATTTGTTCAATCACAGCACCAGGGGTTGGAGGGAGGCAGGGAGGTGACACAAATGGAAAGAAAAAAATATGAGCTCTGAGACTGAGCCCCGCCACTCCATGCTCATCTTTTCACCTTCACTTCGGATTTGCTTGGATTTTTTTCTCACTTTTAATTTTTTAAAGGCAAGTTAAAATTAGCTCTAGGGGCAGGGGAGGCACATGGAAGCTCTGGGAAAGAGACTTCCCTGAGGTCTCTGGATATCAGGACAGTTCCTCTTGTAAAAATAAAGAAAGAAAGGAAGGAAGGAAGGAAGGAAGGAAGGAAGGAAGGAAGGAAGGAAGGAAGGAAGAAAGAAAGCAAGCAGCCATCTTTGCCATTGCAATAAAACACTGAATAAATATATTTGGAGGAGTTATCTGAGGGAAATACTACAAAAAATACTAGAAAGTTTGATCACAAGTTTGGGAAACATTTCTGAGATCTCTCCTTTGGGGGTCAGGGGAGTCAAGAGTGCTTTGTTCTGCTCAGTTCTTGAGTTCCAGCAAGGAAACCCCACCCATGGTAACCACAGGAGGCTGCATTGCTAACTCTTAGCCAGAGAACTATGGCCAGTAGACTAAAAAACAGTTTCTGCATGGGATGTAAACAAAGTTTTATTAGAACACTTATTTGTTTATATATTAGCTCTGGTTGCTTTTGGACTTCATTGGTGAATTTCAATAGCTGGAACAAGAGACTTTATGGCCCCGTTGCCTGGTATACATGCTTTCTGTCTCCAACAGGAGTTTTGTTTTTTTGTTTTTTTTTTTACTTGCCTTCAGCCGTTAAAAGTAGAATACTGATACATGAGTCTTGACTCAGAAAGACCCTTGGGGCACATGCCTACATCTTTAGTCGCTGGATGTTCATGGGCCCATAATTACACAGCAGATTTCCAGTTCTACCTTGGGAACAAAGGCTGAACACAATCTTTTTCCATAAGAGACGGTGTGGTGCAAAAAAATGGCTATATGGTCATGATATTGGAGGATTGAACAGTGTGAACCAACATGGAGGCATGGGGGTTTGGTATCCTAGAGAGGCAGCCAGTCCCACCTAGGAGGAGGCAGGGGAGCCTCCTGACAAGTGATGGACTCTGGCTCTTGCAGGGTTCTGAGTACAGAAGCAGCCGTGATGGGCTATCAGTGAGGAGTAAGGGCCAGCCTTGGGTTACACGTGGGGACCTCGAGCTTTGCATGCCGATGTCCTCACATTAGCAGTTTCGTCTTGGATCGCCTTTCGGGTGAGGAAAGAAACAGTTGGGAGAGAGAAGACATAAATGACAGGGCACCAGCACCTGCCTTGTCCTGCAGGTGAGCTGCAGGTGACAGATGCTCTGGAAACCTCTCTGTGCGAAATCATCGGGGTCCAAAGTCCATCAAACAAGTAGGCCTTTGTCAATGGGGCTGGCACCTGGGCGCAACCACCCCAGCCATGGCCGGAAGTGGCAGGTTTGAACTTGAGGGCATCCAACCCCTTTGCCACTGAAGTACGCACCTTATTAAAATTTCATACACAATCACAGCCATCTCCTAAATCAGAAGTGTAGAATTGTATTGCTGTTTTCATAATATTGTTGCAAATTATATATTGTTAATAAAATTACATATTACATAATATTAGCTAATATATGTAATGTATTATATAATAATATGTAAAAAGTATATGTTATTAATAACAATATAAACATATTTCATTAAAACAACCTTCTTCTACAGTCCTTCTTCTACAGTCCTGCTTATGGTTTTTTTGTTTGTTTGTTTGTTTGTTTGTTTTGTTTTGTTTTTGAGACAGGGTTTCTCTGTGCAGCCCTGGCTGTCCTGGAACTCACTCTGTAGTCCAGGCTGGCCTCAAACTCAGAAATCTGCCTGCCTCTGCCTCCCAAGTGCTGGGATTAAAGGCGTGGGACACCACCGCCCAGCAGTCCTGCTTATGTAATCATCCAGTTGTCATTCATTTGTGTTTGAAGGACTAGTTTGGGTCTGTTTTGAAAAAGGACAGTTTAAGGGGAAATGGGTAAGGATGGTGGGGTTCTGAGATCTGGGAATCAGCCTTGAGCCAGATTCAATTTCCTGCCTTTGGAGACCTTTGCACCTCTTGGCCACCCTCTGCTGAGAGCCTAGTTTCGCTGTATCAGGTGATGGTTGGGGCTGGCGTGCAGCTCAGTGGGAGATGTGTGCATTGAATGTAGAAGCTCTGGGACATATAGATAGCACACACATACACGAAAGGCACCTAATGGCCACATGGTCATTCAACACCATATAGTGCCCCACTCCACCCTGAGGCCTTTGGTGATGTGGTGCAGCAAGGACTACGACACATGATGATCCCAGTTCTTCTCAGCAAAAGAGGAAGCTGGACATGCCCTGCCTTCCCACAAGGTCAAGGAAAGATCCTTAAAGAAGATTCTCTGGTCTTTCTTACGATAAACACTTTCAATGGCCCTCTGCGAAACAAGCCAGAGGACTTTGACCAAAGGGTAGAGGCTATTGTAAAACCTACCTAACAGCAGACCCTGGGAGGTGAGTGTTGAAGACTACTGAGAAACCCAGACCCCTAGAGTTGCACTGTCAGGCAGTGTGTAATCAGGTCAAGGGTCCATAGATGGCAGTCTCCTGCTAGCTTCCAGCCAAGGAAGACCACTGTCAATGATCCACACCCCTTTACAAAAGAGGAATAAGGCAAGAAGATGTCAGAAGTCAGACAATTCCAAATTCACCTTCAGAAATCTAGAAGTCTCCCAGAGACCCAGACGGCCACTCAGAATGTTTGGTCTTGAAAATCAAAAGTATTTTTCTGAAGTATTTATTTACAAATCGTATTCTACCAAACAGTCCACAAACACACGAATGCAATTTAGAGAAAAAAAGGTTGCCTAAATGTTTAATCCATGTAAGCAACTGAGTTATCTTTGAGATTCTTCAACAAGCCCACGCCCAGCTGCCTCCTCTCTTCAGTGGTGTCTTCCAATGCTGCTCAGCTGTGGAACTCACAGCGAGAGAATGGAACCTTTTCTTGTGGGGATACATCCTGATCTTAATACATTCCAGTTGGTCTTTGATGCCCATTCTGGGGAACCTCACCCAACTGGTTAGCCTTGGCATTCAAAGGTCTATGCCAGACTTTACCTTTGCTGGTCACCAAAGGCCCTCTAATTAAAACCAAGAAAGACTGTGTTAATCCGCATTCGACCACAACTGAGTTTGAGCCATTGAAATGGTCATTGGAGGGTAAAAATGCTTTCTGTTTTCAAAGGTTTGACTCACATGCCACATACAGAAACAAGCCCTTGATTGCCTATATAGGGACACCCAAAGAAGAACAGTGAGGTGATTGGGCTATTCTCACACAGGGGACAGGTACTATATCAAAGACAGAAGCTGCTTGCAGTCACGAAATAGCGCCGCTAAGATGTGTGTGAGGTAGCGGAGCACAGGGTGCAGTGTGGGACTGAGACACTTGGGCTGCTAAGCAGATTATGTAGAGGAGAAGCGTGGGCACCCTCGGTATTCCGATGTATCAGGAGATGTCTAAAGTGCTCAGGTTTAGCAAGGAGAAGAAAAGGCAAGTGTGGAGGAAGCCTGGCGTGGGAGGAGAGTGGAGAAGCAGCAGATGGAGAGCGAGCCTTCCCTGGACACGATGGAGAGGAGCTGCTATGTCCCAGCAGCTACTCGGCGTTCTCAATCTGACAAAGGGCATGATCAGATCAGAATGACCATTTAGACAAAGGACCCCCCTGTGGCTAGTGTACACAAGTTATTAAGCCCAAAGAAGTGGGGCAGGGAGACCAGCTGAAGTGAGGGGAGCTATAGTCAATGTTGCCGAGGACAGAGGTGAACAGATCCATTGGTTTGAGTTTGGGTGCTTCTGAGATGGAATCTCAGGATCCAGTAGTTTATGCGATATGAAAGAGGAGAGAGAAGAAGGCACCTGTCACACATGCTGGCTGCTCACTCAGAGAGAGGGCTCCCGGGGAAGGAGACACAGCAGAAAGGCAAGCTCTCACACTTGGGCTGTTGGTATGCTGCGTTTGGAGTTATCCATGAAGCCTGTGCAGACAGCAGCTTTGAGGTTCCCACACCAATCGTGGTCTCGAATAAAGCTGCATCGTTTCACTTGGCCTTTTTTACATGGGTAGTCGAGATTTGAACTCAGTAATCTTGCTTAGTAAGCACCTTACTAACCAAGCTATCTCCCCGCCCCAAGATCAAACTTTGCTCTAAACAGAGATGCTCATGACAAATCAGGACAGGGTGCTCAGAGCCAGAAGAGTGAAGCTGTGGTGGATGTGATGCAGAGCCCCAAATTTAACATGCAAAGGGCTGTAAGCTCAGAATTCCCAGGCTTATCTCAAGTCGGCTAAGGAGTGCTTCAGGGACATGTGAGAGTGTCACCCGCTAACCGCCTGGATGGATTGGAGGGACCCATTTGGAGAAGATAACAGCAACAGTGGAGGCACGTCTAGATCTCAGTACACAGAGACTTAGAAATTGCAAAGATTTCACTCCTTTTTTTTTCCTTTTAGCCCAAATGCCCTGTATGACCAAAGCAATAATTTTACAATCAACTGGCATTCTTATATCTAGTGAAACTTTCCCCACAGGAAGCATCTGTGGTGGAAACTTTTGGCAGGCAAGTTAAATCTACAAAATTCAACCACACAAACAAAACTGATTCTGTAAAGGGGAAATAAACTCAGTCAGTGCGTTAGCTCAATATTAAAAGCAGCCATAAGACACTTGCATAAAAGACTCTCTCCCCTTGCAGTCAGATATGGGATGTCTGCTCATTGCCTGAGCTGTAGCCAACAGATTCAGGCCAGGACAGCCACTGCCCCCACATCCTCATTATGTTCCCTCAGTGCCTCTATTAGGGACATTATAGTGACCAAATAAATATCTGACAAGAGCAAGCTAGGAGAGGAAGAAGAATTTATTTTGGCTAACATCCACGGGGGTGAGGATTGGGTTGGGGTGGGGTGGGGGATGGGGGTTTGGGTGAGGGTGAGGTGAGGGTGAGGTGGGAATCATGACAGGAGTAGCTTTGGCTGCAGGGCTGGAAGGCTGCTTCCTCACATCTCCACCAAGCAAAAACACAAGGTACAGGAAATGAGGTAAACTATAAAACTTTAAGGCCCGCCCCTTGGGTACCTACATTAGGTCCTCTAATTAGACCCTACTTCTTTTGATTCTAGTCTCCCCAAGCAGGAAGTATTACCACCCAGGGACCAAGAATTCAAACATAGGTCACATTCAGAGCATGGAGATGCTTCTGCTGGGGTACTCCGTCAAGCACAGAGCATCTGGCCTTGAGTAGTCACTCAGTCTGTTCTTCTGGTGCACAGGATGGTCCCTTGGGACAGAACCATAGTCACTGCCTATGGTGGGTACTTTCCTCTCTACCCTGAGCCCTACGCCCATTTGTTATTCCTGAGCATCATTGTTTAAGTCAAAGCTTATTCTTTTTTTTTTTTGTTTTTGTTTTTGGTTTTTCGAGACAGGGTTTCTCTGTGTAGCCCTGTCCTGGAACTCACTCTGTAGACCAGGCTGCCCTCAAACTCAGAAATCCGCCTGCCTCTCTGCCTCCCAAGTGCTGGGATTACAGGTGTGCGCCACCACCGCCCGGCTCCAAAGCTTATTCTTGAGACCAGGGAGATGGCTCAGTTAGTAAAGGGCTTGCTGCACAACCATGAAGACCGGAGTTCAGATTCCTCTGCGCACACACACACACACACACACACACACACACACACACACACAGAGAGAGAGAGAGAGAGAGAGAGAGAGAGAGAGAGAGAGAGAGAGAGATACACACTTGCTCTCAAGTTCTCTCATGGTCAGTCTTTCCACATGGAAATGACTTCAGGACACCATCCCTAAAATAATAAAATAATCTTAGGAAGACAAAGACAGCTCGAGCAGGCCAAGGATGGAGAAAGAACACCATCACTCAGCACAAAAGAGTGGTGTGGATGGGAAAGAACATTCCAAGCAGCCGCTGATTTGGGATTCACTGGCTCACATGCTGCTCTTCTGATAAGCTGCAAAATCTAAAACTCCTTATTAAATGTCAGATAAATCGGCTTGCCTGGGGCGAAGCCTCTGAACGGATGGCGAGTGCCGCAGTCCGGTTCTCTGTAATTGATGGGCTCTGAATAAGCAGAACCAATCCAGGCTGATTGCAGATGAAATGACTCCAGCCAGCAAAGTTCAAACAAGAAATATGTGAACTTTAAAGTACTTCAACACAAATCAAGGCAGTGAGTTTTTATAAAAACCTTTACTAGCTCAAACTGCTGAAGCTCAGAATGACCTTTATTCTTTGGGGTGAGAAGCTGGTGGGACAGGGATTGCACTCACCATATATCAGATTGAGCCGTGGGAGAAGAACAGGAAGGGGAACCTGCCACTGTGCCCACTCCAGGCTCTGCCACAGAGTACCAACAGGGACCGGGAAGGCGATAGTTAGGTGGAAACAGAACCCCTCCCTCCATTGTTCCACCTTGTGCTTTTGCAGGATGTTGGATGGGACTTCCCATGCACTCCTCGGACAACTTGGGACACTGGGCTACACACCCAGCTTCTTGTCTATGCTCAGAAGGAGTGGTCTCCAAGCCCACTTGGAGACATCAGGCATCAATGGGCCTGGCAAACATGAGACAATAGTGAGTGTAGTTCTATCTGCTGTGACTTCCTCCATCAGTCCTGAGAGGAAAGATTCCCTACATCCTTTTGCCATATAAGGAAATGGAGGGTTCTGGAGGCCTGTGGCTATGGAAAGATAGGGGTGAGTTTGTTATGTCATCTTATAAACTCTGATCCCCTGCACATTCCTCCACCCCAAGAATGTTCTTTTATGGCGGTCAGGTGGACATCATGTGCCGTCTTATTCTACATGGGGGTCTTCCTTGCTAGATTTTACTGTCACTGCCAGGTGCCAGAGCTAGAGGAGATAGTCCAAACCAACCCTGGGCCATCTGTCTCCAATACTCAAGAGTCTACCCATTGTGCAAGTGCTACCTCTTTCTAAGGGGTGTGGGCATCTGAGGAGAGGCAGGGATATTGAGCTAAGGCAGTGTTCTCAAATTGATGAGGCTTGTGTTGGGAAGACCTGGTAGTGCTGCTGAGCTGGAGCCTGTGGTACAAAAAATTCAAACACAGGACGTAAAGGAGGTATGCACACTGAGTCAGAGATCATGTAATCATTCATTTATTCACTCACTCATTCATCTAATCTTCACCAAACATTTGATGTAGTGCAGGGGATTCCAATAGGCACTAGGGGCAGACATTACCATGAACCTATGTTTCCAGTTCACAGGTTTGGGCATAAATCTAAGTCAAGCAGGATAACTTTCTAGCATTGTCTAGATACTAGATTCTATTCTCTCATTTGTGGCTACCAAAGGTTATTGAAATCAATGCCCAACTACAGATCTCAAAGCCTGGATTCCAGCCAGGCATGACATAAAGTATCTCTGTAATTGTAGTACTTGGGAGACTGAGGCAGGAGGATATTAAGTTTGGGGACAGCTTGGGCTTCCCATTTGGATCCCATTACAAAAGAATACAAAGTGGAACAGTTTAAGCAGGAATGGAGAGATGGAAGAAAGGAATAGAGGAAAGTTAGTCAAAGCTACATGTGTATAAAACAGCCAGCAGAAATCCTGCTACTTGGTAAGCTAATTAAAATAATAAAAATCAAATGATAAAATTAAAAAGTAGTACCATCAAGCTCTAAATTTAAATGCTACTTGGCTTTCAGATAAGAAACAGATCATTTCTTTAGTACAAATTGTACTCCAAATAATTAAATGGACATACTAATATTTTTTCTTTGCATAACTGAGTGTCAGGTCTAACTAGGCATCTTGTGTTCTTATTTGAAAACAAAACAAAACAAAACAAAAATACCATTTTAAACCTGAGTGATCTTTTTCTGTTAACTGTTTTACAGAACAGCCTGCAAAGGAGCCATGGGAAGGTCACCCACAGAGCAGGAGAGACATTGAGAAGCCGACAGCCAAGGCTCCAGGGACCGGCCTCACGGGGATGCCTTCTGCAAGCCAACTGGAAGGGGTCTGGACCCAGGCATACACTCACGATCACATGGTCATTTGGTTTCCTATTTGCCATCGATAAATTGAACCATGGTAGCTTCACAGGCAACACACCATCCTTAATCCTGATGGGAAAATGAAGAATTTTGATAGTGAAATTCTCCAAGAGTCAAGGCTACTCTGGCTTTAGATTCAAGGCCATAGCCACAGTAGGAAGCAGGTAAGGCCCAGGACTCTCCCTGCCCCACCCCCAGCACACAGTCATAGCAGGTGTGTGGCAGCATTTGGTGGAATGCTTCACAGAGAATCAAAAAGTAATGTCGCCGCAGCTTAGGGGAAATCCCATTTCCTTTGCAGAGCAGCCTCTTGGGAGATGGTAGCTTGTGTCAAGGTGCCTTTATCTCAATACATTCCATTTGGGAAAGAGCAGGAAGAAGGCCCAGCCTCCTCAGGTAACTCAATCAGGTTCTTTGGCATTCACAGGGATATCTGTTACCATGAGCCTCTCAGGGCAGCAAGGGGATTAGCGAAAGGATCACCTGCCACTTACTGAGTGTCACCCAGAAAGAAATGGCCTGACGACCAAGCCCTGCTCAGTCAGGCCCTAGTGGGCTTCTCCCCAAAGGAAGAGTGACAGCAGAGGTCCTGAGCTTGTCTTAAACTGTCCCTCAGATTAGGGACAGGGACTTCACACAGAGAGACAGCAATGTCAACAGTGGCCACTGGAGGAATTTCTGATGAGTGGCTCTTTGTTAATTGACAGGGGGGCTCCAGGCCCTCTTAAACAGCTCCCGGAGACTGTATCCAAGGACTTGGGATGGGGCACAGTGACAGAGCTCTTGTCTAGCATGAGATGTTCTGCATTCAATTGCCAGCACTGTGAATTTTTCTTTTAAATAAAAGTGTCCAGCTTTGCCAGGGGGGTGGTGGCACATGTCTTTAATCCCAGAACTCAGGAAGCAAAGGCAGTCAGATCTCTGTGAGTTCGAGGTCAGTCTGGTCTATATCATTAGTTCCAGTACAGCCAGAACTACACAGTGAAACCCTATTTCAAAAAAAAAAAAAAAAAAGAAAGAAAGATTCCAGCTTTTCATCACCTTTGACAATAGAAGAAACCAAGATCAGGCCACCTTCTGAATCTGAGTAGTCATACCAGATCCACATTTTCCTCAAAAATGGCACAACCTTTGTGGGAGCCAAGACGCTAGTGATGCCATGGATCTTGGAGGAGAACCTACGAACTAACCCAGCAAGTCTGTAATTACATTCTAAACACGTATCCACACTGATAAGTGTGGTTCTCATCCCTCAATAAGGAAACTTCACTTTACAACAAATGGTGACTATTACAAACAAACACAACCACAGAGCCCAGCCCCAATAGATTAATCTACAATACAGTTCTTGAACCCAAAGTTCAAGGATCATTTTGGAAGAGGGGGCTGAAAGAATTGTAAGAGCCAGAGAAATAAGAAGTTTGATGTGAGATTGTGTCTTCTAGAAATTTCAGGAACCTACACCCATATCTCACCAACATGGGGAACTAAACATGACCTGAACAAACATAGTGTCAATGCTAAGATGGAGGGTGGGGAATGCCCACAGAACTCCACCCTAGACATAGAACCATAGGTTGCTAAGGATGCTGAGAGCAAGAGAAATAATCTTCCGCAGGCAAGAGCACACTGGCTGGTTATTCAGTACCAAATTGTCAGCCCTGAAAATGTAAACATGTAACATTTTACGCACTAAGCAGGTTGTATTTATATATTCAAGGACACACACACACACACACACACACACACACACGCCAATTAAAGAAAAAGAAAAGGAACCAATGAGTTTGAAAGAGAACAAGAGAGGTTGGGTACATGGGAGATTTTGGGGAAAGGAAGGAAGAAATTGATGAGAGTTGTATCATAACCTCAAAATATTTTCTAAACAATTAAGTAGAATACTAGTTAGCCTTAAATCTCGGATAGCACTCTTGCTGTCACACAACAGAGAGAGGACTTACGTCTACCCCTGGATCTGACACTGCCCACAGCTGCACTGGGCTGCCTTGCATCTTCTCTCCCAGCGTTCTGCAGAATGCCTTCTGTGTTACTGGGTCAGAACCTCAGCATGACGACCCCACAGGGACCTCCTCCCACACACACGGTCCTCATTCAGATGGGACAGTAGAGGCTCCCTGGGCCTGCTGCCAGGATGCACCCTACCTTCCTCTACACAGATACACCCTCCACCTGTCATGTCAAGATCTTCTCCAGCACATCCGTGTCTCTCCTAATTCCTCCATGGAGATGACTCCTCTTCACTTCACCCCCAGATCTCTAGAGCAAGGCTTGGGAGCCTCCATGATAGGGCTGCCAAATTCTACTTCACACCAATGGTACCTCTGACCAGGGAAGCCACGGACTTCACAGAGTTATGGCTTCCACTGTTCTCCAGTGCGTATGTGTAGGTGTGGGAAGGATGAAGACACTGAATTATGGAGGCTCTATCTATGGTCCTGGGATCACTGCCAACCAACTGCTTATAGACCCAAATGGTGGGCACCCCAAAAGTGACACTGTCCCTGTGGCTTGGGCAGTGCCACAAAAAAAAAAAAATGTAGACACTCAGTGGCCACAACCAAGAAGAAGAGCCATCAAGGGTGACAGTGACTTCATAGTATGTGTGAGCCATGGTGAAACTCAGCCTATACTTTGTGAATAACAATCACTTTAGTCCAGGAGAAAGGACTGCTTCCATGCTGTCATATAAAGAAAGCGGATACAGGTTCGCAGGACATTTTCAGCCAAAATACGTTTCCTGAGTACCTATTATATGTGAGGCACTGAGGGGAAGAGATAAGCAACAGACTCCTTACTCATGATTCCTTGACAGACCCAGAAAAATGTGATCCTGGAGGTCGGGAGGATTAGCAGGACCATCACACTCTTTTCCAGCCTCTAGGATAGGATCTGTGATCCTGAAGCTGCCAAAGGCCATCTGGGGACAGGAGAGGTAGAAAGTTAACTTGGCAATTTGCCTGATTGCTCACCCAACTGGAGTCCATTATGCTAGTTAGCTTTGTGTTACTATAACAAAATGCCAGAAACAATAAACTTAAAAAGTAAAAAGGCTTATTTTGGCTCCCGGATTCAGAGGTTTTCATCCATGATCACTTGGCTCTGTTATTTGGGACCTATAGTTGTGCAAGATGTGGCAGGAATACATGGCAGAGGAGGCCTGTTTACCTCTTAGGAACCAGGAAGTAGAAAGGAAACCAGCACGGGTCAGAGTCACAATGGCCCCCTCAAGGGCACATCCTGACCTCACTTCCCTCTACTAGGCTGTACTTCCTAAAGGGGCCACCATCTCATAAAATAGTGTCATTGGTTAGAGACCAAGTCTTAGCATATGAGCCTTGGGGGACACTTCAGATCCAAGCCATAGTATCCATACCCCATACCCCTTTGGTGACCACCTTTCTTCTCCTCGGAGGTGGTATCCCTGAGACTCTAAGTGGCATGTGAACTGAAATGAAGCTCAGTGACTTGGGAGGCGCTCCCCCCCCACACACCCCTGGTCACTCACCCCTATCGCTTTCTTGCTGGCCTATGGTTGGGAAAGTTACCTTGGGGAAAAGAGTAGCTGAAGGTTACCTTGCTGAAAGGAGTGGCTGGTTTGATGGGCTAGCTAAAAATCTTCCTGGATATCACCGTTACTAGTGTCTATAAGGCCTACTGAGGACACAGTATGTTCAAGCAACCCTAGAGTCTCCCAAGCCTGGCTCTCTTGGTAAATGAATCCCTGGCCCAATCCCCACTGCCACTCAGAACATCCCCTCTTGCCCTAGACACTATGCCCATTCTCTTCTTCTCTCTACATAGGTAACTGTGGAGCCTGGTCTGTGCTGAATATCAGAAGACTGTTTCTTTATCTTTAATGGGAAATCCTGTCAAAATACAATGTGTTAACCAAGTTAAGTTTGAGCCTGCAGCCTGACTTCATAAGGTGCCATCTGCTTGGAGGTGCTGATCAGGAAAGCCCTGTCACCCCGATTCCTCTCCCACTGCCTGTCAAGTCTCACACTGATGGCTGTGTCTCAGACATGAACATCACCTTAGGTGTAATCTGCTAACTATACTGACTTCTAAATGATGGAACTAGAAGCACTGGGATTCCCTGGCTTTGCATGAAGTCTGTGTCTCAAGGTATTAAAGTCCCTCTTTCTCAGTAGTCTCAGGCCCTAAAGCTCTGGGATGTCTTGTGATCAGATTGAAGCTGGTCATAGTCCAGCTCAGGCCTGAGCTATAAATGGTTCAGTGACTTTTCCAGCCCCATCAGATACTGTGCCCAGGAAGCCTGAGAGAGGGCATCTTCCAAAAGACATTCCACAGACTGGTATCCACCACGAAAGAAAGATGCTTTCCATTCCCAAGCCTTGGTGTGTCTAATAACAAGAGGCCCTGGGTGCTAGTGGTCCCTGCTGGGTATACCAACTCATCGTAGCTAACCCTGTCTGGATAGTTTTTAATGTCAGATGTCCAAATGCATCGGATTCACTAGGCCTCAGAACATACAGCCAAGGCCACGCCATACCTCTTTACAACTGGAGCCCCCCTTCCTCCTCCATGACCTCCAAGCCAGTCATCCAGCCAAGAACACAGTTGTTCCTGTTGCCAGAAAAGCAACAGGAAGCAGAAAATAGCCAACTGTCTTCATTGGTTGCTTCTCGTTCCCTTCTCGTCTCCCATTGGCTCCTCTGCCAACCTCTGCCCTTAACAGGAACTATCATGGCCTCCTCCACTCCACTGAGGACTCCAAGCCCTTCCCGCTCAGACCCTCCCATTCTTCCCTTTCCTTTTCCCTGCTTCGTTTCTCTCATTTTCCGTTTTCTTTTTTCTACCTTGACCAGGTAATTGTGAGCCGGAGGGAAAGCCCTGGAGTATTCAGTTCCAAGCACTCCACAGCAGTTCTCAGGGGGGCACAAAGGATCGAGGTGAATGTCACATTGAGTAGGTTCCAGCTGCACCTGCTAGCCGCCCCGGCCCCTCCGGTTCATCGGGGGGTCACCAGGCACTCGCAGATTCTCAGATGGCAAGGAGTGCTACTATGTTTTCAGTTCACAGTGAGATTAAATCTACAACGTTTGACCCGTCTAATTTATTTTGTGGCTGACAGAGCAAGGAGAGCCTATAAGAAGCCCCGGATTCATTCTCCCCTCAAACAAAACACCATGGAATCTGAAGGAAGCCGTTGCAGCTGGATGCTTCATTCCGGGCCCAGACATACAAACGGGTGTGTAAGAATCATCAGAAAACAGGGCGCTGGCCATGGTCCAGCAGCCCTGGGGTTGGTATCCAACCCCTTGAACTACAGACTTGAGTTGATCCCAAGGGCAGTGTGATGGCCTGTTTGGGCTTGAGCAGTGACTCTGTCCACTGACCTCAGCAAAGTCAGACTGATGCTCATTCTGAGTTGAGTGACTACTGTTCTTTCTCTCCCCTACATCCTCTACTCACCTTCTGGCCAGGCTACCTCATCATCAGCCAAAGCTACCTTACCTCCTCTTTTCCATCCTGCACTATACTGTGCCTCCCTCCCAGTCAAGAAACTGCTTGAAAATAGTGTTGATTTTTTTTAAAAAAAAAAAATTAATTTATACTTCATTTGTGTCAACTGAACAGCTCCAAGAGGCACAGGCTCAGTCCTGAGATCACAGACTGGACCTCATCAAATAGGTACTGGCCAAGTGTACAGGCTGAGCTGGGGCCTGGATGTAGGCTGTGACCCCTTAGACATCCTGCAACTCACTGTGGAGATCAGAATAAGGTTTTGGTAGCAGGGAGCCCAGAGTGTCAGGTGTTAAAGCAAGTGGTGGGGCTGGAAGGCAGGTACAGCAGAGCCTTTGGGTCAAGCAGGGTTTGTGGGTCCTGGGACAGCTGCATAGATATGCGTGGAACATGAATATGTTCAGACAGCTGCAGAGCCCTCTGTGGGCCGCAGAGAGGCAGAAGGAATAGTCATCTTTAGTCCCATAGCGTAGGGCAGTGAAGGAGCCATGTCTACTTCTAAAGGTCACCTGTGAGTCCCTGCAGCAACTGTGATGTAACAAGAGCCATGGTGAGAAACATGACCCAGCAGGGCTGGTGGGGCGTGGACACTGACTCCTCCAACAGGAGAAGGACGAATAGATGCTGGCTGAGGTGTGGAAGGGAGAGGAGGCCAGCCACAGTGGTGGCGCACGCCTTTAATCCCAGCACTTGGGAGGCAGAGGCAGGCGGATTTATGAGTTCGAGGCCAGCCTGGTCTACAGAGTGAGTTCCAGGACAGCCAGGGCTACACAGAGAAACCCTGTCTCGGAAAAAAAAAAAAACAACAACAACAACAATGCGGTAAGGGATGTGACCCCCTTGGGGATTCATCTCAGTTCCTGTGGGCAGAGGTCAGGGCTGCTCAAGACAAAACAGAAGGGGTGTGGACTTCAGTGGAGTCTAGGAAGGGCAGGCCAGTGTGTGTCATTAGAAGAGGAGGGTGACAGAGTGGCCAACGAGAACTCCCAGGCTTTGCTGAAAATTGGCAGAGCCACTTTGCATTGATTTATTCAACCCCCAGGGCAACCAGATAAGGCAGCATCGCTTTGTCCTGCATCTCACAGCCTAGAAGGTGAAAGAATGTGCTCACAGTAATATAGTAAAACTATGAGGTTCTTGGAGTGGGCGTGAGGTGCGGCTCATTCCAGTACTCAAGAGCCAAAAGCCGGAGGATCGTAGGCTCAAGGCAAGCCTGGGTGACAACCCAAGAAAGAAGAATCAACTGATTAGTTACTCTTTATAAAGCAATGGAGGTAAATTCTATCTTTATTCCTGATTCTAGGCCCTGGGTTCTCAGATACCACCAGACCATCCAAGTAAATATTCATAGACATAAATTCAGAGTTGGGAACTTAGATTTGTGGTATCCTTACGCTGTGCCCTGTGTCTCCAGGAGCAGACCTCTCAGGCATAGAAGTGGCTGAATCAGACCCTTCTCAGCCCTGGCCTCAGGGTTCCAGGCTCATGCACAGACACTCTGAGAACACTGTGGATAGCATGAGCTACAACCCACGAACTGGCGCTCTGCTGAGATGCATGTGCCTCCTGAGACCCACACGTGAATCTCAGCCCAGGCTGGGCAGCGTTGTGTATTAATTATAGCACATGATTATGACATTCTACTCAGGGGCATCCTGGAAATGAAGGCTACCACACTCTGTCCCCAAGGCCATTCCTCAGGCTCATATTTTTTACCTGAAGTCATGTCTAAGGTATAAAATTAAAGGCAGATCAACTTATGCACTAGTTGGCATTCAGCAGCAGAGAGACTCTGCTATTACTGGCCCATCTTTAAAATGCTGATCTGTGAACTAGAGGATAGAACAGGAGCCCAGAAACATCTAACCCAGGGATGTCCTTGGAACTGCATGCTCTAAAGAGGGTCTGAACACACACACACACACACACACACACACACACACACACACACACCAGGACATCCTCACAAAGGATTTGCACAGATATTCATTGGATCAATTATTCCTAGTTAGTCAAAGAGTAAGAACAATCGAGACTGTTCATCAACTGATGAGCAGATAATCAAAATGAAGAAGGTATCAATAATCCATGAGGAATGGTCACTTGGCAACAGACAGGCACAATGTGCCAACCTGCCAGAATGAGAGAGAACTGTAAAAACATTTCTCTCTGTGGAAGCAGCCAGAAACCCAAGACTGCACATCATGGAATTTCATTTATATGGAATATAGAAAATGAACAAATCCATAGAGACAGGAGGGGTTTAATTTCTGCTTCTCGGGGACTGGAAAGGGAGAAAATCCAAAGTATCCAGCAAAATAGAAAGGTTGCTTTTGGGCTGACAGAAATGTTCTAGAATAAGCTTTTTAAAAACTTCAGAATTGTATACTTTTAAATCATCATGCCTGGGCTGGGCCCTAGCCCCAATAGATGGCCTTTCACATGTCACTGGTTAGACCTGGCCCTGTCCTTTCACCTTCTAAGGCTTCTGGATCCTTTTAGGTCAACTGGAAGGTGTGCCTAGGCTTTGCCCAGAGGGGAGGGCAACCTGAAACAAAGGTAGGACTGGGTTAGAAGGAGCGACTATGCCTGTTTGGGTGGCTAACAATCCTGGAAACCATGGCATTTGTGAAAATGCTCATCCCCAAGGCTGGTCCACAATCCGCTGCTTGGGTACACAGGCCAGCTGAGAGCTCCCAGGTGGGCATCCGAAACCCTGACACAACCAGGCAAACGCTTCTGTCTAGAGGTCCTTAGACCACAGCAAAAACACTGTTCTGTGGGGTTTGGAGGACCTCAGACTCCTCTGTAAGCCCCTCCTTGAAAAAAATCCAGTTTCTACCGCATGTCTCGACCTCCCCAAAGAGGAGGAGGGGAAGAAGAAAGGTAGGAAGGGGGGAAGGAGAGAGGAGGGGTGAAGGGAGGTATGGAGGGAGAAGGGCAGAAGAGAGGATAGTTTAGGGAAAGTAAAACCTTCCTACCTACTTCTCCTGTTCCTACAGACACCCACGCACATCTCCCCACCAATCAGCCATCACCCTGACCACTTCAGAGAGTTGGAGACCAGGACTATGAATGCTAGCAACTGCTCCGAAGCCATGTGAAGTACAAGTCCAGGAAATGAGACCCAGGAGGTCAGGGATCCAGGCCTGTGGCCCCCATACCTTCCTCTTTTATCAGATGCACTGGCCCAGAGGCCAGCAGAGCAGGGTCAGTACCAACACACTGAACTTTTGAATTAGTGGAGTCTAAGAGGCTCAGAAAGTGATGGTTTTCGAGTAAAGAGAGTTTAGGATCCTAACTAGAAGAGGAAAGAAAGGAAGATCACTCATTCCCCTGGTTTTCAAGTTGTGAACTGACACCCTATGGCCTTCTTTGCTTTGATGGTGTGTTTTCTCAGCACTTGGCTTTGATGTCATTAGAAAGACGAATGGATTGCAGCCACTTACCTTGTATTTGTGATAAAATGACAAACCTGCAGAATGCACAAGGTCCATTTGCCCAAAGCTTCATGCTCCCAGTTATGTGCTGTAGACCTGTGAATGGGCGGAATTAAGGGGAGAGCTTATATTGATGGCCACAGAGACAGCCCAAGCACACTCTGCACAGGACTTAATGGCAGCCACCTGGGAAATGCCCTTGCTTTCTTTCTTTGAATCATCTCATTCACCTTTCCACCAAAAGAGAATTCTTCCTTACCTAAGGCTTGCCATGTCTCTTTTGTGCAGCTCAAAATCCTTTAGGACCAGTGTTAGGAGAAATCAATATCAATCAATCCTTTTTTCTTTCTTCTTCAATGATGCTCTTATGTAGCCCAGGCTGCTCTTGAGCCCCCAACTCCCTATGTAGCTGAAGGTGACCTTGAACTCCTGATTCTCATGCTTCTATTCTCTGGGTGCTGGATTTACAGGTGTGTGCCACTGTACTTCAATAACACCAGAACTGTTTTGGGGGGAACTCATAAGTCCTCACACAGTCATGTGAAGTATACTGACATGTTTCTCCTAAGTCTATCTCAGACTTAGATCTGTAGAGTCTCAGCCAGCTGGACCCGCTCTCCAGCTATGAACAAATCAAGATAGGAGGCAGTGGGTGGATGAATGCAGACATTTTGGCTTCTTAAAAGAAACCTCCAGTCTAAGCCGGGATTTTGAAGCTCTGGGTAGGAGCTGTGAAAGGCAAGTTCTGAGAACACTGAGCTAAGTGTTATTCACTTTTGCCAGTGGGACAAAATTGCCTGATATGACTTAATCTGTTTATCTTGGCCCATGTTTTCAGAGATGCCAACCCATGATCACTTGGCCACATAGCTGATGGCATGTCTAGGTAGAACATCATGGAATGAAGCAGAGCCACTCACCCCACAGAGGGCAGGATGCAGAGAGAGAATATTCCCCCCTTCAAAGACATACCTCAATGACTACTTCCTCCAACCATACTCCACCTCTGGGCTTCTCCCACCTCTCAATAATGCTACCATCAAATCGTGAATCTGTCAAGGGATGAATCCATTGATGTTAACACCCTCACAATCTAACTGCATCAACGGTTGGAATCCAAGCTCTCAATGTGGGACCCCTTTGGGTCCTTTTCAAGTTACAAACATAACAAAGTTTAAGTCAAGTAAATCTACCCGAATTCCTGGTAAACAAGCTGGTGGAGGAGCAGGCAGGGTGGAGGATGGGCAGTTCATGATTGTAAGATGGAACAAAGTGATTCTGTAGCAGGTTGGACATCACAGAGCCTCCGGTAAAGTTGGGAGGTGTCTGCGGAAGAGAGGCAGTAAGTCAGATTGTGAAATGCCATCCTGTGAGAGCCAGGAGGGGAGAAGAGAAAACCTTCACACCAAGATACTGTGAGCTAAGTACCACTTAGGAGCCTTAAAAACAGTCCTCAGAAAAGCATCTGAGCATGGGGATGTCCTGTCCCATCAAGTGACATAAATGACAAGTTCTCAACTAGGGAAGGGAGTGAAGATGACCATGGGGGCTCAATAATGTCGAGGAAGGAATGGCCACTGTCATGTTCTAGCCTTTCCCCACAGCGTGGTAAGATGGGGTGTTCCCAGAAACAGGACTCATGGAAGGCCCTGCCCCCACGTTACCATGATGGATGCCAATGCCACAGTCCTAGGCACTGCTCTAAGTATGTCCTCTACCATCTCATTCACTGTGGCCCAAGGAGGGCTTTCCTGTTATCACTTCCATTTTGCATATGGGGAAATAAAGGTCCAAGAGGAAAATAGACCAGGTCAGGTGACAGTGGCCACAAATGGCAAAGCCAAGCTCCAAATTCAAAGGGCCCAGTGCCGACCTCCTCTTAACAAGCAGTTGAATCGATATTTACTGGTGTGATGGTTAACCAATGATCCTTTTTTTCTCTATTGATCCAAAAGCTCTTCATTAGGGTGTGACCTCCATGCTGACCCCTTGCTGACAACCCTAGATGAAGCAAGTACTCATTCAAGAGGAAACCTAGGGTGAGTTCTCTCCAGTATCTCAGGTTATCACTTGGAGAGAAGGTAGTCTTTTCATCTACATCTTTACACCTTCAATGGGGAAATCATCCAATTGTAGCAGAACCCTGAGCAATTCAGTGCTGAAATATCTAGAGAGACACTGCACCTTGGACATACGCAAACCATGCCCAAATGAGGCACCTTGCTCTGCATCCTGCCGTTAAACTGTCACAGTAAGAAATAAATAAAAGTCCCAGTGTGCTGTTTGGCAATTAGCAATTATCTCTTTGGTAGCCACACACAGCTCTATAATTGTGAGATTAAAAAGCTATAACTCACATGGTTGGCTATAAGTGTGTGGATATCTTGCTATGACAAAGCAATTACCCAAGAGTCATTAGCCTCATAAAGTAATCTGCAATTGTATGTAAATAATGATTATGTGGCTGACAAATGCTATATTATTGACCCTTAAAACAAATATCAAGATTTATCTTTTCATATGACCATAAAACATATACAGAGCCTATGTTACACATCCTAGGCCTCTTGGGTGGAGTTGCTGTGAGTTAATAGGGCATAGTGTAGATTTGCATGGAACTCTGGAATCTGCAAACTATACCAAAGTGTTTTTCCTAACTGCCCTACATAGTTATGGCCTAAAGAAACAAAATTCTCCATGTTTTACAAGGGAGGAGTTTGAGGCTTAGAGAGGTTAAGTGACTCTTATAAACATATGTAACATTCTTTCCTCATCAGTCCTTAAATATGGGACAGCTGCAGGCCTATCCCTACCCACACCTGCCCCTGGGCTTAACAGCCTTTACAGCAGTGGTTCTCAACCTTCCTAATGCTGAGGCCCTCTAATGCAGTTCCTCATGTTGTGGTGACCCCACCCACACCATAAAATTATTTTGTTGCTACTTTATAACTGCAATTTTTCTACTATTATGAATTGTAATGTAAATACATAATATGCAGGATATCTAATATGTGACCCTTGTGAAAGGATTGTTTGACTCCCCCAGCAGTCATGACACATGGGCTAAGAACCCTTGCTTTAATGACTGCTGAACTCTAGTCATGCAAATGACATAGCTAAAGCACTCTACGATGATTATCTCATCCCCCAAAACGAAAGCTACTGAATATTCACCTATGCTTCATTGTCTTGTTCTGTAAAGTTGGCCAGAGGTCATAATTCTTTCATTGTGTCTAATTCAGAGCCAAATGTTGTTTGAAAATGTGAAGTTAAGACTGCTCACATGACGGGCTTCCCCTTCACCATCTACTGAGGGGAGGAGATTGTTTGCCTCAGTTTGTCTAATAAACACTATCACAAATACAGAGCCATGATTAAGGAGCTCCCCAAAAGGCTTGGCCTATGGAAGCAGATTTTCCTATCTGAGCTGCTCGTGACTATGTTTGCAGAGGTTTTGGATAGAAACAAGGTGGGCTCTTCCTGCTATGAATGGTTCTAGAACTAACCACGGAGAGCCTGGCTTTTCTTGATTTCTTCCTCTTTTACCAATAAAATAAAAATAAATAAATAAATAAATAAGGCATGTAGGAATAAGCTGTGAGTAAACTGTGGTCCTGAGAGCCTTGATTGTGAGCAAGCTGGGCCTTTGGGAGTGTGTGTGTGTGTGTGTGTGTGTGTGTGTGTGTGTGTAATCTGTGGCCCTGGGGGTCCTGGGTTTGAGAAAGCTATGACCTTGGGCCTCTTGTCTATAAGTAGGTTGCAGCCCTGGGCCTTCAGCATTGGCCAGAGAGCTGCACTCCTCTTCTCAGAGCTAGGCATCTAGTCCACTTGAGGAGAGCTGAGGTTTCAAAAGGAGGTAATGCTGTGGCTTGGATGTGAAGTGTCCCCACAGCATCACACGGCGGTGGCTACCATTGCTGGAGGAGGTTGAGCAAATCCTTAATAGCTAGGTGTTTGAGGAAAGAGGAAAAATATGGGCTATGATTGGGCCCATTTCTGATGGAACTACTCTGTTTCCTGGTTCACCAAAGCACCCGCAAGCTCTGTATATTCCCTCACCATGAAGCCACCCGGTGCTACCATGATTAACTGCAATCCCTTTAACCAGGAGCCAAAGCAAATCTTTCTTCCCTCCTGTTGCTTCTTGTTAGGTATTCCATCCTAGGGACAGCAGGAGGAAGACTGTTCCAGAAATTTAAAACCTGACTGATGAGATGGCTCAGTGTGTAAAGGGAGTTGCCACCGTCCATGCCCAACAACTTGAGTTTGAGTCCCAGGAATCCACATGGCTAAGAAAGAAAGAAAGAAAGAAAGAAAGGGAGGGAGGGAGGAAGGAAGAAATGTCCCCATAGGTCATTTGACCTACATAAACATACCATGGCACATTTACATAAAATAATTAATAATTTTAAAACATTTAAATATCAGAACAAATAAAATTCCAGTCTCACTAAGTTCTGACTCTCTCTCTCTCTCTCTCTCTCTCTCTCTCTCTCTCTCTATCTCTATCTCTATCTCTCTCACACACACACACACACACACACACACACACACACACACTATGCTCCATTCAGTCTGTAGGTAAATAGGTTGCCCTAGGGAAGCCACGTCCCAAGTGGACAGCCTCTGAGTGGCATCTTGGCCACATGAACTTGGTCTAGTAACCACAATATCATCTCTACCTGGCAACTTCTTGAACATGCATTTATTCACACATACTGGAATACTGGGGGAGGAACATACCACCCAGGACAATTACTAAATTTCTTTTCCTTGATGTAAAGCAAAGAAAGTCTTCTAACTTCCTTCCAGGGTCTTCCCTGTAAGACCACCCCAGGCCCCTTATTCAGTCTTTCTACATCTCCCAAGTTTGCCCCAAGACCCCAAGAACCAAAAGCCTTCTGGGTAATAAAAGGATTCTGGGGGTAAGGGGGAGTGGGAAGGCAGCCACTACTAGAGTGTCTCTATGTCAATCAGCTGTGTCCCTTGTTGTAAATGTTTCCAATCCAGTCATCTGAACTGATTACCAAAGAAAGGTACTGATGAAGATTTTAGAGTCTTCCTGGATATAAGGAGAAAGAGGAGGAGGAAGAGGAGGAGGAGGAGGAGAAGGAGGAGGAGGAGGAAGAAGAGGAGGAGGAGGAGGAGGAGGAGGAGAGAGAGAGAGAGAGAGAGAGAGAGAGAGAGAGAGAGAGAGAGAGAGAGAGAGAGAGATTGACACCAGGACTGACTAGAGCCATCAAAATATTTGTTTAACATCTGCTTCAGTCAGGACGTCTGGAGCCAGGCACAATTGGTGACATTGTTCCCAAGCTAATCTCGTGGACTTGCCCCTTTCTGTACTTTTAATTGACTTGCCCTACAGGTAAATACATGGGGCCTTTTCAGTGCAGACACCCTGCGCTCGGGTATTTCTCCACGCCCCGGATTCTTTGTGTGTCAAACGAAAGCTACTCCAGACCCCTGGAGTCCAAAGTAGTTAATTAACGGAAATCAAAGGCGCCTTTGTTGCCTCCCCAAACCTTCCTCTCTTCTCCAGATGGGGACAGATTCACTGACGATTTAGTTCCATTTCTGAGAATGGTTTCTCAGGTTTCCCTTGTCGGTGACTAGAAAGGGCCAGGTGCCATCAAGGACCCTGCTCCTGGGATTCTGCCAAAGGCCAAATCAAAGAGACAGACAGACCCTCACTTCAGTAGCCTGGGACCTGGCCAGCAGAGTGAGCCTTTTGGTTGAGGCAAATGTTGGGGCGATGCTTCAGTGGCATAACCAGCAGAAAACAGTGCTGGGTACAGTTAGGCCTTGCTAGGTGACCTCAAAAGGTGCGGTCCACAGGAGAAAGCAGAGCATACAAGCTCTCATCCACCCACAGAGACACCAAGCCAGCACGGTCTGCAGGCACTGCAGGGAAGTCTTTTCTGATGATTTCATTAGCAGACTGGGTCAGGGTGGGTGGAGGCTTTAAGAAATCTAAAATAGAAAGAAGCTGCATGACAAGAAGGAGTGGACACTGGTGCTAGAATGGACCAAAGCATCATTGTGGGGGAGTACAAGAACAGGGAGGTGGGAGGGGTGGATGAGGGAGCAGGGGGAGGGAAAAGGGCATGTGGGACCTTTGGGGGTGGGGAACCAGAAAAAGGGAAAATGAATTGTAAATATAAAATATATCCAATAAAAAAAAAGAATTTAAAAAAAAAAAGAAGAAGAAGCTGCATGACAGGCCATCCTTATGGGATCAGCCAAGACCAGAAGAGGCAAAGCCATTCTTTCTGTTTTTTAGTAAAGCCCAGTTAGTGAAGAGAAAATTTAGGGTAGGGATGTGACTCAATAGGTACAGTGTTTGCCCAGCATACAGGAGACCCTGGGATCAGTTCCCAGCAGCACAGAAAACCAGTGCATGCCCATGATCCTAGTGCTTGGGAGTCAGGACAGGAGAACCAGAAGTTTAAGGTCATGTTTGGCTACTTAGGGCATTTAAGAATGGTGCGGCCCTCTTGGATTCCCAGCACTAGAAACAGGAGGCTTCCAATTCGAATGCTAGCCTAGACTATATAGTCTCTCCATCAGGTCTCCGTCTCTGTCTCCCTCTCCCTCTCCCTCTCCCTCTCCCCTCCCCCCCCCTCTCTCTCTCTCACACACACACACACACACACACACACACACACACACACACACACACGACTACTACTGAGTAATAGAAGGCAGGTCACAGTTTCTAAGCAATATAAAGCGCATCAGAGAATACTGGTGGACTCTGCCCCAGAACTTCCGCACATACCAGGTCTAAATGAATGACCCCGAGTCCCTGCCTGGCAGATATTTTCCAGGGGAAGAACTGACTCCAGTGGACCATGGGGGAAGAGAAGAATAGTCATTACTTGGCTCAGTACCGCCCAGATGGGATTAAACCTAAGTCTCTAGAACATGCAATTTCCCTAAGGAATCACGTGACTCCTTGCAAAAAGCTGGGAAGCAGCCTTTGGAGCTTGAAGGAGACAGTTTTAAAAATGAAAGGTGGTTCTGCTTCATACAGTGCGTAATGAGGTGCCAGGGTTTATTTTAATGCTGAGAACCGAGCATAAGCTGAAATAGATTCGAGAATATTTTCAAAAGCAGTGGATATTTAGCGAGTGCTCCCAGACGGTCTGAAGCAATGTGTGGAGGAGGGGGACAAGGCAGCATCATGGGGAAACTGAGGACAGGAATGGTAACAAGGCCTCCTCTACGGTCACCTGCTGTCAGTCCACAGCATACTTTATAGCCATAGTATCTGTATGTCTGTCAGTCAATGTAGATAGGCTTTGAAGTAATTTAAAATTCCACTAATTAAAAATGCTGAAAAGTCACAGTTTTAATGAATCATTTACATCTGGCACCTCGGTCCAGGCTTTATATGGAGTGTACAAAAATAAAGAGTTCAAGGGTCAGTCACAAGGTTCAGTGGGTACAGTATGTGCCTTATATGGCACATGTGTGTCTGTAGTCAATATACCCACAGCAATAATAACTAAAAAGACTATTAGGAGCTCATGACTGACTGGACCTTTCTGCTCCAACCGGGCAGCAGCCAGTGGTTATTTTCTGGCCCCAAAGTACCAGAGATGAAGGTGGCTCTCTTCTCTGCAGGAGCCCATGTAGAAGCAGGGACTCCTGAGGGGCAGCATAGGACATTTCTGGGCTTTCCTGCTGGACTAAGTGGAACCCTCCCACTGCAGGATGTCCCAGACGGCAGAAGGACGCCATTGCTGGTGTCAGTCTTGTTCCTCATCTTCTCATGGGTGGTATGGGATCCCTTGAACCCCCAACCTCAGTATGAAGAGAATCCTGGCCCTCTTTTAAGGAATCCTTTAAGGAGTAAGTGTGGTGTTGCTGTCCCCCCCAGAGCCTCTCTGCTGTCTATGGGGATTTGGAGGGAGTTCAAGGCCTCGCTGTGCCACCACCATGCGGGAGCATGGAATCTGCCCACTAGGTAGAGACCAAGAGAGAGAGAAGCCCTGCGCTGTTATCAGTGCTGGCATCATAGGCATGAGCTCTCCTTTGTTAGTTCTAAATCCAGCCACTTGGCACAGGCAAGTAAGATTTTCTGAAATACAATTCCCCACGGGCTGGGAGTATGAACCAAGAGTCAATGAGCAAGAAAGGAACTGAAAGTCGAAGCCAACCCAAGAGGACGGAGCAACTTCACAGAACACCATTTCAAATAGAATTTATGGAGAATTTATAAAAACACAGCAAAGGACACCTGCTGTCCCCCAGAGCTGCTGCACTGCCCCGGGCTCCTCGTTCCTACCCCTCCCTCATCCTGGCTCACAGAGATGACATCTACCACTGTGTTGGAGACCCAGTGCCCGGCACTAGTCTCCACTGACGAAGCCTCACCTTCGTCCCGGCCTCCTCCAAACCAAGTCCCAGTGAGCATCCTCCGATCCTTGTTCTCCGTGCCACTTCGCTCCGCCCCCTCTTCCCTTCTTCCAAGCCTGATTTCCATCCACCTCTCCCCCCCCCCAGGAACTAAGAACCCCATCTGTTGTCCCAGCATCCCTCGGAGTGCCATCCCTGTAGACTTTTATGCAGCAGTAGGTGCCCATGAATGCGTCCAGTAATAACAGTCCTGAGATCACCTTATCCAGTCTGCCCTCTGTGTGTCAGTTGCCCTTTTAAACTTCTAGCCACCTGAGGGCTGAGGCTGGTCCTTATCACATCCCTGGTCCTCAGTAAAGATGTATTTGCAAAGGGAGTTAGGCAGTCTAGCCTCTGGCAGGAAAGATAGACTCACTGGCCAACGCTTGTCTCCTCTCCTTACTCAGGAACGAGTGAAACTCCCCCTATGATGGAATTTCTTTCTGAAGCCCCAGATAGAGGAAAGGGTTTTATTATATGAACTTTCTAGAAAGTCTTAGACTTGTCCTACATGTTTGTCTCTGCCTCTGCCTCACAGGAGTTGCTTGGCTCATAACAGGATAGTTCAGTGGCTATGCCCCCTCTACTCTGGCTTTCCTGCTTCCCCAGGACATAACCACATTGAGCCTATAGCTGGGAGACATTTATCACAGACTTATGGCCCTAGGACCTCCATCTCCAGAGCTGTGACGTGATGGCTGTATATTTCACGCCTCTCAGTTTCCCAGCTGGGATTCAGAGATTTAAAGACACGGGGGGATGTGTTTTTAAATTTATGAGCGGGCCATTGACTTAATTAATTGTGCCCAAAGAGCACAACCAATTGCAATAAGAATTCTTAAAGGAGAAGGGGAGCAGGGGAGGGAGGCCTCGTATGGCTTGTGGCTGTCAGAGCTGTCTCTTTATAAGGACAGCAGTGCTGAAGGTCTGGCTGGAAGAGAGGGTGAGAGCCCACGCAACGATGCACCCAAGAGCACCCACCACAGGTCTGCCCCAAAGGTCTCCAGGGAACATGGTCCTTTCCAAAGGATAAAACCGAGAACTCATCTACCAGAAACTCTCCTATCACATCAGCCATCTGGCCCTGCTCCCCACTGGCTGGCTCGCGCTGAGTAGTCCTCCATCGCCCACGCCTGGAAGCAGGTTTTTCCTGGAGGCCACACTAACAAAGTCATGGGTCCAGGACATCTACATCCTACAGAGTCTGACCTAATTTCACAGATGGGAAACTGAGTCCTGGAGGCTTTTCCAGGAGAGGCACAGACAGAGTGACTCCCAGACTCCCAACCCCACTCGCAGCTCCTTCCCCTGAGGTACTTTCTTGCATCTGGAATGGCCTCTACTATTCTTGCAAGAACCAATTTCTTGTTTTGAAACTTTCATTTTGCATAGGAAAAGAAAGTGAATAAACATGTATTCTCCTTCAGAATCACACCCGAGATTTTTTACATACTTAACGGTGGCATCAAAATGGTATTGTTGATCTCGTAAACCCTTCTGCTGAGCATGAGGGGAGACGTCGGGTCAGGCACGGTGGCCTGAATCTACAATCTCAGGAAATGGAGGCAGGAGGATTACTTCAAAATCAAGAGCAGCCTCAGCTACAGAGTGAGTCCTTGATTCAGAAGTACAAATAGCAACAGGGCAACATCAGGAACCTGGTACGGCGGCACACAGCTGTGGCCACTGCACTTGGGCGGTAGAAGCAGAAAGGACAGGAGTTTAAGATTGGCTACAGAGCAAATCTAAGGCAGCCTGAGATGCATAAAACCCTGTCTCAGAACAATCAGAAACAACAACAAGCAAATAAGCATGCAAGCAGATAAATAAATAAATAAATAAATAAGAAAACAAATAAAAAATAAATCAAAAAGAAAGAGGAAGTGGAAGGAAGGAGGAATGGAAGAGGAGTTGAAGGAAGGAGAGAAAGAATGGGAAAGGGGGAGAGAGGGGAGGAATCATGTACACTGGTGTAGCTTATTCAACTAGGAAGCCACTTAGCACAAACGTTCAGCGCATTCCAGGGCTTGAAAGAATGAGTAACCCGATCACCTGGACTCCTCACTTGCTCTTTTAGATTGTTTTGACTTTTCATTTTATTTCTATTATCATTTAATGTTCATTTGTTATCAGAATATACATTCCACAAGAATAAAGATGTGGCTCTGTTGGAAAACTCAGAGTGTCTCCATTCTTGGCATTCAGCAGGTACCCAAGAAGTCTCATTGGTTTGAATGCATGATGGGTGTTTGTGTGTAATGATTTTCTAGAAGGTTCTAAGACTCAACATGCAGGGCAATAAGGTTTGTGCCCTTATAAAGTTCCTGTTTTGGCCAAACTGTTCTTCATAGCAGCCATGAGGCTTGATGTATTGATGCTGTCTGACAGAACCCACCTTCCTAACATCACTCTACAGGAATGATACCATTGTCCTTTGGGGGCACTAATTGGTGAATGGTTGATGTACAGAACCTGTAACCATCTGGGCATCAGCAAAAAACAACTGTTCTCTGTGCATCTGAGTTCAAGACTACCTACTGAAGCAAACAGCTGCTCTTGCAAGGCCTAGAACCCTGAGCAGGACTGCCTGGAGTACTTGTGCCAGCTGCCTGGAATGATTCCCTCACCGGAGAACCCTAGGATCCCAGATACACTGGTCCTTCTCTGACTGATCCTTATAGCCAATACACTGGTCCTTTAATGTACTGATCTCTGACTCTAAGTCTTCCTTGTTTCACACTTGATATCAACCATCATACCCGCCACCAAGAAGCAGACTACAGCCATGGAGTCTTCTGTTATGTCAATGAGACCTTACATTGGGTAGGGATGGCAGTATACAGAAGCTCAGATGTGTCCACAGGTTGGGCCTGAAGGGCATCATGGATAAGCACACACCATGATAGAAACCCACTGTGATTGCCACCCTAACATTAGAGGACAGAGGAGATGAGTAAGAAGGATCCTACCTGGATCAGAGACCAAAGGTTAGACAGGATGATGTCTGTCTGGGACAGGAACCCAATCGAGATGCTGCTGACTGAGGCTGAGGCAGGAGCCTGGATGTATTGCAGCCTGTTCAGAGGAGGGCCTCTCTTCCCTGTCCTCCCATCTTCCTCTCTCTTTCCTTCTCACTTTTCTCCAAGCTATCTCGACACAGGTTTTGCATTTCTGACTCAGGGCTGAGAAGTCAATGAATGGCAGGCCAGGGACTGCCCCATTCTGAGAGAGGACAGAGGGGCTTCCTTGTACTGTCAAAGCCAGGACTAGAGACAGGAGGAGTGGCAGAGTTAGGGTCTGGTTAGATGGGTCTCTATAATCCATCCTTTTTCTCTGGGGACACAGCTAGAAAGGATTTCCCATTACAAGGCGGGCATCAAGGTTCTGAGACTATTTTGGTGACAGTTAATTAGGAAAGGAAGAAAGCGTGAAAATCTTGAGTGTTTGGGGTATCCTGATCACTCATTCCCATTTAGGCTTCCTCTTAGGCATTACTTTTTGCAGTCTTAAGAACAGAGGAAGGAAATCACCTGATGGAGCCTGCGCACAGAAGGGAGGAAGCCCACTGCTTGGCACATGCTATCCTGCTCAGCTGCTACAGCCTCAGGCTCCCTGCAAGGTAGAACTGAAGGCTCCCTGGCTTCTCTTGCCTTCTCTGCCCTCCTGGTCAGCCTTTCCTGTTCTCAGAAGCATCCCCATCCTTCACTCTTCCACACTTATTTGATAGAGGAGAAAAGTGAGGTCCAAGGAGATCAAGTGAGAAATCAGAAGATGACCTTGAATGAGGCCCAGGGACCCACCCCAACTCCCCCTCGCTCTTTGCAAATTATAAGAAAGCAGTAAGGGTCAACTTGAACCACTTAGTTCTGCTTTCCCCGAGACATGCAAACATCCTATTCCACGTCCCAAGTCTGTACCCACCTCCCCCATGAAATCCTACAGGGTTTTATGCAAATGGCCTTTAGAAACTAAAAGAGGTGTTTGTTTGCCCTCCATTCAAAGGTTCCAGATGGGCTTTATCTGTTGGGCCTGGCTGGGTGCTGCTATCAGATGGCCATGCAAATGACTCCGCCCGAAATGTCTGGCAGAGAAAGGCCCTGTTTCCAAACACACAGACATTTGCCTGAACATTTCCCTAGCTTACTTCCCTTTTCCCTACTAAGTAGCCAGGGCATCACAGCTTCTCACCTTGGTGAAGTTCTGACAATGGGCACATAGCGCCCTGGGCCTAGAAGGTTGATTCCCTGGGATCCAGGCTGTCAGAGGGGACCAACTTGATCTATGTGTCCATGACACTCAAAATGTTCACATGGGGGCTTTTAGAGTGTAAGATTTCTCCCAAGCTCCAAGATGCCTGAGGGGCACCTTCTGAGCCCCAAAATGCCACCCCAGTGGGGACAGTTGAGGCTTATGCCACACACAAAGCATAGGCCTTCTGTCCTGGAAGGGCAGATGCAGGAATCTCATTTTAGCGGTCACAGACAGTCTCATTTGAATTCCAGGATGAGCCAGCCTCCGAAAGCCGCCTCTGCAAGCAGAAATAAGACGAAACAAATGCCACATGACCCAGCCATTCTACTTTTAGAGCAGAAAAATAAACCCTCACATGGGCACACACCACAGCTTTAGCCAAGAATGTGGCAATGAACAATAAGTTGGCTGTGTTCAAGCAGGAAGCCTTCCTCAGCTAAAAAGGATGACTCTGATAGCTGAAATCCAGGTGCACTTCAGGGCGTGCTGCTGAGAGAGGCCAGGTACAGGTAGGGGGCGCTGCACAGAGATGATGAGGGGAGACAAGGAGGCAGGTGATGGGAGCCTGTCGGTCCCACAGTTGTGCAGTCGGTCAGACACACGTATGTGTGTGCCGGGTTTCATCAAACTGAACCTGAAACAAGCATGCTGTATGGCAGGTCACCTGGAACTTAGCAACAGTGACTTTTCCGAAGGAGAAATGTCCTAGCAGTGGAGACAGTTTGTGTTTCTTGGGGGTGGGGAGGAGTGCTCTCACTTTCTACATAAAAAGTGTTTAAAACACAGATCAGCAGAGACACTCCTGCATGGGAAGATTCCCCCCCCCCCTTCTCGGCCCTCAATTCTATCTGAAGGTGAGAGCAGAGATTTCAAAGACTCCTTTTCATGCTCAGTTCTGCCACTTACCAGCTGGGTGACCTTGGGAAAGAATGCCAGATTTCCTCATCTAGGGTACAGTGATAGACACAGTATTTCCCAGACAGTCCGTTGAGACGGACAACTCCACTTGGTGGGTAAAACCTGCAAGCAAACCTGACAGCAAGGGTTTGATCTCTGGAATCCAAACAGAGGTCAAGGAGAACATCAGCTCTACAGAGCTGTTCTCTTCCTGCCTCACCCGTGCTTGAGCATGTAGGTTCCTCCTCCAAACACACAGACACACAGCCATAACGAATGGTATTTCCCAGGGTGGACACAACACAGGGTCCTTCAGCAGATGAGCAGATGGACAAAATGTGGTTATTTGGCCATAAAAAGGAATAAAGTTAACAACATATGCTGCACCCTGGATGGGCCTTGGCAGTACTGCTAAAGGAGAGGTCAGACATAAACCTTTAGATCCCTCTCCCTCTCCCTCTCCCTCTCCCTCTCCCTCCCCCTCTCCCTCTCCCTCCCCCTCCCCCTCCCCCTCCCTCTCTCCCTCCCCCTCTCCCCTCCCCCTCTCCCCCTCCCCCTCCCCTTTCCCCCTCCCTCTCCCTTTCCCTCTCCCTCCCCTTTCTCCCTCCCCTTTCCTCCCCCTCCCCTTCCCTTCCCTTTCCCCCTCCCTCTAGATGCTATCTGCATCTAGAATAAAGAAATCCAGGAAAGGAGGCAGCAGACTGGAATCTGTGAGGGGCCTGGGGGAAAACAGTGAAAAGTGGTACCGTTTTAGTGGGGTGAAATGAGCACGTTTTGCTGCTGGTAGAAATGATGGTTGTAGAACATCTCGGTATACTACACGCCACTAAATTCTCATTCTTTAACTCACTAATTTGGGCTGGGGAGATGAATTAATCGTAAGGTGCCAGCTTCCCGAGTGTCAGGACTTGCATTTGGATCCCTAGCACCCAATGTAAAAATCCAAGTGTGGTGGCTAGCTATTCTAGCTTCACACAGAAGAGAGGGGCCAGAGACAGAAGGATTCATGATGCTCCCTGGCCAGCCAGTCTAGCTAATGGTGAGAGTCAAGTTCATTGAGAGATGCTATATCAACAGATAAGATGGGACAAGATAATAGAAGACACATAATATCAATGTCTGGCCTGCACTTGCACGCCAATGTAGCATACACATGCACACACTCAAATCAATTAGAAACAAAATTAGTTTCAAATCAATTTTCAGACTACACACAGTTCTTCCTCTTTTGATGCAAGAATCAGGGTTGAAGGGCAAGGTGGACCTTGAAGGAACTGACTGCTGTGATGGAACCGGAATTACCCATGGGGCTTTTCTTTCAAAGCCTCTGGACTCCTGTGTCATTGGGGTTGCCTCTTCTGGAAAAGGTGACAACAGATACTGGAGCAACAGAGAGAACAGGCTATCCTTCCAAGCCGGGGTCGGCCTCCTGACCTGCCTGGACTGTCCCGGACAGCATCCCTCCCTTGATTCAGCTCAGACTGGAAGATGAGCCACTTAGGGAAGTGACACTCCTTGTGTCATGGGCCCGGCCCTGGCTCCAAGCCCTGACATTTGATCTTTGTCTTGTGACCCTGGCTGTGACCCATGCCTAATCCTGTAGCCATGCAGCTCAGACCTGTTGGGAAGCAGCTTTCCCAAGGAGGCCCAAGCAAGCCTTCGCTCCCAGCAGCTTTAGCCTTTTGAAGTGACCTGTGAGGCCTGGGATACATAGCACAGGCTTGATCCTCGGAGCTTGTCAATAGGCTCAAGTAGTGGCAATTAGAACCTGGTTGGGGTCTTAGTGTGTTAAAGGGATGGATGGCCAGCTCCTTTTAGGTTTTTTCAGAAGAATGGTACCCAAAGTCAATATCTGCATTTCCCCCCAAGTCTTGTGTTTGCTCCTATTTGCGAGGGGTCTTCCTACCTGCTGTGTCCTTCTGGATTAGACACTGTCCCCAGCCTTCTGGATCCCTTAACCTCCAAGGCCCCAGACTCTAAGAATGGGTCCATTGCCCTCTCCCATCGGCTGAGCAGGTTTCTCTGTGTGCCCTGCCCCCACCCCATTCTTAGGCAACACACAGCTTTCCCAGGATCTCTGCCACTAGGAAGCAGGATCCAGGCCAAAGAGACATGAAGGTATCATTTGCTTATGGAGGATTAAGAAAGCTATGTCTACCCCCAGATCATCACAGAGCAGCCTCTCTGAGGCCCCACAGAAAGTTCTACCCAGCTCCAGAGTCTTCTGATTTGGCAGGACTGGTAAACACTCTAAATTCGAAATTCTAACAAGTACTCAGATAGTGCTGATACTGGGGACCAGATTCTGAGAGCCAGTGTATTCATGAGGAGCATGGGCAGAAACAGCCACCAAGTCCAGGAGCATCCTTGAAGGCAAAAGAAATGGTCTCTGAGGGAGCACACACACAAAAAAAGAGATGAGAGCTAGGAATGGATGGATATGTCCAACAAGAGCAGGTCGAGTGTCAAACCAGAAAAGGGCCCAATGTCACAGACAGGCCCCAGGGGACCAGCACGGGAGAGTGGCCAGTGAGACCCCTGGGTAGAGGCAGCTAACAGAGAGAAGGAGTAAGATAAAAAAAAATACAAGCAGGATGCTTGCTCTGCAAGAACAGAAGACACCTGCAGCCAGCATTGTGGCACACCCTTGGAGTCCCAGCATTTGCAAGAAACTAGAGAATCTTGAGTTCAAGGGCTAGCTTGTGCTACAAAGCAAGCCCATGACACAAGGGATGTCACTTCCCTAATGGCTCATCTTCCAGTCTGAACTGAATCAAGGGGGAGATGCTGTCCAGGGCAGTCAAGGCAGGTCACTTTTTTTTAAGGGGAGGGGAGTGAAAGGAGCAGAGAGAAGAGAGGGGAGGAGAGGTGTTGAGTGAAATATTTGAAAGGGTAGAACTGGCACTGTGCTTGTACCTCTAACTCTCTGCCCCAGCAGCCTGGACAGCCACGCACAGGTAATTCGTGGAGATTCACTGGCCTGGAGCTCCTGAAACATCTTCGCCCTGCTCCCCAGGTTCCCAGTGGCCGGTCATTACCACACCAACCCCATGCTTCAAATGCCCCCTGGCCTTTGTGGTGCACATCTGGCAAGCCCATGCTTTGCCGCCATACCTTTCTCTCTTGAACCCAAACACACTGCCACATAAAGGACAACGCAACACAAACTTAGTTCACAAACAATGGTACCTCAGTCTCTGGGGCAACTGAAACCTAATCTTGTAAGCCTTATTAAAATCTGATCCCTCCTGTGGTGGATCCTTGCGGATCCTCCATGATACTAGGAAACTCTAGCAGCTGCATCTTACCCCTCTGCTGTCCTGGTTCAAAAACGAAGTAACTATCTCCTGCTTCCTCTCTCCTCTATCCAACCCAGAAGTCCCGCCTACTCACCCAGTGATTGGCTCCTTTATTCATTAGGGGATTGGTTCACAAGAACAGCACCAGACCCATCCACAACAGAGAGGTATCTTAGGTTTCTATTGCTGCAACAAAGGACCATGACCAAAAATCAAGCTTATACTTCTACGTTACTGTTCATCATTAAAAAAAGTCATGAGGGAAATTTAAGGCAGGAATCTGGAGGCAGGAGATGATGCAGAGGCCATGAAGGAGTGCCGCTTACTGGCTTGCTCAGCCTGCTTTCTTATAGAACCCAGGAAGACCAGCCAAGAGATGGCACCACCCACAATAGGATGGGCCCTTTCACATCAATTACTAATTAAGAAAATGCCCTACAGGCTGGCCTGCAGCCTGATCTTCTAGAGGCATTTTCTCAATTGAGGCTCCCTCCTCTCTATGATGACTTAAGTATGTGTAAAGCTGTATGATATAAAACTAGCCAGGCCAGGAGGGACGAGGAGAGAGACCCTGTTCCATCTAACTTGATCATGTTTCTGATCCATGTGGCCTCTGTGTGAGATGACACGCTGGCTTGACCCCCAGAAGAGCCAGGCAGTAGTGTAATCCACGAAAGAGGATTCGTAGACTGAATGAAGAAAGGTGCAATCTTTTCAGAGTACACTGTAACCAGAGGCAGTCCACCCCTACCCAGTAATCCCAAGGCCTCTCAATGACACCCCCACCTCCTGCTCCTGTCCTTCAGAAGGGACCAAACCTCAGGCTCATTCTCTCCTCTATTAAATAAGGTTATTGCTGTTCACAGAGTATGAAATCAACTCCTAAAGCTAAGCTGCTCCACTTGTGGGGCCACACCCACCCTACTTTCAGAATTTACTAACATGCATTAATAAATATCCATGGGATCAAACCAGCCATGGTTAAGCGTAAACATGAGGGCTGAAAACTGTAACATGGGGGTGGGGAATACAAGGCACAGGGCAGGGGTGGTGGTTATAGGTTAGTGCTTTCAGCCTGAGGGGTGTAGGGTGAAAATGCTATGTGAGAGTTTCAGAGTTAAACCAGGCAGAGCTTGGGGAAGGATGTTACAGGAGGCGTGGGTGAAGAAGACAGTAGACTTGGAAGGGCAGGAAGCTGAGAATCAGCCAAGGGATGTTGATCAGCTCAGCAGGCACAACTTTCCCTGCAGACTCCCAGGCACCAGGGAGCCTAAGAGGTCACTGCCCTGGGATCCAGGAGCCAGATGTTATCAGGGCTTGGCTGGTGAAACTTGAGCCTGGACACCCGCTAGCCCCTCCTACTATAGATGACACACTGCCCCAGACACCAGGGAGTTGTTCCTAGGCTGGGATGCTAAGGCTGCTGGCTGTGAAGTTTGGCTATCACCAATTCCTTCCCCTCTCCTCTGCCTCCTGGTCCAGTGCACAACCAGGTACAAGACCCAGGAGGGAAGTGGGCTAGTATAATGAACTGTTACCATCAACTATTGGCAGGGATATATGTTAAAGTCTCAAGGACAAGACAGTGAGGTTCAGTTTCAACAAAACTGCCCACCTGATTCTACACAGCCAGACTCACAAGGCCTTGCTTGGGTGTACTCCCCTCTAGCCTTCTACCTGAGACATCAGGCACTGCCTCCTCTAAGGAGGCTCCCCTGACCTCCTTGAAGAGGCCAGGTGCCCTGCTAGATCTAGGTCTTATGTACCTACCTTTGCAATGGCCTTCTTAACACTCAACCTCTCACCTCTGTGTAAACACTGACACGGGGCATCGCTGCCATGGCATGGTTCTGCAGCAGACACAGTGGTGCCAGATGCCCCAGAGAGTGAATAAAATCAATCCACTCCACACTGAGAATCAAAACCACATATGCCACATGAACAGGACCTGTGTTTCCTCCGATTTTCATCAATCTGGTGTGGTTTTACTTGCTGCTCAGGTAAGTAGTTTGATTGATCATTAAAAGAATTTCTCCCAGAGTCAAACTTCAGAGAGTATGTACCTGAATGCACCTCAAATCCCTCATCTCAAAAATCTTCTCCTTCCTGCTTCTACCAACCCTGGATAGTTATACCACAATTCTTGTCTGATCCTAACCCAGCATCCCATTTCTCCCACGTTGAAAGTCTATCCTCAAAAACAACAACAACAACAAAACAAAAACAAAAAACAACAACAACAACAACAAAAACCACTTTAGTTCTCAATGAATCTAGCTTTTTTCCCCTACTCTACAGGGATGATGGGCTACCTTCAAGGGAGCGAGCAAACAACAGAGGCTCCCAATAGGTGTTGGTGGCTGGTGAACAGATGGATGGATGGATGGATGGATGGATGGATGGATGGATGGATGGATAGATGGATATATGGATAGGGTGGGGAACTAATAGCTATGTGGATAGTCAGATGGGAGGGAAGATGGACAGATAAATGCATGCAGGTGTGGATGAACATGTTGGGGGCGGGTAATACTGAAGAGAGTATATAGGAGAGCCCATCTTGTTGTCTCTAAGAACAGGAAGTCCATCTGATCAGAGAGTGGGGAGCTTGTCTGCAGGAAGCCCCACTGAAACAATAAAAGGAAAAAGCCTTAAATAGTAAATCAAGAGGAATTTCTGGTTGAAATTTGCAACTCAAAAGCATAGTTTGAAAACAGCTTTGGAGAGTAGAGCTGCCTACCCACCCTGATAAGATGGATACATGTAGATCAGTATCACATTAAACCTCCCTATTGAGCCTTCTCTGTGGTGGCACAATGAGATGCCAGAGGTGGTGCAGTCCCATCCTTCTCTTGGCGATACCCTTTTCAGCCTAAATTATACAGAGGCAAATAATTACCAGGGCCTTCTATTTACCCTTCTTAGAAGATTTAATTTATCCCAATAAACATGGCGAGGCAGTCCTTTTGGAGTTTGAAATGACATATAATTTACTTCTCACAAATGCATCGGGTCCAGGAGAAAGGCCATTCATCAGGCGATCCGAATCCCAGGCTGCTTACCAAAAGGGCCTTTTGTCTCTTTGTTTTCTGTTGCAGACAGCACGTGGAGAGGAGATTTAAGCAATATTTTCAAACACTGTGAGCTCTGTAATGATTGTTCTCTGCAAACCTGGCTAAAATGTGGAACTCACAATAGTCATTTATCTGCCCCTCCCCCCCTTCCCCGTGGCCCAGTCCAAGTATCATGTGGTCAAGGAGGCATTTAATAAGGCTCAATTCAAAACCTCAGATTTAAATAATATTAAAGAGGTGACCCGAGCCCAGCAAAACCCAGGATGTCCAAAGACGCCTGGATGCTGTCCTTGAGGTCTGGAGCCCAGCAGAGGGTGCTGGGAGGACCAGACTGTTAGGCTGGCCCATAATGGGTCAGCCTGGTCTGTAATTCTCTCCTTTTCTCTTCCTCTCTCTTCTCTCTCTTATCCATAGCCCTTCCTCCTTCTCTCCCTCCCTTCTTTTTCTTTGTTGTTCTTTCTCCCCCTCCCCCTGCCTCCCACCTTTCTGTCTCAGCTGCAGCCGGGCCCCAGTGCTCTCTGTAGTGGATCTAGTTCCATTCTTAACCACTGTAATTTCATCTTTACCTACGCTTGATACATGGACCAAGTGGATGGTACATGGACATACCCCAACCTCAGCTGCATATCTCCCCTTTCCAGCCTTGTTCTAGGTCCACTTCCCAGCATGCCCAGCTACACACTGACACCACAACCAGGGTGAAGCCCCAGTCTTCCATGCCCATAGATTGTATACCTCTTAGTTTTCAGACCCTGCTGTTTCTCACATCTCAGTATTTCCCAGGGCTGTCCACTCTCTTGCCCACTGGGGGCTACTGCCTAGGACAGGCATCCTCTCCCTCTCCCTCTGTGTCACCACATATCTCCCTGTCATTTTTTTTCAAGATGGTAGATATAAATGGTAATTCTCAACTCACATCCCTGGAGCATCTGGGTCTCAGCCTTAACAACAAGAAGATGTGACTTTGCAACAGGTCACAACTGTCTGTCATCATCAGAGCCAAGTTCAAATAGATTTTTCTTGCCATCTCCCTCAAGGTTCTTCAGTCACACCAGCCCTCCCTGCATGTCATACCCACAGACTCAAAGGCAAGAGCATTAAAGCCAGGTCAGGCTGTGGCTAGAGAGGCTGGGGCGATGTTCATCTCACACGTCCTTCTATCCCAATCAGCCCTTGAGTTTGCACGTGGAAGAATGGGTCAGAAGCCGTGGCTCTTCAGAGACTTCAGAGACTTCCTACTCTGCCTCTCCACCAAATTCTGCTGTCCTCCTAAGATCTCAGATCGGAGAAAGGAAACATCAGATTAAGCTCATGGAGCATGGGTCCCCAAAGCTGGCTTCCTTATTTCTCAGATGGTCCATGGGCTGCTACTTAAACTAGTAATAGAGATGTCACTTGTGATTTTCATGAGAGTTAAACCTCACCCCCTCTCTGCCTTTGTCCTTCTGGAGATATTTTTTCTTTCCTTCCTTACCCATTCTTTCAATTTTTCATCTGTTTCTTTTTTTTTATTTTTATTTTTTTTTGTTGTTTTAAGATTTACTTTCTAAATATGTGAGTATGTGTTTCCCTATGTGTAGATTTGTACATGAGAGTGTAGTGCCCGTGGAGTCCAGAAGAGGGTGATGAATCTCATGGGGCTGGAGTTTCAGGCAGTTGTGAACCATCCAACATGGTGCTAGAAACAGAACTTGAGTTCTTCCTCAGAGCGGCAAGCACTCTTAACTGCTAAGCCATTTACCCAGCACCTGCTCTCCCCATTTTGTTTAATAAGACATGGTCTCACTATGTAGCCCAGGCTGGCCTTGAAATTTAAATCCTCTTATTTCAACCTCTGAGTACTGGAAATACAGATGTGTGCCCCCATGACTGGAGATATTTTTAGATTCAGATCTGGATTTCTGACCTGCTCTGCTGCCTATTCTATGAGCTTTATAAGTGCCATACTGTATAAGTACAGGCTGTTCCTCAGGGTATCCTGGGCATTTGGTATATGTCTATGCTTGGGAAAGTTTGTCTGCCCAGCTGACTGAATACAAACCTCTTTCTCTCTGGAGCAAGAAGCTTTGTCTCAGTAGACAGTTTGCCTTCCACTGTCTGTCTGTCTACCTAGTCTTTGTACCTGTCTCTAGCTCTCTGCTTATCAGAAATCCCAGCTGATTTTTATTTTGTGCTGTGAGTCCTCACTTCATTTTTTTTAATGTCACACCTGCCCAAATTCTGTGGGCTTTCTTAAACACAGGCATGCACACTGGCTCTGGACGGTCACAGCTGCTGCCACCTTTCCTAGCCTCAGATACAGGACAATCTCCATGGGCTCTTCCTGGAGATCATCCACTAGTGTTTCTGGGGCAAGCTGGATGTCTTCTTGCAATGCAGTACAGGGAACATCCTGGGATCTCAGCATGTGGGAAAGGAGCCAGAGCTGAGAGGCCACAACAGGTCCAGGAGCTGCATGATCAGCCACACCAACACACACATCTGACCAGGGTCATCCAGAAAGTCAGAATGAGCTCCTCCCAGTGGATGGTCACTGGGGGTTTAGAGCCTCACCTGGCCCACAGGTCCTTCCTCTGAAGAGCCTGGTGACATAGGTCCTGCAGGGAGGGAGCCAAGGGATGAGGTGGTAAAGTGACCTCAAGGTAGCTACGATGGTTACTATGACTGTCAACTTGACAGGATCCACCGTCACCCAGGTGATGAGTGTTCAGGCATGCCTTTGAGGAAGTTTCTAGATTAACAGAGATGGGAGGACCCATCCTAACTGCCGGACCAATTCAACAGCAGAGATGGAATGAGCACCAGCATTCCTACTCTCTGCTTCCGGCCTGTGGATGCAGGGTGAGCTACCGTCCTCAAGCTCCTCCTACCTACCATGAGAGAACAGACCTTCCTTCCCTTCTTCCCTCTTTCCTCCTTGCTCCCTCTCTCCCTCCTCCTTTCCTTCCTTCCTTTCTTCTTTCTTTCCTCCCTCCCTATTTCCTTCCTTCCTTCCTTCCTTCCTTCCTTCCTTCCTTCCTTCCAGGTTGCTTTTGCCAGACACTTTGTCTCAACAGTGAGAAAATCCACTAATGTTCATCTCGATGGGATCAGCGGGAGCTGGTGCCCCACTACCCTCAGCAGCTGTTTCTTATTCCTAGCCACAGCCACACATGTGACGTCACTCAAACCATTACCCTGGGGACTCCATGTGGCTTGAGCTGTTTCTTTCGGTCTGAATGAAAATAAAGATATTAAAGGGCCTGACTCAGGACCCATCACCCTAACCCACCCTAACTGCATCGCTCTCTGTGCACACACCAGGGCTCCTTTATTTAGCCTGCACTTGCTAAGCACCACTGTAGACAACAGCTTCCCCGGCAGGCTAGACTGGTGAGAAGACAGGACAAGATCTGGCTTCCTTCCAGTCTTGCTCTTCTACTTGCAAGCACTGGGACTTTGAAAGAAAGGAGAAGAAAGGGGAAGCAGCTGGGAGAGCGGGGAATAGAAAGGGCAGGGTGTGCCATGGAGGCTGGACAGTTCCACAGTTGCCTACTGGCAGATTCTCTAAAGCAAGCCTTGTGATCCCTTGAGATGCTGGGGTTAGGAGAGGTGACCCCAGCCCTGTCACCTTCTCATTATCCCTTTGGGGGAAGCATGCTCATGGGAGCTTCTTCACTTTATGAATGAAAATTATTCGGGTCCCAGGCTCTTAGACCAGAAGGAGGTGGAACTTTCCTCTCAGCTAATGCCAGTTTCCTTACGAACTCATGTCTCAGACCCATCCAATAGCCTCCTCGGGAGGTCAGCTTGATGACTCCACTACCCACAGGGCAATCCCTGCCATGGTAAGCACCATTTTGCAAACTCTCTTTATTGCGTGTGTCATAGATGAGTCTACACCCCCATGCCCACAATAGCCTCTGAAATGAAGGGGCTTCTGTGGTTTCTTCTCCACATTAAAAGGTCAGGAGAGGGTTAGGCAGCCAACAAGAAGTTAAAATCCAAGCCCTCACACTGCAGATTTAGATGGCATGTTTTAATAAGGGTCTGATTTATGATGACGTGCATGCCTCCTGGTGACGATGGCTTTCTTCCTGCCAGCTTATCAGATAGATTGTACCCCCCCCTTTATGTTTTTCTGCATACTGGCCCCCTTCCAGGAAAAGGCCACTTCCCCAAATAAATAACAGCAAATCACAAATAAAATAACAGCAGCGTTCTTCCTATCCTGGAGTTACAGATGAATTACTAGGAGTGAAATTCACAACCACAGCTTCTGGGCAAGGGGGCCAGGGAGCGAGTGTGGGGACCGCTACATTGTCTGAATCCGAGCTATGTGCCTCCAAGGGAAGGCTTTAGTTTCTCTTCTCCCAGAGCAGAGAATCAACAGAGAAATAACGTCGGCATGCAGCAAAGGGAAAGAGGTGAATAAATATGCCCTTCATGAGCTGGGTTCAAACATTTATTTTACATGAAAAGGGGCTAATGACATTTAATAGGATAGAGGAAATCAAAAACTCATAGCCAGCAGCCACTCTTTTAAACCAGATTTGGCACACAACCCCCCAAGGGCTGTTTGCACCAATTCTCCAATAAATCACACACTGACTTTTAGAAGAGACAGATATTTAATTCGTGCATTAGAACCACAGGGCCATAACCACAGGCTGCAGCCCAGGAGTCCCACCCTCTTCCTCCACAGACCCTTAAACCATAAGGCTATAAAAGGAGACATTAATTGGGTTATTAAGCATGAAGCACCAAGCAGGCTGCAGGATGAGGGCTGCTGGCTGACCTTTGGGGTGAGATCAAAGTTCATGGGTCAAAGGAGGGGTTGCATTTGGAACCCACTGCTTCCTCTTCTCCTTTGGGCAGTTAAATGATCATTAACTATTTAAACTGTAGCTCTGTCTAGAGGTTTAAACACTCTGATGAGGTGCTGGAGTAGCTTAGAGTGGCTAATAGCTCACTCCTCGCCATTGTCCAGGTCCATGTGGGCTGGCTGTCTACTTTGGGTCTTGGAGGGCAGGTGGCAGAGGAAACAGAAACATGGAAGCTGGCCTCCAGGTGGCGCTGCAGCTGCTCATCTCTGAGTGGCTCTCTCTCTCTCTCTCTCTCTCTCTCTCTCTCTCTTCTCACCCCACCCTCCACTTAACCTGCTCACACCACACCCTGTTCTTTCCACCCTGTCGGGTATAGAGTAAAGAAAGGAGGCTCCCAGTGAGCCCCATACACCAGATCGCTGACATGAGCTTCCAGGGGAAGTGGCTATTGGCTAACCTCCCTGGGAATTGTGGGGATGGTCCTATATGCCCTGACAGGAGACACGGGGGCTTCCCAAGAGACTGTGGATTAGAGAGTAGACGGACATGGCTAGGCTAACCTATGCACACTGAAAAGCGGTACAAAGCGCATCCCTCTCCAACCCTGGTACGTAGGCCAACTCGGACTCGCCCTGTGGCACTAGTAAGGCACTGGAGGATGCCAAAGCCTTGGGTATGTGTCATAGTAAGGTCATCCCTTCCACCATGTTTTACTGAAAGATAATGGCTGATGCCAAAGCCTCAGCATGGAGAAGCTGGAAGGGGCGTTGGTGCCCACCCGATTCTGGACACAGCCCAGTAAGGCAGAGGTGAGTCACTGTGAACCCTCAACAGCTTAGTCGAAAGCCCATCTCTTTGTTGACCTACTCCCACACCCTCTGGTTCAGTCCTGGCCTCGGGATGTGAAATGGGGCTTCCCACAACCCACCATGGCACCTTCCTATGATATATAGAACCCAGACTGCGTCCATGTTCCGATTGCTAGCAAGCCGAGGTCCCAGCCTTTGTTTGTGTTTGTTGTGTTGTGTTTTGTTTTACAATTACATTGCTGTGGATTAAACACAGAGCCGTGCTCATGTTTAGCAGAGCACTCAACCACTGTGCTAGATCCCCTTTCTTCATCTTTCATTTTGAGACAGGTTTTTGATAAATTGCTGAGGCTGGCTTTGAACTTGCGATCCTCCTATCTCAGCCCCAAAGAGCGGTGATTAAAGGTTTGTACCACCAATCCCCTTTGTATCCTCAACCTTTAATACAAAATCTAGAGGAACATGAGGGCAGTATTAACCTAAAAAGAAAGTCCTGATCCACACCTGCCAGCACCAGCTACTGATGCCCCATGGATATCAGCTACAGGAATCACTACATGATAGCAAACTGACTGCTGGCTCTCTCGAGCAAGCTGTGGATAGCCACACCCTGGTGACGAGCATAGTCTCTACAGAGCCAAGCTGCCATGCCCTAGAGCTGATGTGTCAGAGAAGGTAGCCTTCCACTATGGTCTCAGCCATCCTGTGAGGAAGCAATGTTTACCCAGTACAAGTGAAATTTCTCCTAAGCTAGCATCCTAATGCAAAGAGATGATACAAGGTCCTCAACCCTGGTGGAGATCACTTGCCTCAAGACACAAATGAGGCCCAGAGGGAAGCTTTGAAAATCTATGTGCCTCCTACCTCTGCAGAGGTTCTCTCTGTGGCCACGCTGACTCCGACAGGTTGTCATGTCCATGCATACCCCAAACCGTGGTTCCTAGCTCCTGAGATAGCAAGAAAGAAAGCCACTGTCACTGACACCCAAGAAGTGCTATTAATGAAAGGTGCCCCTCACCTATTATGCAGACAGCTGCAATTTACATCTGAAGGCTGCTAGTTGCATCACTGCTTCCATTAAACAAAAGCCTCACTCCTAGTACTTTGAAGGGTTCTGACCAGCTGCTCCTGCTGTCAAAACACACAGACACACATACACACATGCATGTGTGTGCACACATGCATACACACACACACACACACACACACACACACACACATATTTTCCATTGAATCCAATAAGCTATTTGCGCATAGGCTTGGTGGCAGAAAGACGTGTCCTCATGAACTGCACGCTCTTGACATTTTATCTCCAAAGTCAGTAGAGGCGAGCCAGGAGAAACTCCAAGAGCCAACTCTTCAGAAATCATGTCCTTCCATTCATCAGCTTGTTCTTTCTCCCTATGGGGACTGAGTCCTACCTATGGGGCTGGACACTGGATGCTGGCCCTAAAACAGTATAGCCAACCAACTTGGCATCCACTAGGGCTTTAGAGGAAACCCATGGGTTGTAAAAGACACAAAGGCTTTGGCTGTGGGAGACCTATAGTGCAGAGAATGGCTGGCCTGCACAGCTCTGAAAAACCAGACACAGAGGCTCCATGCAGAGCTGGCAAGACAGCCCAGTAGGTAAAGAGCTCGCCTGGGAAGCCTGGAGACCTGAGCATGGTCCTCCAAATCCACAGAGGGTAGAAAGAAAGGACCAACTCCTCACAGAGTTGTCTTTTGATCTCCACATGCAACCTCACACACTGATACATTTTTAAAAAAATTATACTTATAAAATTAACAACAGTAACAGCAGCAACAGCAACAACCAGAAACCCATTCAGAACTCCTGGCATCCATTGGAACCAAATACATTCAGAGCTGTTGCCATGCTGACCACACTTGGATGGAGTGAATATTCTAAAGTCTATGCAATCTCAAAAGTCAAACTCAAGAGTCTCAATGCAACATGAAGAGAAAAGCTTGTCTGTATAACCCTGGGGAGCCCTTAGAGATCAGAAAGCCTGCCCTGAGCTCACTCTGGCTGGGCTACTCATCTGACTGTTTATCTTGAGCCCTCCTAACAGTTTGCTTGAGATGCTCTCACTATGAAAACTCGGTCTCTCAAAGTGAAAGGAAGCAGAAACTAGAATCTTCTAAGTCTCCACCAGGCTCAAAGCCTGCCTGACAGTGACCCATCCACAGGACAAAAGCTAGGGCCAGTGGCACTGAAGTTGAGTTCCTGAGTTTGCTGGATGAAGAGTAATTTAAATGAGTGAAATGAGAAAAAAAGGAAATAAAGGAAGGGAAAGAGGAGAGGTAGGAAGAAAGGGGAAGGACAGAAAGAGGGAGGGAAGGAGGGACAGAGGGAGGGAAGGAGACAGGGAGGGAGAGAGGAAGGAAGGAAGGATTAAAGAAAGAGAAAAGGAGGGGGGAAAAGAAAAAGATAAAAGAAGAAAAAGTTGTCCATAGACTAGCTGACTTTCAGACACATAGTAGGTTTTTAATAAGATTTTTTTTTTTTTTTTTTACATATAATAGATGAAGTCAATGTGACCATGGTTAATCTCAACCCGGTACAGTTCCTTTCACTGCAGTGCAGACTGCAGACTCATTGATGAGCTGGTATTAGTCCATGAGAGCAAGTAATTGCTGATGGCAGGCTGGCAGGTGATGGAGGAATGTCAGGAGCCCAAGCTGCCAGCTTCGGGTTCCGAAGCAGCTGTGTCCTTAATTACGCCGCTTGATTTATACTCTATTAAATCTGTATATAAGTAACCCATTTCTCTGGCAGCATTTAAACCTCTTCTATTCCACCAAACACACTGCTTTTATTTCAAATAAATGTAGCCAGCTCTTTGGGGAACATATGGTATATTTCTCTCTTATTAATAATTCAGTTCAAATGAGCAAAAATTAGTTGGTGCAGTTACGGCTGATTTTGTCCTGAAAAGATCTGCATTAATTTTAGACGTTTTGTAAATTGGGCTATTAAATAAAAGCATTATATGTGAATTACCCTTTAAATTTTAAGCAACTTGGTAGTTTAATGGTATTTTCTAGTCAGATTCATTTTCAATCTTTAAAAAATTATAGTCATTATGGTAAGACAAATTTTTGAAACCTGCTCCCTCTATCCAATTACACATTGTGCTAATAAGTAAACTAGAAAACTTTTATGTTCTCATTTCAGTGGGCTACCCTGTCCCGCCCCATTTTTTTGTGGGCATCTCTCTCCTGAGATGGTCTATAGAGAGAGGTTGATCCTAACTGAACAGGTTCCACCAACAAAGGATCCGGCTTCAAGAGGAGAGAGGTCTTCAGGAAGGGGCTTGGTATCAAGCTCTTGAGTTTGTCTCCTGGAACTCCCTGTTGATTGACTCTCCTCACTCAGAGTTTGGAGCTCTGAGAGGAAGAACTGACAAAGCTCCAGGCTGGCAGTGTCACTAGGAAGGCCGATGAGGAAGAGTGGAATGGGCTTCTTGGAGGCTACACAGATGCAGCTCTCTGTGTCCCCAGGCTGGGATGCAGAGTGACGTAGAACCAGCTCTGCTCCTTGCAATCTTTGATGTGACTTACCTAGCCATGTGACCTTGAATTTGACCCAACCCTCTGTTTCAGTTCCTCTGGATGCCAAATGGAGATAGTATCTGCAATGCGGCCTTGGTGACAGAGGTCAGATGGGAAAACGAATGCCTTATTGCCTACCATTTATTTACTACAGCACATGACTCATGTTGGTATTTAGTAATTGGTCATTGTTAGGATACAAAGAGCTGAATAAACAGGCCATAAGTTAAAGAGCTAAAATTCACCTAGGGAATCACTTTATTAGTAGAAAACAGGGTTGCCCAAGGGAATACTCTTGTGCCAAGATGACTGCCCAAAGCAGGTGAACCAGGGTCTCTTCATTCTCCAGTAAGCAAAGGGTACTAGTTGAAGTTAAAAGAAAAAAATACAAAAGGCACAAAAGGAAACAGGAATGTACTGTGTTATAACCTGTGGAATTCTGGTTTATGTTCACCGGTTAAAGAAATTGGGTACATCAAACTACCTGTCTACCACTATGATCATTTCTGTTGTCATCAAGTGATCAGGATGCTTCTAGGAGACCTGCCCAGTACTGAACCACTGGTAGTAATGACTACAGTGACAGTCACCCACATCAGGTCTACCACTACTAGGGTCAGAGGAAGACCCTAGAGGCGACAGGCCAGTGCCTAACTCCAGAAGGAAAAGGACTCTTGGTGGGTGGGATGAGAGCAGATATTAGCCAGGAGCAGGCAGACCATTCCCTTAGACACAGCAGGAACTAGGCATTGTTGATATCTCTGTATTGTTGGTGATGAGAGTTGTGACAAGATAAATAACCTGACAATGAGAGTGTCACTAATCTGCCCCTTAAGATAGGAGGAAAGGCAGAGAGACTGGTGAGTGAGCTGGAAAGATCCAAAGTCCTTTGCTTGGATAGAGCGGCCCACTAAAAGAAGACTTACTCTGTCATGAGTGGGGGGAGAGATGGGCATCTATTCCTTTCACACTTTGTTTAGTCTTATTCAAGATAACTTGAGTCCAAGATCATAGTGTCAGACAAGCAAGTAACATGAGACCTGGGGGGGGGGTAGTTAAGGATGTGGTAGCATTGACATAATTTAAGACACACAAAGACCTACCTGGGGTCTAATAAATCTATTCATTGTGCCTATGTGCTTAGTGTGGCTTGTGCTAGAGCACGATATTAGATTAAACTCCCAAATCTCAGTGGTTTAATCCAGGGAGAATATTTTTCTAGTTCAGATGAAGTTTCATGGGGTGTTTGGATGCAGGAGGAACTTTTCTCTTCATCAGATGGGCCAGGAAAGGCACTGGATCTTGCAGAGGATGTCTTGATGGACCAAACATGAAAATGAGGCATAGACTACTTGTTCTTAATATGTAGGTCAAGACCCTTTTGGGAGGTCAAACAACCTTTCACAGGAGTCACCTAAGACTATCCCAAAACAGACAGGTATTTATATTACAATTGGTAACAGTAGCAAACTTACAGTTATGAAGTAGCAACAAAAGTAATTTTATGGTTGGGGGTCGCCACAACATGAAGAACTGTATTAAAGGATCACAACATTAGGAAGGTTGAGAACCACAGGCACAGACATATTTTTCCAGTCAAAACTCAACCTTAGGTCCACGGACAACATCAAAGAAGTCTGGGAGATGTAGTCTAAGACTGTGTCTCATAATAAGAGAAGAGAAAAGACATTGATGTGTGTGTGAGCAGTCTTGTAAGTGTTTAAACACCCCAAGAATACAACTTTTAAAACACTACAAACTAGCCAGGCGTGGTGGCGCACACCTGTAATCCCAGCACTCTGGGAAGCAGAGGCAGGCGGATTTCTGAGTTCAAGACCAGCCTGGTCTACAGAGTGAGTTCCAGGACAGCCAGGGCTACACAGAGAAACCCTGTCTCAAAAAAACCAAATCCAAAAAAAAAAAAAAACCCACTACAAACTATCAGTATGTAGTTTGTAGCAGCTTTATTATTATTATTGATATATTATTATTATTGATATATTAGTATTTACATATTAGTATTGAATTATTATTATTGTATTCCTAATTCTTCCCTCAGCTTGGTTATGAGTTACCTTCTCTCTTCCTTAAAATCATCTAGCCATGACCCCCACACCTCTGAAGCCTGAAAGGGGCTATGACTCAATCAGTTCTGCTATAAAACCTGATGCAAAGAAAGTGTTCCCAGAAGGTATGGGCAGGTACAGCTGAAGTGGTCAGCCTCTCTCTATCAAATATCTGGCTTTTCACCCATGCACCTCATCCACCCTCGATATGGAAGAATTTACCCAAATTTCCCCTAAATCTTTACATGATTGTAGAGACTGGATAGATTCTTCCAATTTCCAAAGTCTGATTGATTGCTCCAACTAAAAGAGCCATTGACTAAAGCCATAAATTCTTTGCCTTGTGTCGAGAAAGACCCCACGCAGCTTCCTGGCTGGGTCATAGGGGCTCATATGCACAGGAGACCAGAGCTCCAGCTGGGCCCAACCACCAACTGCTTGCCAGGCAAACAGATGATGCGGGCAGTCACGTCTCTGACCTCTCCATTTCTCACACAGTGGGAGTGACCTCATAATTTCTCCATCATGGCTTCTTGGGGTCTGCTTAGATGAAGACACATTACCACACGCTAAGCAATGAACAGCTGGCTCTCGGGATGTGAGGCCAAAGCCTGGGTGATCATGGCTAATCATTATTAGCTGTTTCCTCAGTGATGAGAGACCTACCAATGAATTATACAAAATTAGCCATTGGTCAGAATAGGTTATCCCAGACCCGTTCTGCTCATATTTGAGAGAGAAGACCCAGGGTACCCCCTCAAACCTGGTAAGGAAGGCTGTGGGCTCTAAAGGGAGCACAATTCACATCCCGTCAAAGAGCGCCCAAACCTATAGGGCGATGGAGATTCCCCCTTCTCCTTAGCTGAAGTTATTATCACAACTGCCAGGGAATTTGTGAGATTGGGAGACAAGGATCATAACGATTCTTTGGAGACCCGTCAATCACTGCAAACTGCTACCAGAATCGAAATTACATCTGCATTTGAATTAGCAGCATTACTCGCCAATTTAGATCAGAGTGAACATTTTTCCATTGAAGATGGAATTAAATTAGAAAATGAGTGAGTCTTTAATTTCCAGATTATAAATCACCGAAAATAATTCAACTCCTGTACCTTAAGGCCAATTACATTATCCTAAGCGACATTTTATCTCCCAACCTTCGGAGTGATTTGGTGATGGGAGCCTTCACACAAATCAGCCTTGCTATAGTAGCAAGAAATATATCTGCCTGCCGAGTCACACACATAAAACACCAGCAACCGCTTTAATGCTGAAGCTTATTTTACATGAAATTTGATTGTCTGTTTGATGGTTATTTTTGTGTTCTAATGAACTGATGCATGGCTGCATGTGAGGTGTGAATTACACTCAGTTTGACTTGGTCCAGGCTGGGGCATCTTCATTCCTTGGCTTGGCAAAAGACAAAGATGCTGGGCGTGGTTTCAAGTCTGAGCATTCTGCCCCTCATCTTTCTCTGCTCATGGCGCTTCCTCTCTCTTGCCTCCATTACTTCTGTCTTGGGCCATGGTCTGACAGCAGTGTCTGTCACTGCCTGTGGATGGAAACTCCTCTAAGCTCTGTCACTCACATTCTCTTGCTCCAGTTCTGACACGCACATATGTCCTTTCAATGAAGAACCTGGTACAGAGTAAGTATTCAGTGTCTGATGTAAAGAGATGGGGTGTGTGGCATCAAATTAGCCTGTATTAGTCTGGGTCCTCTAAAGGAACAAGACTGATATACATAAAATATGAATAATATATATCTTTTATATATAACATAAATAAATGCTATATATGTCATCTATTATATATAATACATATATTATACATGTATAATATATAACATATATGCTATTTATTAGTAGAGTGGTTTACAGTCTGGTTGTCTCCTGATGGAAAGGCCAGGAATCCCATAGTTGTTCATGAAACTAAATGTCTCAATAGTCCCAATCTAGTGCTGAAGTACCAGAGAATTCCTAGAAAGCTGCTGGTCTTCAGTCTGTGTTCGAATGCCAAAGAAGTAGGTTCTAAAAGTAGAAGAATACCTCAGCAACAGAATAGATGGACTTGCCAGCAAGAGTGAAGGCAAGTAGGTAAAATGCAAAGCTTCCGTTTTCTATGTGCTATGATGTGCTTTGCCTCCAGAAGGTGTGGCCCAGATTTAGGGAGGTTCTTCCCAACTCAAATGATCTGATCAAGAAAATCCTTCACAGGCATGCCCAGCCACTTGGATTTTAGTTGATTCCAGGTATAGTCAAGCTAACAATTACCATTAGCTATCACACACCCCACCTGGCACGGTAATCAAAGAGAGGACACATGGGGCAAACAGATCAGTAAGAACACAGACGTCACTGACACCCCTGCCTGGTCCATGGTCATACTTGCACTGGAAGCTCCCCTGGCTGCCTCCACTACTGCAAAAGATGCCCAGACTGTCCAGTGTGCTTGCATAGGCAGGATGGCTCTTACCGCCGGGCATCACTGAGCATGGCTTATTTATCCCGTGACAAGCACCGTGGCACCGGTGCAGTCCTTGAGACGTCGGTGCCTTGTGTGTGTGTCCCTGTGAAGGAGTGGGAGGGACGGAAGGCAGACCTTCAGGATCCCCATCACACGCGTCCCCAGAGTCCAGAAGCAGCCCAGCTTCCCTTCAGCACTACCATCCCAGTCATCATCAGGGAAAGGAATTCACGGTGGTAGGGTCATGCCTGACCTGTAATTGGCCACAAAGGCCTGGGATGGTGGAAATGGGCCATTGAGAAGATGGGCGTGGTAAGCTGGAAACGGAGAGAGGCCTGTTGACTTCTGGCCTGGAACATCTCCCAACTCTGAGACCTCAAGTAAATACACTTTACTAGTCCCTAGCTCTCTCCTTGGTGGTGCCACACAGTGCCATCTTTAGGGGACATTCCCTCAGTATAAGAGCTGCACACAGCTCTCTTGCTCCATCTCTGTGAGACTCCCTTCCCTAGAGCTGGAGGTCCAATGCTCAGAGACACTCAAGCACAGGGAGGTCCCAAAGCTTCTGTCCCAGCTGCATGTTGAGCCAGGGAATTTTCTGGAATTAGAGTCCAGGGTCCCAGGCTGCACTGTCAAAGGCTCCAGTGGAGTAGCTTCATGGCGGAGGGTGAGGGGGCAGCGTGTGGGGAAAGTTGTTGACCTATGTCGGTCACACAGCGAGGGCCTCAGAAAGTTGCGCCAACACTACAGGGGCCTTTCCTGATTCCAAGAGATGCTATGAAGCTGTGACCTCAGGAGTCATAAAGCCACACCCCGAGGGATGAGGGAAACTCTCTACCCCCCACAATGACAAGAGGCCTCTGGGTCTTCACCGAGAACGTTCCCATCTCAACACCTCTGCAGTGTCAAGAGAAAAGAGGGGTGGGCAGCACCCCCTCTAGGCTGAGCTGGGTGCAGGGGGCCAGCAGCAGGGCTAAGTGAGGCCTCTCTCCACATCCCACGTACCATCCACTTCAACCTGCATACAAGTGCACGAGCATGTGCACACATGTGCATGCGCGGACAGGCCTACACGCATGCGCAGACAGGCCTATACGCATGCGCGGACAGGCCTACACGCATGCGCGGACAGGCCTACATGCATGTGCGGACAGGCCTACACGCACGCTTACCTGGCCCTTGCTCTCTTTCAGTCAGTGAGCCCATTGCTCACCCCGACCCAAGAGACACATCTTTTTCTTGGTTTCCTTTACTGTAACCTGATGAGAAAGTCCCCTTGCCCCAGCCTCATCATTGCATGGTTCTTAGGAAACTAACTGGGTGATTGTAGTCAGTACGCTGTCATGTCAAGTGATCTTGAAGCATTAGGAGGGAAGATTTCCTATCTTTTTTGGAGACATCGAATGAATGAATGATACCTAGAAATGCGTAAACTTACAATCCCCGGCATGAAAGGGACACTGGAGAAGAGCCTGCTCTCTCAAGGGCATTCATTGCCTGCCTGGCTGTCTCTATGGGTCCTCTGCCTATCCCTTCTTTCCATCCCTCATTTCTTCTTATCCATTCTTCCTTCCTCTGCTTCCTTCTGCCCTCTATCCCTCCCTTTTTTCCTGCGTCTTTTTCCGTCTATGTCTCTGGGCCTTCACCCTCTGCTTCCCCACTCACTCTGTCTCCATGTCTTTCTAGGTCTCTCTCTCTCTCTCTCTCTCTCTCTCTCTCTCTCTCTCTCTCTCATCTTTCTTAATTCTCCTCCCTGACCACAGACCCCTCCCTGACTCTGAATCCCACTCCGGTAATATCATGAGTCTCCAGCTGAGCAGGGTTTTCCCAGACATCCTGGACCCCTCTCCCTACTGGAGTTTACCAACATATTCAACATTCACATACCAACACCGTTCTGACCCTAAGCCACAGGAAACACACTTATCTAGCTGCTGTGTGCCCATCCTGTCTACACTGCCTGGCATCCTACAAGCAGTGTGGCTTTGTAGGCAAAGGTGAGTCTTTTGTGTGTCTTCCCTGTCTTTCCATGTCGTTTTGTGGGTCTTTCCATGTCTTCTTGCCTCCCAGCAGGAAGCCTCTTCCCACTGCAGATACACCCTAGCTCAGAGCTTATACTGGCTCATGGTTGCAGAGGTGAGGAGGTGCCTCCAGCAGAAAGACTATTCTAAGGAGGGGTGTGGTAGGATGTGTTCAGAAAATAACAAGAATGCTCTATTAAGTTAGATTTAGAAAGACCATGTCTACCAAAGACCTCCAGGTGGAGCATGGGGCCAAGCCTAGCTCTACAGGAAAAAGAAGGGGCTGCAGGCCTCATATACTAAAAGCAACTCTGATGGCCATAGACCTGGAGCCTGCACCGTGTGGTCCTTGACTGACTGTGACTCTGTCCTCTCATGCAATCGCAGGGTCACTCACTCAGTGGCAGTGCTGGTACTAAAATCCAGGAGACCTGACTTGATACATGCCTCCCAGGGGTGACAGGGCTCCAGGAGCCCCTTCTAGACTAACCACAAGAGTCAAGCACCATCCGACATGCATGCTGCCACGATGCCCCTGGAGTTGTACTCCAGACGCTGGCCTCATTGTGCCTCTCCCTGAGTCTCTCTCCTATCATCACTGTGGGCTTCCAGACTTGGCCAGAGGGCACACGCTTGCTCAATGCATACAGCCACCATCTTAGAGAAATGACAAGTCTGTAAAACAATACACAAGTTTTAAGGATCCCTAAAGAATCGCACTAGCTATAGAAGCCAACATCTGAGGCTCATGCAGCAGCTACCTCATCAGGGCTCCCCCCCCCTCCTGCCCCTGCAAAAAAAAATGGCCAAGTACATAGGCCAGTGAGATGACTGAGCTCTCTCAGTGAAGGGGAAGGTACCTGCCACCAAGCCTACCAACCTAAGTATCCACGTGGTGAAAGGAGAGACCCAACTTCCATAAGTTGTCCTCTGACCTCGATAAACATTCCATGGCCCAAGTGTGAGCACACACACTCACATACACACACTCACACTCACACACAAACTCACACTCACACACTAAAGAAAGAAGTGAATAAATAAATAAATGCAAGTTTAAATTAAGAAAAGGGAAAGAGCCAGGCGTGGTGGCACACACCTGTAATCCCAGCACTTGGGAGGCAGAGGCAGGCGGATTTCTGAGTTCAAGGCTAGCCTGGTCTACAGAGTGAGTTCCAGGACAGTCAGGGCTACACAGAGAAACCCTGTCTCGAAAAAAAAGAAAGAAAGAAAGAAAGAAAGAAAGAAAGAAAGAAAGGAAGGAAGGAAGGAAGGAAGGAAGAAAAGAAAAGAAAAGAAAAGAAAAGAAAAGAAAAGAAAAGAAAAGAAAAGAAAAGAAAAGAAAGGAAAGGAAAGGAAAGGAAAAGAAAAGAAAAGAAAAGAAAAGAAAAGAGAAAGAAATGGGCGTGAGCTAGTTGACCACTAGAAAAGGTAACAAGAGAGGAAGACAATTATTCCCACTGGCCTTGGAGGTTCAAAGCAGCATTGGTGCCTGGATGGTTGACCTCTGTTGCCTGTGTTTCCTTGGTGGGTCCTGTGCTCTGAGGGACATGGGAAAAGACACCTGGGTCTAGTTCTGTTAAGGTGTACCTTCCAGACGGCTCTGATTCTGGGCATCCCCACCAAGGCCAGAACACCTCCCAAATGACTGTCTGTGGCCTCTGGGTTACAGCAAAGCATACTATAGCCCCAGAGCCTCACACACAGCCAGGTCCCAGCAGCAAACAATTGTGGGGCCTGTGATACAGGAAAACCTCCCTGTCCCTCTGCATACCCCTCCCCTCCCCCGCCCCCAGCCTCTGTCACAGACATTAAATATTTATGAGTTCTTAAAAAAAAAAAAAAAAAAGAAAAGAAAAAGAAAAGAAAACCCACAAAGCTCAAATAATGCAAGTTGTCTAGCAGGAGGGAGATTGCAAGCAGATAAGCAGTGTTTAGAGCCTCCATGATACGCTTCATATTGTGATCTGATTGGGGACCATATTAAAACTCGCCGAGGCTATTATACCTAATTTTTGTTTCAATTCAGGCAATATTGCCACTGCTTACTGTGATTTCTATTTGCTCTTTCCTATTGTCCGTGTTTTATTGGGGTTGTGTCCGTTTTATCAAGCGGATCTCCCCTGAAAGGGAGGTCACACTGTGTTTGGACCTCAGGGTTTTGTTTTGGTTTGGTTTGGGTTTTTCTTTTTTTTTTTTTAGCATTTTTCTTTTAAGGGGGTTTCTGCTTAATCTGAATTCACTCAAACCCCCTCCCTGCTAATATAACTCTTCCTTTACTCTTGTCCAATTATCATATTTCTGCAGAAAGTGTGCCTGACAGCTTGATATTTAAAAGCTGTATAAACTCTCATCATCTAGTTTAATGTCCCCTTTTTCTGCGGCACCACTGGATTTGGATGAGCGCTACATAAAATGTGTGCATTCAAGGGTTTCAAATCAAGTTATCTCTTCCATCTATAAAAATTGAATTTTAAAGGTTATTTTAATTATAAGTTTAAACCCAGGCACTAGTAATGATAGGGGCTGCTCCTGCCCAAGCGTTCCTTCACCTTCCTGGGGTTGGGGCCAACCGGGGAAATCCTGTTATTTCCTGAATGAAATGCAATTTCGTAAAACAGGATATTATTTTTTTTTAAAGCATGATACACTTTGCATAACTCTCTCTTCCTGGTCTGGCTCAGGGAGGCAGAGAAGGGTGACTGAAGACAGGCTTGCCAAATTTACCTCGAGCCTTGCAGGACTCTTTCTGCAGAGAATACTGGGGAAAAGATTATTTCAATTTCCCAGCTCCTTAAAGCCACGTACGACTGGCTGGGGTACAAGCAAGGGATGTCACTTCACCAAAGAGAGGACGGGGCGGAAAAATAACAGAGTAAAATCCAAATTTCAACACCTCCCCGCCCCTTTGAGATTGCGATCTAAACTCATGGTTTAAGGGGGTGGAAGAAACCAGTGTTATGCGGGCTCCTGCACCACAAGTTTCTAAACCTGTTATCGAAGCCATGATTGAAATCTGACAAAAACAGGCTGCGCTTTATAATAATGTCCCGCAGCCAAAGTATGGCACCAATAACTAAACAATACTTTATCACCTTCGCTACTTTCAACAGCTCCCATTAATATTGAGATCAGAGTGCTGGGCCCTCTATTCCCCAGCTGACTGCCTTAGTGACAGCACTGGCTAAGGCAGTGACATTGAAAAATATTTGCCATGACATGGCCACAAATCACAGCCAGACAAGTTTAAAACTCAATATTCACTCAACTCGCATCTGCTATTTTCTTGTTCCAATTTCTAAAACACAATTATTATGGTGTTCTCTTCTCCAAAACGGCACAACATAAATGGCTCTATGCTAAGCACAGAGTTGGGGGATGGGGAAGGATAAAAAATTAACTCCTTAGGAATGGCCGGTAGCGTCACTTCAGAAGCTGGGAAGTGGCACTGTAGGGGCAGCTGAGAACCCAGACTGCGCTGGGGACAGTGGCTGCTGCTGGGACTGTCTGGGGCAATCACAGCAGCCCAGCCTCAGATTGCAATTATTTGTGGCTCAGGGTTTACTCGACAGCCTAATTTTACACATATTGATTTTGATTTCCAGCTCTCTCAAGACACTGAAGCAGATGTTAGTTCACTTGGCAACTGCCCTAGTTCACTGCGAGGCTGTGGGCAACGTCACCCAGTGTGTCCCACCTACCAAGGTCGGACTGTTCATTGCTAGCCTTCATGGAACCATGCCAGCCAGCCACACCTGAGCCCTAGCCAGACTTGGGCACCCTTGAGGACATGAGAGCATCATCATGCCCACTGGTCTCTTCAGGGAAACACCTGCCTGAGGCCCAGCCTCCACAAGGCTGGGAGCACAGCCGTTCTTCTCAGAAAATGGCACTGACAGGAACTAAGCACTGTCCCAGGCACAGAACACAGATATTCCCCGTGGAATCTTACGTCCGGAATAATACCTGGCACACAGCCGGTGCCCAGCAGTAAGGCTGAGTGGAGAGTGTCCAGGACAACAGGTGACTACGAGAGCCAGAGAGGTCCTGACTGCCATGACATCAGCACAGGACTGTGACCAAGTACTTGTCCTTCCTAAATCGTTGGATCTCTTTGAGTAGTTTTGTGTGATCCAGGGCCACCTCCAGAACTCAAGTTCCATTTAGTGAGAAAATCAATACTGTGGACACAGATCTGACATGCTAAATAAGCTCATTCTAGTAACCTTCCTATTCTGGAAGGAATGGTGACAGTCTTCCCAGCTTGAGAAAAACTCTCTGGGTTTTACTATGTAGATAACCTGGTACCAATTACACCCTGGGGATAGATGTCTTCTGCATGATATTTTTTTTAATAAAAAGATGACTTGCTGACCCATTGGCTATGGATATTAGCCATAATATCCATATGTATGGATATTATGTATGACACTAAATTCAAAGAAGATAAAGATTGGGGGGTTTCCCATTGTATTAAATAACCTACAAGACATTGGTGATGTTTCACAAAGCTATTTTAGAGCACATCACCATAGAAAATGTGACATAAAGTTTGTACTTTAAATTCACATTGGACAAGGTTAGCAGATCAGCACGGGAGACCCGAAGGTGACTCTCTTACTGTCTTGCATTTATCTGCACGGTCACAGGAGTGAGCGCGTTCATGGCGTGGCATGCTCAGTCTTGTCCACTGAGCACCACAGTCTGTCATGGTTACCTAATCTTGGTCTCCCTGTAGACTATTGTGCAAGTCTTTTGGGCCAACATGACCCTGTTGGGAGGATCCCCAGCCAGAGCCTCGTTAATAAGAATGAAAGAGTTGAACCCAAGCCAGAACCTAGCGCAGGACTGGAAGAGACAGTTGAGGGAGGCAGTGGGTATCTTTTTTGCCTTTGCAAGGCTTATGAATTTCTATAGGCAGCAGGGAGGCTGTAGTAAATGACATTTCCAAAGCAAGAGTACGCCCCCTCCTAAGTGAACTTCTGCAAGTATTTTGTTTTCCATGACCCCGTCACTAGTGTCCATTTGGATCCAGGCAGGACTTCTAAGTGAAACATGGGGATGGGGGTGTGCTGTGAGACGTTGGAGTGATCAGAAAATGTCTTTTTTGCTTAGCTTGTTTCCTCTTGGAGCCTAGCCACTCTCCTGCCGTTGAACCAGTCACAGAGAGCGGTCTAACGCGTCTAGTTGGCAGCTCAGAACTCCTAGCCATGGGAGTGAGGCCACTCCCGGCAGCGGCCTTTCTAGCCACCACTGCACAAAGCGGACGGTTTGCCTGGTCAGCCAGTTGAAGGTTTGGTGACAGAAGCACTCTCTCTTGTTTCTCTGGCTGGTGTTCACCCAACCTAAGCAGACAGAGCCCTACAGGTTTAGATAAGAAAAGATAAACAGAAAGAGAACCAGGGTCCCCGTGCTTACCTCCAGGGGTGTGAGAAGGAGACACGGTGCCAAGGAGTGTCAGAGGCATGAGTTAACTCAACTCTCTGAGAGGGAGACCTCCCCCCCCACACCTAGGGAGCCTTCATGGAGGGGAGTCACTCAGACAGAGGGGAGTCAGTCGGATGACGGCCTCCATGACCTCTTTAGCGTCCTTGGTTCCAGTTTGCACGAAGATGCTCTGAACCTAGTAAGAGTCCACCAGGGTGTCCTCCGTGGAAGCTGAGAGGAGTGGGAGAGACAGAAGAAGAGAAAGGACACAGCGGAGGGGCTGGCAAAGCAGCAGAGAGAGAGACAACTGTGTCAGTCAGTTCAAGCAGCTGAGACAGATATACCATAGACTGGAATGTTTATGAAACCAAAGAGCACTCACAGATCTGGGGGGATGAAAGCTGAGGTCTGGCAAGAGCTTGTTTCCTGATTTGCAGGTGACGCCTTCTCTCTGTATCCTCAGATTGTGTGTGTGTGTGTGTGTGTGTGTGTGTGTGTGTGTGTGAGAGAGAGAGAGAGAGAGAGAGAGAGAGACAGAGACAGAGACAGAGACAGAGACAGAGAGACAGAGAGAGACAGAGAGACAGAGAAATCAGAGTGTGTCCATGAGTGTGTCTGCATGTAAGAGCATGTGAAAGAGAATGTGTCTATGACTGTGTGTCTATGAGAGACAGTATGTATGTGAGAGTACCTGAGTGTGTCTGTGTGTGTCTGTATATAAATGTGTGTAAGAGTGTCTGCATGTGAGTGTGAATGTGTGTGTGTGTGACTTTGAGGGGGGTAACTCCAGTGAGCTAGCTTTCCTCTCCAGTCCCTTCTTATAAGGGGTTAACCCCATGTCAATTCCTATCAGGAGCCACCTACCTCTCAAAAGTCCTTCTCACCCTACGCGCTGGGGTTAGACTTCAGCAGATGAACTCTAAAGGGCCACCATCTGTCCACAGCCTATGCACACCACATGCACAGGCTGGGATCACTCCCTTCCTGGCTGTAAGGAACCAGATAAGCAGTTTCATTTCTTGAAGCCTCGACAACTGTTCTGAAAACTAGGAGCCCATGACTTCCCTGTGTGTGCTCTGGGACAGCTAAAACCCTGCACATGGATACCTGGTCACCAGCTTTCTAGACACTCGACACCTAAGAGCATCACAGTCCCCAGAATGAGCTGAAGGCCAGGCAGGCTGTGTTGGAATCCGTAGAGACTTAGATGGAACTCAGGCTCACATCAAGGCCAACCTCCTGCCTCAGCTCAAACAGTTCCCTTGAGGCCTTCCTTTTTCCAGTTTGCTGTAACATACATTGTTCATCTACAAGGACAAGGACACACACACACACACACACACACAGAGAGAGAGAGAGAGAGAGAGAGAGAGAGAGAGAGAGAGAGAGAGAGAGAGAGATTTCAGCCACTCAGGAGGCCTGGGGAAGGGGCTGCTGAGGAAGCTACTGTGCCCAGAAATGTTTATCTGGAGCCACACGAGCCGCCTGGGAAGTGTCTGGGCCAGAGGTGATCTTACATCTCCAAAAGAACTAGAGGGACACAGGGCAAGGCTCCTCTTTCCAACTCAACTAAGGGGGAAATACTCAGAATCCCTGATCAGCTGAGAAGGAGACAGACGACTCATTTCCGAAGGGAGCTTGAACACAATTGTCTCGATTATGGAAAGAATCCTCTCGTGTGAGACAGGCCTTTATGAATAAACTAAATACGGCTAGTATTAAAGGCAATGGTGCAAATGATTGACTAGCTTGCTGCTCCCACCCTCCCAGTGGCCTTACGCCAAGATGAGGGCTGGATAACGACATCTCTGCATGTTTGAAAAAAAAAGAAAGCTCAAGTTTTTCTCTCAGCAGCTGCTATTGGGAGCACACAATCTACGTCACCTCCAAGAGGTGACTGGTCTCATGCTGGATGGACCCAGACTATGAATTGCAAAATCAGGGAGGCACTCAAACTGGGGGCCTCATTCTTCTTTTGGCAATTAGCTTTCCTCTTACTTTGGTCTACACATAGAGCACTATGGGCCCTTTCTTGGACATCTAGGTCAGGGATGTCTCTGTGTGAGAGTATGACCACGGGATAAGGAGAGAGGCCAGCCTGGGCACTCGAGGCATCAGGTGACTTGGGGCCCTATGCACTGTCAAAGCAATGCAAGCCAGGGGTCCAGAATGCTCCGCTCATTCTGTCCACTTGTAATGACTACCGCAAGGCTCTTGGTCAACCATCCACAGAGAAAACCATGAGGACCATCCAAACAAGCAGCAGGAAGTCACAAAGAAAAACTAGGCGTCACACAGCATTGTTCTGGTCACTTCCTGGCTGAAAGAACCTGGCCCTCTTTGGATGCCTGATCTGTGGTTGGACCCACCAAGACTATCAGAGTTGCCTGTTCGGTGGTGATCCAACTCTACCTGTGGTGCAGAGCCTGGCTCCTGGGGCTGGGCCAGTCTGACCTGACCCAAAGGCAGGACCTCCCCAGACATACAAGGTCAGCTTTGTAGTCGCTCTCCACCTTGCCCAATCTAGGGAAGAGGGAAATCAGAGCCAGAAATTCTCAGAAGCAATCCATCTGTATTGTTTTTCTCGTTGTAACAAAATACTTGAAAAAAAGCAACTTCTGGATATAAAGGTTTGTTTTGGCTTCCAGTGTGAGGGCACAGTCTATCATGACAGAGACAGCACTGCAGCAGGAGTGTGGGGCAGTGGGTCACATCTCATCTGCAGTCAGGAAGTGGAGAGAGATGGATGGCACTGTCAGCTGGCCTTCTCCTTCCGGTGCAGTCCGAGACTCTAGCCAATGGGATTCTGCTGTCCCGGAGCTGATGCAGAGGCCAGGACGGATGTTGCTCACCGGCGTGTCCCCATGCTTGCTCGGTCTGGTTTCTTATAACACCCAGGAGGACTACCTGCCCGGGGGTGGCACTGTGCACATCAATGATTAATTAAGAAAATGCCCTATGGACTCACCTATGGGCCATCTGATGAAGGCATTTTCCCAATTGAGGTTTCCAATTTACAGATGGCTTTAGCTTATATCGACTAAAATAAAATAATAAAATAAAACAAAACAAAATAATCAGGACACTGATCAACAGCTCTCTGTGTCTTCAGCTATTACTCCTGCCCTCTCAAGCTGAAAGGCTATCTTGCTCCTCTGGACACCAGGCACATTTAAAGGAACAAGAAAGAGGACTGTAACATGCTTGCCTGGGACATGCGGGAGCTCAGTGACTGCTGGCCATTGCTGTTATTTTTCTTCAGTCCCTCTACTCAACATGTACTCATGTCGTTATTGGAAACCATGAGCCTACTGTGTGTGACTTAGTGCTCCATGAACCTACTATGTGATACAAGGCTTCAGTCTGCAGATTCTGGTGCCTCCTGTATCACGGCACACCCTGGGCACACGGTGAGCACTCAGGAATTACTAGGTGGGTCTGGGACTCAACAGCTGTAGTTGGCTTCTCTTGCAAGTTTGCACATGAAATGTGTTTGGCGTTGTCACCCCAGTGAGGGCCAAGGATGGCAGTAGCCCGGCAGCAGCGCTGTCACACTTGAAGCAGCTCAGCCCAACAGCCACGGTAACATAATCTTCATCTGCCGGTCTCATAGGGTGGTGATAAAGGGCTCCATGCTGCTGCCTGGAGAGATGTCTCCTTATGCAGCCCCTCTTTGACTCTGCAGGTTCTGTAAGCTTCCCAAAGTTTCTTATGAGCTCTCTTGCTTTCAACTTCTACCCAATCAAGGTTCTTTTCAGTAGCCTTTGGTTTGCTTTTCCCCTTTGCCCTACCAAGCAAGAGGAGACAGATGATTGCCCTGAAGATCCTATTTGTGTTGTTTAGAACCCCAGGACCTGTGAACAGGGCAGGGGCTCAAAGTGTCAGTGTTTGTAGTCCCCGGGAACTGGACTATACAGAAGGGTCCTGGCCTATTGGAAAGTCTTTTATTTTAATAAAAGACAAGGTTATAGCTCTTTTGTTCTTTTTAACTATGGACATGTGCACATGAGTTTGGTACCCATGGGGACCAGAAGACAGCAACAGATTAGATGGAGCTGGAGTTACAGACAGCTGTTAGCTGCTGACGTAGGTGCTGGGAACTGAATGTGGTCCTCTGGGAGAGCAGCATCTGCCTTAACTGCTGAGCCATATCTTCTGGTTAAGATTATTTTCAAGATAACACTTCACCACTGGCAATTTGAGGAATATATGCATCAAAAATAGGATTACTAAAGGAAGCCTTCTAGTAATATGGACTGTAATTTATGATTTTACAAAGCAGACAGGAAGCTAATATGATGATGTGGATTTCTTTTATCATGCCACTGGTGCTGTCTTGAGCTAGCCTGATCTACCTGAAACTACCCATGACTACCAGTTCTGGAAAATTAAAGCAACAGTTCATGAACTACCCGTATGTACAGCTTAAGGGTGATAAGTCCCCGGTGCAACACATGATCCTCAAAGGGAATGAATTCCAAGGTTCATTTAGATCTCTATAACATGATCTTGTTAGTTCTGATATTTAAATAACTCAACACTTTTATCTTTGGTGTCCACAACCATAAATTCAACCAAACTGGTAGGAAATATTCCAAAAAAGTTTTATCTACACTGACTCTGAGCAACCATATTTATCTTGTCATTACTCCCTAAGCAATATGGTGTGATGACTGTCTACACAGCTTCACACTGCACTAGAGTGTTAGCTAGACTAATCTTGAGAGGATTTTAGATGTATGTGAAATGAGCATAGTTATATATAAATTCTATACTGTATATACAGTATAATACTACTGTATTTTTAACATTTACTTGTTTTGTATTTTATGTGTATAAATGTTTGCCTGCATGTATGTATATACACCAAGTGTGTGCAGGGTCCATGGAGGTCAGAAGAGGGCATTGGACTCCCTAGAACTAGAATTGCAGGTAGTTGTGAGTTGCCATGTAGGTGGAGGGAACTGAACGGAATGTTTTTAACTGCTGAGTCATCTCTCCAGCCCCTACCATGCTATTTTATATCAGGGTGGTGGGAAGAAGTGGGAGGAGCCCTGGGTTCCTCTAAGACAACTAGATCTACTTTTCTTTTCCTCCCTTTCTTTCCAAGACAGGGTCTGAGGTAGTCTGGGCTGGTGTTGAGCTTCATATGCAGCTGACAATGGTCTTGAATTTCTGATCCTCCTGCCTCCCTGTCCTGACTGCTGGAATTACCAACATCCATCAGGAATGTGTATGAGACATACCCTGCTGGGAATACGAATGAAACTTTGGAAACTCCAAAACGTATAACAATTCAGAAGAGTTGACTTTCATTCATCCACTACATTTTAGTGAATAAGAAGACAAAGAAAAGACAGGGGGAGTTTCTAAAATTAGATTTGTAAAAATCAAGCTGGTATTGATCCCAAACCGTCAAAATCAGTATGAAAAGGGAAAAGATGAATAATTTTTAAATTAATGTCATTTAGCAAGTGTGTGCCAAACATTGTTCTAAGTACTGTGTGTTCCAAGTACATGTACACACACACACACACACACACACACACACACACACAGAGAGAGAGAGAGAGAGAGAGAGAGAGAGAGAGCGCTCCATCACTGAGCCTCCTCCTCAGCTAATTCGCTCAGTCCTCTTAGCAAAGGTACATTTTATCTGGGTGTTGTTATCTTCATTTTGGTGATGAAGAAGAAGCCATAACATCAAGAAACTTAGTCCTCAATCAAGGGCAAAAGAGTAAACAGAACAGCTCATTCTTAAAGCCTAGAGTCCTCTGCAAGGCCTGGGCCCTAGCCTCTATACCCCATGCTGCGCTGGACCAGAGCCGGCTGATGACAGAGAGGTCTTCCTGGAGCCGGAGCAGATGCTCCATCTGTATTCAAGGAATATCATAGAGGCGATTCAGGCATTCCCCGGGAAGGGGAAGATTTGAATGAATTGACTTTTATGGTCTCTTTCAACCCAGAGATCCAGGATGCTAAGAAGGATGGTGTCTGATTTCTCTGACATATTGTATCTAAATTCACTTTTTCCTTCAGTGCGTCCAATATGCTTGGGTTTACATGAGTGAGTTCATATAACTGGCTAATACATTCAGGAGGGGAAAAAAATAAAAAAAGGAAATTGATTCTCCCAGACGAATACCTACAGATACCAAAATGGACCAGATAGCTGCTAAATTCCAAATGAACCAAGACCCCAGAGGTCAAGCCAGGACACCCCAAGAGGTCATGAACCCAAGCAGCGGGGTCACTTCTGATGACTCACAATACATGCCAGAAGCCCTCCGAGGGGCTTCAGAAACCAACTTTCCTGAACAGAACAAATTTTCCCAGGCCAAGGATTGGGTCCAGGTGCTCATGGATATGTTTCCCCAGGTTCCTTGGCCCAACCATAAAACTTTGCAAGCTGCGTTTGCGTTAAACCGTTCCTGATATGCTCCGTAAGTGTACTTTCGACACATTGTTAACATAAGGCCAGATCTGTAATACAGCACGGACAATTAAGTGCACAATTTTTGTATAAATGCAAAATCCCTCACTGTGAATTATTTAATTAATGCTCTCCAGTTCATTTAATAGAGCTCTTTCAGAGGCCATTTCACTCACAGAAAACTAATTTCATTCTCCGGGTTGATTTAATTAGATCATATGATATATGGTATTGCTAATTCAGCGGCTCCGGACGCAGCCTGGGCCCGTTGCTCCTATTGTCGGCAATCTGTCAGCCCCATTTTTAACAGTATTGAAAAATTCAAGCTTTATTATTGCTCGCTCACTCTTTCTCTCCCATCAGGAGGAAAGTAATGAGCTTTTCTTCTTACGAGAGCCGGCAGAGAGCGCGGTACCCTCAGTGCTTCAGGCATGAGGCAGTATTAACAGGGCTGATTCATGAGTTAAGTTTCCAACTGCTCATGGCTATTAGCACCGAGTCCTTCGGCTGTCATTTAGTTAAAAAGACTCTTCGGTTAATTCACTCTTTTAATGAGACTGTGCTATTCAACTAATGTATTTTACTGTATGAAAGGTCACACCAGGAACCAAAACAGATTGGAGGGAATGTAGCAAGAAGCCTGGCTGTCAAGAAACAATTCAAGCCTCCAAGGCATTTAGCAGCCCCTGCGTCGGTAATAAGCTACAGAGCTGATGGGCCGGCATTCACCTCCAGAGTTGAGCACCATAAATCAAGGCTAAAGAGAAGGCAGATTAATCAGAAGCTCAGACAAAAAGAGCACGTGTTTCATTACCCATATAATCACTAACATGATTGCCAGACAAGCTAAGGAACTGGATGCAGGACTGGAAAAATATAGTTCAAGAGAGCGCTGGAACTCAGCTCTGTCTAGCTGCAAGCGCCGAGTCTTTGCAGTAAGACCCTTGGCTGCTATTTTCTGAGTGGGATCTGGGGGAGAGGGGAGAAGGTGATCAGCTGAGGGTAGAGGTCTGAGCGGGCTTGCGGGCTGGAGGAGCTGAGTCAGGCTCGCTCAGTGGGTGACAGGCAGGCAGACTGGACTGCCTGCACGTAGAACTCAGATGCTGGCTGGCAAAGGGTCCATTCCAGGCTCATTCTCCTCCTCGGCCAAGCTTGTGGAGGAAGACAGCAGGAGCAGCTTCGTGGCCGTCATTCTGCATTCCTTCCACATGCATACATGTATATATACATACGTGGGTGTGTATGTGTACACACACACAGAGATGTGGATACATGCATGTACACAGACACACATGTTTGTGGTGCTGTGTGTAAAGGAGTGTCCTCAGAGCCTTGCTTTCCAACATCAACTGCTTGCCAGCCTGTGTTAGCAACACGACTGTAGGGTGTTGTTTTGTCCCAAGTTGTAAAAGCCTACTTCCCCCGAAGGCCTCCAGAAGGCCCTACTTTCTGGGAACCCTGTCTCTGGGCACAGTATTTTCTGAAGACCATATCTTCGATGGTCACCTGAGAGCCCTGTCTTTTAGGGACCCTAACCCTATTTCCAGGGACTCTATCTTCTGGAGGCTCCACCTTGTAGGGGTCTATCATCTGAGGCCCTTCTACCTCCTGGGAGTCTTTACCGTCATCAGCTGGTATCCAGCAAGGACGTTCTGATGTCCACGGTGGGACTAGCGCATAAGCTGCCCTCATTTGGCACCAATTGTCTTCCTCCTCCCCAGGTCCTTCTAGGTGCTCCCTCCTCCTCGCTTCCACCAGAAAGCTAAGCCACCCACACCTGAGCACTGAGTAAGAATACTTGACGGGCTCTAGTTTCTCTAACTGAACACATCATGGCTGGTTGAAATTCCTCCAGCCCTCCCAAACAGGGAAACCGTATGCTTAATTACTAAACATCTGTTGCCGAGAACACCCCCTCGCTTTTGCGGCTCCAATCTCGCGGTATGAATTTTAAAATCTGTCAGCAAGGGATCACAAAAGCTCTGGGAGCAAAGAGCTGTTCACGTTAACCTCTGAACCAGATAATCTAACAGTAATCCATTCAGAACTAATCAAACATTTACAGAACCGCACCGGCACCCGGCAAACAATTCGTCATCTTCATATGCTCATTACACCTCCAACATCTCAATCTACGTATGCAAATGAAGCGAGGGAGCTGACATCCGGACCATGTACAGAAATTATAAACAAATATTCATCCATTATACTGCTGGAATTTAACAGCTGAAGGACTAACAGTAGCTGAACTTCAAGCCCTGGGTATCAATTATTTATGAACCTAAAACTGACAGGACTGTGTAGGTGAATTAGCTTCGTATGTCAAGCTTTGTTATAAATTCCAACCTACTGTAAAACTCATTTTCATAGCATGTATGCACTAGGCTGACAATATATCAACAGCGAGGCATTAATTATTTAGAGGAATAAGACCATACGGGAACACCTTGGAAACTGCTCTGCTCCGTAGTTGATATTACAAATAAAAAAGTCAAATAAAATGAATTTCCCATAAACAGAGAATCAAATAAAGCATTTTCTCCGTAATTTTATTTTCAATTTTCAGAAACATACCGGTTGATACGTCCATGTTTAGGTAAGTTAAACAATGCCCTGCACTGTCTTAATTTCCTCCTTTTTCTTTTCCTTTCTAAGCAAATGGCAGGAAAGGCTTTTGACCTGATGATAAACGGAAGGTTTCTCCCCTTCCTGTATTTTTATGACAGCAGAGGAGAGAGATGGAAGAGGCGCCCACGCATGCGGAATGCTGTTTGCCAAACTGAAACTGCTCGCTATGGTTTGTCAGAGGAGCTGTATAATAAAACGCAGCATTATGTGATAATAAACGCAGCTAATTGAGACAGTGTTTCTCCAGTTAGGGTTTCCAATTACTCTGCTCTGAGATGCAGAAACTCAACCAGTCCCACAACTGGCTTGCTTTGCAGAGCCCAGATGTTCTGCCTTGGGCACCAAAAGGAATCCACGCCGCCAACGGAAGAGCAGCTTCCCCAGGGTGGAGAGGCTGGGTGTAGGGAGGAGAGCTGGCCACGTCCACCTCCGCCACCTCAGACCGATCCTCTCCCCCGCCCCTGCCTCTCACCACACGCGCCCCAGTCCTCTTGCTTGTCGCAGCCTTAACCCCAGCGATCATTTTTGAGGCGAGCGATGCTCGCCCGTCTGCTGCGGAGACTCTTTGTCACTGCTAATGACGGCTCCCTGCCCATCTTCTCCCTGCTTGGGATATTTATGGCTCCCTGGTCACATTCGTCTTCTGGAGCCAGTGAGAAGCCATCTGGTCTGCAGAGCTGGGATTCACCTTGTATCCTGGGTGCTGATCTCACGCCGGGTCCCTCTGTGAAGGAAAAGATTCAGCCGCATTGGGACAGCCGCTTCATCTCTTCCCGGTCTTTCATTCTTCATTCATAGAATGGCCCGATTCTGGCACTTTTCCACATTTTTTTTCATCCCCACTGTTCAGGGCTGTCCTTATCTTCCCAAAGTAGGGTCCCCTACAAGACCCAAGAGCCCTGGATGAGCCACAGCAGCTCAATTCAGAAAATCTCCATTTAACAACAGGTCTTCATAGGTGATCTATTCCAGTCCCCTGCCATACTCTTACCCAGGGATCCAACAAATTACAAAGAGCAGCCCTGAGGCCCGTAGAGACTCATCCCTCTCATTTGCAAGGGGTTGAATAAAAATTAAATGTCTACTAACTTTCAAGTCATGTTTTAAAATCTCGCAGCAGGAGCTGTGGGGATGGTTCGGCCAGTAAAGCCCTTGTCGTGTGAGCATGAGGACCTGAATCTGAATCTCAACGTGCAGCATCCACCTAAAAAGCTATGCATGCCCATAACCCCAGGAATGGTGGGCTCGCACAAGCAGACACAGGAGCTTGCTGGCCAGCTAGCCTAGCAGAAAACAGAGCTTTCCATTCAGTGAGTGAAGAAGACAGCCGATACCACCCTCTGGCTTCTATGTGGTACACAAAACCCACATTCATGTGCGCGTCTCACACTTAAGGAAAGGGGGCGGGGGCAAGGTAGAGAGTGATCAAGGAAGACCCCTCACCACCTCTGCTCTCCATGCACACACACAATTCGGCAGAAGGTTTGCTCTCAGGGTGTATGGAGAAGCTGGACATATGCCACCACTACAGAGCTTTCTCTGAGGGACGCGCAGCATGCTGAGAAGTCTAGAGACCTTAGAATTTCCCACGGACTCTCCATTCTCCCCATGCCTCGCTGATGCTGGCATGTTTTTGGAGACCTTGCAGGGTATCCTTAAGCTTTCTGAGTTCTTTTGAATGGCCTCTAGTAGAGGGAAGCTGACAAGATTTCACGTCTCTCTTTCCTGTTCTTTTTTTAATGCTGTGTGAAGTTACACTCTGTAAAATACCTGCTTAGACAACCTGCTTTGGGCCATGGGAAGTCTCATCTGCTAATGTGCCTCGCCCTGCCTGGGAAGACAGCAGTCTCATCTTTCTGTTCAAGGCTGATGCCAGAGACTCAGAGACTGCTGTTTCCTACCTGGACCCCATGGGGTACAAACACAGTCTGCTTCCTGGGCCACTACTTTAACCCATGCACAAACACACTCGATGTATTGTGTCCCTAATAAAGAAGTCTCCTGTTCCCTTCACGAATCAATTTCCTGTGGCCACTGTGGCAGAAAGAAGAGCAGGTGAGGTGGGTCTGGAGTTGGATCATTCTGCTTCCTGAAAAAAAAATTTTTTTTGTCCTGAGACCCTAATGGATCGGGATGTATAGAAAATGCTTGCTGTTATTAAAAAAAAAAAAAAAAACTGGAAAAGTAGCCCTGACAATTCTAGTTTTATGAAATGCTAAAATATATAATTTTTTTTTTTTACTTCAGTAGAGGCTATCATTTGGATCTGTTTGAAAAGAGGAAGAATTAAGAGAGCTGATGTCTCTGAGAGAAATAAGGCTCACGCAGGTGACAGGAGTGTAAAGGAGGCTCTGTGAAGAAGGAGTCTGGCCCCATGTGTACACAACTGCAGAAAGGAGCCAGCTTCCAGATTCAGGGAACAACGGCACCCCGGCTCTCAGGACCAGGGAGGCTGGCTCTATCTGCACTTTGGGGAGGTTAAATAGCTACCAATGCTTCTCCTAAGACCATTTCTCTCTTTTCTATTTGTGATTCCCAATGGACAGTGCCTCTCTCCTGGCCATGCTTTGTGCAGCAGAAAGGAAGGAGAATTACTTGCTTCTTTCCGACACAGGTAAAAGCAGCATAGGACTCGTGGGCACTCTGCTCAATGAAGGAGGAAAATAGATATTTAGGTCTTGAAAGTTATTGGTTCAATTACAAAGTAATTTCTTAAAGCAAACTCTGATTGGGTTTTTAAGAGGTGGGTTTGAGAGAGGCCAACAGAGACGCCCTCCTGCCATGTTGGAATTTAGAGATGTCACAGTGGGGGTGTAGCACTCTGTATGTGATCCCTGCACAGGAGGTTGCCAGGTCAAACTGTCATGTCCTCAGTGGATAGCATTAGACTTGTATTGGAGGGACTAAACATAAACATAAACATAAACATAAACATAAAGAGATGTGTGCACAGCAGCTATTCATAAGAGACAAGAGCTAGAAATAACCTGAATGACCATCACCTCATAGCGAGGTTTAGAAAATGTGGTAAACCCATATAAGGGATTATCATGTACCCATTAAAAATAACACAGTCTTGACACAGGTGGGTAAATCTTGAAAACACTGTGTTAAGCAAAAGAAGCCAGACACAATGTCTAGATGTTGTATAATTTCATTTTTGTGTGTATCAAAGATTGGCAAATTCATGAAGACCTAAACCAGATTGAAGCTGGGGTGGAGGCACCAGACTCTTTGGGAAAGGAAAAAGATGGGGCGTTCTGTTTTGATGGATGTGATGATTCATCTTCACTGTCAACTTGACTGGATTTAGGGTCACCATGGAAACATACCTCTGGAGGTATCTTTGAGAAAGTTTCCAGAAGGGTTTACCTGAAGGCAGAAAACCCACCCTGGATGTGATGGGTACCATCCCATGGGCAGCCTGAGGTCCTCCTACGTTCATCTCTCTGCATCTTGAATACAGATTCAGTGTGACTGGCTGCTTCCAGCCCCTGTTACTAAAACCTCCCCAATGGTAGACTGTATCCCTACTTCCTTCCCTAAGCTGCTTTGGTTTCAGCAAAAAGAAATATATAATTAATACATATAATAAATATAATACAATAATAATGGTATTGTATGTAGAGGTGAGGAAAATGGTTTAGACCTAGGTAGAAAGGTGGTTGTGGATGGTTACAGAGAAACTGAAATGCTCCTGGAGTTTTCAGATTCACTTTCTGTTGTTTGAATTTCATTTCAAAATCTGTGTGAATTACCCTTGATTGAGGTTAATTAAACAGACGAGGGGATGAGGTTTAAGGCGAATCTTCCTGGAAACCATTCAAAGGCCACACTCTCTCCAGATGTAAAGTTGTACTAGAGTAGGTTAAGAACCACCACACTGCAAGAATGCTAAGGGGTTGAGACTTTTCTTTCCCCCTGGAGCCTCTGCTGATGGCACTGTTGCACCACGACTTCCTGTGTGCCTTTGCTGGTGTAGCGTTTTGTTTTGTTTTGTTTTAAGTTAACTTCTCTTTACTACAATAAACAATTTAAGATAGAAGCCACTCTCTAGGATTTTTTTTAATTTCATTTTTAAATACATGTATGTGTCTATGTGTAGGTAAGTGTTGTGAGTGCAAGTATCCATGATGGCCAGAAGAGGAACTGCACCCCCAGGCGCTGGAGTTATAGGCATGTGCCAGTTACACGACATGGCTTCTGGGAACAAAATCTAGGAGCTTTGCAAGAGCAGTACATGCCCTCAATCACTGAGCCATTTCTCCAGCCCCTTCTCTGATTTTAGAGTGTATCATGTATGACTGTTAACTGTTTGCACAGTGCTGGGTGGCTGATTTTGGGCTTTTTCATCTTCATAACTGAACCTTTAGGCCGACCAATTAGGAGTTTCCCATGCCCTACAGTCTCTAGTGCCTGGTCACCACCATTCCACTGTAGAGTTAAATGATTCCTCTTGGTTAGACTGAGAAACACCTAGCAAATTAATGAAGCATTCTTCTGTGTTCTTCTGTGATATGTTTCCTGAGTTGATTATCTGAGGGATAAAGACCCACCCGAAATGTGGGTATCTGCATGCCCTTGTCTGGGGTCCTAAAAGAATAAAAAGAAGAGAAAGTCAGTTCACTCAGCCACACCCTACCAAACCATGTGTAAAATAAATTTTCCTTTCCTGAACTGTTTTTATATGCTTGTTCCAGCCTAAGAAAGTTAGGAGATTTTCTAAGCACTGGATCCCTCCTACAGTGTATTACTTCCATGACTGCTTCACATGGCTTAGAGGAGTAGCCAAGAGTCCTTTACATTGTCATGTATTACAAAGCTTCATTCTTCAAAGCTGAATAGCATTCCTTTAGGCTATATCTTCTTCAAAGCTGAATAGCACTCCTTAGGTTATATGCTACATGTTCTTTATTCATATGTAGTTGTGAACATTTGTGTTGTTTCTACATCTGGCTGCAGTCAGCATTGAGGTGTTAATGTGTCTTCAAGACCCTGCTTTTAGCTCTTTTTATAAAGTGGATTGCTGAATCGTATGACAATTCTATTCTTACCTTCTTAAAGAACCTCCACGCCGCTTTATTTTGCTTTCCCACGAGCCCTGCACAGAGCCCCTGATCTCTCCACTGCCTTGCCAATCATGGTATCTTATGTTGGCTTAGCTCTTTAGATGTCAAGGAATAGACACTATTAGGTAGTCTTAAGAGATGTGGACAAAGACATACCTGGCTGTGGACAACCATGGCACAGCTTATGTCATGCAAGCACACATACACCGGGAACAAAAAGTCATTTGGGACATCTCAGGTTTGTCTCAGCCACTCAGCTGACCCCACCTAGGCTGACTCTCAGGCTTTGTCACCCCAGCAACCCTGATAGTCCTCTCCTGTGCCCTTCCCCTCCTGCAAAACTTCATCTTTCCCAGGTCTCTTCCTGCCCCCTGTAGCTCCCTCCGTGGCTCCGGCTCCCTGCCTCCTCTGTGTCTGACTCTGTTCTTTAGAATAAACTATGGCCATTATCCTGTCCACATCAGAACTCAGCCCCTTGTCCTTCAGGGGTGACACAGAGAAAGTTCTAGTCCTTGAATGCCACAAGATGGGACCAGGTATTTATATGTCCATTAAAAATGTTAAATAGACGCCTGGCTCACAGCAGGCAGATGTGACCCATAACCTGTCATGCAGAGGCCTGTGCTTGGGGTCTCTGTTGCTCAAAAAGGTTGTCACAATAAAAGGTGTTTGCAACAATAACCATAAAATGTCACAGACTGGGAAACTTAAAAAGAAGAAAGGTTTGTTTCTTACTATTCTAGGGAGTAAGCGACTGGCGTCTTCCTGCTATACCATGCAGTAAGACAAGTGGGAGATAAAGGGGCACGCTCATAAGATAGTGCAAAAGGATCAAGCTAACTTTTGTAACACGCTCCCTCTTGTGATACTAAAGGCTTTCTTACAGGAACAACCTTCATGCACATATGAGGGTGAGGGCCCACCCCTCTACACCATTAGAAATCAAGTTGCCAGCATGTGACTTTGGGAATATGTGTTCAAACCACAACGAGTTAACACCAAAGAGGCTTGACTTCTTCAACTCTAAGATAGCACTGCTAGCCTGGACTAACAGACGCTGTGGGTCTCTCCTCTTTTCCTTCTCCTTCCTGTGGCTGGGTTTATCTGGGACTCGGCGTCTTCTAGCGGATAACCCTTGATCCAGGAACTAAAGATTCCCCGGTTTGTTAGAGAGCAGGTGCCTTTGATTTCCCAATGGCTAAAAAAACAGGCATTTGGCAGCATGTTCACAAACCTGGACCAAAGACCTGGGATGCCCATCCTCCTCAGTGTGTGGCTCCTACTGAGCCCTATGCTCCTTGGGGTGCCTTTTGTGTCTATGGAAAGCCATTACAATTATTTGATATTAAAGGAAGCTCCCGCCTTACCCACCACCATGATATACCTCATTGTCCTGACTATCACTTGCAAGCCATCAAATTTACGAACCATTTAAGGTCTTGTCCGGCTAATAGCCCAGACAGGGTGTGTAATACTGGATGCTTTATAAAAACTCATTCTCTCTAGCCTCCTGACACAGCTCATCAGAGAGGAAGGCAGGTTTGCCATGCTGATTTGGAATGGCAGATCCTTTAGCCCAGCCACACAGGGAGGAAATTGATGGTTAACAGTCTCTGGAGGGTGCCCTGAACAATCCTCCCTCCTCCCTCAAGGAACGGCGTGGGGCTTTACAATGGGAATGGGAGAAGCTGGAGAGAGTAGAGAGGCTGGAGGCGGTGGAGAGGCTGGAGGATGTAAAGAAGATGGAGAAGATGGAGAGGCAGAGAAGGTGGAGGCTGAAGAGTATGGAGAAGCTCAAAAGAGTAGAAAGGCTGGGGAGTGTGAGAGGCTCGGGAATGCAGAGAAGCTGGAGAGTATGGAGAAGCTGGAAAGTGTGGAGAGGCTGGAGTGTATGGAGAAGCTGGAGAAGGTGGAGAATCTGGAGGGTGTGGAGAAGCTGGAGAGTGTGGAGAGGCTGGAGAGTATGGAGAAGCTGGAGAAGGTGGAGAAGCTGGAGGGTGTGGAGAGGCTGCAGAAGGTCGGAGAGGGTAAAGATAATGGAGGTCCGGGGATGGAGAGAGCAGAGAGGAAGAGAGGATGAGAAGCTGCAATGGGATGCAAAACAAGTCCCCATCATCAGCGTTATGACAGAACAGGGGCGTGCCCCGCATCTCCTGAGGGAAAGGGAGCACTGGCCTTGTTAGGGAAGTGGTTGGGGACCTGCCCACCCCACCCCACCCCCACCCGAACCCTCCCCCACCCTGCACACATACACTCGGCACAGTGGGTTTGAGTTGAGGACTCACATCAGGAGATTGGAGGGGAGGGAAGGGGGCGGGAGGGAGGGGGCAAAGGGGAGAGGAGGGGGATATCTATTACTGCAGTGCTGAGGATTAAATATGTGGCCAGGCACATGCTAGGCAAGCATTCTACCACCGAACCATGTCCTCAGCTCTGACACAGTTTTGTTGTTTTGCTTAGTTTCCATTTTTTGAGACAGGGTCTCACTGCATAGCCCCTAGAGAGCATGAAAGTCACTTTATAAAACAGGTTGATCTTGAACTTGCATTAATTCCCGAAGCTGCTACCTCTTGAGTGTTGATATCACATGTATGAACAACATGGTTTTAACTTTTTGCTATATGTGGTCTAAAAACTCACTTACACATTAAAGCTTTAAATCAGTCAATACCCAAGCCATTTATAACTCATACCATTTCCTCACAAATAATCTGATTTGCAAGATAAGCAAGCCTCAGACAGACACCCCCCCCAAAAAAAAAATTGACATGTCATTAGGAAGCTAAGAAAAAGGTAACATGGAAATGTCTACTTTTAGAAAGGCAACAGAAGATAATGGAACGACAGAAGCCAGGCACTGTCCTGTTGCCATGGAAAACACAAGGCTGCCATATTCTAAGTGATTTGATGGCAGGGACAGTGGTGGCCAGTGACACATCAGTCTGCTATCAACTCTGACTTGTTCTGACCTACTTGACTTTGAAAGTCAGAAGCTCTTCTTAGCAAAAATAGGGAATTTTTGCAGGGATATAGGCATTGGACCAGTAGCCATGAGTTACCAGAAGAGGAAGGTAGAGACAGGATGCTTCTCTGAGCCACAGGGAAGCTCACCAACCCTGTGGAGGACCCACAGCAGCAACTCTGCATCGTTACCCATTGGGGAGTGGGCTCAGCTTAGGCACAGGGTTCGGTACCAGTTCACTGGCCTTTAGACCCTAGTTCAAGCCAGCAGGGGAAGCAGAGACAGGAAGGGATGCACAAGATGGAATGAGCCAAAGTTGGTGGAATCTTATCCTTCTCACAAGTTTATCTCTGAATGCATCTGACCAGCGACCTACATGTTCTCAGTTCCGTTCATGTTACCACATGCCTATTACACAGTAAGAACTCTGTTAGTTATTAAGGACAGAGAACACGAGACAAACACTGGTTCTGCCTATAGGGAGCTTAGTCTCCTTACACTGCTGTATGCCTATCCCCATCTACGAAAGCAGAGTGGATTTAAACAACAGCTACAATTCTTTAGACTCTCAAAAGACTTATAATACATGAGGACCTTCAGGAGGCACCTAAAGGTTTAAGACACTGAGTCATGAAAACTCACTTTGGTGGGCTCCACCCCTGGGGGGAGGCAAGGATAACCAGGAGTTTCATCCATGTCTGACCCCACCACTACCTTTCTAGAGGTTCTGGGTGCTCTAATCTGAACACCCAGTAGCTGTCTCCATCTTTGAGACCATCTCCACCTTAGAGAAAGCTCCTCTCCATCTTAGAGGTCGCCTCCACCTTAGAGTTTGCCTTATCTTAGAGTTTACCCCTGACATTTTATCTTTAAGCCCAATTTGAACTTGCTGACTTTTGAAAAATGCTGTATTTTTAGGACCTTTCGCCTGCATTCCAAGCTAAGAAAATCTGATTTTTTTTCCCCACTCAAACCACTTCAGATCTCACTTAGCAGACAAAGGTGGCAGCGGAGGCCTATTTGTCCCTAATCTAACAGCCTTTTGGTTTTGTTGTTTGATTCCTCCTGAAGGGAACAGTCCATAAGCTGAATTTTATATTAAGAGCCTCAGAGAAGCTCAGACCCTCTGACCTAAGAACTTCCCTTATGAGCTTATTCCAGAGAAGTCATCCTAAATTCTGTGACAAATGCTTTGGCCTGGAGATGCTGAAGGCCATATAGGGAATAATTTGAATCTGCCTACGCAGCCACAAGACTTAAGCTAAATAAATTACAGGTAGTCTATACATTAAGATACTGTCATTCATTGTCATGATGTTTACACAGAACATATTTTAATGAGTAGTGAAATTATTTCTCTCAGCTTTTGGGCTAAGGGAAAAAGATCAGAATCCACTGAGATAGATGGAATTTGGGCTCAATTATGAACTGTTTGCGCATGAAGGAGAATGCAAACTAAACTGTTAATAGTTAAATCTAAAGTAGGACCGTGGTGGAGTCCTGTCTTCTCTGCTATTCCTTTCTATAGGCAGCGGCCTTTTCACAATGGGGATGAGTTAGTTTTATAACTAGGGGAATAACACATGAAAATGAAATGATAAATCCAGCAAGACTGGCCTGGTCCTCAGGAATCTGTGGACAAGGTCTGTTGAGCCAGGCACAGAGGTTCAGATGTGGGTAGGAGACAACACTTTTTTAAAAACGTCCTTTAAACCATCAACTACATTGTGTACGCACAATTGTTTGCTCTAAACTGGCTATTTATTCTGTTAATGACTTTTTTATTCTTGTGAACCACTGTTTACAAATAAGGCAGATCCTGGAATGTGCTAGCAATTAGGGCCTTGTTCTGGCTTCCTAATGAAAAATAAACACCATCAATAATGCCTGTCCCAGCTTATGCTCATGGTGGGCTTGTGCCATTTGCTTTGAGAGAAGATAATAATAATCTCTGAAGGATGCACTGAGCCTGTAGAGTGACCCTCTGAGTCCCTTGCTAATCTGATGGCAGCCAAAGAGGAGACAAAGGACAAAGGGGACATTTCCCCTCCTTTTTCATGCAGGTTTTCATAAGTGTCTCCTAGAAATCCTCATCTCTCTTTTTGTTCTCCAAATTTCTGGGTAGCCAGTTAACTAGGGCAAAGTGTTAACGGTCTTCTTTGTTGGATTGTATCCATCCATCACAGCCTGTTGCTCTTAGGAGACTCACAAGCTCGGGAGTGCTCAGGAATTGATCAACAGCACACTCAAAAAAAGATATTGAGTTTAGATGAAATGTCCATCTCCGATCTTGGTTCTGCCTGGTTTTAGATATAGTTTGTTCTAGCAGACCAGTGTCCTCCACCCAGCTCTGACCCTCCTCCTGGCTTGGTGCCATCAAGCTTGAAGTCAAGGTCAGACCAAGTTTAACTAAGCTGCAAGAAGGCTCCACGCTAACTCTAAATACCCAGAAAATTGGAGGTCAAAAGGAGAGATAAGGCAATATGCAGATAAAATGCATTTGTTCTCCTTCTGGTCACATCAGAAAGGAAGTCGGTGGTCACTTGTTGACCTGCCTTGATCCCTTGCCAAAAGCAGCTATGACGCAGGGTCTGACTGGCCACTCTAAGGAAGGACTACTTGGGTGAGACAGAGCTTACCAGATACTACTGATGACCTTCAAACCCCACGGGTACCTTGTATGAGGACCCCATGAGGGACTAAAGAGGTCCCTGTTAAGTGGTGGGGGAATCTGTTTTTTTTAGAAAGGGTACCCTGAAATTCTTGATACATAGAGATATCTCTGAGGTATGGTACTTGTGTTTGAATATATTTCTTTTCATTAAATACCTTAATATAACTTTGAGATAAAAGCATTTTTCGGCAATTCTGACATTCACCATAATGTAAGGTGATGGATACAATCTCTCTGGGGTTATGCTGCAAAACATTGCTGGGGTAGTCCACACAAGTATGCACACATGATCACATGTGTGCAGCAGGAAGTGGGGGGCTTAGGAAGGTCCTGGTGTCAGGGTGGTTCTCGGGAATAGGTGCACGGAGTGGGTGGGAGATGAGGACTTGCAGTCAGTTAATTCAGACCCACCCTGCGTAGAACCAAAACACTCCACACGCTGCTTAAAGTGGGAGACAGGGTGACTGGTTCTGAAACAGAGCAGTCAATCACGTTGTAAAAACTAAAACACAAAGAAAATTATCCTATGGCAGACTTCCCATAAGAGAATATAAAAGTTAGGACCACGTATCCTTTACCACATGGCTGGTTCCCTCTCCCCACCATCTGTCACTCTCTCTGGAAGCTAGAGTGTAGGGTTAAATTGTTCAGAACCCACTTTTAATGTGGGTTCTTAAATGTTTTAACCTGCCTTATAGCCCACCACCAAAAAGAGATAGTGGGAACTAAAGGTTATTAGGATACGGGGAAAGAGGACCGGTTTAGAAATTGTTCTTTGAAGCAAGTTCTGTGTTGTCAGGAATTTAGCAGTTTAGTTCACAGGAAACAGCTTGATTCACTTACCAAACACTTCACGAATATACCAACAGTCCAGTTCAGTAGTGTCAGAATAGCACACAGATATCAGCAGTGGTGGCACAACCTAGTAGAGACAGCTGACACCACTCTGCCAGTCAGCCCCATTCCACAGAATCAGCTAGAAGCTGCCAGAACACCACCAGAAGGGTTTTTTTTTGGGGGGGGGTGCATTTTTCTCTATGGAGTCCCAACAAATGGAGCTCAGCTATGCAACGTAAGGTAGACCAATACATGCATGGCGCTGGCAAAGAATCCTTCATCACATGTCCTTTCACACGCCTGCTTTACAGAACATTCTTTCACTTGTGTCTGCTTCAGGAAATCACTCCTCCACGTGTTTGCCCTGGCAAACCCCACCTGACACAAGACTTTCCAAAGAGCCCGCACTTCACTAGAGCCACCCATTCAAACGGCCGAAAAACAAGAGCCTAACTGCCTGTTTCCTTGGGCCAGATCTTTGCCTTTCATCTTGCTTTCAGGAGCAAGATCTAGATTAGCAATTCACAGTGCTACGTAGTACCAAAAGGTTCTTCAGGGAACCTTCTCTTTCCTTCCTCTTCTCCCCACCCCTCCACTGCTGTTCTTTTAAATTTATTTACTTTGTATTTATTTATTATTCTTAATTACGTGTAAATGTGTGTGTCTTTATGTGTTTATGTATGTGTGAGTGCAGATTCTCATAGAGGCCAGAAGAGGGCATCGGATCCTCCAGAGCTGGAGTTGAAGGCTGTTGTGAGCTCCCCAGTGTGGGTGCTGGGATCAGACCCTCTGCAAGAGCGGCGAGGGCTCTTGACTGCTGAGCCACCTCTCCGGCTGGGCCCCACACCCCCTTTGCAGTGCTGAGACTGGAACCCAGGGCTTAGGGGTGTGGGGCACTTCTTCTGCCACTGAGATATACTTCCAGCCCTATACAGGAATTCTTTTAAAAATGGGTTGACCTAATGTTTGCATAGCACAATTTATCACCTTAAAATTGATTTTTTTTTGGTTATGGACACATCCAAGACATAAAGCAAAGTGTGTTTGCAGAGAACAAGGACCACTTACCTTCGACTTTGCGATATGCAAACCTCCTAATTATAAAGTAGCATTTCTCAACACTTTTACATCTCCCAGGGGTGTCCGGTCCAGCTGTTCATCAAAACCACTTAGGAGGCTTAGTGAAAAGCATAGACCCCCTAGATCCCAAGCAGGGCCTTCTGCACTCGGAATCTGCAAGAACGGGGCTCAGAAACACATATCCCAGAACTGTCCCTGGATGACCCGGATGCAGCAACATGACCCTGGTTCAATGACCACAGAAAACACTATGGGAATCAAGAGCTGTTCTTAAGCAGCTGCCTCAGGAGAAGGCGTCTGCCCCACCGGCCCAGCCACATAAGCGAGAATAATGCACAGGGGCGGGAGCGGGTGGGGAGCTGAGAGTGAGGAAATGCTATCCATTGCCCAAACCGCCAGTTTCGTTTCCCATCCTATTTGGGAAAATTAAACATCATTTACAAATCTCACTTCCCTTAGAAACCTCCCAAAGAATTCAGTGCGGACTCAGCTCCCGTTCCTAAATCACCTGCCCTCAGTCTGAAAGGGACGTTGGTTGTCCCCTCTCCTGCTTTGCCCCAGCTCTTCCCTGAGCACACAGACACAGCTCTCCCAAAGCCGCCGAGGCTTGTTGAGGTTAGGTGAGGAGCCCTGAGCTTTATTTTAGATCTCTTCTATTCTCCCTCTTGCCTCAAAATAAAAATTGATCTCTAAGGAGCTTAACTCGTTCTGAATTACTCTAATCTCCAGTGACTTTTTGTCACTCCTCATTTCACAGGAAGCAAGTAACACACCTATTATCCTGTTATCTCCTCTCGGAAAAGAACATTCTAATGGGAACGCGCTGTTCTGTCTTGCCAGCGCCCACAGCAGCCTGCCCTCAGCGCCCCTGAGAGGAACTTTGTAGGAACTGGAGGTTTCAGTCTCCCTTGTTCTCACACAAGTAAAGGAGTGGGGGGGGGGGCGGGGAGGAGACTGGGTTTCTCACCAGCATGGAAGTACCCAAGTGCATCTTGCTAAAGAGAGGGGACCTTGTTTTTAGAGTCAGGGAGACCTGAGTTCAAATCCCAGTCTTGCTGCTAAGTCACATGGGCAGGTTATGTATTTCATCTGCCTACGGCTTCCAGTTGGCAGATGCCCAGGGAGAGATGATGGTTTTGAAAGCATCATAGCTATACATTCAAAAGCCCATAATGCCTGCTGGATTTTAATTAGGATAACCAAACAAAGCCAAGGTAACTGGTTATATAAATGTGTTACTAAGTTGGCTCAGCAGGTAAAAGTATTTGCTGTTTAAGCCCACACGATAGAAAAGAGAGCTGACCAGTGCAAGTGGTCCTCACACCTCCTCACACATCCTGCAGCTAAGTGCACTGCACAGTGATGGTTGATCTTGTCAACTAGAGTCACCTAGGAGACACACCTCTGGGCATGCCATAAGGTTGTGTCCAGGGAGGTTAAACTGAGGAATGGATACCTACCATACTGATAAGTATGATAAGTAAAAGTCTGAGACTGGAAAAAAAAGTGGGGTTGGGGGGTGGGGCGGGGAAGAAGCCATTAAAATATCTGCATTCTCCCTTGTGTGCTTGCTGATAAAACAGAATTTTTGTTTCATTTTAAGTTTGGCTCATGCAGCATTTGGCACAAATTTATAACAAGCTGTCCCTTGACTGTTGGGAATTAATATTTAACTGGGCTTTTGGGGCTGTGACTCAACAGACATCTGGGAAGGGGTCAGTCAACCTTTAGAGAAGAAGCGCAGGCGAGTGAACTATTGGGGTCTTGGCTGCCACTGATCTGGAAGCCAGACTTCTTGTGAGTGACGTCATATTCTTAGCAGCCTCCTGGAAGAGCCCCTGAAGTCTTGACCATTTAATAGTTACGGAAACTCTGTTCCTGAAAGGACACGTGAGGGCTAGATTGATGAGTTTGGTTTGCTGCTCTGTTGCTTTCTTTCCTCGCCTCTCCTGCCGAAGACAAACCTGAGCTAAACTGGGTCTGCGGTAGCAGATAGAAAGAAGAGGAAGAACTGAGTGCTGGAGCCAGCCTGGGACCCGTAACTGAGACACTGGGCCCTTGCTGAGGAGCTAAGCTGCTCTTGTCAGGTTGTAATCACCCAGGAGATACACTTGTGGGCGTGTCTCCAAGGATGTTTCTGGAGAGGTTTAACTATGGAAGGAATACCTGCTGTAAAGATAAGCAGCACCATTGTGGGTTAAGGTCCCAGGATAAATAAAAAAGGGAAAAAAGAAGTCCGCTGAGAGCTGGAACTCACTTCTCTGCTTCCTAATTGGTGCTGCAGACCAAGCCACAATCACTGTTCCTTCCCCGCCATGTTGGACTGTATTCCTCTGAACTGTGAGCCAAGTATACCTTCCCTTCATTTAAGAAGAAATGATTACACTTTATTGTGTGTGTGTGTGTGTGTGTGTGTGTGAGTATGCCACAATGCACTTGTGAAAGTCAGAGAACAACCTGTAGAAGTTCTCTCCTTCCCCTCTGTGGGTCCCAGATATTGAACTGGGACTTCAGGTTTGGTGGCAATCTCCTTTTCCCAAGTCACCATCTTGCCAGTCTACTTCCCCCTTCAAGGTGCTGTCTTGTCAACTATGCGGTCACAGGGACAAGCAAAGAAACTACTGCAGCCCTGTTGTGAATGGAGCCTCAGCAGAGTCCAGAAGTGTCAGCATCCAGAAGGAAGGTCAGCACAAGGGCTTTCTGGAGAAAAATATTCTCAACTAAGAACTATAAAATTCCTACCAATGAAGCACATGCATGTAGAACCCCACCATGAAAGGCCATCAAGATAGACACACACAAAAGCGACCATTACATAAAGCTAGCAGCCATGCCAAACAATAAAGTCAGGCTGCCAATAACTCAGAAATTAAGAGTTATTATATAGATGAACCACCCAGTGGTGTGTGCCTGTGAGCCTAGCACTCAGGAGGTAGAGTCAAGATAATCACAAGTTCAATTTGTCCTTGGTTACATAGCTCAAGACCAGCCTAAGATAAGACCTAGCTGAAATAAAATTAATACTAAACACTGTTATTAAACACTGTATTAGCTGTTCAAGGGCATTGTGATTGAAATACAAACATAAATAAGCAAAAAAAGAAAAATTAAAAAATCATCAGAATGACCAAGGCTGAAAGCTCATACAACTTTTAGGAAATAAATTATGCAAAGAAGAAATAAAATGGGAAGATTAAACAGATTGACACAATTAAAGATCCATTAATGAATCAAAAGGTGGAGATAAAAAAATATCCACTGACTAGCACTACAGCAAGATGAAAAGATAAAAAATGTATACATTAAAAATTCTAAGTCATATGTAATCAAAATTCCAGAGAAACTAGCTGTGAAAATGTCCAAACTGTTAAAAGACATAAAACAATAAATTAAGAATGCTCACATAAAAGTAATAAATATATATCTAGCTATTTTATATTGAAACATCCAGAAAGGGGTTGGAGAGAAGGCCCAGATTGTTAAGAGCACTGGCTGCTCTTGCAGAGGTCCTGGGTTCTGTTTCCAGCATCCATGGGGTAACTAACAATTGTATATAACTTTGGTGACAGAGAATCTGACACCCTCTTCAGGCCTCTGGCAGGCATTATATACATCCGTTGTATATAAGTGCATGCAGGCAAAAGTCACAAACATATAAATAAATAAAAACTTTTTATAAAATTAGGGTTTAGAAAGCAAAGACAATCTACAAAAAGACTGAACTGTTGTCAACAGACTTCTCAACATTGCCAATGGAAATCAGAGAGAGTGGGTCAGCGGCTTCTCAGCACTGAGAGAAAATAACTGTGGGGCTAAAATTTGTACACAGGAAGACGATTTTTTTTAAAAAAAAGCAATTTTATAAACAGAACATAAAAATTATGGCACCACAGATCTGAGTCACTAAAGAGCATCTGACAGGCATTTGTCAGGAGTCTCGGGAAATGGCTTCCTGGATAAAGGGCTTACTGCACCAGCGTGGGAGCGTCTGTCAGCCCAGTGAGAGATAGGAGGCAAAGACAAGAGAATCCCCAAAGTTCATGGGTTGATGAGACTGGCGCATGCCATGGCGACCAAGAGCAGACAAGGTGGAAGCAAACCCTGAGGCTGTCCTAAGACTGCCACATGTACGCTGTGGCATGTACATATCTCTATGCACACAGACACATGCACATACATGCATATGTACATGAATATTCTCATTATACACACACACACACTCACACACACATGAATAGTCATGTCATACGCATACATATTCAAAAGCTCGTGCTTTTTTAACAGGGCTGGAGAAATGGCTTAGCAACTAAGAGGATCTAAACTTCCATTCCCTGCACCACCATGGCAAGTTACAACTGTCTGTAACTCCAGTTCCAAGAAATCCAGTGCCCTCTTCTGGCCTCCATAGATGCCAGGCATGCATGTGGTGCACATACTTACAAACAGGCAAAACGCATACATGCATGTAGGCAAAATGCTCATACACATAAAAGAGAAATAAAACTTTTTTTAAAAAAGATATTTGCTAGGAAACAAATTTTAATTTAATAAAAAAACCAAGAAATATAATCATGCTACAAGAAGGAATAAGGATCAAATAATCCAAAACTAATTTTTATTTTAACTAAATATGGAAAGGGCAGAAGATGTGAGTTCATTTCCTGGGTAAGTGTTTTCTAAAATTCTTGTTGCTTTCCCTAAATATTTTGCTTAAAAATGAAGGTGTATGGGTAATATTATTTTTTTAAATACCATTAGCCTCACAGAACTATAAATACTAGTCCCTTTTGCTCTAAAAATTATCCTGGGCTGTTTTGGTTTGATACTCTGTTGATAAACACCAAGACCAAAAGCAACATGGAGAAGAAAGGGTTAATTGCATCTTACAGTTTCTTGTCCATTATCTAGGGAAGCCAAGGCAGGAGGACCTCAAGGCAGGAGCTCTGGGGTGGGAATGAAAGAGTGGAGACGAAGACAGCACTGTTGGGGGGTAGGGCTTAGGGTAGGAAGAGTATCCCACAGGGGGTACCATGTGCTCAAGTCCTGTGCCATGTGCAGAAGGAAGCCAGCTCTACAGAGAGCTGCCCAAGGAGCAGACCATGCTGGCCATGCTGACCATGCTGACCATGCTGACCATGCTGCCCCTGGCTACCACAGGTGATGCCCATCACAATACGGAGCAGTCTCTCCTGTCCTATCTACGTCCCTTCCTTCCAACAAAGCACCTACTCCACAGAAAACTCCCCACCCTTCTCATGTCCCCTTCCTGCTTGTCTTAGTCAGGGTTTCTATTCCTGCACAAACATCATGACCAAGAAGCAAGTTGGGGAGGAAAGGGTTTATTCAGCTTACACTTTCACACAGCTGTTCATCACCAAAGGAAGTCAGGACTGGAACTCAAGCAGGTCAGAAGCAGGAGCTGACGCAGAGGCCATGGAGGGATGTTACTTACTGGCTTGCTTCCCCTGGCTTGCTCAGCCTGCTCTCTTATAGAACCCAAGAATACCAGCCCAGAGATGGTACCACCCACAAGGGGCTCTCACTAATTGAGAAAATGCCCCACAGCTAGATCTCATGGAGGCACTTCCCCAACTGAAGCTCCTTTTCCTATGATAACTCCAGCCTGTGTCAAGTTGACACACAAAACTAGCCAGTACAATTGACCCCTTGTCAACTTGACACACCAACATATCACTATTAAGCCTCAACCCTTACTTTCTTATTCATCCCCAAGATGTAAATAACGTAAAAAGTCCCACAGTCTTTACATATTAAAAGTTCAACCCCTTTAAAATGTAAAATTCCAAGTTTTTTAAAAATTCAAAGTCTCTTAACTGTGGGCTCCACTAAAATATTGTCTTTCAAGAGGGAAAAATATCAGGGCACAGTCACAATCACAAAAGCAAAACTCAAACTCCAATGGTTCAATGTCTGGGATCCAACTCACGATCTTCTGGGCTCCTCCAAGGGCTTGGGTCACTTCTCCAGCTCTTCCCATTGTAGCACACACCTTGTCTTCTAGGCTCCAGCTGTCTGTACTCCACTGCTGCTGCTGTCCTTGGTGGTCATCACATAGTACTGGCATCTCCAAGCCTCAACTCTTTTGCATGACCCCTTCAGTCCTGGGGCATCAATTACAACTGAGGGTACACTTTCGCCAATGGCCTTCCGTGGTCTCTCAGTGTACCAAGCCTCAGCTGTTCTTCATGATGCCTTCATGCCTTCAAAAGCAGTACCACCTGGGTGACTCTTACACAGTACCAAGTCCTGCTACAGCACGAGGCACAACCTTGGCTATCTGGAACACACTCTCTGTGCTCTCAGAAAACACATCCCAGAAGATTTCACCTCAGTGATGCTGGTCTCTTCTTACTCACCGCTAATTTCTTAGCTCCAGCTAACCAGCATCAATAGTCCCAGTAACACAATGGATCACTTTAGTGGTTCTGGTATCTTGTTACTCACAGCTGATTCTTCAGCCCCAGCTAACCAGAACCACAGAGTCTTCATGGCCCTGATAAGAGTCTTTAATTTTCCCTCTGAAATTTCACAAGCCAGGCCTCCATCTTCTGCACTGTTCTCAACATAATCTTCCAAGCTCCTCCACAACATCTCACAGAGGTCTCATCACTGAATGGACCATCTAGCCCAAAGTTCCAAAGTCCTTCCACAGTCCTCCCCAAAACATGGTCAGGTTGTCACAGGAATACCCCACTCCTGGTACCAATTTGTCTTAGTCAGGGTTTCTATTCCTGCACAAACATCATGACCAAGAAGCAAGTTGGGGAGGAAAGGGTTTATTCAGCTTACACTTCCACACAGCTGTTCATCACCAAAGGAAGTCAGGACTGGAACTCAAACAGGTCAGAAGCAGGAGCTGACACAGAGGCCATGGAGGGATGTTACTTACTGGCTTGCTTCCCCTGGCTTGCTCAGCCTGCTCTCTTATAGAACCCAAGAATACCAGCCCAGAGATGGTACCACCCACAAGGGGCTCTCACTAATTGAGAAAATGCCCCACAGCTGGATCTCATGGAGGCACTTCCCCAACTGAAGGTCCTTTTCCTATGATAACTCCAGCCTGTGTCAAGTTGACACACAAAACTAGCCAGTACACTGCTTTTCTGCCCCTGCCACATGTACACATGTGTTCCAGGAAAACATCCATATCCCAGACTGGCATGAGACCAGCTCCAAGCAGACATCCGAGCTGGCATGAGCCAGCACTGGGGTCGACAGGAAAGACATTCCTGGTTGCCCACAAGCAGCACCTCAGGCCCAACAGGAGACGCTGAGGAAGCAGCAGCCTGTTTTGTTACAGCAAAACAGCTCCAGCCTGCCCTGTGGCTTGTGCTCAAGAAGGAACAGAAACAAGCAGCCGCGTTTCACAGCAGTGTCCGGGAGACTGGACAGCAAGTTGGGTTGGAGGACTAGAGAACATGGGGAGTGTGCTGCTGTTAGAGCTCTGGGTGGGGATGCTCCTGTGCAGTCCGTGGAACAGCAAGCTGACCACGGTGAGGGACTGGCTTCGAACATACCTCAGGCTGGGACCCCATAGGCAGAAAGAACAGCAGGCAAAGGTGCTCTGAGGCGGGAGATTGCTCTACATGATCGGGAAGTGGGGGCCAGTGCACCTTGTGATAAAGGGGTGAGAGAGAATGGCTGGAGAGGTGAGGGGGACGTTGCTCGTGGTCTACGAGATTTAATCTACAAAGTGAGGGAGCAAGCAGGCACAGAGCCCATCACCACTGGTGACAATGTTTACTATGGAAGCCGCCACACTACCCACCTCTAGGGGCCTCAGAGAATTCCAAGAGGATTCACAATGAGCCCAGGAAAAAAATCAACTTGGGCAGGTGAGTGTTTGAGGACTGTATTTTTTTAAATAATGTAGTGCTTTTGGCTTTTTGGGGTGGTATCCAGCTGTTTGGTCCTGCCTTGGGGTAGCTTGGGACTGCTGGTGTAGTTTGTAATAGGGAGTGTGAGGAGAACCACAAATCTGTTAGGGACCTAGACACAGAGCAAGGCCAGGAATCAAGGCTTTGATTCAGAGGAGAACTGAGGGACCAGCTACTAGAGGACAACTGGGGTTGTTGTTTGAAAAATAGTTTTTTTTTAAAAAAAGCAGCAAGACAGCCGGGTGGTGGTGGTGCACGCAGGCCTGTAATCCCAGCACTCTGGGAGGCAGAGGCAGGCAGATTTCTGAGTTCGAGGCCAGCCTGGTCTACAGAGTGAGTTCCAGGACAGCAAGGGCTATACAGAGAAACCCTGTCTTGAAAAAACCAAATCCAAAAAGCGAACAAAACAAAACAAAACAAAACATGCAGCAAGACGAGGACAAGAAGACGAGACGGCCAGAGACCCTGAACCTACCACTGTACCGAGCAGGCAGCTGCTGTGGGGCAGAGAGGAGCTGTGGTACAGGGCTCAGCGCGAGGGACCAGGTTCGGGTTAGGAATGTGGCTCTAAGGCCAAGCACAGGCGTCTGAGTTCCTCAGGCTAGAGCGGCTGGTCCGTTCTGAGGACATCTGAGATCCCAGGACCAGAGCCGACTGTTGACTCCACAGCAGATCTCCCAGGGCCAGGCTGCAAACTGTGCACTTTCCTGTACAATGCCCTTCTCATTCCCTGCCAGTTCCCCAGGCTCAGTGAACTTACCCTCCACACAAGGAAACTGAAGCCAGAGAACTAGACACCGTGCCCGAGACCACACGGCATTGTGGTGTAGTGGGTCACCCAGGCTCCACAGCACGGAGGTGATGCTGAGACAGTCATTCAGCCTCCGGTGTGACTCCCCCTCCCAGCACAACGGATTTGAAACTTCTAGCCCAGGGTCACAGACAATGGCCTGGGAAAGGGATGAGTAGAAGAATGTTCTCAAAGAGTACTTCATCAGGTCCGTCCAAGACTGTGGGGGAAACAGCTCAGGTGCTATCAGAAGTCTCTGCTGTCTGGTTTGTAAATAGAGTTTGGGTGGGACCCCACAGTGGCCAGATGTTGACGCACTGGCAGCTGTCACCCTTGACAAGCCAGACCTGCAAAGTCCAAGAGACCGGGTGGCTTACAGAGCATCAGACCCACCTGTGCCTTCCCAAGGACGTTCTGCGACCTCTGACACCTCTGATAAAGAAATGGCTTTTAGAGCCGGGCGTGGTGGCGCACTCCTGTAATCCCAGCACTTGGGAGGCAGAGGCAGGCGGATTTCTGAGTTCGAGGCCAGCCTGGTCTACAGAGTGAGTTCCAGGACAGCCAGAGCTACACAGAGAAACCCTGTCTCGAAAAACCAAAAAAAAAAAAAAAAAAAAAAAAAAAAGAAAAAAAAGAAATGGCTTTTAGTAAACCAAGAAGCAAGTGATGATCTTTGAATAGCTCTCCCGCTTTGGCTTTGATACAAATTATTTAATTGCTCAGTCTCTATGATTTAATTTTTAATAATGACTATGTCTTTTAAAAGCAGCTGGCGACATGTCTGAAAGTTTAGCGGTTAGCTTCTGCAAGCTGCTAAGTACCCACTCTGGGCACCCCTGAATTCCATCTGCTCTCTTTCCTTGATGAGGTCGCTCCTGGGATTGGGGAGGGGAGAGGAGAGGGAAGGGAGGGGAGGAAGGGAAGGGCCTTCTGCTTGGATGTTGAAAAAATGTCTCCCGCTTGTGCAAGGCCCCGGGTTCAGTAAGAGCATCTCGGACTTCGCCTTTAAAAAAAAAAAAAAAAAAAAAAAAAAAAAAAAAAAAAAAAAAGGCCCGGGGGCAGAAAGAATGAAAGGCAGCTCACCTATTTGAAGTGGTTGAGGGATGAATGGAGAGTGATCAGGCCGAGAGAGGGAACCTCAGGAAGGGCCCTTCACACTGCAATCAGACCTAATTCGCACAGCAAGCCCTGAGATGGACACGCCACAAAAGGTCTGTGTCCACTTCAGAGGAAGGGCCTGTGGGTCCCATTATCAATAGAAATGAAAATTTAATTAATAGACACTGTTTTGCCCCCAAGCTGAATGCAGAAAACTTGAAGTCAGTTCCTTGGAAGTGGAGGATGTGGAGGCGCCTGGAGGTCTGTGTGAGGCACTTAGCAAGTTTTCTTCAGGGGGGAACTCTTGAAGCCTAATGGAAATCATTTGGAGTGAAAGACCCCCGTGGGTAGGAAATGGGAGGTGGTCAGAAGCTGGATGCCCACACTCGAGCAGCAGATAGCTCGCACCCATCCACACACACACACACACACACACACACACACTCTCACACTCACACGGTGCCTGTATGTGTTAGTACTGATTTACCCCCCCCCCCCGTGTGTCCCCAGTTACAGTGACTCCTGAGGCTTCTCACAATCTTATGTCCCCCTACATCTAACCTGCCACAGTGCAAGACACACAAGTCAAAAGTTCAGACACAAATAGCAAGTCAAATGATTCCCAAGAAGAAGAAAGGAGAGGACCCTGGGCCTGTAAAGATTGCTTCCAGTTTAGTAAAGAAACCGAGGGGGGAGGGGGAATTATTGGGGAACAGATGGGGGGGAGAGGAACTATGGGAACTATGGTGGGTGGGAACTGGGAAAGGGGAAAGCCTTTGGAATGTAAACATAGAATATAGAAAATAAAATTAAAAAAAAAAAAAAAAAAAAAAAAAAAAGTTCAGATATGCAGTCTGAGCAGAGCCAGAATCTTTGAGCAAGGGACTGGGGGCCTTCCAGAGTACTGAACGTACCCAAGGTGACAGTGTCTATCCTTCTCTATGGGACTGCAAGGTGACTTCACTGACCTGGCCCAGTCAAATGGGACTAATTGAGGGAAAGAATTTCTGAATACTGCTCTCCTACACACACACACACACACACACACACACACACACACACACACAGGAGAGGGCTGTTTCTCCATTGAGTGGCCCAGTTTCTCTTGCATTCCTTGATGTCTCCTGTTCTTGGTCAGACAGACCTATGGTTTCAGGTTCTGCTTGTCACTATAGGCCTGCACTGCCCCTTGAGTAGACCCCCCCTAAAGACTGCTATTTCCCATGCAAATTGTCAATTGCTCTCAGGAGTTGCCCTCTGCCAAGGTATCCTGGGGCTCAGGGTCCACTCAGCTGCCACCCTGCCACCCAACTGCTCCCCGAGGCTCAACAGGGCAAACGCAGGTAGAGGGTGACTTCACTTCCCAGGTCCCAGGCCACAGTTTCACCCTCAGAGTCCTGTGTCAGGGAAGCCATGGAGACGGAGAATTGGAGTTCTATGAAGAAGACATGTCTACACTGAAGACCCAGGATGGACTGGCCAGAACTTGTAGTTATAGGATGGTATCTTGAGCTATCTTTAGTCTCATTACTAGCTAGTTAATACCCACCTATGTGTCTGCCATAATACACTTGAAACTATTAAATAAAACTCGTGGGACACATCACGAAACTTTGGAGACCACTAACTTAACAAGAGCATTGTAAGACAGTATCTAGAACCCATGGCAGAGATTTGCTGTTATGCTCTAAGCCTCCTACCTAATACTTCCAGCGTATTTGGTTCACAATGTATAGTTTTCTTCTGTTGTATGATTTTAAATGTTGGCACAACCTCTTTGCGACGGTCTAGATCTACATCCCTGGTCTGGGTCACTCAAATTTGATCATAACAAACTTGCAACTGGGAGTAGTGGCAAATGCCTTTGATTGTGACACTTGAGAAACAGAGGTAGGTAGATCTCTGTGAATTTAAGCCCAGTCTCATCTATATAGTGAGTTCCGAGCCATTCAGGGTGACGGTGAAACCCAGTCTCAAGCAAAATCTCTTATACTCTTTAAAGGAAGAGCTGCATTGGGCATTGACATCGTGTTTCTACAAACTTACAAAGAAAGAAAGGAGGGGTGACCCAAGGTCCCTCTGTTGGGTAGAGTAAAGCTACACCACCGACCATCTGAGTCCCTGTCTGCCCAGCTTCACAAGTACTAAGCCAAAGTGGGCACTAGGATAAAACAGCCGCCTCTCCCTGATTTCATCTGGTTCACTAACGATGGGGGTTCTGACTAACCTCAAAACAGGGTGTGGCTCTTAAGGAGCTGGGAGAGAAGGAGAGAGAAACTTTGTACATGATAATTTTTGATATCAAGTGAGAAATGCTGGTGACAGGCAGAGGCCAGAGTGTGACACGTTTAATTTAAGCCATGGCAGCAAAGGGCAGCTTCCGCTGAAGCCATAATAAATTACCCCCAAGTGCCACCAAACAATAACAAAAAACTGTGGGCCATCTATTTCAGTCCCATTTACAAGAAATCAATATCAATACTTAATGCAACTCTGGTGAGAAATGAGCAGAGATACAGAAAGCATAATAAACTGGGGATGGAGGCTCGCCGTGATTCACCCGGGAAGAAAAAAATCTGTCTATATTCGCCTGTTGAAGGATATTTCACTGAGCTGTGTGTTGGAGGCATAAGGGGTTTAGACACAAGCTTAGAATAACCTCTTTGTTAAATGGAGGAAGTTCCTGAAGCCGTGGCTTCCTGGATGGCTAACGTGCACGCCTTTGGAAGTCTCTCCCAGCACTGGGCATCTACCCTTCGCTGGCTTGTGAGTCGTGTCATGCACAGCCTTTGTCTCACTGTGTGCATTCTGCAGAGTTTGTGTTGCAATTAACAGCCTTGCTTTGTGTTTGTGGCAGAGAGCAGGGTTGTTTCTACCCGCCTTGGTGTCAAAGCAGATTAGATCGGACAGGGACACCATGTTACAGTCATACCAACATCTGTATGCAAGGAAACACAGCCCAGCTTTCAACGTGGGCACGATGTCTTCGCTGAACCATTTAACTCGCAGACATCCACCATCTCTCTGAATTGTTGGAAGCCATTCAGCTTGACCGTCAGAGTCTAGGCTGTTTAGTACACTCTGTTCCATTTATAATCTTCCATGCTAATTCTTTAGCCTTATTTTACTTTTAATTTTGTGTGTATGTGCATGGGAGAAAGGTGCCCAACCAGGCCCGAAGAGGACTTGGATCCTTTGAAACTGGAGTTATAGGCAATTGTGAGTGGACATGGGTGCCAGGAACTGAGACGACATTGTCTTGCTTTGTTTTGCTTTTTTAAAACAGGGTCTCCCACTACGACCAAGGCCTCAGGCATGTCTTCCTATGCTTGCTGTAGTAGGCTAGCTTATAGGTCTGAGTTTTAAATCTCTAAAACAGAATAAAGCTGACCAGGGTCTCAGGGGTGCCCCTAAACACACATTGTTTTAACTAGTCCAAGGGCACCTCTTCAGGCTGCCCTTCCCCCAAGACAGGGAATGAAGGACTGTGAATCTCAGAAGCACATGAAGGGATCCCTCTGGGCTGTAAAAGGATGCACTTGGGTAGGTCCTATGAGAAACTGATGTGTCAGCTCACGTCTAGGGAGAGGGTGGTGGGCTCTGAGGAGGCTAGATGATTATAGCTCTGTGGCCCCACAGTCAGAGTACTCCAGACTGTACACAGAGAGACCTCTGACATCTGAACACTGCAGTAGGTTGCAGGGATCTGGGACATGTTCCTTGGTGGTGACTCGAGTTGCCCCATGTTTACCTGTCTTTTTTTATAATTTTTATTTTTATTTTTTATTATATTCAGCACAATATATATTTTATACCAATCATAAACAATGATGCACATGTCATTAAATGAACATAAAAAGATAAAGTCTTTTTGTTTGTTTATTTTGTTTTTAGTAGAGCTTAAAATCTTGGCTCTTTCTGTGCCACAAACCCAAAATAAGAACAACCTAAGCATAATAGGTATAGAAGAGAGTAAAGATTCCCAACTTAAAGGGCCAGTAAATATCTTCAAAAAAATTATAGACGAAAACTTCCCTAACCTAAAGAGAGGGATGTCAATGAACATACAAGAAACCTACAGATCTCCAAATAGACTGGACCAGAAAAGAAATTCTTCCCATCATCTAATAATCAAAACACCAAGTGTACTAAACAAAGAAAGAATATTAAAAATCAGTAAGGGAAAAGGGTCAAGTAACATATAAAGGCAGGCATATCAGAATTACACCAGACTTCTCACCAGAGACTATAAAAGACAGAAGATCCTGGGCAGATGTCATTCAGACCCTAAGAGAACACAAATGCCAGCGTGGGCTGCTATACCCAGGAAAACTCTCAATTATCATAGACAGAGAAAGCAAGATATTCCATGACAAAACCAAATTTACACAATAGCTTTCCACAAATCCAGCCCTGCAAAAGATAATGATGGAAAACACCAACACAAGGAGGGAAACTACACCCTAGAAGAAGCAAGAAAGTAATCTTTCAACAAACCCACACAAACATAATTCCACCTCTAACAACAAAAATGACAGGAAGTTTATCTGTCTTTGCTTGACCTACTGATGCCCTCGCATCCTGACACAATAGCCAGGGAGGGAAAGGTATCTCACTGCAGCCAAAGGGCAATTCCTGCCAGCTGGGAAAAATCTCGTGTAAAATATGAAGAAATGAGGTGTTTCTTGCATCTCAAGTCACAGGTAGAGTCTTACATGAAAAAGTTTGCCCCTTCTGTGATGGTTACTCTTCATTGTTAATGTGACTGCGTTTAGAATCTTCTAGAAGACAAGACTCTAGACATGCCTGTGAAGGTGTTTCCAAAGAGGTTAGAAAAGGTAGGAAAAGATTCACCCCAAGTGTGAACAGCACCGTCCCGTGCGCCAGTGTCTCCGCTGAGTAAAAAGTCGGGAAACTGAACTGAGCCCCAGCACACACTTCTTTCTGCTTCCTGACTGCAGAAGCAATATGACGAGCTGCTGCCTCCTGCCTGTCACCATGACTACCCACCAAGATGGACTGGGAGACAAAACAAACCCTCCCTTTGTTAAGTTATTCTTGTCACAGCAAGAAAGAAAAACAATGCTCCACACAACTTTCATGTTGTACATAAGAACACACAACTCCCATGTCATACATGAGAACACACAATGGCCATGTGACACACGAGAACACATAACTACCATGTTGCACATGAGAACATATAACTCCCGTGTCACAGATGGCAGTATGAAGGCTTGGGAGAGAGGAAACGCATCTCTCACCAAGTTCATTGTGCTTGCGTATACTAGAGTCCACAGTAGGGCAAGTTTCTCTAACTACACAGAATGCACCTTTTAGAGGCCCCTAAAAAGTGTGGTGGGAGACACGAATCTGCACAAATGTGAATAAGTGGCAGGAGTCGAGGTTAGCCTCTTCAATCAGTAATGTTAAAGACAGTGTTTCTCTCTGGAACCATCTTCCCAGGGACAGAGTGACCCCAAGGTTTCTTCTAGACCTAGGACAGATGTTCTTAGCCCTCTGAAATTATGGTGCCCTACCTTGGAAGCAGAGATGGTGAGAAAGGATCTGTCTCCTTTACAATGGTTTGAAGATTCTAAAAGAAAATGGGTATGAAAGCCTTTTACCTATTGAAAGTGCTTGTAATCGATGGAATAGTGTCCCCAAAGATGTCCACAACCTGCTCCCTGGGAGCAGGTGTTGCCTTAAATGGCATTTTACCATAAAGGGTGTGTATTAGGAGGTAGGGGAGACCATTCCCAGGGAGCTCCGATTAAGTTAACGACCCTGCAGCAGAGATGACCCTAGATGACTGGTGGCTTGTGTCATCAGGACTCTTACCTGGGAAAGACAGGAGATTTTATGCACAGGCACACTGAGAAGGGTGAGTAAGTACTGAGGTAGAGACAGAGTGACTGAGTGACTTAGTTACTAGCCACAGGCTTCCAGAAGCAGGAAAGGGCAAGGAATGGATTCCCCTCTGAAACCCTCCAGAAGGGCTCAGAATATGTTATTATCGCTTTAAGCCACCAGGTTGATGGCCGCTTGTTGTAGCAGCCCTAAGAAATGAAAATAGTGCTTTATCCCGCCCCCAAGACACATTCCCATGGGTGTTCGGAGGTGAATACAGGGAAATCTGGAGGGTGTGGCAGCATGGCGTGGAAGGACTGAATTGGGAAAATGAAACCTCCCCAGATGTGAATTTCATGTCTCTGGATAACTATGTGAACATACATTCCCTCTCCTAAAATATCTCTATGAGGAGGGGGCCAAGGGCTGATAGAGCACCTGTGTCTGCATAGTATCTGTGGTGTCCATGAGAGTGTGGGCTTGATCAAAGAAAAGGAGGGGGAGGGAAAAAGAGGAAAACATGAGAAAAGAGAGGAGGAAAGGTGAAAGAAAGGAGGAAGCAAGAAAGGGGAAACAAAATAAAACAAACCTGGGTTTATTCTCATACATCAATTACTCAAGCTATAAATAAGCACAGCTTCTTGACTGGGGAATTTGGCAAAATTTAGTGTTCACCCCTTGAGCAAGTATTATAGCTCAGTAACTGACCTTATAATGCACTTCTGCAAATGCCTTATGGATGAATGTCTGTAGCATATTCACACAGTAGGGTTAGAATGTGTGCATATACATATGGGCTACACAGATACACGTGTACTAATGTCTTAGAAAAATACATAAAACTTATAATCCAATCCACCCCAAATGGACTATCTTTAGGAAGTCTGTAACAATGGGGAAGAGGGAGACAAGGTTGTGTGGGATTTGAGTATTCTTTTCTACAGACTCTGACTTTGGCCTATGTTATATGTATTTAGAACTATCATGGCAAAAGAGACAAAGGAAGGAAAGAAGGAAGGAAGGAAGGAAGGAAGGGAAGGGAAAGGAAAGAAAGAAAGGAAAGAAAGAGAAAGAAAAGAGAAAGAAAGAAAATAGAAAGGAAAAAAGAGAAAGAACAAAAGAACAAGAGAAAGAAAGAAAGAAAGGAAGGAAGGAAGGAAGGAAGAAAGAAAGAAAGAAAGAAAGAAAGAAAGAAAGAAAGAAAGAGAGGGGAGGGAAGGAAGGAAGGAAGGAAGAAAGAAAGGAAAAAAGAAAGAAAGAAAGAAAGAAAGAAAGAAAGAAAGAAAGAGGGGGGAGGGAGGAAGGAAGGAAGGAAGGAAGGAAGGAAGGAAGGAAGGAAGGAAGAAAGAAAGAAAGAAAGAACAGATGCTAATACAGATGAAATGGTAATACTAGACTCTTGGTGCACATCAGTGACATTTGAACTCAGTGCCCGTCCCTTCAGTCTAAGTGAGCTATGCTCAAAGGATTGGAACAGCCACAGTGCACTTCACACCAGTGAGCTGGAGATGCTGCTGTTCCTAGGACACTGAAGCCACTGACATTCTGGTGCTTTAAGGATGGAATCTATCATAGTAACTAGGAAGGTGCTAGAGATAACCACAGTTGCCACTTAGACAAGGGTAGCACAACAACCAACTAAGGAGTGCTATCCATGCACGTGGGAGCCGTGAAAATAGTTTCTTCTCAGCTCCTCCCTGTATGTGCTCCCTTTGCCTGGTGACTTTGCAGTTTCTCTCATGACAGAACTGGTGTCTGCTTCCATGTCCTTGACTGGGGGATAACTCTGTGACTTCTTTTGACTAACAGTCTTGGTGCACCTTACAGTATCAAAAGCTTGAAAGTTTCTTCTGTAGTTTGGCCTTGTTCTGTGGGGCCCTCACCATCAGAACAGTACTAAACTAATCCACTTGTCCCAGAAGGCTGAGCCACCAGGTTCCAGCCAAGATTTCCTAACAGATGCACGGACATAGCCAATGTGAGCCCTCGGGACTCACAATACCAAGACCCAGGGGAAAAAAAATAATCGTTCCCTTAAGCCACTGAGTTCAGGGCAACTTTTGTGATGCTGAGACCACAGTGTCTTACAGAAATGATAAAAGAGAAGAGGCTTGTCTTGGTCCACAGTTTCAGTTCATCATGGTGGACGTAGAGCAGTTCAGCTCATGGTGTAGGAGCATGTGATGAAGGGCATAGTGAACCAGCAAGCAAGGCACGTGAGAGAGGAGCTGAGAGAGAGAGAGAGAGAGAGAGAGAGAGAGAGAGAGAGAGAGAGAGAGAGAGAGAATGAAGGGCAGGATCATAGTGAACCAGCAAGCAAGGCACGTGAGAGAGGAGCTGAGAGGGAGAGAGATGGGGATGGCTTTCAAAGGCTCATTTCTATTGACCTACTTCCACCAACGGGGCCCCACCTCCTAAAGGTCCTGCCAGCTGAAGAACAAGCACTTGAAACGAGAGCCCAAGGGGCTTTTTTTTTTTTTTTTGAGATTCACACCATGACAAATGACTAATGAACTTTATATGAATGCTTTCTTTTTTATTACATAAAATCACTATTGTAATAAACTCACAAGTGAAATCATCAAACAACTGGTTTAAGGAGGTCACTGAAATACTTACCAAGTACAAAACTTTATGCATCTCAGTAAACTTGTACAAAGTTAGAATAGCCATGCTGTTAGTAAATAGTACTGGCAAAACTGGGCATCCACCTGCAGAAGAATAGAGTTAGATCCATATCTTTCCCCTAAATAAAGTTTCTTCCTTTCTTCCTTTCTTCCTTTCTTTCTTTCTTTCTTTCTTTCTTTCTTTCTTTCTTTCTTTCTTTCTTTCTTTCTTCCTTCCTTCCTTTCTTTCTTTCTTTCTTTCTCTCTTTCTCTCTTTCTTTTTTTTTTTGGGGGGGTGGTTTTTTTGAGACAGGGTTTCTCTGTGTAGCCCTGGCTGTCCTGGTACTCACTCTGTAGACCAGGCTGGCCTTGAGTCTCCCAGGTGCTGGGATTAAAGGCATGTACCACCACTACCTGGCACGCATAAAATTATTTTTGAAGTAGACCAAAGACCTTAATTTAAAACCTGAAATGTTGAAACTTGTAGAGGAAAACATGTACTCTGTAAGACATGGAGGCAAGTAGAAACCTTCTCAGCAAAACATCAATAGCACAGGAACTCACCCCAAGTATCCTAAATGGGATCATGTGAAATTAAAATTTTTCTGCACAAGAAACTATCAGCAAAATGCCCAGATGGCCCACAGGATAGGAGAAGATCTTTACCAGCAATATAGATGGGGAGGGGGTGGGGGGAGGCTAACATCCAAAATTTACAAACTACAAAAACAGCAGAGTTTTTTGTGACATAGTTGAATAATGCAACCAAAGGGTTGGTAGGAAAGAACAAGAGAAATAAAGAAAATCAGAATTGCCAAGCCTAGTGGCACAAACCTGCAATCCCAGTTACAAAGGAGGCTGAGGGAAGCACAAATTCAAAGCCAGCCCAGACCAGAGTGAATAAAACACCAACCAGGTTAATATACTTTGACCCTGTCTTGAAAATATTATAAAAAGGAAATAAACAAAGGTCTGGAGATGTAGCTCAGTGGTAAGACCCTTGCCTAGCATGCATGGGGCCTGAGTCCAGTCAATAGTACTGTTGACTGAGAGGGTGGACAGGCAGCCTGGGCAAGCCATGACACTGGATAAGGGCATTGTGAGGGACCGGAACTCCTTTGTCCACACTTTGACACACATCTGAAAAACTTGGCCTCCCAAAAGGAAGAACTGTATTTTTAATTAAAAGCTGTGGGCCCCAACCTGGAGAACCTTGTTGACTGTGGGCTCCAAAGACCTGACTCCATGCACAGTCTTGAGCTGGAAATGGAGAAGACAAGACAGTACAGGATATCACGGGGCCAGGACAGGATGTGAGTTTCTTCCCAACCCACTAGGCTATTAGGCGACTTCCGGAAGACTCTGACCCTTCTTAACCATAAAGGGTATTATGTATGTGTGCATGTGCGTGTGCGTGTGCGTGTGCGTGTGTGTGCGTGTGTGTGTGTGTGTGTGTGTGTGTGTGTGTAAAAGGTACCTCAGCTGTCAGTCGTCAGGTGCTGCCCACCTTGGATTTTTTACATGATTATTATTTTAGTTTTTGAAATTAAAGTATAATTACATTATTTTCTTCCTCCGCTTCCCTCCCTTTAGCCCCTCCCACAGACTCCTTTGCTCTCTTGCAAATTTACAGCCTAAGTTTAATGTCAGGAATCCTCCTGGATAACTTTTCCCATCTTATTCTTTGAGGCAAGGTTTCTCAATCAATCTCAGAGCTCATCAATGAAGGTCTCTCTAGTCTACTTTCTCTAAGATCTCTCTCTCTCTCTCTCTCTCTCTCTCTCTATCTATCTATCTCTATCTCTATCTCTATCTCTATCTCTATCTCTATCTCTATCTCTATCTCTATCTCTATCTCTATCTCTATCTCTATCTCTATCTCTCTCCCTTCCTAGACAAGAATAACAGGAAAGCCACCACATCCACCAGGCAGTTTTCCTGGTTCTAGAGATTGAAACGCCAAGCCTTTTGCTTGTGCAGAAAGTACTTTAATCCTTAAACCATCTCCCCCATTCCTTGAGCAAGTCTTTTAGAGAGACACAGCTCAACCCACACGTCCACACAACTTCATGATCAGATCTCTGAAAAGGTCCTTTCTTCTGATGACATACTCTTCCTGCTTGCCCTCCAACCCATCTGTAATCAAGCCTTCAGCCTCTCATATAGATTCCATGTCAAGCATTACCTGCTCCAATAAGTCTCTGGAAGTACCAGACTCCTTCCACTTCCCAGTCAAGACTACACATCCGATGTGAACAGGAACTGTCCTCTTCACTCATCTTGAAGCCCCCTGACCCCAGCCCTGGGGCCAAGCAGGCGCTCAACATCCTCAACATGGAGTTCATAAATGGCCACTCAAGTAAGAGTACTACACACGCCAGGCCTGCAGGAAACAACGATGCCAACTCAGGAGAGCCGGTGTCTCCGTAGGGGAGACAGCAGAGGGAAAAAACAACAATAACAACAACAGCAACAAAAGCCACACCTAGAGAAGCACTGGATCACCGAGGCTTAGAGGAGAGAAAGGCCAGCAGGGAGGGAGCCCAGCCTAGGCTGGCACTGCAAAGCAAGACAGGCTTTGGGGCTGTAGTCAACAGTGAGAGCCATCCTTGTTCCAACCCAATGGCCAGAGCCAAGTCACTAGTTGTTTAAAAGACGGCATTTCTTCCCTTAAAGTGAAGAAAATTCGGACTCGGCAGGCTTTGTTATGGCTAAAGGAGATACCTGGCTATGTCTGCATCTGATTCCAGTCCCTCCGCCCCAGGAAGCCATGGCCTTGGTCATACTTTGGGTACCAAACTCTGGAATTTCTTTACAATAGGTCTCAGGAATTACACATTTGGCCCTCGAGGAGATGGGCAGAAGAGCTCACGGGGAGGGGTCCTGGCCTGCTGTCCAGGATCCTCGCTCTTCCAGCACAGCAGCAGGGAAGCCCACAGTGCTACCTGGCTTCTGCAGCGCACTCGCGGTGCACGGAGCCTTCTCGGCATGCCTCCCCTCAAGGCTGGCTTCTAGTGCTGCTCTGGTGTGATTCAGTTTTTGTTACTTCCTGAGCGTAACTAATCCAATTTGTCCCTTGCCTGGTATACACACACACACACACACACACACACACACACACAGAGTCCTTCCCGCTCTGCTCCACACCACAGGAATGACCCGTTGTGCTGAAAGAAATCCATGCTGATCAATGTGGGGCAGGCTGCATATAGAAGGCAAATTACACAAATATGAATTACAGATAACCATGATTAATCCTTTGGCCAGACAGAGCCCCGATTCCCATCATGCCCTTGGGCAGCACAGGTGACAGGGCTAAGGACAGCACTTGGAATGGCCGCCTCACCCAGCCATTCATTACCATGATGTCCCCATCACTGAGCCTACTGATGAGATTATTGATCCCAGGAAATAATTATATGAAGTGTACCATGTAAGCTCCAGCTATTGTCTCTGTAAGTGCCTAATGCAGGGGGATGTGAGCTTTGGTCATTTTCAGAAGGGTCTCCCTTTTATGAATTAACTAGCAGCAACTTCTCAAAGTAACTTTCACTGGGAGAAAGCAAGATGATGGGGTAGGGGAACACAGAAAAGAAAAGAAAAAAAATCAAATCTATCTGGGAAAAGCCGGCCGGGAAAGATGGAAAGATGGAAAGATGGAAAGTCTACCCAGTAGATGGTGCTGTGATCAAATTCTAAACCTGTCACACCGGCCGCTCAGAAACTGATAGAGAAGGTGAGGGGAAATGACAGGCCCGTCAGTGTTAAAGGCATACAGTTAAATGGCTTCAGCCATTTCCCTCACTTTAGATAAAGATTAAACAGGATGACAATGACAGAGGCGATGAAGAAAGAGGAGAGAGCAAAGCTTCCTGCTACGGGCTGCCGCGGTCAGCGTGAGGCGAGACCGAGTGGCCAGGGTCACAGAAAGCCAAACAGATTCCTCTCCCTGCAACTTTTGGGCCCCGAGAGCCCCTGTGGGACCCCCAGGAAAATCAGACAAGGGTAAAAAAGAAGCTTTGACACTGGACACTGACCAACACTAAAGACATCTTTAATTTCATCTGTACATTTTTCCACATACGGAAATCTGCCAGAAAAGCTGTTTATGTTTTGTTGCTTATTTTTGTTTTGTTTTTTTGTTTTTTTAAAATAAATAACAGGAGTGGAGCCTAGTGTGGAAATGATCACTGTTTTGTTGTTGTTGTTGTTGTTGTTGTTGTTGTTGTTGTTTTTTCTGATGCAGCCTCTTGGCTTACTCCAACGTCAGGAGAAGGAAGGGCATCTTGGTGGGACTGGTTTTCTGGGAGCAGCTGGGAAAGCCGGTACTGATCCTGCTGAGGGGGAGGAACCTGACAAAGACAGCGGGAAGTGCAGTGGGCTAAGATGGTCAGCTGCCTTCACAGGAAACCCCAGGAGGTCAAGCCATCTCCCACAGATTCACAAAGCTAGCCTAGGACTCATTGACAAAGGGCCAGTACTTTGAAAAAAGCATATGCACAGTGCCCAGTATTCGACTAGGAAGAATTGTTAGGGCAAAGGTCAAGGCCAGATGTGGACTATTGAGAGAGAGGCAGCCTGGCTGCTGGGGGCAGCGATGGGCTGGAAACACCAGTGAGGCCAAAGGCGGGCAGCCAGCTCTCCTGGTATCTCCAAGCTCCGCGTTTGCAGGTCAGCCAAGTGCTGATGTATAGACTGTCCCCTGTCCCCTAAATACCACAGCATAGCACCTGCCTGCTTGGCACTGGCCCCACGGGCTGGGCTATTGTTAGGGCATCTAGGGATGAATTAAAGTACACGAGTAAGGATGTATTATACGAAAATGTCTTACCTAGCCATGACGGAGTCAAGCGTCACTGCGTTTGCTGTTCCCTACTATACCGAGGGACAGCTTCACGTTTTTATGAAGAAGTTGCACGCCGGGCGGTGGTGGCACACGCCTTTAATCCCAGCACTTGAGAGGCAGAAGCAGGTGGATTTCCAAGGTCAGCCTGGTCTACAGAGTGAGTTCCAGGACAGCCAGGGCTACACAGAGAAACCCTGTCTTGAAAAAATAAAACAAAACAAAACAAAAAAACAGAAGTTGCTCAGTGCTTGGAGCTGCCTCCCCAGGTTCAGTTGACTTTGGTGCCATCCTAAGGATAATCTCGGGCAGGAGCACATAGGGCAGTAATGGAACAGGAAGATGGCAGACCTCATGCTTTACCCTAAAATCCCAGCATGCAACTGAGAAGGGAGGAGAAAGAAGAGGACTGGATAGTAGTCAGGAGGTAGGCATCAAAATATTTGGCATGGGAGTAGCAACTCAGAAAGACCCAACAAGCAGCTGACTTAGACAGACACAGGTACTTACACCAAATCCTTGCACTGAAGTCGGAAGCCCTGTGGTTGAATTAGGGGAAGGCTGGAGGAAGCTGAGGAGGAGGGCGACCCTATAGGAAGACCAGCAGTCTCAACTAACCCAGACCCCAGAGATCTCTCAGACACTGAGCCATCAACCAGGCAGATACAGGAGCTGTTGTTCCAAGGCCCCCCGACACGACACATATACAGCAGAGGACTGCCTGGTGTGACCTCAGTGGGGGAAGATGTGCCTAATCCTTGAGGAACTTGAGGCTCCAGAAAGTAAGGAGGCCTGGTAGGGCTGAGGGACATCCTCTTGGAGACTGGGGAAGGAGAAAGGGGATGAGGAACTGTGGGACGGTAGACCAGGAAGGAGGCCAACAACTGGACTGTAAAAAAAAAACAAAAGTAATAAATAAAAAGAGGTTGCCAGAGGAATAAAAGTCCAGGGCAGGGACCCTTCCTCACTGATAAGCTCCTCAAGAGAATCTACTGGGTCCCCATGGAATCCCATGGCAAAGCATGTGGGATCAGCAGGTGTAACCCCAACTTTATTACCAAGGCTTCATGTCCCCAACACTGCCCTGGGGAAAAAGGAAAAGAGAATCAGATGTTCAAACCAGTGTAAGATTCATGGAGTCAGTGGCGTGCTTCTGTGTGTGTGAGTGTGTCTGTGTGTGTATTTGTGTGTGTAGGGTGCATGTTGTTTGTTTTGATACGTGGTACCTTAAATTCCCCAGACTGGCCTTCATCACCAGGCCTAGTTCCTGCAATGTAGCTGAGCACTCCAGCACTGATGCAGCCCTGGTTGGAAGGGGCACCAAGCTCAGCGCAAGATTCTGGGACCTCTGGGTCTCTCCTGACCGGCAACAGCTGGCCTTTGTCATCTTCCTCACCTGAGGCTCCAGCAGACATCCCAATGAGAGGGGAGAGGAGAGAGACAGAAGGCCCACGGAGATCTTCCCCGCAGCCTGGCTCGGAGGCACTGCGGCCGCCTCTGCCCTCTTCTCTGTGTTGTGGCCACCCCTCCTTATCAGGGAAGCATTTCGACTCGCCTAAATCTTTTGGCATTTCTGGACTGGAGGGAAACACAGCAAAGTCGGAACACGTTTTCCATAAATCACGTTCGCCTGTGTAACGTGTCTCTTGTTCCTCCATCACTGTGCTCTGGCTGCGTTTCCCTGGGCTACAGAATGCCATCTAACCCACAGCGGGTTCCCACTAATAAGGGGTTTCGCCACGCTATGCTTTCAGGAACACGGCAGCCCCTTCTAACATAACCCTAGTGCCACGAGCAGGGGCAGTGCCGCCCACACCACAACTATGCACTTTCCCTTGCAGACTCTCAACACTGGCTTGTCGTGAGTGTACCATTTTGAAGAGCCACCCAGATCTGCCTGACGGTGACTACGGTCATGAATTTTGTTTGGGCTACCATGTTCCTTCAACCATCAAGTGCAGGGACATGGCCTGGGTCAGTGTCATGTACTGAATATAGGTTGACTCTCTGCCACATAAACAAATAAAGGGCCCTTGTTCTGCCTGCTAAGTCCCGCCCTTGCCTTCGAACTTTGCCCTCCTCTATCCCACACGGTGTTAGGTGTGAAATGCCCCCACGGATAGATCCACATCTGAGCAGAGAGAAAGTAATGTGTAATCAACTAAGGACTCTACCACAAAGGAGTAATAATGAATCGTTGCTCCACATTGATCACCATCTAGTGTTCCATCTTCCCAAGCAATGACCCAGCTTTGCAAATAATGAAAACTGCAACTTTACTCCCACCCACATCCAAGCAGGACACCAGCCCCTCCCTGGATCTAGGCAGGGGTGGGGAATGGGGGGTGGAATTCAAGAAGGGAGCTGTGAATGAGGAAAGCACAGTTCTCAACTGCATGGAATTTAGCCTGGCAGGGACCCAGAACTGTAAACAAGTAATTACACAGATGAGCAGTTAATTACACATGCGCTAGATGGCTAGGAGTGGGGGGTGGGGGGAGGAAGGGCGGGAATCCTGCAAGCAACGGCACTGCCCAGCCTCATCAGGGAGCAGGTGTCCCTGAGAAAGTGTCCTTGCAAGGGAGACCTAAGGCAACCAGAACATCAAGGAGGAAAGAAAAAGCAAGAAACTGAGGGAAGCTGGTTGAGAACCTGATCATGCGTGCTTCCTCCGGACAGCGCCTGCCTCTCCGGGTCTGTGGCTGATGACAACAATATAGCTAGGGGAAGCTCTGGCCCTTAACAAAGATGAAGGATTGCCCCGGATCTTCAGTGGGTGTCAAGTACCCAGCCTTATCTTCTATAGCCTCCTCAGGTCCAGAGAGCCCTCAGTCTATTTTTCCCAGAATCCCTTTCCCTCTGTGCTTCTGGGATAAAGCCAACCAGTCCCGCCGTGCAAGATTCCAAAAGTGAAAGTGGAAGTTGGACTTTGATTTTAGGGACAGCTGCACAAAGGTGCATGTACCCCACTATCAGGTCTGCTCACCCTCCTTGGAGCTGAAGGTTGGTGTGGTTGGCAGAGCTGTCCTCCTTGTCCCCAAGTTTATAGAGGTCAGGATAGGCAGTGTCAAAAGGAGACTCCATTTCCTGCTAAGTAGCTGCTTGTCTGCCTGCCTTTCTTGTTACCCTGTAAGCCTTCATCTCTAACCTAACAAGGTCTGTCTTCTAAACCTGGAGACCCAGCCCTGAAGAAAGAGCCCTGCTGAAATAGTTCACGCTAAGGTGACAGCATTAGGTGGCAGACCTTTGCATCTTCTCTGAGGGTCTCCATCTCAAAGCCACTGCTTGGGAACCAAGAGAGACAAGTGGATGTGGGAGTGGTGACGTCTGCAGGCACCTGTCATGGAAGGCACCCTCTGCAGGTGTCCAGGTCCGGTAGTGGCATGCGGTGACACTACAGGAAAGCAGTTACAGTCCAGGGCAAAACATTGGGTATTTTCCTGCTGCCAGGAAGACTCTACTTGGCCCTGGGAAGGAAAAGGAAGGGCCAGACTAATTAATTTCCCTACATTCACATATTGGCCAAAGAGAGCACTTCAAAACTAGATCTAAAAAATGTTCAGGTGCTGGAGAGATGGCTCGGTGGTTAAGAGCACTGGCTGTTCTTCTAGAGGTCCTGAGTTCAAGTCCCAGCAACCACATGGTGGCTCACTAATAACCAACTGATGCCCTCTTCTGATGTGTCTGAAGACAGCAACAGTGTACTCACATGTATAAAATAAATAAATCTTTAGAGAGAGAGAGAGAAAGAGAGAGAGAGAGAGAGAGAGAGAGAGAGAGAGAGAGAGAGAGAGAGAGAGAATGTTCAAACACACTTCACTTTTCAAGGCTAAGAAGTGCCCCTGTCCACCACCCCCCCTCCACCTTTCCTGAGTATGAAGATCTTCTCCAGTGTGCAGTCTTCCCAAGCTTCTACAGATGGGGACTGGGCCCATCTCTGTTGAACCCAGCTTAGTGGGGAAGGGTAGAAGAACTGGGATTGTTCCAAAGACAAGATGAGGAGAATGGAGATGGGGGGGGGTTGGAGAGGGGAGGAGAAAGAGGAGGCTCTTCCTTGATTCTCTCTACCATCACTTCCTATCTTTTCCCTAAATTTGAAGTTAAATACATTTTGAGAACATAAATGAGACTTAAAAATTAAAATTTCTTACTCCAGATCTCACAAGTTAATCCCCACGTTAGATTCCAGAAAATTCTATATTCAAGAACTGCCATATTTGTTCAATCGAGTAATAAAACATGGAAAAACATTTGCCTGTTGCAGTTAGGAAGATGAAAGCCAATCTAAATACAAAGGAACGATAAGCCTGGGGACCCCTCAAGGTAAGGAATTTGCTTCATCTTAATTTCTTTTCTGGAGTTGATTTTCTAGAATTTAGTCTATATCTGTATCTGAATTTATATCTTAGCATTTATAGATTGGGGCTGGTCTTAAACATATAAAGAGGCTGAGCAGCTAGCTTTGCGGGTGAGGGTGCTTGCTGACAAGTTTGATGACCTAAGTTCAAGTCTTGGAGACTCTGATGTCTACAAGATGTCCTCTGTGCCACAGAAAGCACACATCAGTTCAATTCCCAGCAACCACATCAGATCCCATTACAGATGGTTGTGAGTCCCCACACATCATACCCCCAGCTCACATACATATAAACGTGATTGTTGTATTATTAATACCACAAATACAGAAATAAAAAGACAAATAGAATAGAACAAGAGCCAGGCAGGGTACATAAGTGTACAGGGGGTTCAGCAGGTAAAATTATGCATTGCTCCCACAGAAGAGCCACATTTAGTTTCCAGCACCCACATCAGACTACTCAAACTGCCTGGAACTCCAGTTTCAGGGGATCTGATCCATCTTCTCTCCTCCACAGGCATTTGTACACATGTGCATAGGCCCACAGACAGACAGACAGACAGACAGACAGACAGACACATAATTAAAAATAAAATGTTCTTTATAAAAAAGGACAGATCAATAGAATCATAGACTCCAGCCTTAGCCCGCAAGGACACAGATACGAGTCAGGGGTGAAACTATACCAGCTCTTGAAGAGGGAGTTGCTGGCCAGCGGTGGCGCCGGACTCTTATTTCAAATAGGCACCATTTGAGAAATGTCCTGCTCTGAAACATGGGAAAATGAGAAATTATAGAGCCTATCTAACAAATCAAAAATAAATGAAGTAACAACATAAAGGTACATTTACCGTTATTTATAATTTAGCATTTTTACCTTGTTTTCAATTGTCTCTCGTCCTCTTCATTTGAGGAGCCCATTACATTTTATTATGCTAAACCCTATCTTCTGTCACATAAATTACAGTTAAAGATCTTAATATTAAAGCCTCTTAGCTCAGAGACCATATTTCAAGCTTTGTTCAAACCAGACGTTAATGCTGGAATTGAACACAGAACGCTCTGTCTTCATTACCTACCATCTCAGAAGCATAATACAATTTTTGCTGTATATGGCACAAAAATGCCTCTTGGTATAACACTGAATTATGGAGATATATTGATTTCTGCAGTATTTTGACAAAACAATAAAACTAAACCTGTTAGCTGCTAAACAGACACCCGGACATCAGCCCAGCCATGATAGTAGCAGTCATGAAGATAAAGGCTTCATCTAGCCCAGTTACAACCGGAACTATTCAAACCCTCGTCTGCCCTGCTAGTTCCTGGTGCATACACTGCTGTCAATTTTATGGTCCTTTCTTCCCTAGGAGAGTGAAGAGATGGTTTTCTCATTGGCTTGAACCAGAATCTTAAACCTCAGTTACTAGTTGGGGAATCTTGAGTTCTGGGTGATTGGGTCTCTTAGTCAGTCAGATGTACAACATGAATCCAGTTCCTGAAACATTGTTGCACAGAGAGCAGGAGGCACACTAGGGTCTGGAGATGCAAGATTACATTGTACCCTTCTTCGGTCTCTCTCTTTTGCCATTATCTTGGGCCTATTTTGCCTGTTTTCTGTCTCCGTTTGGGCATGTAGGAAGGGGGGCAATATCCAGATATGGCCAACCCCAGAGGGTTATTTGAGGACAAAGTGCAATAAGAGATATAACTGTGCTTTGCAAAGGAAAAAATGCTACACATGCATGAAGGATTATTACCACAAATCAGACTTATAAGCACCCTCGGAGTGCTGTGCCGTTTTGAGTCAGGCATTTGGCCAGCGCGGAAAAAGGACTTTTCAAAGATAAATCAGCGTGTCCTTTTCTCCCCCAGTCATGGTGACAATAACTGCAGCAGACTGCACCCCTAACTCTCCTCCCAAGTAATGAGGCAGCATCGCCACCACTGAGCTTCAGGGTATGAGGTTCCTAACCTGGACTACTGCCACCTGGCGAGGGGATCTCATTTCATCCCGTGACTACTGGGAATGTGGACGCCCGTATAACGTGTGTTTTGAGAATAAAGATTCTGCAAGTGCGAGGCCCATGGATTTATCCAAGCATCATGGCCACTGAGTAGTGGTAGACCAGGTGCAGCTGCCTGCTCCATGCCCAACCTATAAACGCTAAGAGATACATTCATATTACTCTACCTTGGCCTCTAAGGTGGCTCCTAACCTGGTAGGTCTTCAGGTGGGTGCAGAACAACTGAAAATCTCTGAGGTTTTTTTTTTTTTTTTCAGTTTTCACAACTGATGGTAATTTAGTCCAAGTCACCTGAGCCAAGCTGTCAAAATAGCTGAACTTAAGCAAGGTGTTGACAGTACTCCTGATACTAGGTTACACTTGAGGAAGAGAGGGGATTTTGAAGCAAGTAGATTAGGGGTTGAGTCTTGGCATCATTGTTGCCAGGCAGAGTAACTGTGAGCCAGGCCCTTAACATCTCTGATCTCAAGCAAAAGAGACCCACCTTTTCTGATCCTCAGTTTTCTTCTTTCTGTTTTTTGTCTCTCTCTCTCTCTCTCTCTCTCTCTCTCTCTCTCTCTCTCTCTCTCTCTGTTGACAGCATCTTACCACATAGCTCTGGCTTGTCTGGACTTCACTATGTAGACAAGGCTGGCCATAAATTCAGAGAATTACCTGCCTCCCTGAGTGCTGGTATTAAAGGCCTGTACTACCACTCCTAGCCAATCTAGCTTCTTAAGTAGTAGATAATAACCACATATGGAGGTAACATACTAAATCGGTGGGGGTCACAAAAATCTTGGCAACAGTAAAGGCTTTCTAAATGTGAACGGACCAAAAATTAATTCAAAATCAAACACACAAATGAATGAGGTGTTTCTGACAGCCTGCCCATGTGCATTGCAAGACTTCACTTCAGTCCTGACTGGGAATGCACAACACACACACACACACACACACACACACACACACACACACACACACTGTACACCACATGACATCACCACATGTGATACACCAGAGGACGCTGCTCAGAACACCTGGGTTCAGATTTGAGGCTGTTGGAAGTTATGAATTGCAGTGTTTCTACCATCAATACCAAGTTTTCTCATCTTTAGTGGCTTACACACAGAAAATAGTCTTTTATTACCTTCCTAACAACATTCCTCTGTGTATAAGTAACATATTAATATATCTTTAGGTTGTATAGTATTGGAATGTTTGACTTTTAAAACTGCTCCTTGAGTTTCTGGCTTAAGTTTTATTTTTTTAAATAAAAGCATTAAATTAATCTTTACTTGGGATCAGGACAGAATTTTCAACAATTTCTCTAAGGGTCCTACATATACTACCCCTATTTCATAGACATATTTATGCAAAACCGTGTTCTTAGCATTGACATAAAATCCAAAGAGTGATAAACTCTGAAACCCACTGAGTATGTTCTATATCCTGAAGTACCAAATATTCAGCTAAGATGTGTGTGTGTGTGTGTGTGTGTGTGTGTGTATACGCGCGCGCCTATCTGTCTGTCTGTGTATGTTCCTCTGATTAGTATGCAAGTTTGCTTTAATCTTTAACAGATAAAGTTATATGCATACCAGAAACTGTTTCTAAATAAATTTCTATATATGTTATTATCTGTCAGTGTTTTATTTGTATGCATATTTTATGCATTGTGTACCCTTGGTCACATGAAACTTTCTAGGATAAAAGGGGGTCATGATTAAAAAGAACTGCCCAAAATCAAGGTGTCAGCTAGGCCGAGTGCCCTCTGAAGGCTCCAAGAAGAAATTCTTACTGTGACTTCCTATTCAACCTTGGAGGTCTTACCTTAAAGTCACCATCACAGGTTCTGGAGCTTAAAGCATAAACACACCTTTTGGAGACCGCCTTTTTCATCCAACAACACTGACATACAGACATTCTTCCTGGCGTTCTATTATTGTACTACAATACACAGTGTGCTGGTTGGTTTTTTTGTCAACTTGACACAAGCTTGGGTTATCTAGGAGAGGGACCGCAACCGTTTTCATCAGTTTTACTGTGCTTTCCTTGGACTGGCCTATGGAAAAGCCTGTGGGACATTTTAAAATTAATGATTGTTGCCGGGCGTGGTGGTGCACGCCTGTAATCCCAGCACTTGGGAGGCAGAGGCAGGCGGATTTCTGAGTTCAAGGCCAGCCTGGTCTACAAAGTGAGTTCCAGGACAGCCAGGACTACACAGAGAAACCCTGTCTCGAAAAACCAAAAAAAAAAAAAAAAAAATTAATGATTGCTGTGGGGGGGCCCAGCCCACTGTGGGTTGTGCTCCTCCAGGGTGGGTGGTCTTGGGTTGTATAAGAAAGGAGGCTGAGCAAAGCCATGGGAGAAGGCAAATTAAACTAGCTTCTCCTTCCGTTCCTGCCCTGACTTCCCTTGATAGACTGTAAAGTATAAACTAAGTTAAATGTTTTCCTTCCCAAGTTGCTTTAGATCATGGCATGTGTGGTGGCTTGAACGAGAATGGCCCCATAGGCTCATATATTTGGATGTGTGCTTCCCAGTGGGTGATCTGTGTGCGAAGAATTAGGAGGTGTGGTCTCAATGGAGGTGTGTCACTGGGGGTGCGCTATGCAGTTTCAAAAGCTCATGCCAGGCCCAGTCTTTCTTTCTCTTCCTCCTTCTTATGGATCAGATGTGAGCTCTCAGCGACTGCTACAGAGCAAAGCCTATCGCTACCCCCATGCCACCACCCTAATGGCCACAGCCTAACCCTCTGAAATGTAAGCAAGCCCCAATTAAATTCTTCTGTGCAAAAGTCGCCTTGGTCATAGTGTCTCCCTGTAGCAGTATAAAAGTGACTAAGACAGCAATATCACAGCAATAGAAAACAGACTAAAGCAGCACGCCCTGGCATGGCACCCCTTCCATCCAGACAGGGAAACAGATCTTCCAACTCCAGAATCCCTGGGTCCTCACCTGCAAAGCTGAACTGATCACAGAAGCTGTCCTCCAGGTCTGTTGTGAGGACGCTGTAGGATCCTGGTTACGGAAAGCTTACCCTTGTGCTGAAGACTTAGTAAGCACTCAATAAAACTGATTTCATTTCCCCTCGCAGGACAGATTATAGAGCCGGGCTCTTCCTCTGAAAAGCTGAAGGTGCCAAGATGGAGTGGCAAAAGGAAACATTTGCACATTGTCAGGAAGGCTTGAAAAGGAAGAGAAGGACCTACCCCCACCTCCCATCCCACCCCCACCCCCATCATCCATCCCCCACCCATCCCCTACCCACCTCCCGCTGCTGCTGGGTCCAGACAAAGGGACTGGCAGTTCCAGGAGAGCCTCAATTCTCACACCTGTGCTGCCCTCACCTATGGACGCACCAGGAAAGCAAATTGGGTTTATGTCGCAAATAGAAAATGATGACGCTAATTATCTTACATTGTAGCGCCCAGGATGGTTCTCAGCAGCACTTTGCCTCACATTATCTTGTTTGATCACACTATGAAAGAAGAGACTTCCATCTCAGGAGTTCAGGGCTCTGTGCAGAGTCCCAGGCAGCTTCCCCCACCTCCCCAGGAAGGGGGGGAGGGGACGCTGGAGACTTCCATCTTAAGTGTTCAGGACTCTGCAGAGTCCCAGGCAGCCTCCCCTGTCCCCAGGAGTGGGGGATTGGGGCTGTTCTGTTGCTGTTTAGTTTCAGCAAAGACATTGCTTCCTCACGGCCAAGTCCTCCCAAGCAGCAATGGAGAGCCAGGCCTGCTTCTAAGCTTGGAGCTCGGGATCTATCTTTCAGGGGAAAGCCACCTAGAAGTCACTGTGTCCCTGTGATATCACAAGATAGGACAGAGTTGCTGGTGTCAATTGATGTTTTGATTTCCCAGAGGGCAAGCGGAGCCTCTCTAACCACCAGCTCCTGTGACCGGATGTTCAGTCTCTCAGAACCACCACCACCACGAATACCCTGGAGTTACTGACATCTCTGGAGAAATAACTTCAGTGGAGCCTTCTAAAGTTCACCCCAACCTGACGCACAACCATTTCCCCACCTAGGAGATAGAATGTTCTGTCAGGTTCTGTTAGCAGCAGAGAAATCACTCCTTCAAAATACCCAAGTTTAGGGGGTCCACAACCTCGATTTCATTTTGGTCTTTGAGAGTCCCCCTTTATTAGGAAAGAGATTTCCTTTATAAAGGTTTTTCATTTTCTTACATCTTTTTTCCCATTACCACTGGAAAGAAGGGTGGTTGAGCCATACTGATAAAGGGAAAAGCATCACACACTGCAGCTGGAAACATTTGCCTCCCATGTTATAGAATCCCCTTGGGTAAAATCTCACCCAGCGCAGGCTCTTTTTATGTGTATGTCTGAAAAGAAAGAAGGACGAAGGCCCGTTCCCATTTAAAAGCTACAAGTATTCCTGGGCATGCAGGACCAAGCCCATCAGAGGAACGCTTAGAGGAGGGCCCGCCAACTACCTGGCCCTCAACCTTCCCCTTTTGCTATTGGGGACAATGAAATATTTGCTAATAAATGCATCATTTTTTCCCAGGGGAGCACCCTCCTCTCCGGACAGCAGATTCTTCAGCTACAAAGCCTCTCGGATGGCAGGCTTCTTCTCCCCCTGCCCCGCCTCCCCCCTTGTTCCCCATCTCTCCCTCTCTTATTTCCAACGATCAGATGTGAGCTCAGAGCGCAGTCTTCTGGAGACATCTCCAGCAAGGCTCTCCTGCCCACCCCGTTGCCTCACTCATGCTAAATGATGCCGTTTTGTTTCGTTCATTTATAGGGCTACTCTTTTATTGGAGGCATGTTTATTAACTGGTAGCTGTTAATTATATAAGAAGATAATTTCATGTAAATGTTGGATTTAAAAGCAGTCTATCTGGCGTGCTTGCTGTTTAACAAGAAGGCTTTGGGATTTGGTTTTTGTTGCTCCTGTGTGAGTGAAGCAACTAATTGATTCAGGTGATTGAATGAAAAACGCATCGTAATTGCTTTACCCCATCAAGCAGCTACTAGAACTATTTAATGCTGGCAGGGGGACAACAGCCTCTATGATACACTGCCTCTCGGTGTATTGCCCTAATAAGACACCCTTTGGACTCTTGGTTAACAAAGGGATGTTTAGATGGGGTCCTGGTGGTCCTTTATCTGAGAGCAGAAAGAGCAGCCCTGGGGACTGCATTATTCAGGATTTTTTAAAAATTCAAAAAGGAGAGAGGGGAAAAGTCCACTTTTGTCTCAATTATCTAGATAATTGCTCACCCACTCCCAGCCTCTAAGGCTTTGTGTCTGCCTAGAGACAGAGACCACTTCAGGGGAACACGATGTTCTCTACACAGTGGTAAGACACAGGGACTCTCCAGATTGTCTTCTGGAAGATTTCCAAGTAAAGAGAAAGAAAGATTGGGTATAGAGATGAGGATGATCTCACCCATACTCACTTATGCAAGCAAGGGCTACATGTCCCGGGAGTGGCGTCGGCCATCAAACAGGTTTGGCTTGGAACCGAGCAAACAAAACCCACCAATTCAGACTGCTTGGTGCCACGGCACTGCATACTAGTCTGCATGTAGACTACATGCCAGTGCCAGACTCAAGCCCTAACCTAAGGCCAGTCTTCCAAGATGGGGCCCTGACCCTTGCTGGAAATGAAACTCAGCCCCATGGGAACATGCAGAGGGCTGCGTTCTGTGTCAGCTATGGTGTAAAGGCTGGTTTCAGTGTACATGTATCCTATGCAGAAGATTTCACCACTGCTACCCCATTTTCAGAAAGAGAAACTAAGGCCACTGAATCCATATCTGTAGGAAGCACCAGAAGTGACATTTGAACCTGGATCTCCTTGATCTGGTGTACTTTGGCTCAAATCATAGAAACTTCAAGTGCTCAGTACAGCTTTGGCCATATGGAAGGTGCCTTTGATCTTGGTTGTTACTATCCTGTTGTGGCTGGCCAACTGCTTCAGGTAAGCCTCTCATCTAAGATGTACCTGGCCAACCATAAGTTGTCCATGCTGAATGGAAGACTATGGGTTTCCAGGTAGCCCCAATGGTTACCCTTGTCTTGGTTATCCTTTGTGACAAGCCTTCAAGTCAACCATATCAGACTTACTCTTAAAGCAATGGCCCTGCTCTCCTGGGGCCCGCCAACTGGGACCTTCTCATTTACAGTGATTATTCTGACCCCTCTTGCAAGAAGTCCCAAAGAGGCATTCAAACTTGCCTTGCTGAGCTTCATACATGCATGCACATACATTCTATGTTACATTGAGAAACGCTGACTTACAACTTAAAAGAAAGAAACACTACCCTGTGCATTATGAACTTTTCCCAATTTGAGCCCGACGACACCCAACTCAGGGAGACCTGCTCACTTCTGTGCAAGAGAACAAAAGCCAAAGCTGGTTCTCTACTTCATCCTAACCATTACACCAAACACCACCAACAGCAGTATGATTAAGAGGCAAAATTAACAGGAATTAACACAGATTAATCTTGAAATTTTCTCTAAACCAGCAGTGTGATTTATTTAACATTCTTAAAGTGAGGGGGCATTTCCAATGGCTATGGTAATAATCTTCCAGATGAACGCCCATCACAGTAGACAACATTTGATCAACTGGGTATTATAATAATGGCCATAAGTCACTTAGGCCCTCCTTTCCTGGGGACCACTATGATGCTTATTAGAATTAGATAACGTCATCTAATTCTAACATTCTTTTGTTAATCAAGAGCCCCAACCTTCAGATACGGCTGTCTATGCATCCCAGCTAATGTTTTTCTGTCATTGCCAGAGAGATACAAGTGCTTCCACCTTGCAGAGGAGACTCCTCTTTCCACACACTGGCAAAAAATAAGATGAGAAGTGATGGAGGAACTCAGGATGGGCCTGTTTCTAGATCAACCCATGTCTGTGTGACTTTGGTGGTCCTGAGTGTCAGCCACCATGCAGTGACGTGAGCCACATCGCTAGTGTACAATATTCATGAACTATATCACTATTGTGTAACACTGGAGAACTGCATCTCTACTGCACGGGGTTGGTGAGCTGCATTACTACTGTGCACACTGCTGAGTTTCATTGCTACTGTATGGTGTTGGTGAGCTACATCATTATTGTGTAATCCTGGAGAGCTGCATCACTATTGTGAAGTGCTGGTGAATTCCATCACTGTTATGCAGTGCTGGTGAGCTGCATCACTATTGTATAGCACTGCTGAGCCGTATCACTACCGTGGAGTGTTGGTAAAATGTAAGGGCTTTCATCAGTAAGTGGCTGAGGAGTGCCTGTGTTTTGGCTGGCTAGATGGTGGTTTGGTACTTTTCATACCGATGTCCTAGAATCTTGGAAACACTACGTTTGTCCCAACTGAAGACACCTTATGAGATTGCTTGACTAACAGGCTTGTGTTTTGTAGAAAGAGCTCTCAATGTGACTGGCATGACTTCTTGGTTCTGGGTTGATCACAGCCTACCATGAACTACACCAGGAATAAGTAGAACTAGTGGGGTCATAAGGAGTTCTGGGATAGACCATAATTAAAGATGAGGTGACGTGTTCACACTTGGGTGAATCTGCAGTCCGGCTGTGTTGGAGTCCAAGCTGAGAATGAAGGAACTTTCTCAGCTTCTCTGTGTGCATTCCTTTACCTCTATCTCTGCTTCTCCATCAGACCTCTTCCCATCCGTCTGTCTCTCCTATGGGTAATTCTTTCCCCCAGAGGGAAAACAAAGGTCTTGTAGTCCCTTATGGCCTGGACCCAGGGGCATCTAAACTTGTAGGTCCAGGAATAGTATTCATCAGTGTCACTAGGGCTGAGTAAGGCTACCATCATATACTTGCCTGTGTGGCCAGGAGGTACAGCACACTGAGGCTTGAACCCCATTCCGACAGCATGAAAAAGGATCCTGGATGGAACGATGTATTGTTACCAGAAAAGTGGGGGAGAGAAGGTCACCGGGACATACAATCAAAAGACCCACAGATGACTCCAAGTAGAAAATATTCAGCCTTGAAGACTGTTCTGTCATTACTTGCCTCTGTTTCAAGCCAGATAGCAAATGTCTTAAATTTGTACAAATCATGCCAGGCCAAGGATTTTGTGATGGCATCCCTGAGTTCTCTATGACGTAATGTGGATTAAATAGTCCAACCCATTGACCAGTCATTAGTCTAAGCACAGGATTCATTCTTTTGACGTCTTCATTGGTGAATGTTTCTGTTGAGGGACAGGAAGATTTATGATCAAATTATCCATTCAATGACAGCACAGATCCCTGGAAGTCACCAAAGTTGTTAGTGTCACTGTGGATACACTCAGTTATTGATCTTCCCAAGGTTTGGGAATTTCAGCCAAACCATGACAGAACAGCTAGTATAAAAGTAAAAATAAATAAATAAATAAATAAATAAATAAATAAATAAATAAATCGGATCCATCAAACAAAAGCACTATATTCCAAGTGTGCTGTGACCTAAGGTTTGGTTGCCATGGCTATTTGAAATCTGGGGTATAAGGAGCCACAGCCTCTAAGAGAAAGGCAAAGACATACTGTGGGAAAGTGGAGCCTCACTTCTCTAAGTTGGAGAATATAACTTACTCACTCTCATTCTGGCTTTCTCATTATTCTTGGAAGGAAATGAACTTTGGGCCTCATGATGTCTTGGTAGATTACTTACTTCCTATATAGATAAACAGCCTTCCCCAAAATGGAGGCTGACACTGTGAACCAGAGACTTCAGGCAACAGGGGCAACAATACCATTCCTACTACTCCTAGCCAGACTAGATGAAGCCCCTGCTGGTCAATGACAGGAGAACCCCAGTGCCGCATGCCTGCCTCTGGTACTGTTTCTCCAGAAGATTCCTTAAGAAGCCAAACTGAGAAGCTACTAGAGAGATTTCTGATGATGACAGGAATGAGGTGTTTCTTGAGAACAGAAACCAAAAAGGATCCAAGGTTCAGAGAGGACATTGTCATCCCTTCCCCAGACAGGTCTTACCTAGGCATAAAGAGCGTAGGGACACCAAGGATATCCAAAGGTGTCAAGTAAAAACTAGTACAGCGAGTTTGAGGAAGGGCAAGTTCACCTTGACACCTTAATTCCAGCAAGAAGGAGTTGTTTCTATCAAGACCAAGATGGCGGAAAGAAGAAACTGCTGCCCTTGACGAGATCCTTGGTTGCATCAAGGTCCCTCCTATCTCAGGGCTCACCATTTTCAGTTTTCTCTACCTGGGACAAGTCTCCCCTCGTCTCAACCACAACCTTCAAATTCCAGTTCATGTTTCACTCCATCTGGGAAGCCTTGTTAGATTCCTCCACTATCTACCAAGTGACCCGTCGCCACCGAGCTCCCTAGGTCTCCCCTTGCAACACTGTATTTAGTTATCTCTCACCTGAGCCTGCTTTATGGAAGGGTAAGCCACTGCATTCCTGTTCATTCTTGCGTCCCAGGACCATGACTTGCCCCACATTCCCTATGTGAATAAAACAGATGAACTGAGAAGCACACTGACTAGCCTGGACTGGCCAAGCTGGTGGGGTTTTCACATACTTTTCCTTTGACTTTAGAGTATGTGTCATAGTTTTCTGGTCCTTTTTTTTTTAAAGTTCCTCTGCCGTCTCCATGGCTGAGTGTTCTGAGCCCAGAGCAATTTCTAGAAGAGAGAAGTTGGAAGAAAATGAGAAAACACCAAACCCCAAAGTCCTCACTTCACAGCAAGTAGATGGTAGACATGATAGAAGAGAGCATCTATTGATAGATGGGAGTGTCACCATGGTGACACCCAGACCTCTGACATCACAGATTTCCCAGAGGCCTGGATCTTTTATGAGCTGGATCTTTACTAAATACGAACTGCATCCTATACAGTGTTTCCAGTGTTAGGAATTCAACTGTGAAGAGGCCATGTCCTTGTAGTAGTTAGCATGCTAGGGGAATGGCAGGCAAGAAACAAGTCAGGGGTGGACATTTGGTACCTGGGTGCCATGGAAAGTCATTAGGACGGGGTGAAGGGTGGGAAGGGCTGCTGTGGGAACCGGTGCACAGGAAACCTCTGCATGAAACTGACATCTAAGCAAAGAACAGAGAAACATAGGCCCAAGCCTTCCGGGCAACAGATACCCAGAGAAGTGGCTTCTGCACTTGACTTGGGAAGACTTTAAGAATGAAGCACACAGCAACTAAGAATGTTAACTGTTCTTCCCAGGGAAGAACTCAGTTCCTAGCACCCATATCAGACACCTCACAACCACCTCTAACTCCAGGTCCAAGGAATCCGATGCTCTCCTTTTTCTTCTACTGGGACACACACATACATGGTATATATACTCACACAGAGACACATGCACATATACACATAAATAAAAATAAATCTTTTTTAAAATGGAGTACAATGGCCAGCTGATAACCAAAAATCTCTTTGGAAACTGAATGGCTTCAGCTTATAGCCTGTCCATTAGGAGAGGTTCAAAGAGTGGGATCGCTATGTCTGGCAAAAGTCCAGAGAACATATGAGTCTAGAACCATGGGCTCTGGCTGCTCAGTGAGGTCTTTGACAAGTAAGCAGATGAGGAAGTAGCAGGAACAACACCTGATAGTGTGGATTGTATCTTGACTATCTCCCAAAGGTTCACATGTTATGGGTTGGGTCCCCAGATGGTACAATTCGTGGACCTAAAAGAAGGGTTTCCTATCACTGGAGCATGTCCTAGAAGGGGACTGTGAAACCCACGCCTCTTCTGTCTCTCTTGCTTCCGGACCAAGAGGAAAGCAATGAGGTCAATGGGTCACTCACTAAGGCTGCTGCAAGCATGAGCCCAAATCACCCCCACTTCTTTGTTACAGTGACAGAAAACTGCCTGCCACACCCAGGCATCTGCTTCTGCAGTTTTCCTCTCTCACCAGGCTCAGCATCTCCCAAAAGGCACATGGGCTGCAGCAGAGAGAGAGACAAACAGCAAACATTTTCAAAACCTCTAGAACTACAAATAGATGGCATTAGCCCCCACTAAGCCAGCCTCTCCTGCCTTCAGGAGAGCCCTAGGGAGCTGCTGAGTCACAGCCCCCTCCCCTCCCTCCCACCTCTGAGTGCACAGCCTTCCAGGTTCATGAACTTTCTAATTGGGAGCCAAGTAACAAGCCATTTCTCAGCGGAACAGAACAGTTTGTGACTTGGTCGCTGTTCTGTGTGCTAAAGCATCAGATCCTCGGGGCCATCGACAGAAGGTTTCACTCCTTCCCTTTCTCCAGACCTGTGAACACAGCAGGCAGCAAGTCTATTTAGAGATGAATCTCTCCAGCAGTGCTGATTCATTTTTTAGTTCTGTGTTTGAGATAAGGTCTATGAAGCCTGGGTTGGCCTAGAGCTAAGAGGGAATAACCTTGAACTATTGATTGTCCTGCCTCCACCACACCTAGTTTTGTAAAGTGCTTGGAATCAAGCCCATAGCTTTGAGCATGTCAGGATAATACTCTACCAATCCAGCTACACCCCCAACCGCATCAGTGCTAATTCTCTTTGGATGCAAAAGCTGCTGTTCTCGCTAGAGCCAGGGTCTGCCCACCCCAAGCAAGGCCCAGTCTCTATTGTAAAAGCTTTTTTTTCTCTAAGTTTTCTGTTGAGATGTAGAGGCAAGCACTTTAATTCCGCTATCTCTGGCTCCCAACGCTAGTAGCATCCTCTGCTCCTTAGGTTCCTCTCTCTGCCGTGAGGGTCACAGACAGACTGAAATAATGTCATAGAGACCAGTTTCTCATTTTCTAACACTCACCTGCTGGTCACCCTTGCCTGTGCCTCTCCATCTTGTCCTTGGGCCCACTACCCACTCTGTCTCTGAAGCTCTGTGTGAGTTCGATGGTTCTGTAAAGGCTTCTGAGCTGAAGACATGACTCTGCACTTTTACTCAGAACTTGGACTCTGGGCCCAGCCTGGCTTAACATTCCTACAAAGTGGTACCCGAGATCTATTCCCGAACTGTATGTACAGGAGCCTTCTTGTCTGCATATCCTCCCAAGACTCAAGTATGCATCTTCCTCAGTGGCCATTTCTCCTTCTGTCCTGTGTGTCTGCCTCTTCATCTACCCCAAAGAACTGTTACCAAGTAGAACAACTGCCAACAGCCGCTAAGGCAGAAGTCCAAACTCCAGGCATAAATGTTGTTTATGGTTTTCAATATGCATCCTTTAAAAAAATTTAAGGTTTGAAGAGATAGATGTTAATTTCTTTTTTCACTGACTTCCTGGAAATGAGTATTACCTGGAAATGCCCTTTACCCCACAGGGTCATGGGGAAATGGCCATTTATTCAAGATCCTAAGTCTATTCACATGGTTAATTGACTTAATATGATTTTAAAACTTTAGATCGTTTAGTAAAAGGACCATTAATGCCTCTGGAAGCCAGCAGCTACTGACTCAGAGGTAGTCAGCCTTGGTGGCATCATAAATCATGTCCTTGTATTAGCATCCTCCTCTCCTCCTCTTGCAAGATCTGTCACACGGGATGCAATTGGCAGTGACAACCATGGGGAGCCTGGATGAGCCTCAGTTGACCAACAGCTCTAACGCAAATGCTTCACCAGAATAAAGATGCTTTTATGTTGTACTTTAAAGATTAAAACAAATCTTTCCCCATAAGGAGCTAAGAAAGAAATGGTTGACTCTTATTTCATCTTTGAGACCCGTAGGAAGACCACATTGGAAGGCCACGGCATATACTAAGACAAATGACAATGAAGATGATCATACCTAAGATAGGGCAGTTCTAAGGGCAATGAGAATAGTGCAGAGGAGGAGGTGCTGGGCAGATCTCTGTGGGTGGAGAAAAGATGAATTTCTAAACAGTCATCTGCTGGCATTGCTCATTCGTCTGTGCGCTGTGTCCATCACAATGTCCATGGTGACCACCAACATTGGGAGGTAAGGAGATTTGCTAAAAGACAAACTACTGAAGCAGAAGAGTCTTGGGTGTCTTTTACCATGCAGCACAGAAATCAGAGTTTTGGGTTATATTCACTGCAACTAGGCATCATAAGCTATAAATAAAATCCCAAATACCAAAATAGGTCACATCTCTTACAGCTGTTAGCCAAAGGGGGGCCTTTAGATCCTTCCAAACATTATAGGCTATTGTCAATGTATTAGTTATCCTCTACAACTTGACAGTAAGACCCTGTTGCTGAAGATATTGCATACTGGTATCATTGAACATGGGGAGATCAAGTTGGTGCTCAACTAGAATACTCATCTCTGTTGACTAGAATTCATAGTGCTAGCAGATACTATACACATGACTCAAGAAGAAAGACAATCATTAATACCCCCCAAACTATGATCCTTCAAGCTGGAACAGGGACTTGCCTGTAAGATATACGTGCTGGTGCAAAGGTGGCAGAAATGTTATGGGACTAACGACCACCTTTTAGGACTTAAGGCCTGCTCCATGGGATGGCACTAGCACCTGGCACCAGTAATGAGACCAAGAACCTGAGATTAGACAAGTCGTGGAAGCCAAGGGAAAATCTATGACTATTATTCTAAGTGAACATGCCAATACTACTATACTCATAGATCAGTACATGGTTCAACCCTCACTGGAGAAGTTTCTTCTTTCAGTAGAAGCTGATTAGCGTAGATACTCACAGTTGAAGAATGTACAAAGAGTGAGATACTTTTGGGGCACTTAACCCTTAATGTGATGTCCTTATCATACTTCTCTCCTCAAAGCTCAGGGGTCAATGCAGAAGAAGGGGCAGAAAGGTTGAAAGCCAGAGGTAAGTTCAAGGAAACCATGTTTTCCAGTTACAACAGGGCTGATGTACTTATGGACTAACGGAGACCATGACAGCATGTGTAAGACCTATACAAATTCGAGCCAGACAAAATTCTAGAACTGAGAAGAGGAAGTGGGCACAAAGTCTAACCCATAACCAAGAAGTATTTGCAATTGATAGCTGCTGGGAAAAAGAAAATCAGTTTCTTCAATGGAGTGCTACTGGGCATATCAATCACACCCCAGGACAGGCCTCACGCTCAGAGTAACTGGCCAACAAAAATTGGACTAGTGTTTTATAAGCCTTATATTGGTTTTGGGGTTTGTGGTTTTTTGGTTTTTTTTTTTTAAGAGAGAAAGAATATAAAGTTGAAGAACAGATCTGGGAGGGGTTAGGGGAAGAAAATCAATATAGTCAAAAGGCATTGTATCAAAAATTTTAAAATAAAATAAAAAATATTAAAATATCAATTAATCAATAGAATTTTAGGGAACTAGAGAGATGGCTCAGCGAGTAGAGCACATACTGCTCTTCTTGCAGAGGACACAAGTTCAGTCCCCAGCACCCATGTCAAGCATCTCAACCACTTGTAACTTCAGCTCCAGGGTATCTGATATCGCTGGCCTCTGTGGGTACTACATTCATGTGCCCCCAAATCTCTCTCTCTCTCTCTCTCTCTCTCTCTCTCTCTCTCTCTCTCTCTCTCACACACACACACACACACACACACACACACACAATTTAAAAATTAAAAATAAAATATTTGAAAAGAAAAAAGTGGTTGCCCTTGCTATTTGATGGATACCTCGCCTGGTTGACACAGCTCATGCCGTGGAAATCAGTCTGGGCTCATTCTGGGACAATTCAGAAAGCAGCTGGAGGTGCACGTGTTCCTGGACTGAATTACAGGTAAGTGCCCAGGAAAGGCAAGGAGGAGAAAGCTGAAGACGAAGATGCGAAGTGGGGGTGGTGAGGTAGGAGAGGCTGCCATCAGCAGGTCACTTCAAGACGGACCTGAGAAGGATGGGGTCGGGTGTGTGACATCCATTCACATGAGCACTAATCATCCAGGGTCTCCCTGTGCTGACAGAGCCAGCTGCAGGGGCCCAGCCCTCACCTCCACAGCCGGCCACTTCTTGGCATTGTGTATCTCAGAGCCCAACATCTGGCTGACAAACAGATGGTACTCCACACAGGGGAGGACTCTGTGATAGTCCCTCTGTTCCTAGCTATCTCATAGTTCCAGGCCAAAGCGGAAGCTCCAAAACCCAAGAGGCCATTGAGCCTGGCGCTCAGCCTTCCGGGACTGACCAGACACTGATTCTCTTGGTTCCGCCGACAGATGCAGATGTCCTTCCTTACTGGACTCTACACCAGCTTTCAGACAAGGTGAAGAGGGCCCTGGGCTCACTCGGCCCCCTGACATTCGGTCAGCCCCGAGCCCCGACTCCCTGTCTCCGTTCTACTCCGTGACACATCATCCTTCTCAAGATGGAGCTCTGCTCAGCTGTGTGCTTCCAGCCAACCAGAGCGCAGCGTTCCCGCAGCCACCGATCCCCGCCTGTTACTCTTCATCTTGTTAGCATAATGTGCGGCTTCATTAACCAGCCAGATGAATCATTTAGTAATGGGAGCTAATGAATTTAATTTTCTACTTTCTATTTTTTATAATAAAACATAGTCATACAGTCCATTTGGAAGGCTCCAGGTTGCCTTCTAACGTTCAGAGTCAACGTTAGAGTCCAAAAAAAAAAAAAAAAAAAAAAAAAAAAAAAAAAAATCACAGCAGGGGAAGGGGCTCTCCTGCTCCCCCTCACCTCAAGTCCACCTCTGGAAGTTCCCTGGTGCTACACTCAGGGAGGCCATTTCTCCACCTACACAAAGAATAAGAGTAGAGCTGGAAGGAGAATCATTTCTCTTTCCACAGTGGTGGTCATCCTAACTGGCATGGTTCACAGGAAATACACCGCAGATGAAGTTATTAAGAAAGCATAATGGTACCAATGACAGGGTGGGGGAGGCAGCAGGGTGGGGATGGGAGGGTGGGGAGGGGGTCTCCCAAGTATCCAAGTCCTTTCAAGTCAAGAAAGCTGCACCTTCCCCTTGCCATCCCACCAGATGATGGAACCCTGTTAGGCCGTGGGCTGGGACTTAAACAAGAGGAACAAAGCCAATTAGCCTCCTGCCCACAGCCCAGATGGACAGCAGGGACCACTTTGTAGCCTGACCATCTCATCCCTGATCCTGGCTGTAAACTCAGACACCGTTCATTTATTGTGCATTTTCTTAGGTATATAAAAAGGAGGCAGCATTGACGCGCCCCTCCCGGCTTGAGACATATTTCATTCAGGACTCTGAGCGGATTCCTCGCAGATTAAGCTTGTTAATTTCCCTCACGGACAACATTCTTCTCCACATCGCTGAAGCAAAAGCCACCAGCTCTTGTCTGAAATGGAAGGGATGAAAAGGACTGGATTGCCCCCTTCCCTCCCCGCCCCAGACAACAGTTACATTAACCACTCTGTCCTTTTAATTCATCTAATTACATGCAAGGAGAAAGCAGGCAGCCTTAGCAGGCTCGCTCCTCGCCAGAGCCCGGCTGCTGGGCCATTGCTCTGGGCTTTTTGTTGCCTTATTAGGGGTGCTTTTGTTCAGGGGGATGGTTAAAGCCATTTTCAGCAGCTAGCGAGATGAAGCCGCTTCAATAAGGACACAATGTACTTGTTTAAATTACCTTTCAAAATGCTCAAAACCATTAAGGGGGAGGTGCTGCAAATAAAAGTTGGACTTTTTGTTATAATGTTTTACCCTAATAACAGCTTTTATTTTATTATAATCCATTAGTTGACAATATTATTCTATAGATTATTAGGCAGCAATTTTGTTATTTTATCACTCTTACGGCACTCACTCACCGGGGCCAGAATCCACAAATCTCTGTATAATATGCTTTCAATTCTGTTAAAATCTCTATTTAACTGGTTTGGCTGCGGAACATCTTGGCAAATGTGTTTTTAATTTCATTCTAATTAACTTGACAGTTGACAGAACTCGATGGTGGCATGATGGTGTCCCCTTTTCAGGGTCCCTGCAGCTCCATTCCTAGGAGCCTTCTCCTCAATCTCTTCTCTCTCTCTCTCTCTCTCTCTCTCTCTCTCTCTCTCTCTCTCTCTCTCTCTCTCTCTCTCTCTGGTCCTGACAAGCAGGATGTCATGGCCAACATACAGGAAAAAGTCTTTCATCTCTGTCAAAAGTACATGCAATTTTTAAAAAGCCAATTTAAAAAATCTGGCTTTCATTCTTGTGTGTGTGTGTGTGTGTGTGTGTGTGTGTGTGTGTGTGTGTGTCTTTTCTTTCTCTCTTTTTTTAAGTCATCAGTTCTATTGGGGTTCTCAAAAAAATGATTTGTCCCTTAATAATGCAAACCTGAGATGTGGGTCCTAAAAGATGAAATGAAGACAAGGCAAGCAGAAGCCAGGGAAGGAAGCTGTCACATCCAGCTCTGTCCCACCCAAGCCGACGTGTGGAAAGCAGCTCTTCCCTTGACATTGCACGGGTCTTTGGTGGGGCCAGCCTGACACCCAGCTTTGGGACTGAAGGGAACAGCTCTGTCTTGTCCAGGAATTTCACTCTAGTCTTCAGCACGTCCTGTGCTTCTCTGCTGGCCCCCATACACCAGGTCTGCCCACCTGTCCCACACCCTGACCCTGTGTGCACAGAGTCACCGGTGTGCTGAACCACAAAATAAAGAGGTGTTGTTTGCTTGTTTGTTTGTTTTCCTTTTGAAAATGTGACCTGTCTTGATATGGAGATTAAGTGAGTCTCTGTAAAACAATCCAGGCTTCCCTGCCACTTTCTTTATGCAAGCAGATGGGACTCTGAGAGCTCCTGACACCTTTAGTGACTCTGGGTACCAATTTCTCCCATCTGCATCTTCTGTATACCACTTGGTTTCCTCCACCTTCCTCTCTCTCCCGCTCCTTCCCTCCCTCTCTCCTGCTCTTTCCCACTCTCTTCCTTCTTCCTTTCATCCTTCCCTCCATCCTTGCCTTTCTCGGATGTTGTGAATTTTACCCACAACTGGAAATTCTCTGACTCCACATTTGTACTGCTCATTCTGCCTCTGTTCACTAAGACTGTTATTCCTATCATGGCCTCAGAGATGAGTCACTAAATATTACCCACACTCAGTGACAAAGGCTTACAGCTCAAGACTTGGACACTCACCAAGATACTAGCCAGCCTGATGCAAACTGATCACACAGACATCTTTCGATGCCTGGTGCAGGCTCTTTCCCCAAAGTTCTTCTTTGAAAAGGCTTCAGGCTCTTACAAAATAGAAAAAAAATAAATCACAAGGGCCTCTTTTTATTAGTTAAGTCTGAATTTTGGATTTTTATTTTTATTTATAACCATATAATAGTTTGCTGTAAAGTAAGACAAAAATTTGTATACTAATTTTAAGATATTCTATATTTTCAACCTGAGCAAACAAAATATAAATAATATAAATATCTGAGCCAGTGATTTTTAAATGACATGAATACTGCTTCCTGAAGATGATTTTGGTTGTCAAAGCATGTGCTACTAGGCTCTTGAGGGTAGGGCCAAGGGCATAGGACTATACTCTAGCCAGTGTGGACACCTCTCTGAATCCACCACCAGTGTGTGCGTGCGTGTGTGTGTGTGTGTGTGTGTGTGTGTGTACATATATGTATGTGTATATATATGCACATACATGTATATTATGTGTATGTGATCTGTCTTGATATGGAGATTAAATGAATATCTGTAAAACAACCCAGCCTTCCCTGAGATTTTCTTTATGCAAACAGATGGGACTCTGAGATCTCCTGACACCTTCAGTGACTCTGGCTACCAATTTCTCCCGTCTGCACCTTCTGTATACCACTTGGTTTCCTCCACCTTCCTCTCTCTCCCGCTCCTTCCCTCCCTCTCTCTCGCCACTTCCGACTCTCTCTCCCTTCTTCCTCTCATCCTTCCCTCCCTCCTTACACACACACACACACACACACACACAACTGGAAAAATCAACAGTGCCAAAGTTGGCAATTCACACCCTCACCTTATGAACATTAATCCTCAGCTGATGATGATGCTTGGGGAAATGTTCTGGACCATTTAGGAGGCGAAACCTAATGGGTCATTGGGGTAGATCTGTCCTTTAGGTTCACAGCCCAGCCTTACCCCCTGTCCTACCTAGAGGTCCTGTTCTGTTAAGCTGGGTAGAAATGAAGAATCCAATACTGGCTGTGGCATTGCCTTCCCCCAAGCCCCTCCCCATCATGGTGGATGGCATGCCCTACCACCCAGCCCCTCCCCATCATGGCGGATGTCATGCCCTACCACCCAGCCCCTCCCCATCATGGCGGATTGCATGCCCTACCACCCAGCCCCTCCCATCATGGCGGATGGCATGCCCTACCACCCAGCCCCTCCTATCATGGCGGATGTCATGCCCTACCACCCAGCCCCTCCCCATCATGGCAGACGGCATGCCCACAGACCTTCCCTCATTGAGTTGCTTCTTGTCAGCTTGCTTGGTTTCAGCTACAGGAAGAGTGATTAATATACTCATGCAGTTTGTCCACACAGGATAAAGGTAACACATCAATGAAAACTTGGTAGGGAAAGATGGAGAAGAGGTACATACGGAGAAGAACAAGAGGTAATACAGACTGCCTTCCTTTTGTCCTTAAGGGATACACTCCCAGACCCCTGGTGGGCACCAGAAACCTTGGGCAGTACAGAATCCTACACGTGTGACACTTTCTCCATATATGTATGGTGGTTTAATTTCAGAATGAATCACGCCAAGAGATTAACAATAACATAGCAAAAATAGAACACAGGTAACAATGTACTGTCGAAGGAGTTACTGAAAAATTATGAACTGCTTGTGTCTAGAATTTTCCACTTATTATTTTCAGACTAATGTCCAAATATTCCTCAGATCATTGGGAACACAGGATGCAAAGCCACAGACAACAGAGACTACTACATAGAACCAGGTGACCCTATGTCCCACAGGTGGCATAGAAAAAGTACATGAAACCTACTTTCTGTAGCATGAAGTAGCCCTTGGATGTGTTCAGGGTCTTCCGATTCCCATTCTTGTTTCTGTGGCTTCTGGGCATCCCACACGGGGAAGGCTACATGTGTAAGAACAATCTCAGGAAGATGGACAGTTTATTTACAAGTAAACAAATACTTCTCTAACAAATTAATTGACAAAGAGAAGTAAACTATTCTGATACTTTGTCAGTAGAACTCTTCTCAGGCTTGTGAACACCTGTCAAGAATATGTATTTCCAGGACTCCAAACTACTACAAATGTAACACTATGCCTAGCTAAGCTGCTGGAGTTTACAGAATGAGCCCAGCTAGAATGGAAGGGGGTGTGGCCCACCCTCATTTCATCTTGACAGTCATTGGTATATACATGTCACTCCCCCCCAAAAAAAACCCTGAGGAGCCTTCCAAGCCACCCCTTCCACAAATTGTCTTGATGACCTAGTTCTCTTGGGCCTCCATTTTTTGCTAGGCTAAAATTAAGTTTTAGCAGGACATTGTAGCCAGGCATATGTTTGACCATCGAGAACCCTGTGTGGCCATTAGAAAGAAAAGAAAAATCAATAGGGCTTCATTAAAGCAGCAGGCAGGCAGTGCCCAGCCCAGCCTTAATTATGGTTTCAGTAGCATTTGCTTTAATTGGAAAGAATAAAAGAAGTGAAGTGGAGTGAATGAAGAAATTAGCATGTCCATCATTGTTGCCACAGCATACCCTGCCCTTAAAGCTAGGCTCACTCTTTTGCTCTGAAGCTACTCAGAACTGGGGGTATGGGAGGGGGTGTCAATTAAGTGCTCCTCCCCTCCCACATTTAAATTAAAATCTTTCATAATCTCAGGGAGAAGGTTTTGTTTGTTTGTAAATTTTTTAATCTACTGGCTACACTAAATACGTTTTGCACCCTCAGTCAGACACACCAGCTCATGGCGATGTGGCAGAGAGCCCAGCTAAGCAGTGACATGGCGTCTCTCACGGTCCGGATATTTAGAGTAGTTCTGAGAATCCTCTCTGAGCTCACTCCCACACTGAGGATGAGCCCCACGCACAGCCTCTGGTGAGTGGCCTTCTACTGAGAGACTTCCGAGCAAACGCACGTGCGCGCAGACAGACAGACAGACACACACACACACACACACACAAACACACACACACACACACACACACACACACACACACACACACGTGAGATAGGATCCCTAGGCCCCAGCTGCTCTAAGCCCCTACTCCCATTTTCTTGTTTTTTTCTTTTTTTTTTCCAAGACAGGGTTTCTCTGTATAGCCCTGGCTGTCCTGGAACTCACTCTGTAGACCAGGCTGGCCTCAAACTTAGAAATCGGCTGCCTCTGTCTCCCAAATGCTGGGATTAAAGGCGTGTGCCACCACCGCCCGGCCCCTACTCCCTTTTTACAAACAGAACAGGAGTTTCCGGGTCACCCGATCAGGATCAGGGTAAAGTAGAGCTTTCCTCTCCGGCCAAACCCAGCCTTCTCTCTGCTTTCCTAAAATATGTCACCTGCCGGTAGCACAGGAAATACCTTCTAGCAGAAAAAAAACCACTCACACAGACATGAATCTTATTCACCAACACACAGACTCCATCACATATCACCTATTCAACACACTTCCCCGGGTCCTGCCCAGCCTGCAGGGCTTCCTTTGGAGATAACGAAGGGGTTAAAGTCTATCTACAGGGACTAGTTAGGACACAGTGGACAATGGCAGGTGTCCTTCCTTGCACTTTGAGGGAGGAAGAGTGAACACGAAGCAAGTGACCTTCTCACTGGCTTGGATTATGACCAGAAAGGTCAAATGCTTGTTAATTCTATGGCTCTCCTCCAAGGTCACAGGAGGAGGCACGTCACACAACTTCCCTTTCCCTTATCCAGTTTCTTCCAGTCCTGCCTTAGAGAGTACAAGAAGGACGTTAGGGGATTGGAACTATGACTCAGTCAGGCAAGAGCTTGTCCTGCAAGTTTGAGGCCCTGAGTTCAGAGACCAGTACCCCCATAGAAATCAGAGGTGTGTGCCTATAATCCCAGTGCTGGGTCAGCAACAGGAGGATCCCTGGAGCCTGCTAGCCAGCTCCTCTAGCAAATTAGTGAACTCAGTGGGAGACTTTTATTTATAATAATTATAATAAGGTGAATGACAATTGAAGTAGACATTTGAGGTTAACCTCTGACCTTCACAAACATACCAGTATGCATACTCTATACCTTATACACAGACACATCCACACACATACACATGCGGGTGCATATGTGTGTATATGTGTGTGTATGTGAATTTGTAAACACTTTGCACATACACAGAAGTTAGATTGCTTAATCAATGCCCAGTAAGATGGGACTCCTCCCTCTAATTATGTGGCTCTCCCTAGGTAAAGGATTTATTCTGAGGTAGAAACAGAGACCCAAGTCCCAGGATCTAAGAGCTGGATTCCCAGCCCACACCTAGTTAAGGCAGAAATCCTCACGGCCTTGCCTTTGCTCCAAGCCAGGCAGAGCCTTCTGAAAATGTATCCAGTATCCGCACCGATGCTTCTACCTGGAACAAGAGACAAGTCTCCTGGGCATCGGTTCATTGTGCAGGTCATAAGAAGCCATGGTGTCAGGGTGTAGGGCCACCTCTGAGGTCAGGGGGAAGTGGCCAGGGAGGACAGGGAGACTGCCATGCAGAAAATTACAGGGAGGCAACAATTCATTGTCCCTTCCCAGAGTGCTTATCAGGAAGCCTGTGATTGGCTTCTCAATAGAGCGTGACCTGGTTCTGTCCTGAGTGAACCCTGAGGGCCACTGTGCATCAAGCCAGAGACTTTAGGAGAAATCAGCAGGCCTTCACAGAGTATAATGGGGTTCCACTACTGAACAGCCCTCTGTTTTTCTGTCCCCAACCCCTCCACACCCCCACACCCCCACACCCCACCCCCACCCCCCCACACACACACACCCCGCCGCCTTTCTTAGGGAGGAGTGGAGAGCTTCTCACACCCAATTTCCAGAACAGCTCAAAATAAAGGGTGGCTGTGAGGATCAAGAAGTCATCCTGACACAAGATGACTGGACTCGGGGTCATTCCAGGGACTGCAGAGAGGAATTAACTCCTGCCCTGCCTCCTCCTGCCCTGCTGCCAAAATTTCCTGTGGGAGGGAATTTTGGCTGACACTACCCCCCCCCATGGAAAAGCAGCTAACCTCCAGACCTATGGAACCCCAATGGCCTCGAAGTTGAACATCCTGGTGAGTTCTTTCCATACAGTTATGAGGGTCACGGAAATGTCAGGTATAACCCTGGATTCCTGGGGCGATCCCATAGCCTACGAGAGATAAGAGGCCCACAGCAGCTGTGTGTGGCAGGGCAGAGGACACAGAGAGCCTCATAGGGGTCTGCAGTCCTGGAGGCTGCGCCCCCTCAGTCTCTTCTAGTTTGCACAACTCTCAAAAATGGGGGTGGAGGCCTGGTTCCAGCTTCCTGTGGCCTTGAGAAAACCATCTCTACTCTGGGCCTCAGTTTCCTTGTTTCAATAATGTACTGCTCACTCAGCATCCCAAGTGAGACATCCTCTGTCCTGGCGACTGAGGCAAATGTTAACTGTATCACCTCAGACTTGGTGGGCCTCAAACAAGGAAGGAAAGATCCAACAATCAAGACATGGAAGGCCAAGATAGGGAGTGTAGTGGGACACTCAGAGGCAGGCCCATGCCTGGGGTCAAGTCCAATATTAGTGTATTTACCAAACAAGAATGAGGCCTTAGGGTCAATTCTTTGCATTGAGATGGAAGGAAGAGAGGGAGGGAGGGAGGGAGGGAGGGAGGGAGGGAGGGAGGAAGGGAGGGAAGGAAAAAAGCAGGGAGGGAGGGAGGGAGGGAGAGAGGGAGAGAAGAAAGAAGGAAAGAAAGGGAAACAGAAGGGAGAGAGGAGGAAAGGAAAGAGAAGGGAAGGCAGGCGAGGGGAGAGAAGAGGAGGGAAGAGAAGGGAGGGGGAGGGGAAGGGAGAAAAGGGAAGGGGGAGGGGAGAGAAGGGGAGGGGAAGGGAGGGAAGCACTAGAGTCAGGAGGGGGCAGATGGCCAATGTTCTGTCATGTGGGTTTGAATGTAATATTTCCCATGCAGGCTCATGTGTTTGAACCCTTGGTCCCCAGTTGGTGACACTGTTGAGAAGTTGTGGGTGGACATTTAAACATGGCGCCTTGCTGGCTGGTCAATTGATGTAGGCCCCTAGAATGGGTCTTGGAGGTTATATGACCCAGCCTTACCTCCGTCCAGAGCGTTGCCTCCTGATCCCCTAAGACATGAGCTCCCTCTGCAGTGGCCTACACCACTCCAGCCACTCCAGTTACCTCAGCCCCACCTCCATGATGGCTGGGAGTCCCACCAGACAAGGAAATCCCCAAGCAGTACTGCCTCTGTACCTCCACGGTCACTTCCCGGGCAGTTTTTCTGAGAACCAAGACATCAATGGCCTATTCTGGAAAAGCAGTGTGGCCAATGGTTATGCCACAGGCTTCAGATTCTGTCAGAACCCACATTCAAGCCCCAGCCTCAAGGTCTCCAGGATCCCACTCCACTGTATTATCTCTGAGGCGGGGTTAGCAATAGCCTCTTATTGGTTATCCGCAGAAGTCACCGAGAGTGTGTGGCGGCTGCACTGCAGGCATGAATGTGGGCCTTGGGCACCCTGGGACTGCAGGAGATGAGAGAGGATTCCCACCTGGTGCAAAAGACATGCAAGTGGGCTAGGGAGATGGCTCTGTCAGCAAAGTGTTTGTCCTGCAACCAAAAGGCCGTGTTTGATACCCATGACTCACATTTTAGAAAGCTGAAGAATAAAAAAGAAAGCCTGAGCATATGGTGCATTGCCTTACGATAGACAGACAGACAGACAGACAAACAAATGATAGATAGATAGATAGATAGATAGATAGATAGATAGATAGATAGGTGGGTGGAGCTGAGCACAATACCCTGCACTTATAACCCCAGGGCTGGGGAGGAACAGCTAGGTGGATCCCTGGGGCTTGCTCTTCAATCAGTCATCTTCCTGGGAGAGTTCCACACCAGTGAGAGAGCTTGGCTCAAAAGAGAGGTATCTGGGGGGGGGGTAACAGCATAGTTTGACCTCTACACCCACACACATGCACATACATACATACATACATACTTACATACATACGTACATACATGCACACAAGACCCAGGAAGCTTTTCATTGGATATACCTGCACAAGTGTCCTTGTCCCAAAGCCTGTGACCAGGCAAGACCCCTTCTCTGGACCCCAGGTTATCATCACTGAAAGGCAAGATGTGGTTTATCAAAGACAAGGGGGCAAAAGGCAGGATGTCTCTCCCACACCCGAAACTCTCCTCTATAGTTAGCAAGTCCAGATCTAGCCTCAGGCACAGGGAAAGGTCCACTGAGTTCAGCAGTGTCACCTGCTTTTAAAGTGATGGTGCCTGTCTCCTGGAGCTGCACCGTGGCCTTTTGGATGAGTGTTAGAGGGTCTTGGAAAACGGACCCATCTCCGTGCAGCTGAAATGCACCATTAGCTAGAACCAGTGCACCCTCCCTTGTGTGCAGCTCAGCCAGGGCACGCATCACGCAGGCAGTAATTAGAGGGGGGAGGAATATCCTTCAGGCAGCTTAGCTGCAGAAAAGCATTTCCATTGAAAATATACATTTGTAATTGTAAATGGAAAGATTACCTGTAATAGCGGTAACAGAGCCATTTCCTAATAAGATGAACACTATAGCTGATGAACGAGGCATCTGTATAGAGCTACGTACACCATTTCTGTACCGCAGGCTGCCAATTTGTTTCCGTGGTGAAAAGCGTGATTTAGTGTTTGTAGCATTACCATCTGTTGTCGTTATTACAGAAATTATATATAAACCAGTTAGTAAACACTTTGCCGCATTGTCTGTTGTTTTGATAATCACCCATAATAACATCTAGCATCAATATGGTCTTTAAACCCGATTTGGGAGTTAATGGAATAAGAGGAGGCAGTCTGTATATGCACCGGGGTAATGTCATTAGGAATGTTTGTGAAGAACAAATTAAATCAGTTGTAAATTGTGCTCTCAAGTCAGCCAGAAAACCAGTCTTGTTCAGGAGAAGGGATTTATATTTTAACCTTGTGCAGAAAATGCACTTACGCAGATTAAAATAAAATAGGGACTTCGCCGATGGATGGAAGTGGTAATTGCCAGGGCCTTAATGGTTTCCTGTTGGCTGTGTCATGCAGTGGGCACAGCTATTTTAAAAAGTTAACCGGCACTCGGGGTCATACTTTCACTGATTCAATCATTAAACCAGGCTAGACATGTCACTAAATGGCTGATTATTCAAATGATGAGCCTGCTCCATGGTTCCCTGGTGTTGTCTTTTGAACATGGGGATTTTCAGGGATGATTCTCATAAAATCAAGATGAGTTGGATTCAAGTATGAGTCAATGGTAGCACTGGGCTAGGGCCTGGCCCATCTGGGACAGCTGCGGGAGGCCCCGCCCGCTTTCTCAGAGAGAAGAGCACAGGGTGGGCAGCTGTGGCGCTAAACCTTGGGCTCGCACATCTGCAGGGCCCGGAACAATAGCCATTTTGAAGGCATGTCCAAAGGGGACCCAGGCTTAGACAAAGAGGCCACTTGAAGAAGGAAGCAAGGCGTCTGGGGACCCACAGTCCTGTAGCGAGGCTGGTCCTCATTATCGCTTGCCCAGTTAAATAGCCCGAGGATGATGAAGAGGCAGGGCCCGGGGTTCTTGTCTCCAGAGACCCTGTCCCTGACTGATAGAGGACATTTTCAAGGCCTTCTCTTGTATAAGAGATAGATACAGGGTTATCTTCCATGATAACCCTGACAGCATTTATTAGAGCGCCCCTTTTGCAGGTGATCATGCTAAACCTTAAAACAGCTAGGATCTTGGGTGTGAGGCCTACCTTGGCAGGAGGCCCACCTGGAGTCAGAGCACAGTCTCCCTAGTAGGACTGCAAATCTTTCCACAAATACTGAGAATTTCCACAAATCCCCCCCACACCCGGGCAGCTGGATAAACAGCAGACATAGACTGACCAATGTACTCCAAAGTCAAAAGGCACTGTGCAGGTTGGCAGGGTGGTGCCGGGGAAAACAGGAAAGCCAGATCAAGAGACAGCCTGGTGAACAGGGAACCTAGCAATTGCAGAAGCTGGCATTGAGGAGAGCTGGGAACAGAGCAAAAGAAATCTCACAAGTGCTGCCTCTGCACAGGTGGTGTTAAAAATGGTACCCAAGGCCTTGAAGAGCTGGGTATCTACTGACCTGCCTGACATCAAGCCTCTGGCCGCAGTTAGGTGGGAAAATGAGTCTAGTCAGTGCATTGCTTTTCAGAGAGCAGACTTAGCATCATCCAGATGGTTTCCAAGGGCACAGTTAAGAACTCGTTTTTCTTTTATTTTAATGTTTACATGTAAAAATATAATTAGCCCATCAAATCCTCAGTTTAAAAAAAAAGGAATTTGGCTTAAAGGAGATACTTTTAAAAGAAACCTAACTAGGGGGCTGAGAGATGGTTCAGCAGTTAAGAGGGGATATTGATCTTGCGTGGGACTCAAGTTCAGTTTACAAATAACCATATCAAGATGCTCACTGCCTACCACCCCAGCTCCATAGAATCCAACCCCCTCAATTGCCCCCTCAGGTACCTGTTCTCTCTCTCTCTCTCTCTCTCTCTCTCTCTCTCTCTCTCTCTCTCTCTCTCTCTCACGCACGCACGCATGCACGCACATGTGTATTTTTTAAAGCGGGGGTGGGTAACTAAAAATGGCAAGAATAGGATTGAAGATGTCGTTCAGTTGGTAGAGTGCTTGCTTCACACACACAAGACCCAGGGTTCAGTCCTCAGCACTACATAAAACCAGGCATGATGATGCTCCTCTGTAATCCCAGCATTTGGGAGGCAGAGGTTGGAAAATCAAGAGTCCAAGATCGCCCTTGGTTACACAATGAATTGAAAGACAGCCTGAGAACCCATCTCAAAAATAACTAAACTTAGCCAGGTTGCTTTAAAAATATCAAGTGGACAATACCCTAGATGTGTGTCGACATAGGCTAAATCATAAAGAGGGTGGCTAGTTTGAGGTGAAGGACACCTTGCTTAAACTACCAAGGTTGTTGGGTCCACCTCAACTTTTCCCGAAACCCCTCATGTGCTACAAGAGGCCTGTGCACCCTCTTGAACAGGGCTGGTGAGGACAGTAAATGACTACTGGGTCCTTTGAGCTCTTAGGACACTCAACAAAGGAACCAGGTACCCAGCACAAAAGCCCCACCCATATCACTACTTCCTGGAGCAGCTAGGAGATGTCAACTCATGACTCGTTATCCTGTGTTCGGGATTTGCTCAACAATCACTCATGGCAATGCAGAAGAGCACGAGACCCACCAAACTAATTCCAGGATACCAATGCCCCTGGGATAAGGTTGCCTTTTGCAAAAATATCACAACTAGAGCTTAAGGCAAGTGACATTATTATCAGCCACAGAAAGGCCAGTCGTTTACCAATCCTTGCTCAGCTAGACAGCTGCAAGAGCCAGAATGGAGAGCCATGAGGGCTGAAAACCACACGTCCTCCAACGGTGGCCTCAGGGCCAAATCCAGCTTGGTGCTGGTTTTGTTAATGGCTGGTGAACTGAAGGTAGTGTTTATTTTTGTAGATAGTTGCAGGGACTGGGGGGGTCGGGTGGTAGGTGAGAGTAGAACATTTTGTGACTGTAAAACATGCATTATGATGAAATGTTTATGTCTGTAAATAAAGTTTTATTGGAACGCAACAGCTCTCGTTCATTATGTACACAGCCCCGGGCTGCTTTCTTCAGAGTTGAGTGGGAGACTGCAGGCATTGTCACACGCTCCGTGCAAAGCACAGAAGGCAGAAAAGAAGGAGCCTCTGTCTGTGGAGTTGCCCAGAAGAAGAAAAAAAAGGAGAAGGTACAGAGAAAGAGAAAACAGGAGAGAGGAAAAAAAACAAGAAAGAAAATATAGACCCACACTGACCAGTAGGCTGACTAGAAAAGTATGATTCCTGGCAAGGAATGTGTAAGGAGCAGAGTTGGGGGGGTTGAGAGGGGGGTGAGAGGGGTCTGTCTTCCTCCTGACTGACAAACATGGGGGAGTAAACCCATCCCCAAGGGATGGTCAGGAAAGGCACACTCTGAGATGGAGAACCTGTAGAAATAGTTCAGGTGTTTGAGTGTTTTTCATAAAGTCATGTAATTATTTTAATTAAAAATCTTTAAAATATTAATGGGAGGGATTCAAAGCAGAGTTAATCATAGCCTGTCAGTTCTCCATTCAGAAATACTGTTTTCTTGGGGGCTGGGGTTGTGTAATTCAACCAAATAAACTGGCCTTGGCCTGGAATTTGACATGCAAATTTACAGGGCAGGAATTAATAATTTAGTTAATTTGGATATTTCAGGCCTATACGTGGAGGAGGAAATTCCTATTGCATTATTCAAGAAAAGTTAGTTGAAGACACATGGTCATTGTCCCCCCTCCATTAAAGGCCCCCACTGTGTGTCACAACAGTTCAAAAACAGACCTGGATATAGCTTGGATCTGAAGGTTCTAAACACCTTACTTAGCTCTTAAATTCCTGCCTAAGTTCTCCCTCAAATGAGCTTCATTAATCTGGAAATGCAAGGTTTTTGCCTGTTCCCGTGAATGTGTTTCAAATAAGCCTTTTCATTTTGGTTGCTTCGATATACAACCAGCGGCAATCACAGACTTACCTTCCCTGGCTGAAATCTGATCATTAAAGCAACTTCACTATTAGGGGAATATCTGGCTGGAAAAATGCATTTTATCCCCGAAGAATATGCCATATTAGTGAGAAAATTACTCTAAATGGGAACAAAGCTGACAACTGCTGCTTGCGCACTAATGGTCTAGTGTATATATCGCACCCAAAAAGCATGTCATCTCCGGCTGTTGAGCAGATCACAGGCGTCAGGTTCTGGTTGGCACAAATGGGACATTAGGGATGTCAGAAAGGTTTTAGGGATTCGGGTGGGTTTTCCTCCCCTCTCCCTCTTTTACTTAAAGGCACTGGATGCGGGCCCAGCACCACCGGAAAGTCCAAGCGTCCTTGGTGCTGCACTGAGCCGACATGGCCGCCGGCAGCTTCTTATCCTCGCCTCCCGCTTCTATGTGGGATTATTCAGCAGCCATTTAATGCAAAATTGCATCCCGTGAACAGCAGAGTATTTTCTCACCCACTGCAGAGTTGTTCAACTCAACCTATTTAGGGACTTGGAGGATGCCCCTGAGCCCCCCAGACAACAAGAGATGTTAAGGCAATGACTCCTTTGGAAGAGAGAAAAATTGTATTATTGCGCCGCACAGTAGAAGCCGTGGCTGGAAGCGGGGGAAGACGAGAGAATAGGCCCTAAGAAGTCCTCGAGATCAAAATGCGAACGCTGTAATAAGAGCGGAAAAATTGCGTTTGTTTCATTTCCAGCCCTTGATACTGTCTTCTTCAGGCGAACAGATTCAAATTTGTGGCCATTTTCTGCTCTTATTAAGGGAAAAGCGGCATCAATTTTAATAACATCGAACACGCGTTAATAGAATGCATTTTCCAGCCACCTACAAACAGAGTGGAGTCATGTCTGTGACTCAGAACACTCTAATAAAAGGACCCTCACGCTCTGCCGCCCAGTGCAGGACCTGGGAAGGGCGGGGCAGGAACTATAGCAACCATTAGAATTGTATTCTTCTCTTCATGAGTTTCCTCAGACCTCCTAATTCAGATATTATTTTCCATCCATTTTTTTTATTAACACATAATTCACTTACTAAGAGTGCTTCTTTTGAAACATTTGGTGACAGAATGACTCTTACTGAAGATGCATGGCTAAGAACATAGAAACGGGTCAGTGATGGCCTGAGAACCGCAGGGCAGCCTTCACGGGCTGAAACACTACACAGTGAACTCAGAAGGCAGATAAATACACTGGGACAAAATGCATGGGACGGAGACCATGGGCCTCACTGAAGCAAGGGGGGTGTGGGTTTGAGACAGAAAGAAACATACATACATACATACATACATACATACACACAGACAGACAGACAGACAGGGACAGCTTCTACCTAGCTTGTGATCATGTAGAGCCTCAAGCAGAACCAGCCAGAGCATCCAATAATGAAGCACTTCTGTCTTTCCTCTCTCTCACAAAGCTCTTGGTGTCAGAAAACAGAATTGTGCCCGTGTCTGCTCGGAAAAAGACTAACGTCAGGCTCTCCAGAATCCGAGCTGCATGTCCTTCCTGGGCACAGAAAGAAAGGGGCTTTTACATGGCTTTATTTGTTTGTTTGATGTGTGTGTGTGTGTGTGTGTGTGTGTGTGTGTGTGTGTGTTTCAGTCAGGGTCTCACATAGCCCAGATTGGCTTGGAATTTACTTTGTAGTTGAGGATGAATTTGAACTCCTGTCTCCACCTCCCAAAAACTGGGATTACAGACGTGCACCACTGTCATTAATCTTCATTCTTAACCTGATGCCACTGGGAAGAGGAAACTTCAACTGAAGGACTGCCTTGTGTGCCTTTTTTTTTCTTTTTCTTTCTTTTTTTTTTTTTTTGATAATTGGTGTAGGATGGCCTATCCCACTGAGGGCAGCACCATCTCTATGCAGGTAGACCTGGGCTCAAAAAGAAATATACCTGGGAGCAGGCCAGTGGATCTCAGTGGCTTCTGTTTTCAAACTCTTCTGTCTAAGTTCCGGCCTTGATGTCCCTCAATGGTTGACTATAACCCGCAAGCTAAAATCAACCCTGTGTTCCCTGGGTTGCTTTGGGTCATGACGTTTGTCACAGCAGCATCTAGTTTAACGCACACTAGAGCAACCACCACATCCGGTTTATGTGCTGCTGGGGAATGAACCCCAAGTCGTCAGGTTTGCGTCAGCTCTTACTCTCCCTATACAAACGCAAAGAGCAAAGTTCAATTCCAGCCCTACCAGTAAAAAGACCTGCATGGCTCCTCACACTTCTGCAAAGCCAGCACTGAGGTGAGTGAGACACGGGAATTCCTGGGGCTCGCTGGCCACCAGCAGAGAGAGAGAGAGAGAGAGAGAGAGAGAGAGAGAGAGAGAGAGAGAGAGGCGTGATCCAGAGAGACAAGAGACTCTGTCTTCAAGGAATAAGGCAAACAGTGATAAAAGATACCCCAACCCCTTTTCTGGCCTCTAGGTAAGCACAGGTGTATACGCCACACACACATGTACTTATACCACACATATGTAAACACACTGCATTCTCATATACACTGCAGCGGGCAGAAGCTTCATTTATCTTCAGAAGTCTTTAAACAAGAAACATATGCAGGACCATGCAGTATTTAAGCCCAGGGAAATACATAGTAATTACTCAAGTCACATTCCAGAAGCCACTGTGTGAGCAAACGCTGGCCTGGGCTCCGCAGGGGCTCAAGAAGGATCCCTTTGGGGGGGACGGGGCGGGTATCTCATGCAAAACAAAACAACCCAGATGAGAAATCAGACCCATGGAGTAAAGTGTCTTGCCTGGTTTGCGGCCTAATCAGAGACGTGACTGGATCCCTGACCATACAACATATTTGTGATACTATCTAAACACCCACACAGTTATTACTTCGTGTTATACGTCACATTTCAGGTTTCACATAGACACTACTTTTTAAAAAAGATTTATTTACTTATTTTATGTATATGAATACACTGTAGCTGTCTTCAGACACACCAGAAAAGGGCATCAGATCCCTCTCCAGCCCCACATAGACACTTTTGAAACAACCCTGCAAAGTAGGAAACATTCTGCCAGAGGAGTTAAGTCATTTGCTCAAGGCCACAATCAATGATAGAGCCCCTCCTCCTAGAATTTAAGCCTAGCTCCATCTGTTTCCAAAGCTAGAATCTTCTCCCTCTGCTTAAGAAACCCCAACTCATTTTTAATCTATGTCATCCACCTCTCTGGTTGTCTCCATTTGGTGGCCTGGTTGGTGTCTCTGACTGTATTCACAAGGCCCCATCTCCAGAGTCAACTCTCTTCCTATCAAGGCTTGGCACCCACTAGGTCCCCTGACAATATCAGATGACCGAGTGCCATGACTGACAACCCCAAACTGTGATACCACTCCCCTCCCTCCTGGTGGCGCCGGTCAGCTTCAATCTCCCACTAATGCTTGCCAAACACACACAGATAAGAATCCAAAGGTGCCTAAGGACACCTGTGATTTGTAGTTCCCACCAGACTTCCAGCAACATGAGTTGTGAGAAGCTCTTCTGTTACCTTCCACTCACCACCCAGTCCTTCAGGAGGCACAAAGCACAGGGCTTTGCATTTCATCTCTCCAGTCCACCTCTGGGTATGGTCACTGGAAATTCACAGCCCCATATCATCTCCTTCCCCTTCCTTCCACTTCTCCACACACTCAGCTGTTGAGCCCTCAGTCCTTCCCATGTGCATATCCATCCCAAGGGATAGTAGCGGTCAATTGGGAAAGGGGTTCTTTGGAGCCCATAACTGGACATTTACAACAGGCAGGCTTGAACTATTTATTGGGTTGGTCTTGGAGCATGCCTCCTAAGCTCAGTGACCCTCTCACTCTGTCTCTAGGGCCATTACTAAATGACCCTTTGCAATGCTGACTTGGGGCTGGGGGAGGGGCATGCCCAAGAGTTCTCAAGCAGTGTTTGTTGGTTGAGTGTTTGTTGGAAGGATTACTTTGCAAGTAGAAAATACCATCTTTCCACTAATGATACCCAACCAGCAATAAAGGCAACTTAATGGCACAACTTTGGGCTGTTGAGCTATTAAAAAGAGAAGATTTAAGAAAAATAATCTCTTCTTGGTTTTCAAGAAAACCATGTTGTTACTGTCTGTAATGATCACACTATTTTGGGACAATTCCAGTAGGAGTAAAAATTGAAATACCTGTTTTCATTAGAGATGGGAAAACTGAAGAATCTTGACAATATAAAATTCTATCATCAATCTGGTTGAAATTCAATTAAGATATTTATATTGAAACTCCAATGGTACAACTGACTCCTATTTTGTTTCCAATAAAATGCATTATCTCTGGGAATAGAAAACTGGTTCTGCAGTTAGGAGACCCAGGTTGAGCTCTTGGTAACCACACACTTCACAACATGCCTCTTTTGGCCTCTGTAGGTACTGTTCACATGTGCTACATCTGTATACATGCACAGGCTGTGATGGTTTGAATGTGCTTGACCCATGGGAAGTAGCACTATTAGGAGTTGTGGTCTAATTAGAGGAGATGTAACCTTGTTAGAGAAAGAGTATCATTGTGGAGGTGGGGCTTTAAGGTCTCATATATATGCTCAAGTCTAGCCAGTGTGATCCAGACCCTCCTCCTGGCTGCCTGAAGAAGTCAGTCTCCTTCTGGCTGCTTTCAGATCAAGATATAGAACTCTTATCTCCTTCTCCAGCACCATGTCTGCCTGCATTCTGCCATGCTTCCTGGCATGGTGATAATGGACTGAGCCTCTGAACCTGTAAACCAGCCACAATTAAATGTTGTTCTTTATTAGAGTTGCCCTGGTCATGGTGTCTCTTCATACCAATAAAACCCAAACTAAGACACTGGTACACAAAAATAAAGTAAAAATAAATAAAAACTCAAAAAATATTTAAATTTGATCATCCCTCCCATTCATCACTATTACTAATGATTTTGAATGTGGATATTTTTAACCTCTTACTTACCAAATGCCAACACAACCAGCATTGGTTTTATCATGTAAATGAACGTGATTTGATTTGGTCATCCAAAGCCCTGAGCTAGTCCATACATACATAGCCCTATATCTAAAAGCCTTCAAAATGTCTATCTTTTGAAGTACTCTTCTCTTTGAGGTCTCCAGTCCAAATAATCAGAAACTTTAAGATGCTCTATTTGTGAAATTGTGCAGGCAAAGGCTATTTATAGCAATAACAATATATGCACATAAAACAAAACCATAATAACTGAGAAATGGTTAGGCAATCTACAGTATGTACACCTAAAAAACACATGATAGTATAAAATGCCCATGACTCCACGAAAACTGATAGTATAAAAAAAAAGTGTAGTTCAATATTTTAAAAGATTAAATGTATGTATAATAAACACAGATTACAAAGAATAAAAAGAAATACAAAATAAACAAGTTACAATGCACCCAGCACAGGAAGCTCAAGAAGAAGGAGGACTTAAGTGAGGGTGCTTTGGTTCCTCTAAGAAAGGGAACAAAATACTCACAGGAGCAATAAGGGAGACAAATGTGTGGAGCAGAGACTGAAATAAAGGCCACCCAGAGACTGCCCTACCTGGGGATTCATCCTATAAACAGTCAACAAACCATGACACTACAATGGACGACAAGAAGTGTATACCAAAAGGAGCATGACATGGTTGTCTCCAGAGGGGCCCTGCCAGAGCCTTACAAATACAGAGGCAGATGCTAGCAGTCAACCGATGGACTGGGCTTGGGGTCCCCAATGGAGGAGCTGGAGGGTGATCCAGAGGAGCTGAAGGGGTTTACAGACCCAAGGGGAGAACAATGATCTCGGCCACCCAGAAGTCCCAGGACTCTCAGGAACTAAACCTTCAACCACGGGGTATACATGGTTCTAGCCAAAACTGTGGCAGAGGAAGGCCTTGTTAGGCAGCAGTGGGAGGAGTGGTCCTTGGTCAGGTAAAGGCTCAATAGAGGTCCCAACAAAGGGAAATCGAGGGGGGAGGTAGAAGTGGGTCGGGTGGAGGGGGATATACGTGGAGGCAGGGGTGGGATGAGGGGGTTGGGGATATTTTGGGGGGGGATCGGGAAAGGTTTTACCATTGGCAATGTAAATGAAGACAATATTCAATTAAAAAAAATCTTAACTGACTTTCCCCCAAATCATTCCTGTAGGCTTAGAGTTTTCAAGACCTACTTTACTAAGGATTCTTAAACTCTCTACTAGCCCACTGACCAAAGTTAGGAGAGAAGGATGGTTAATAGGACAAGGTAGTTGTGAGCCTGTTTAGAAGGAGTTCTTTGGGACAATACCAATCATTGTTGTCAGGATATCAGCAGTCCAGTCCAAAATATCAAACATGAATAAATAGCAGCAGTCTAGTCCAATTTGCAACAATAAACATGAATCAATAGCAGCTACTCAATCCAGAAGAAACCATGAGGCTAGCTGAATTGTCAAGAGTTTGTGGAATCTGCAAGAAGCAGCTGGAATGCCATGCGAAGTTCTTTGGCACGTTTCGACTAAGTCACAGCAAGCGAAGATCAGTAAAAACCAGCAAAGCATTGCAAGGCAAACCAGTGCAAGAGCTTTGCTCACTGTCTGTTGGTTTCTACTCTTTCTGAACATCGTGTGTCCTCTCAGGCATCTGCCTCAGCCAGACCTCCTCTCACGTGCTTGCTTCAGTGACACACCCTCTCACTTGTCTGCTTCACCAAAACATCCTCTCATAAGATGGCTTCCAGAAAAAATAGCACATAATATAACCAAGTCTTCAAAGAATCCAGAAATTTCACTTTAAATTGTTTCTTTTATCCTTTTCTTTTTTAAACATTTAGTGATTTAGTGTGTATGTGCGTGCGTGCACGCGCGCACGCGCCCGCGCACGTGTGCACATGCACCATAGTATGAAGTTACGGTTAGAAGATAATTTGAAAGTGTCAGTGTGTTCTGGGGATCAAACTCATGTGCACCCAGCACAGTTCAGTACTTATTGACATTAGCCATCAACTTATTCAAATTTTTAATCTAAAGATGAATACCAATAAAGACATGGATGTTTTCTGATCTCGTTGTTTATAGAAAATAGGATGGTGGTGTTTGGGAGCTGATACTATTTATAGGTTAAATCTGCCTCATAAGTGTGTTGTTATGTCTTACTTAAAGACAGATTTGTAATATAAATATATGAAAGTTATTACTGAGCCAGTATTATAAAACACATACTTTAATAAGAATATGAGAACATTAAAAGGAGGAGGAGGAAGAGAAAAGGAAGGAATAAAAGAAAGAGAAAGAAAAGGAAAGAAAAAGAGAGAAAGAAAGGTAGGAAGGAAGGAAGGAAGGAAGGAAGGAAGGAAGGAAGGAAGGAAGGAAGGAAGGGAAGGAAGGAATTACAAGTAGCTCTCTGGGTCAGCAAGGCGGCTCAGCGGGTGAAGGAGCTTGCACCACAGGACTGAAGACCAGAGTTCCGTCCCCAGAAGCCGTGTGAGGATGTGAGGATGGAGTAAAGACTGACTCCACAAAGTTGTCCTCTGGCCTTCACATGCATTGCGGCAGGTCCACCCACGTACACGTATCATGTACTCACAAACACATAATAAATAAAAAAGGATTTTTGTGAGAGAAATAGTAGAGTCTACAGAGATGGCCAAGTTTCCCGGCATCCTCCTCTGACCTCAATGAACACTAATACACACATGGTATACACTCACAGAGAAACATACATATACTCATTAATAAGATTTAAATCTTTTTTAAGAAGGAAAGAGCAGTTCTGGACATCTGAGCTCCTGTGAACCTGTGTTCTTTCCCAGAATACCCATTACTTGCTTCCCCACCCCGGCCCCAGCACTAAGGGTTGAACCTATCTATGGCCTTCCACACGCTGAATTATGTACCACTGGTTCCCCATGTCTCATTATCATGCCTTGACAACCTGATGTCTCAGCACCTCAGGTAAGGAGCCTGCACAAGTAGCAACCAAGAAACTTAGCCAGACCAGAGGTAGCTTAGTAGTCCAAGGCAGAAGACAGAGAGAACTGTATAAATGGCAAATGTGATAATACACTCATCCTAAGGCCATGGCACTTCCTGCCTGGTCAGAGAACATTCCAGAAATCCTGCATACTATGTTCTTTTAAGTCTCATATTAAGAGATTGATTGCTTAAGTCAATTATTTACCAAATTCTCTCCCAGAACAGGAGCTGGAGGGACTGAGATCCGGGAAAGGTTGTTTTGCATTTTTATCAAGTATATTTTACATATAATAAAATATACCCCTCATTAAGCCTAACATTGAAAACAATTTCAATAAATATACATTCACAACCAGTGTCAAAGTATAGGATATTTTCACTTCATTCCCTCAAAAAATTTCAGTTAGTCCCCCGTTCTCTACCCCGACACCAGACAATGATTGATAAGTGTCATATTTCACGGATTTTGACTGTTGTAAAATTTCATGTAAGTGGAATCATGTGTCAGGCAGTACTGGCTCAGCATCACTTACGTGGTATGCCTCAGGAGCCTGTCCTATTTGTGACAGAACAGTGGCTCTTTGTGTGGAGACAGCACAATTTGTTTATTCATTTACCTTCAAGGCACATTGGAGCATATTATAAAAAAAACACTTCTATAAATGTTCTTTGTTTTAAAGATTTGTTTTCATTTTAATTATGAGTGCCGTACAAGGGAGCCACAAAGTGAATGCATTTTCAAGAAAAAAAAATTCCAACAAGACAAAAGAGCCATCTGAATGCAGAGACTGCAACAACACTCACAAGGTCTGTATGAGTTCAAAGCAGACAAAATCCCAGCACTGAGATGGGACATAAACCAGAGGCCCACCCCTAACTTCAGAAGCTCTTTGTGATTGATACCTGCTGGGACAGGGAAGCTCAGGAGTAGCCCTGGGAACCACACTCCAGGGCAGGGCCCATCCTCAGGCCAGCATGGAATGGTCCCTTTGTTTGTTTGTTTGTTTGTTTGATGTGCCCTTTTGGGTTTTGCTTAGGTATTCTTTGCCTTATTGGTTTTTTGATCATATATATGTTCTAATCTTTTGGGTTTGGGGTGGGGATTGTTGAAAGAAAGAGAGACAGGAAGTTGTTAGGGAAGGGGAAAATATGATTAAAATGTAGCATATGTAAAAAAATCTAATTAAATAAAAATATTTGAGGAAGATAAAATAATTATTTAAAACATCTATTTCCACACAACACACACAATTTCATGGGGGGGGCACAGATATGTTTTATAAGGATGTTGCACGGTTTTTTCAAATCCACCAGCAACATGTAAGATGCCAGGTGCTTCTGTATTTTCACTAATACTTGACGTTGTCTGCCTGTGTGACCGCTGTAGTGCACAAAAGACTGTCTCACTGTGACTCTAGTTCTGACTTGATGGCGAGTATCTTCCATAGTTCCTAGCCATCTGTACATCTTCTTTTAGTCAAATGTCTTTTCAGACTTGTTTGTCAGGGCTGGGTACTTGGCACAGAAGTACAAAGGCTGAAGTTCAGATCCCAGGACCCAGTTTGTACAACGAAGCACACACACAACCCAATATACATATGCAAAACAGTCTGCCTTCTTCTTATTGAGCTATAAGAGCTCTTTGTACTGCCCAGTGTGAGACCATTGTCTCTGAACATAAAAGCGTAATATACATAAACACATCCTAAAGCCATGTGGATAGCATGCTTGAAGAACTGAAGTGTGGCCTTGGAAAGTTTGTCTACTTTCGAGTCACAGAGATTTTCCTCCTCTTTTTCTAGACATTTTATTGTTTTTTTTTTTATTTAACTTTTCTAATTGGGCTTATGATCCATCTTGAGTTGTCATCTATGTATGTTATGAACTTATATTGCAAGTTTATATTTTCCTTAGGATATCAAGGTGTTGCAATACAACTTATTGAAATCATTATCATTACCCAACTGAACCATTTTGCAATCTCTGTTGCTTTCAGTTGTCCAGGTGTAAATGGGTATAACCTCTCAACTCTGTACTGTACCATCAACGTAGGTCTCTACTTCCTCGTCATTGTAGTCTCTCATTTACAATCTGGTGTGTACATTATATATATTGTTCATGTGCGCATGTGTAGGTGTTTGTGTTTATATGTATGCTGTGTTTACTGTTTTAGATTGTCACTTTCCATCAAAAGGTCTGTGAGGATTTGCTTGTGATTCCACTCAGCTGGCTGGTAGTTTGGGGGTGAAGTGATGTCTTAACAGGATGGATTTTCCCAATCCATGAGCATGGTATATCTTTCCACACAGAATTAATTTCTCAACAGCATTTGAGGCTCTCGGGAATTTTTACATGTGTTTTATATGTGTCACTGGACGTTTAATAGCAGACACTGTCTACTTGGCTTACACTTGCTCTTCTCCAGTAGATAGAAACTCATTTGCTCTTTGGCTACCACCCTGTTGCCTTAGCCACAGGACTCATTCTAACGGGTAGTTCTCTGCCAGTTCCTTGGGATTCTCTGTGTCGTTGCATCTGCTAACAAATACGGTTTCCCTTCTTGCTTCACACTGTAGCGCTTTTTATCTCTTTTTATTGTCTTATACTAGCTACAACTCCATGACTATTCTGAAGACAGGTAGTAAGAGAAAACACCCCTGGTTTCTTCCTGATTCTGCAAGGAAAAAAAAATGTTCCTCTTGTAGGAGCTTCATGGAGACTGTTAAACAATTTCAGAGAAGGGTCCTTCTATTCCTGGTTCACTGTAAATTTTTTTTTTTTAATCATACACGGGTATCAATTTTTCCCAATATTTTTACTACTGAAGAAAGAATTAAACTTTTTCTACTTTTTTTCAGTCCAAAATATGGATTTATGCTGATTGCTTTTTAATGTTTAACCTTTTACTCTTGGGAGGAGCCCCACTCAGTCACACCCTATTATCCTTTTGGATAGATAGCTCTTGATCAAATATTATTGCAGTTATATTATGGAAATGAACCTTTTTTATTTGCATTTTTAAAGCCTTAGTCTGGGTTTATGTTGAGGTAGTGCTATCTTCTCAGATGAGAGGCCTGTGTAGTAGATACATTAAGCAAGGTAAGGACCAGGGAGAAATGAGCACTTTGTACAGCAAGGCAGCCAATTGACCTGATGTATATGGAGAAGACTCTCCTGGGGCTTACAGTCAGAAGACACTATGGAGGGCTTTACTTAAAATAAATGTTTGTGACAATGATATGGGTAATCAGGTAAAGGCGCCCACAGTTGTCCTTTGACCTGTATTCTTGAACCATGGCACATATGCACAGACATGTGCACACACACACACACACACACACACACACACACATAATATTTAAATGTAATTTCTAACATTTTAAGTGTTAACTACTAATCTGACTAAACAAACAAGCAAACAAAAAGACGACAACATTGGGAGTTGGGGATGCAACTTTCTTGGTGCAGTTCCTATCTAAGATGAATAAATCCTGGGTTAATCATCAACACCATAAATTAAACAAAACCAGCACTGTGAAAAAGGAAGACAGAGCGTTCACTCTCCTCCCGGACAGTCTGGGCTCTCCAAAGCCAAGATTGCAACATCGCACGCACACTTTAAAATAGCCCACAGACGTGTGGACTGAATTCCAAGGGGTCATAGCAAAGTGCTAAGTTGCCTTGAATTTGAAAAAGGAAGCTAGCTGGCTGTAGGTCGGTCGGCCCTGCTCCAGTGGCTGGCCCTGCTCCAGTGGCTGGCCCTGCTCCAGTGGCTCCCCCACTCCCACTTACACATGGGTCCAATGATCTATCAACAGTAATAATAAATAATGAAGGCATGGAATTGAGAGGGAACCAGGTTGGTAGATCTGTGAAGAGTTGGAGAGAGGCAGTCAGGAATGAATAAGATGAAAACACGGTAAACGTGAGAGTTTCAAAGAAATATATTTTAATTCAAGGAAAGCCAGGCATGGTGGCTCATGCCTGTAATACCAACTTTGGGAAGCTGAGGCAGAGAATTGCCTCAAGTTCGAGGCCAGCCTGGGCTACAAGAGTGAGACCCTGTCTCAAAAGAAAAGGATGGAAGGAAGGAAGAAATGAGAAAGGGATTAGAAATCTTACTCATGGGGCTGGAGAGGTGGCTCACTCATTAAAAGCATGCACTGCTTTTACAGAGGATCCAAGTTTAATTCCCAGTATCACATCAGACAGCCCGCAACCTACTATAAATCCAGCTCTGGCCTCTGTATTGCATTCATGTGCCTATACCCACACACAGACACACACAGAGATACACATAGTTAAAAATGATAAAAATAAATTAGATAGATATAGAGTGATATAGATAGATAGATAGATAGATAGATAGATAGATGATAGATAGATAGATAGATAGATAGATAGATAGATAGATAGATATGATAGATAGATAGATAGATAGATGATAGATAGATAGATAGATAGATAGATAGATAGATAGAGATGATAGATAGATAGATAGATAGATAGATAGATAGATAGATAGATAGATAGATAGATAGATAGATAGATAGAGATGATAGATAGATAGATAGATAGATAGATAGATAGATAGATAGATAGATGATAGATAGATAGATAGATAGATAGATAGATAGATAGATAGAGATGATAGATAGATAGATAGATAGATAGATAGATAGATAGATGATAGATAGATAGATAGATAGATAGATAGATAGATAGATAGATAGATAGATAGATGATAGATATTGACTCACATGGAACAGGCAGAGTCAAGGGAGGGACAGAGGTGGCTTCCATCTGTCAACTATCACAAGAGAAAGAACTAAACGTGTTTCCTGTGTCTCTGGAGGGTAGAACTGGGAACCAAAAACTGTGTTCAGTCCCGGTACACCCCAAGGACTTACTGTGTAAGGCCCTAGGAAGAGGTGAGCTTCCCTGGCTGCCCAGACCCAGGGAGGTTGAACAGCTGCTGAGGAGGGGTGGAGCTTACAACAAAAGGATTGAACCAGGGACAGTCTCCTGTGGCTAAATCCCTCACAATGAGCCCCTGCCCCTTTGCTACCATTACCACTTGAAAACAAGCTTTTCTGTGTATCTGCCCTGCTGTTTGTCAGAGAGGAAAATGGCCCTTCACAGCCGTGGTTACCAAGCACCAGATGGGATGCTTGAAAAAAAGTTTCCATGAATTTTTAAAAACACAGTAATTCATTTTTCCAGAAAACCATTTTTTTTTCAGTAAAGGACTATTTTTAATGTCAAAAGTACTACTTTATATCTCTCTGATTTTTAAAAAATATATTAATTTTTGAGGATTTCATACATTTTAATCATATTCCCTTCTCCAACTCCTCCTAGATCCACCCTCACTCCCAGCATACCCACAGTCATTCCCAGCACTGCGACTGTGGTTGTTGTTGCTGTTGTTGTTGTTGTTGTTGTTTTGAATCCATTGGTTCTGATGCTGCCCATGTACTCCTGAGTATGAGGTCATCTTCTAGGATGTGGTCCAGCTACCAAAGGCCAAACCCTTAAAGAAAACTGACTCTCTTCCCTCAGAGCCTTTGTATTAGCATGCTGACTAGCTTAATCTTTTACTGGCAACCACAGCTACTGTGAATTCACAAATGCATGGGTCATGTCCACAGAGTTTTGGTCTAGTCCATACTAACTTTTGGCTCTTAATATTTTTGTTTGGGTTTGGGTTGGTTTCTTTGTCAAGACAGGGTTTCTCTATGTAGCCCTAGTTGTCCTAGAACTCTCTCTGTAGACCAGGCTGACCTTGAACTCAGAGATCTGCCTGCCTCTGCCTCTGCCTCTGCCTCTGCCTCTGCCTCTGCCTCTGCCTCTGCCTCTGCCTCTGCCTCTGCCTCTGCCTCTGCCTCTGCCTCTGCCTCTGCCTCTGCCTCTGCCTCTCCCGAGTGCTGGGATTAAAGTCATGTGCCACCCCCACCCAGCTGGCCCTTAATCTTTCTGCCCCCTTCCACTATTGTTTCAGAACTTTAAAGGACAGGGGCATCCCATTCGTGCTGAACACACCACAGATCTCATTCCAGAGACCTTGATCAGTTGTGAGTTTCTGTATGAACTGGCTGTATGTGGGGCTTTGTGGTGTTATTGTTTTGTTTTGTCCCACAGGCTATCTACTCCATAGCCCAGGCTGGCCTAGAACCCATGCTCCTCCCGCCTTAGCCTCTGCAGTGCTAGGACTGAAGACCTGCACCACCAGGCTCAGCTTCTTGCTCCCCTTAGTATTCGATATTTTAAAAGCCTTTCATTTTACAGGCTATCAGTGAGCAAAGATCTTCTTTTTACAATTTCTCCCAACAAAGTTACATGTCAGAAGCTAATATCAAAACCTCCCCTTTGTGCTCCCAGACAAACTTCTCTGCAGAGAAACCCTTCTTGCAGGGGGTGGTGGGTAATGCTGACACCCATGGCTGTTCACTGTGATGTAAATAAGCAACTGGGAATATTCAGCTGTAGGTGGGACAGCTACAACACACTCAAGCCCCATCTCTGTAGAGAGCACTCCTCACCCCATCTCTGCAGGGAGCACTGCAGAAAAGGGAGCAGAAAGAATGTATGATCCCCCCCACACTTTGTATTCTCTCCACATACACATGTTCTTTCTCTTCTCCCTTCCCTCTGTCTCCTGCCCCTTTGTCTCTCTCCCCATGGCAACTTCACTGGCCTAATTTGTTGGGACCAGTGAGCCCACCCTTGAGTTGCTTCCCAATAAACCTGTCTTCATATACTCTTTAAAAAAAAAAACCAAAGAACCAAATAACCCTATCAAAAAATGGGGTACAGAGCTAAACAAAGAATTTTCACCAGAAGAAATTTGGATGGCTGAGAAGCACCTTAGAGACGTTCAACATCATTAGTCATCAGGGAAATGCAAATCAAAACAACCCTGAGATTCCACCTCACACCAGTCAGAATGACAAGTATTAAAAACTCAAGAGACAATAGGTGCTGGCGAGGATGTGGAGAAAGAGGAACACTCCTCCACTGTTGGTGGGATTGCAAGATGGTACAACCGCTCTGGAAATTAGTCTGGCAGTTCCTCAGAAAATTGGGCATGACACTTCCAGAGGACCCTGTCATACCACTCCTGGGCATATACCCAGAGGATTCCCCTGCATGCAATAAAGACACATGCCCCACTATATTCATAGCAGCCTTATTTATAATAGCCAGAGAGAAGTTGGAAGGAGCCCAGATGTCCCTCAAAGGAGGAGTGGATACAGAAAATGTGGTATATTTATACAATGGAATACTACTCAGCAATTAAAAATAATAAATTCATGCAAATTGTAGGCAAATGGTTGGATCTGGAAAATATCATCCTAAGTGAGTTAACTCAATCACGAAAGAATACACATGAAATGCAATCACTGATAAGTGGATATTAATGAGCCCAGAAGCTCTGAATACTCAAGGCACAATTAGCAAATCAAAAGATTCCCAAGAAGAAGGAAGGAGAGGACTCTGGTCCCGAAAAGACTGGATCCAGTTTTGTAGGAGAGTACCAGAACAGAAAAATGGTGGGAGGGGGATTGGGGAATAGGTGGGGGGGAGAGAGGACTTATGGGACATATGGTGAGGGGGGAACTGGGAAAGGGGAAAGCCTTTGGAATGTAAACAGAATATAGAAAAAAAGAAAAGAAAAGAAACCAAGAATGTAAGAGCCAAGGATGGAGGAGTGCTGTGAGATGCTGTCCTCCTGGCCATGACACATGAATTCAAAGAGACCCCGGAGGGGAGAGGGGCTCTGGGGAGCCAACGCAAGCTGAAGAGATTGTGGCAATTAATGGCTACCACCGGAGGGAGAGTCGTTCTTCTTTGAGAGGTCTCCATGAATCAGTGAACAAACTCACCAAGCACATATAGGAAACACTAATTGGACTCAGTGTGTTATCTGAAGAAAAAAAAAAGGCTTGAAGTGAGAAAGGAAGTATACTAAGGAGAGGGCCGGGGAAGAAAGAGGGAGGGAGTGGGGGTAGATAAGATACATTATATTATACATCCATGAAAGGAGAGAGATAGGCCATTTCTGAAGTTTGGTTTATGAAATATCTCTCCCTGGCCCCCCTTTTCTCTCTCTCTCTCTCTCTCTCTCTCTCTCTCTCTCTCTCTCTCTCTCTCTCACACACACACACACACACACACACACACACACACACACACACACACTCATACACATTTACTGTTTCATGACATCCAGTCTGTGCTAGCGCAGCTATGTTACCTGGATCAGTTCTTACCCGAGCCAGGTTTTCTTCAAGGGTGCTCTTTTAGGTTGGGGCCAAAGAGTGGTAGGACTTATACTTAGTTGTCACTGTGCCGTTACAGACCTACAATCAAGAATGGTCTTCACTGTTCTAATCAATGATCAGAGGTGGCAACCCTCTAATTTAATCCGAAATTATTGAAACCAGTCTTTCAAAATGCATTCAGTCAACTGGGAGAAACAGAAATTTCTAGAAGGCTTTCCTTATCAAGTTACACTAGCAAACTGTCAGAAGGCAGTGCCCCCCGGATTCTAACATTGCAGTTGCTGCCTTCTAGCTTGGGCTTAACTTCTTTCATGACATACACCTAGTCCAAGGCCCACAGCAGAGAGGATCTTACAATGAGAATGCTAAACATCCTGGCCAGTTCCACTCCAAGACTGCAGAGCAGCAGAGGAGCTACACAATGTGCTTTTGTTCAAGTGGCAATTAGTAGAAATTATAGAACAGGGCCAGTGCCATTGTGCAAGGGATTCAGCCAAAGTCGACACAGACTGGTTTTCATTAGACCAGCCAAAAGCTGGAGAACTCTCTTTTAAAAAATTAAACAAGCTCTCAGCCTATTTGCTCGAGCTGTAACAATGCCGAGAAGTGTGCTTCCTCTTGCTTGGGACAGTACCTGGAGGATGCTCTCAGGGGGGCTCTCTCTAAGTGTTGGGTCTATGATTGACAAATGTATTCAAGGGGAAATTGCTGGTGTGATTTTATTCATTATTAAGAAAATGAAGGAGCTGAATTGTGCTCTTGTAGCTCCTGAGCCAGTAATAATAGTATCTCCAGTTATTTATTTTATTTTTAATGCAGACTTTGGAGTATGAGAGTCCATTTTGGTCCCTGTGGTACAGAAGAGTCTAAAGGTGATCAGAATAATTAAAGTGTAAGAAGGACTGGTATACTGAGAGTCAAAGAATCTCTGATTTACAAGGCACTCAAGGCTCATTAGGTCTACCAGTTGGTCAGTTTAGCCCTTCCACAGACATTAGGAAGAAAACTATGACCCATAGGAATCTCTTTACATGCTTGAAGAAGATGCTGGGGCCAATGGCTTTAGGGCATCTCTACACTGAGCCCTTTCAGAGTTTTAGGAACTCAGATCCTTCTCTGTTCCATTTGTCTCCTCCTATCTAGATGTTCTGGCCTCTTGTACATCAACTGAACATGAATATGGTACCTAATTATGGGAAAGAAAAGACTAGATACTCTTTAACCACATTCAGATTTTTTAAGAGGCAAACATGAGACAATCCCCCAACTTTACAAGGAAATTTTAACAAACTGTGTCTCAAAATATGAAGTCTTTTTTCCTGGTTGTTTTGTTTATTCATACTGGGAGTCATTGCAAAAGGCCGTATGCCTAGGGCTTGGGAGCCTATGCTAAATACACTACCTACTCTTCCCTGGGTACATCAGAGATTAGCATCCAATACCCTTAATATAGTCCCATTTCTGAACACTAAGGCAACTGGGCCCCAAGTTCCCAAAAGAATGATAGGCATTAAAAAGTTTCTGCTAGAGAGGATGAAGAGCCCCTATAGATATACAGCCTAAAATTCAATAGAGTACAATTGCTTTCCCTCCCAGACAGAGGTCAGTATTCAGTATATTTGGCTGGATATGTTGGGATTCAGACAAGATGACTCCTAGGGTTCTGAGGTTCCTTGCAGCTTAAATATACATTGGAAAGAGGGGTCAAAATGGGATGAGCCAACATCTTCCAGGCTACTCTACATTTTAATGGAAACCTGGAAAATTATCTGCCATATTTGAAATTCACCCCTAGCATAATCACTTTGTTTTTAAAAAAGTGTGTGTGTAAATGTGCTTGCGTGCGTGCGTGCGTGCGTGCGTGCGTGTGTCCACATGAGTATGAATACCCACAGGCACCAAAAGAAGTCATCAGATGTGCCTGAAGCTAGAGTTACTGGCCCCCTGATGTGGGTGCTGGAAACCAAATTCCAGTCCTCTAGAAGAACAGTATGTACTTTTAGCCTTTCCAGTCCTGACAGTATATATATTTCATGCTTTAGCAGGCATGAAACTCTGTAAACAAGGATGACCTTGAACTCAGAGATCCACCTGTCTATGTCTTTCCAAGCCCTAAAATTAAAGGCATGGGCCACCATACCTAGTAACAGCTTAGTTTTTTTTTTAAATAATTTTTAATCTAAATGTAAAATCTAAGCAGAATTTTATAATAGTGATTTCTTACAAAGTTATCCTTCAGATAATTTAAAATTAAGGTTTTTTTTTAAAATTTCAACCTTTAAAAATGGTTTATTACAGCTTAAAGAACCTGAATTTTGGAACTCAACAGACCTGAGTGTGTAATGCTGCTTCATCATCTACTTGCCTGTGTGGTCTCAGGTGAGTTTCTTTAGTCCCTCGATGATAGTACATTATGAGGCATCTAAAAGCCTTGGTGCATAATGTTTAACTTTGGAATCCATATTGATCCTTTTATTAAATCAAATGTTACATCTTGGGATTTTAGATTATATGCTAATCATGTCTTCTAAAGGAGGTATGGTGCTTTGAATAAAAATGTCCCTCGTGGGCTCATATATCTGAATGTCTAGTTCCCAGTTGGTGGACTGTTCAGAAAGGATTTGTGGATGTGGTCACATTGGAGAAACTGTATCACTGGGAGTGGGCTTTGAAGTTTCAAATGACACACCAGGTCTAGTCCCTTTCACTTTTTTCCTGCCTTCCTCCTGTGGAATGTAAGCTCTCAGCTACTGCTCCACCGCCACACCTGTCTGCCTGCTGTCACACTCCCCACCATGATGATCTGAAACTGTAAACAATCCCCCAGTTACATGCTTTCTCTTATAAGTTGCCTTGGTTATGGTGTTTTGTTGCAAAAATATTAACCCTAAGAAAGACAGGGAGGTTATGAAGAGTGGAAGAAGCTAGCTAGCCTCAATTTCATACTTCAGAGTGACAAGTTTTCAGACAGAAATGTCCCCAGGTAGAATCTTCAAACTCAACATCAGGCATTCAGAATCCTGGATGCACTCCAAAGTTGTTTCCTTGGCTGGGTACCACACTTGTCTCCTCCAGGTTTGGTTGCTCATCCTGAACAAATTCTCCTCTATCTTCCATCTGTTTTCTGACCTCTCCCAGCTGGAGAGGTAAGGCAGTCATCCCTCCCTTGTAACCTGGACAAGCTACATTTCTATGACAGGAAAAAAAAGGGGGAAACGTAAATTGTAGAACCACTCCAGGCTCATCCCTTCCTATCCCAAGAACATCCTTATGTGCTCTGGGAGTAGGTTAGCAGACTTGGTAGAGTTTCCAGGCTGGGGGAAACTCTTCACAAAGGTCCTGCATGGAGGTAGAAGATGGTGTCTTCTAGGAGAGGCCAAGGGTCCGAGGTAAGATTTGAACTCAAGGCCTCCTTTCTACACTTGGGTTCTATTCCCTTCTTATACGAATAAAGAAGTTGGCCAAACCAAAGATATCAGGAATGAATTAATTCATTTATCTCTCCAACAAGTGGTTCAAGACATAAGTCTACATGCCAATCAATGCAAGCGTGTCACATACTACAGCCAAAGATCTAAGGCACATGGCTGAACAGGTATGCTGGCACACTCTGTTCTGTTGTGACTCACGCAGATGATTGTGTTTATCTGCAGCTTTCTACTTTCAACCACGGAGTCCACGACATAAAAGTGTTTGTTGGGTCCAATTCACAAAATCAATCTATGTGTGAAAACAATTGACTTTTGCCTCTGGAGCTGGTAGTTAAGGCTAAAGCCCTTGACTTCACAGCTCTCCACGTTTAATATGTAGAGAAGAAAAGTGTCAACCTCAAGAAGACCACTGAACATCCTCTTTTTCCAGGACCACAATGACATCACAGTCAGAGGCTCTTAGAGTCAGCACTGGGTTGGAGCCTGTTTTACGATTGAATAGCAGGAGACCGCAGAAGTCTCCCTGCAGCCCTGTTCCTCAGTCTGGTCTCTGAGCTTGAATAGTGGTCATGTTGTCTCTCTATAGATATCTCTGGAAGTGTATCATTCTTTCCCCTGTCCAATTCTGGTTGCCATAGGGGTTCTATGAAAATTGGGATGGTGCTGATCTTTGTGGAGCTTGGTATATAGTACACGACAGACTCAGAACAGTTCCTGGGTACTGGGTTACAGGAAGTCTGCACCATCACCATCTCCATGGTTATTATTCATGGTCCAAAATGGCCTTAGCCTCAGGCTCACCTCTGCAGACCCTGACCACCTCATGGCCCGCTGGAAGTGGCCATCTGTTTCTAGGAGTTTCTCAGCAGCAGTAAGTTCTTGCCTGTGGTAGAGAGTCCTAGTTATGACTCAGACAGAATCCTAAACAGATTGCAAATGATCTCTCGATGGAAACGATGAGACACTATAAACCATAATATTTCCTGAGGGTCCTGGAGAGTTTTCTTGTTTCTAGTCAGTCATATTTTTAACCATTTAGGAAACAATTATAATGTAAGTCTTCTCCATTGTCACAACTAAGATTTCCTCCCGATGGAAAAAGATATAGTATCTTAAATTAAGACCATCTTTTTTTTTTAAAGATTTATTTATTTATTAATACATGTAAGTACACTGTAGCTGTCTTCAAACACACCAGAAGAGGGCGTCAGATCCAATTACAGATGGATGTGAGCCACCATGTGGGTGCTGGGATTTGAACTCAGGACCTTTGGAAGAGCAGGCGGTGCTCTTACCTGCTGAGCCATCTCTCTAGCCCCAAATTAAGACCATCTTAACTGTCAACTTTTCAAAGCTTCCCTGGGTTTTAGAACCAGAGAGAACCTTGGAGATTAACTCACTGATGCCTTGACTTTCAAGCCAGAAGAACCATGGGCCAGAGGGTCACACAGCAGGTCAAAGGCAAAGCTGAGAGAACCCACAAACCTTTGGTTTCTGGCACTTATATAGTGGCTCACAGTTACTATAGATAGCTTCAGTTCCAGGGGACTTGTCGGCAGCTTCTGGTCCCTGTGGACACTCTCATGCCCTAGCCTCATCAGCATTCACATTTGCATAAATTGTGTGTGTGTGTATGTGTGTGTGTATGTGCAATATATATGTATATATACATACATATATAATATATATAAAATAAAATAAAATATTATATAATATAAAATAAAGGCCTGAGGAGCCTGTGCAAAGGATACCCACCCCCGGCCCCCCCACCCCCATGTGAGTGCAGAAATGAGACAGAGAGCAAGACCTCACTCAGCTTCCACTGCAAGTCTACACTCTGGCAACTCCAATATCCTGGCACTTTGTGCATATCCATAGATGATCCTGAGTGTCCTGGGTTTTTATTATGTATAAATATTACTAAGCAGGTGGATTTTCAAATCTATATTCTGCAAAGAATGAGAAATTGCCACCACTTCCAAAGCCCAGACCTCTTCAGAGCATACCCTGGTGAGACTGTGGATCACCATTACTGGGTCATCTCTAAAATCTCCTGCCCTGTGCCTTTTTGGATTTTATACTACCATGCTTTTCCACCTCTTACATGGTCTCTTCAGTCACTAGACATCTCAACAGTGTTCCCATTCTCCCACATCAACCAAACAGTGACCCCGAGCCAAAGAACTAAATAAGCAGAGAGGGCTCTGAGACTTGTACAGTCACGGAGCCTCCCTAAAGAGTACCTCTGCTATTTTGAAGTCATCCTCTAATGGATGATGTGTGTGTAGTATGACTCACTGTGCGGGGCAAAGGAAAGCCAAACCTGGTTCATACACATAAGAACTGGGAGCAGAGCATGATGGGAGTAGGAGCCCAAATGTAAGGGTCCCCCTGGGCACAGGCTTTGGATCCAGATGAGATGGTGCAGGGGCAGGTGACTGTGATGACAGTTGAAACACAAAACAGGAAATTGGGAGGACCATGCTCCAAGGGACCTGCATGTCCCTCCCAAGAAGATGAGAGGGAAGGTAGTCAGGGCCCTGAAGATAGCAGCTAATGTTGTGTGCCAAGTACTCCATACTTCCCTAAACGAGGGTGATGGCGGCATATCTCAGTGTCCATTCCAGCCTAAACCCTGTCCTAGACTAAACTTTGGCAGCCCTTTCACCAGTCTTTTGGAGCCACTTTACAGAGAAGGAAACAGAGTTGAAAAGTTGAGTAACTTGCCCCAAACCTCTAGGCTGCCAAAGGGACACTTGCAATTGGAATCAAGAGGCTAAGCCATCCTCTTGACAGTGCCCCGCCCCCCAGCTCCAGCATCTTGCAGTATATCAGTGTTCCCAGAGTTTGGCAAATTTCAGAGCAGTCACATTTGAGAATTACACACACACACACACACACACACACACACACACACACACACACACACGGCAAGAAAAAAAAACACAGTAAGAATCCAGTTACATCTGATCTGTATAGAAAAACAGGCAGAGTTGACCTGAGACAGAGCCCTAGAATAGGCATCTATGTGTTGCAATGGATATGGGCCATTCAGGGCTGGGCCAGAAGCTCACAGAAAATATCACAGACCTTCCTTGAAGCTCTGCCATCTTTAGCATGTAGCTCCCTTCCTCTAACTTGTCACTGTGGATCACAGGCAACTGGTCCATCTCACCCCTCTATTTCTATTCCAGACAAGGAAGAAAATTGCACATCAATGATATGAACAGGCAAGCCTTTCTCCCAAGTTGCAGACACCTCCTGTTTACATTTCACTGACAGAACTCACGACCACTCTAGTCTAAAATAGGCAAAATGTTTTCAGGAGAGTACATGGTCAACACAAACAAAATTAGGCTTTGTTAGCTGTCTTAGCTGCTTTCCTGTTGATATGCTAAAATATCATGGTCATGGCACCTTACAGAAGAGCTCATTTGGGCTTACTGTTCCTGAGAGATAAGAGTCCATCACAGTCGGGAGGCGTGGGAACAAGTGGAAGGCATGAAGACAAGAGCAGGAAGCTGAGAGCTCACATCTTAAACTCCAAGCATGAAGGAGACTGGGGGCAGGGCCACAGGCACAGGCTATGAGAGAACACAACTTAAAGCCCTGAGTTGCCCCACCCCAAAATCTACATCTAAAGCATGTCAAAGGGCCGTTCCTGAATATCCAAAGCTTCAGGATCTCCGTGGCACAGGGCAACAACAGGATAACTGGGAGGAGTCCTGGCAAGGACTCAGTGTGGTGGAACAGAAGCCAGACGGACCCCTTGAACCAAACCAATGACTCACTGCAATGGACATTTGCAAGTGAAGATGTGTGGGCAGAGGGGTACACTGTGGGACACACTGTGGCACACTACAGCTTTCACAATGAAATGTTTTCTATGCTTTGTTTTGTTTTGATTTTTTTTTTTTTTGCTTTTTATTTTATTGGGGGGGGGCTGCAAAAAGGGTGGATACAAGGGACGAGAAGAGTGGATCTGGAGTGCATGATGTGAAACTCCCGAAGAGTAGATGAAAAGTTGAAATAATTAAATAAAACGAGCCTCAGAGTCCATTCCCGGAGACATATGTCCTCCAGCATGGCCACACCTCCTCGACCTCTCCCGACAGCACCAGCAGCTGAGGACCAAGTGTCTAAATACATAAGCCTATGGGGACATTGCCATTCACACTACCAGACTGCCAAAGCAAAGCAGAAATGGCTAGAATCTAATGACCAAAAGAAAGAGCATCTGCAGCTCCCCTTTACTATTGTGCAGTTTCTTCTTTTTCCTCCCCAACCCTAGTTTTACTCCCTTATCATTAGACAGGAGAGAAAGAAGGCGAGGAGAGAGAGAGAGAGAGAGAGAGAGATCCTTGTATCATTTCTTTCTTCTTGTTTCCTCTTTGAGCAAGACCAGTAACAACTGCTACCAATCCCCTGAATGGCCACCAACCACCAACCCTGCTTATTACTTGGGAGGTTGTCTTAGTTATTTACTGTTTGCTGTAATCAAACTCCATAACTAAAAGCCACCTGGGGAGGAAAGAGTTGATCCCATCTTACACTTCTTGTAACAGTCCATCACTGAAGAAACTCAGGGTGGGAACTCAAGACGGGAACCCGGAGGTGGGAACTGAAGCAGAGGCCGTGAAAGAGTGCTGCCTACTGGCTCATTCGTCAGGGTTTGCCCAGCCTGTTCTTTTCTTTTTTAAACAACCCAGGACCACCTGCCCAGGGCTGCACTACCAAGTGATCTGGGTCCTCCCGTATTAACCATTCATCAAGAAAATGCATGACAGATTTGCCTCTACACCAATCTTCATATTTGTGGGGAGGCATTCTCTGAATTGAGAGCCCTTCTTTCCAAATGACTCTTAATTGTGTCAAATTGACATAAAACTAACCAACAAAGAGACTAAGACAGAAGGATGGTGAGTTTGAGACCTACCTGTCCTTCAAAACAAAGCCTCGCATCAAAAGAACAAAAGCAGATAACATAAGGCAGGCCAGTTAGGGTGCTAACTTAGTTACAGGCCCTGCTCTGGGCGAAGAGCTTCCTTTCCCAGGTTCTGCCCAAAGCCAGCCCAGCTTCTTTCATTCATCAGGGAAAAATGAGAAGTTGCAGACTTTGTCCAAAGTTCCATGTGACAGCTGGGTGTCTGACCTGATTCCAAATGATGCTTGGCTGAGTTCAAAGCCTTGGCAAATGAGACCATGAACCAGACCCTTCCCATTGTCTGTGCAGCATCCACAGCTGCTTTTCAGTCGCAATAGCCAGGCTGAGTAGTTGCAACAGACAACATACAACATACAGCCAGCAGAGCTCACTGTCTAGTCCAAAAGAAGCCTGCATATTTCTGCTCTAGGTCCATGTGAGATGTCGCTTCTTAGTAACAAATGCCAAAAGAAATAAAATTTGGCAAAGGCCATCCAATCGCCCATTGCCATGTCATCCCAGCAAATCCCCATGCAGACAGTAATATCTTCATTGACAAAGAAGGAAAGTGAGGTGCAGTCATGTTTAGCAGTAGCCTGGGGTCCCAAATTCTGAGTGTCAGAGGCAAGGGTTGTGTGTGTCGGGGATGTTCATCACATGTATGCAGGTGTGTGCCCATGTCCACATGCAAAAAAGCAAAAGAGGATACTGGGTGATTTGGCTCTATCTCTCTCCAACCTATGCCCTTGAGATAGGGTCTCCCACTGAACCTGGAGGTAGGCTGGTAGCCAACAAGCCCCAGGAAGTTTCCTGGGCCCAGCCCGCACAGCACTGGGCAAGTGCTAGCATTACAGGTGCAACCAGCCACACCCAGATTTTCACATGGCTTTGGGGTCTTGAACTTGGGTCCAAATGTTTGTGCAACACATGCTCTTACCTGCTGAGCCAAGATCCCATCCCTGAAGAGATAAATTTCTACCAAGAGGTAGAGCTGAGGCCATTTGAGGTGTGTGTTCACTACCTCCCCAGTACCATCTCTCTATCTCGGTGCATTTGAGACAGATCTACAAGGCAGGGCATAGAGACAAATCTCTGCCTTGTAGATTAATTGTTCCTAAAAGAATACCGCAATTCACCAATGCTGATTTTGATTAAAATAATCAGGATGATTTCCTACTTCTAAAATACTGACAAAATAGCTTTTTTATCTATGTAGACAAAAAAAAGGAGGATTATTTAAATCAAGATTATGTACAACACGAATCCTAATTACTACACGATTACCTAGCTGAGAAAGTGGGTATTCGTGAATGTTTTTCTGCTGGCAGTCAAACCCAAATTAATAGCATTCTGAGCTGATGTGGATCACAGATAAAATTAAATTAATGTGACTCAAAGCCAGCTCTGTTTATAAGCAAAGCCCAACTACAAAAGAAAAGAAACATTTTAAGATGCAAAATTATGCCCCTGAGCACACGCCAAACATAGATTTTTAATTAAAGCACTGAGACTTTTTTTTCCTCTCCCAGTTGTTCAATTTGGATATTTACCAGAGATGTCAGGGCTCGTCTGAAAGTGAGGTCTAGGGTTCTGAGTACTGCTGGAGGTAAGAAAATAGCCAGGATGGGTTTTCCCAAAGTTTAACTAAAAAAAGCCATTCCTGATGAGATGCTGAACTTCCACCATCAGATACTCCCCTCTAAACCAAAATGAAAGAACCCCAGGAAGAAAGTGGAACATCGAAATGTTTTGTGTTTTCAGACAGTTTGTAACTGTGACTCAAAGCTTCATTTTTCAGATCTAACAAACATCCACCAAGATACCTTTCCTGTCCTATTTGTCTAATACCAGCTATACCCTGGGGTGAGCAGGAGACACATTGTCTAGCCCAGTGGTCTTCCAGCCCTAAAGGACCCATACTTTTCATTCGGCATCTCCTGTGGATCTTGGCATAGCCTTCTCAGGACCAAGCTAATGGTTAGCAGAGGGACCACAATAAAGACCTCTCCGGAGGCTCTAGTCTAAAACCCAGTGTTGACCCACACTGTAATGACCACTGGCTTGGGGGAGCAGGACCCAGAACTGCAGTTCAAGACATCCAGATTGGATCTGAGTCTCAATTCCGCATCTGCAAGATGGAGACAGTATGACTGATGGCCTAGGTGATTGGGTCCTTCCAGGAACAGCTCTCAGTAAAACAGATCAGTAAGTAACACACTCTTGGCACGAGGATCTGAAAATGCATATCACAACCCACTCACAAACACCTTCCCTCTTGGGGCAAAGAATCTGGCTCAGAAACATGCCCAAAAGTCGCCCCAGAATACTGGCAGGATTGAGGAAAGAAACCCTCTTCACCTTGCGTGGTCCAAAGCCAATTGATTTCTCTATCAACTCATTTCCAGGCATAGACCCAAGGCTTCCTTATCGCCTTTAATCTCAGCTCCTGTGCAGACCACACAAGCCCCCAATCCCCAATTTAACAAACATTTATTGAGCACCCTCGGGCTCTCCTTCAGAAACACACACCTGAAAAGAATAAAAATGGAACAAGAACTATTTCAACCAAGAAAGAAAACAACTCCCGTGTCTCCAGTGCCATGTGTGTGCATGGGGACACATCGTAAGCCTCATTTTCATGGGAGGAAAACAAGGTATGGAGGGACCTCCCTCTACAGCTGGCAGTCTGTACCTGCTGCTGTTGTTACCATTGCTACCATTATCCCAACTCCCCATTAAGGCTCCAAGCAGGGCTTCTGTTTAAGACATCCCCTGCCTCATCTCACCCAGATCAAAAAACTGTCCCACAGAGCCTTCCTGTCTACACTAGTCAAGAGGGTTGGTTCACCCCTATGTATAGACTCAGAGCACAATTTCCTCTCTCCAATTCATCTTCAGGCCTGACACACTACAATCCAAAAGCTGCCACTTCTAAGGTTTCTCTGAAGACATCGGCATCATATGACCTTTCTCCTAGGGGAGAAACATTCCACCCACCACCCCAGATCATCTCTACAAGGGAAGGAAGGAATTCTTATTCCCACTTCTTGAAATGCTAAGCACCAAGGTAGGGTGTGTTAATCCTCCCCCTCCCCACACCCCAAGAAAATACTGTGATGAAAGCAATTTAAAGGAGAACAGTTTTCTCTAACTCAGAGTTCAAGGATGTGGACCATCATGTCTGGGGAATTCTGGTAGCAGAAGCTGGAGACAGCCAGTCACAGACAACTAACAAGTCACATAGCCATGGTAAGTAAGGATGATCACACTTACTGACCATACAAGACCAAGGAATGGTGCCAAACCACTTTAAAGTGGATAATCCCATCTCAGTTAAACTATCCTCATAGGCATGCCAGAGGCTTATCTTCTAGATGATTCTATACCCTTTCAAGTTGATAAGTATTGGCAATCACCACACTGAATACTCCAAAGAAAGCTCTTTGGGCTCTGGTACCCTACTATACCCCTATGACCCCCAGCAATGAGGAAGCCCCACTCATGCCCATTCACACAAACACACACACACACACACACACACACACACACACCAGGCCCAGAGCCACACCAATCCATTGATGCATTAAGAATGTCCAGTGACTCTTGATGGATCACAAAGCATGGTGATTCAAGACATTGTCGCTAGTAAAAGAAGGACCTTTGAGGAGCCCTGACCACTACCCAGCCCAACCCTGCCCAGAGTCAAACTTACCCATTCGCTCTTAACCTTTCAGAATTTCTAAATTGTTCTATGAAGGTGCTAGAGATCCCTCAGCCTCCCAGCTGTGTGGTCTATATCATCAGTAAAGCCTCCAGAACTACCAAGGTCAGCTAGTTTCTCTCTCTATTCTGGGAAGTTCTAAACATAGGTAAACCTCAGGAATTATCCTCTATTCTTCTGAAAATCAAAGGTAGCAAACCAACAAACAAATAAACAGAGCTAAGCCATTACAAGGGATCCAAATCCAACTAGGATTTGGATCCAAGGTATCTTAGTTGGCAGAGTTCCTCAGGAAACGAGGTACCCTGTACTGACATTGACCTTGGAGTACTCCAAGGTGATTATGACTGAAGCCTTCTCCATAAGCACACAGTCTATGCTGGCTCCCCACACAGGGCCTATGCCTCTTTTCCCCAAAAACAGGCTATGCAGATACCTGAAGAAGCAGGATACTAGTGATGCCTGTCAGTGAACACTTTCTCTACTGTGTGGTCACAGTGTTGGTCCCCAGAGCCTTGTCCCACAGTCCTGCTCTTCCCAAGTTATGAAAAGTCTGAAACTCTGGTTGTCTGTCATGAGCCTCAAACATGCTGAGTGTAGCGCTCTCAAATAGAGGTAAACGCTCTCTGTCAGTGCTGCCAAGAGACAAAGGCCAACCCCAGCCGTCTAGCCTTTCCCATCTCCATACTTCCTAGCTGACTTCTCTAGGATCAGTTTGGCTTCTAAAAGAATCAACTTCATTTTTATGATTCTATGAAACATAAAGACATAAGATACATAAACAAAAGAAGATGTGACTAGAGAATACCTATAGAAACAGACATATGAATTCCCCAAAGACCATTGTTTTCTAGTCCAGACAAAGACCAGGCTGTTTTTAGTAAGTGCACAGTGAAGGGAGTTTGTGCCACTTGTGACCCAAGGTTTTGCTTTTCTCCTCCTCCTGTTTGCTTCTGTTTGTTTGTTTGTTTGTTTGGTCAGGGTGACCCAGAACTTGCTATGTAACCCAGGGACTCCCTAGTGCAGGTCATGCCCTACCACACCCATTTTTTTTTGTAGTGCTGGGGATCAAAGCCAGGGCCTCATGCCCTCTATCCACTAAGCCCATCCTCAGCATGGCACCCCATTTCCCCTATACCTTCTTTTAAAGACAGCATCTCATTATGTAGCCCAAATCTGGCCTCAAACTCACCATCTGCCCCAGTGCACTGGGATTTCCGGCACTTGCTTGTGGGGAGAAAGACTCTTGGTTGCACACTTCTTTTTCTAGTCATCTCTGTGAAAGTAAGAGAAAATGGTCCATTGTGCCACCTCCTATCTGCAGGATGACGACAGCGTCTACATCTGCTGTGACTGGAAGCCGGGACCAAAATCCAGTGCTGGCAACACCTATGCAGTTTAGAAGCAAAATGGCCATTTTCATTGAATCCATGCTTTACCCCAACTTTTCAAGGAGGCATTCCTGATTGGGAACTGAACTCAACACGCCCAGACTGGTAAGCCACTGCACAAAGACTTTAAAACAAGAGCCATTTCCCAGGTTTTCATCAGCTGCCTCACACGGCTGCCATCTCCCAACAACTTGAGGAACAAACTTAACTTTTCTAAACAAAAATAATTTCATCATTTTGTGTGGCATTAACACCCCGCCACCTCGATATGTTATCTATATTTTTCTTGTTGACATCCAACCAATTCAGAGGTAAAAATCCATCCTCCGGTTTTCCTGTGGGTCGTAAATCATAAAAAGGTTATATTTTATGAAAGCCGCAGCTGAGACGCAAACAGCATATTTATATCCAAAGAGTTTCATCCATTAAGCAGCAATGACAGGGCCCTGTGGGCCAGAATCTAGTTTTCTTACTTAAAAAGCTTAGTTCTTTTGTAGACTCCTGCAGGGACCTATAACAGTTGGAATTGGGTTTTTTATGCCTTTGAGGCCTCTGAATGAATGTTACACTTTTCCATTATTTTCCTTTTTCTTTGGAGAAAACCAGGCTACCTGCTTATTGCCTAAAACCCGCACCCCACGATTGTACTGTTGTAAAATCTGTCTTCTGCCCTTCTCTCTCCACCCCTCCCTACACCCCCAAACTTTGTTCAGACTGTGTCAAGCAAGGTTAGAGTGCATTTGCTGAGGTGGGGGTGGACCTCTGAGATGGGCTGGGCTAATGGATAGCACACCCAAACACAACTTCCGTCCAAGATGTCCCCCAACAGTCCTGACCTCCTCTGCTTCACCAAAAATAAAAATCAAAGAGCTTCAATCTTGATATCTCCCTTGCCCATGCTTGAGAGCGCCTTCAAGTCCCCTGACTGACTATTTCATGGTGGTAATATGGCTGGCATAGAAAGGTGTCAGTCTGGATCTCGAGTTTCTTGTTCCTACCCAATATTTTAAAAAGGTTAGCACGGCAGCCCCTGGGGCTATTAAAAGATGATGCATAGCCCTGGATTGTCAATGGTGTAATTGTGGTCATGAATATACATGGAGGTTTGTGGAGAGATGTGAGTGTAGACTTCACCCAACTATGACACCAGGCGAGTAAGTCCAGGCTCAGAGCCCATGAAATGATCATCCGGCAACCCGCCGGATAATCACTAACAATTAAGAAAATGAGATATCTGAGCTCTAGTCCTCTTCTGCCCACTTGGAACATATATTTGTTCTTTTGATGTCCTGTGTGAATAGGGGTGCTTTATCTGACTGCTGATGGGCTAAACAATGTGTCCGAGTTGTAATATAGAACTCAATTTGCTGAGACTATCATCTGAAAGGCTTGGACAATTTATCGAACACCGTAGATGAAAGAAAGAGAAGGGGGAAAAATTTTAAAACTGACCACTTCTAAAATGAAGAAAATAGGGCCGTAAAGGGTATTGTAATATACTTTAATCTTCCTTAATGTAGAAAAATATGAAATGCCATTAAATCTTCCTTTGAAATGGATGTGGTCGCATGACTTGAGCACCCAAATCTAGTTAATGAATCTATTGTGAAGGCAAACAAACTGGAGAAAGGCAGTGAAGGAGTGATCTGTGCATTATCCAGCTAATTCAGAAGATGAAAGGAGGAAAAATTAAAGTTAAATTCACATAAATATTAGCGTTCGGGAGAACAGTTGCAGGTGTAAAAAGGAAGTCGGCATGTTCCCTTCGGCTGTTGGGAACAAGCAGGGTGCTTTCGGCTCAAGAGCAAAGTCGGGAAAGATGAAAGCGTTTCAGGGGGCCTAATAATTAACATTTTAAAAGGTTTTCTTAATAAAAAATGATCCGACAATAATAGCAATTTAATCATTTTTATTTGAAAAATTAGATTGATTGCAAACGTTCATTTGTACAGAAGTGGCGTTTATGGGGTTTGGATGAGCTTATCCAATCCAGTCTTTCTGTTAATCACTTTCTATAGCGTCAGAATAAAAGAGAAGAAAAGAAAAAGCAGGATGCAGGAGAGGCTGGGGGGGTAGTCATGGTGGGAGATGGGCAGTGCTTCCTAAAGGACCCAGTGTCTTAGCTACCTTCCCTCCTCGTTGCAATCAGAGTCTTACCAAGGAATTTCAAGCCAGGATGGGTATGTCTCTGGGGAGAAAAACATTACGTAGGGGGCCTGCTGGTGCCAACATGGACCACCCAGGTTGGAAAATGGCTTCATGAGCAGCATGTCTTCCCCATAGAATGAATTTTTTTTACCAAGTCAGCACAGTGTAGAGGCTCCACCTGAGCCCAAATGTCATGGATACAAAGACTTAATGGCAATTAGCTTTGACAGCATTATAAATGATAATTTATCTTCAGTTCAGGGCATTTAGAACCCTGTCTAGAGACAGTTTAATGTGATCTTCACATTAGGGCTCCTGCTTTTGTGGGAAGTTAGAGTCTACTTCAGTTCTGTTAGGAGAGACAAGAGACCCATACTGTCAACCTAGAAAGCACAACACAGGAACCAAGGCGTGGCTATCTACCAGGGACTACCGATCACTCTCCTTTCTCCACTTTGGACATCGCATGGTGGCCTGGCTTAGACATCTGAAGTTGAAACAAACAGCACAGACTAACAACAGAGAATCCCAATTCCATTTCTCAGAGGAAATGTGAAGGCCCAGCTTAGGTGTAATGTCCACTGTGGATCCAATCCATGATCGGGGCAGATCACATGGTATAAATGGAGCTGTTGAGACACACAAGAGATGAGAAATGTCCTCATAGATGGGTCCAGGAGATGTTCTGATCCCTTTACAAAGGATCAGGAAAGTGTGAGCTTAGATCTTAGATGTCAGATGGCTCAATGTAAGTTTGCTTCCTTGTCCATCAGTCTGGGTGACAAGGTCCTTATTTCACAGGGCAGGTAAGATGTGTAATGTAAGATAATTTGAATAACTGCATGAAAAAGCCCACTCAGTAAAACCAAGGCTCTGAGGTTTACCAGAAGGCCTTGTTAGGTCTGGTCACTCAGGTGTTCCCCCTACCCTAAGAGGCTTTCCAGAACGTTCTTTTCACTCCTTCATACTGCTACAGTATGAATACTCTCAATCTCTCTAACCTAGTATGTTTCCCATGATCTAAGGGCACTGCACATGGCGGATGCTCAATACATATGACAGTTCCAGAGGGAAGAGGAACCAGTCATCAAGTACCATAGTTCCCATCAGAACACACGAGTCAGCAGTGAGCCAAAAAGTTTTCATTGGCCAGTCTAATAGCACAATGTAGTCTGTCTGAGATCCACGCACAGGGCAGGCTTCCCCGTGCTCTTCTCTAGAAGCCTGAGACCTCCTCCATGTTTGGTGGGGTCTGCAAATATTCGATTTAGATGGAATGACTTGGTCTGACCTTAGGCAGGACCATGTTCCTTCACAGTGATAGAGCATCACATCACCCAACTGCACAGATGACTAGAATGCCCACAGAGGAAGACAGAGCCTCTTACAGTGGCAGAAACGACTTTTGTACTCGAAAAGGGAAGCCTGGGATTGTAGTCTTTCTGCATGAAACTATCAGAGGCCCATTAAAGTCGTGTTGAAAGAGGCCAAGAGGTTCTTAAGGAGGTGGACGGGCATGTCCCTGTAACTTTCTGTGAGAGAGCACTGTGTAACGCTCACTGTGGTGTCTTTCCTTGTTGGACTTTCTAGACAAGATAGTCAGCCAATGTACCTCAACACTCACTGATTCCTGCAAAAACCTTTGCCCTCCTGGAACAAGGACAGGAAAGAAAACCTACCAAAAAAGTGTCAGTGCTTTTCCATGAATAAGGAATTCTAGGGAATTTTCTTCCTTTTCGTATCCCCAAGGAGTCTACAATGGCTAGAAAAAAAAAATTAGATTGTGAATGATTTTTTGTCACTTGGTGGCAAGCTCTCTTACATGCTGAGTCACCGTCTAAGGGTTGCTATTGCTCAAATAAAACACCCTGACTAAAAGTAACCTGGGCAGAAAGGGTTTATTTCTCACTGAAGGAGCTCAGACAGGCCAGATCCTGAAGACAGGAGCTGATGCAGAGACCATGGAGGACTGTTGTTTATTGGCTTGCTCCTTGGGGCTTGCCCAGTCTGCTTTCTCATAGAGCCAGGACCGCTTACCCAGGGGCTGCACTACCTACAGTGGGCTGGGCCTCCCCAAATCATCGCTAATTTAAAAAATGGCCTACAGGCTTCCTAGAGCCGGACCTTATGAAAGCATTTTCTCTATCAAGAGTCCCTTCTCTCACATAACTTCAGCTTGTGTTAAACTGACGTGAAACAAACAAGACAACTATATTTTTATTATTAGTAGTATTAGTATTAGTATTATATTTTCTTTATTTACATTTCAAATGTTTCCCCTCCAAAAAAACCCTATCCCCTCCCCCAGCCCCCTGCTCACTAATCCACCCACTCCCACTTCCCTGACCTGGCATTCCCCTACCCTAGGGCAATGAACCTTCACAGGTCCAAGGGCCTCTCCTCTCATTGATGTCCAACCAGGCCATCTTGTGCTATCCATGTGGCTGAAGCTATGGGTCCCTCCATGTGTACTCTTTGGTGGTTAAGTGCCCAGGAACTCTGGTGGGACTGGTTGGTTCATACTGTTGTTCCTTCTGTGGGTCTGTAAACCCCTTCAGCTCCTTGGATCCTTTCTCTAGATCCTTCATTGGGGACCAGTAGTGTCTGGTAACTGTATATGGGATGGATCCCCAGGTGGGGCAGTCTCTAGATGGTCTTACCTTCAACCTCTGTTCCATACTTTGTCACTGTATCTCCCAAAATACCCTCCCATGGGTATTTTGTACCCCATCTAAGAAAGACCAAACTATCCACACTTTTGTCTTCCTTCTTCTTGATCTTCATGTGGTCTGTGAATTATATCTTGGGTATTCTGAGCTTCTGGGCTAATATCCACTTATCAGTGAGTACATACCATGTGTGCTCTTTTGTGATTGGGCTACCTCACTGAGGATATTTTCTAGTTTCATCCATTTGCCTAAGAATTTCATGAATTCATTGTTTTTAATTGCTGAGTAGTACTCCATTGTGTAAATATACTACATTTTCTGTATCCATTCCTCTGCTGAAGGATATCTGGGTTCTTTCCAGCTTCTTGCTATTATAAATAAGGCTGCTAAGAACACAGTGGAGAATGTGTCCTTATTACATGTTGTAGCGTCTTCTGGGAACATGCCCAGGAGAGGTATAGCTGGGTCCTCCAGTAATACTACGGCAGGACAAGCATCTTGCTGGCTCCGTTTCGATTTGTCTGTTTGTTCGTTTGTTGTATGCTTGCTTTTAAGGAAATCCTGTTTCCTGTGGTGACCAGCCCACTGGTCTTAACTCCCAATGGAGTAAGAAAGTACGCAAAACGTCCAGGAAGCAGAACGACCATGGAAGACTGGGGACATTCATCGATTTGAGGCGGACAGGTTCCCTGCCTTTGACTTTGCAGTACTGGGTGACAAAGAACAAGAGTTAAGCTTAAAGACAAAGGTGGGCCTGGACTCTCCGCTCTTTCATCTTCCCTTCCCCCGGCTCTGAACTCTGTGTTCTCTAGTTAGGGCATCAGATCAGGCCTCCACATTTAGGCTTTTGAGTCACTGCAAAAGAGCGGTCAGGATTGCCCAGAGAAGCTGCCAGGCATCTTCCCTGAGGGAGGCATGAACCACACAAAGCGCAAGGGTTTTCTTTCTCCCCTCCCCCCTCGCTCCCCCTGCCCCCTGCCCCCCCCACCTCCTGGAGTTTAAATACTACTTTTAATCACTTATATATCTGTTGTTTGTCTGAAATCCATAAAGTTGGGCAATTTATATTTTATCTGGCTATTCTACCCCTAATATGAACCCCCTCCCTGGCATCATTTTGAGTATTTTCTGTCTGGTGTGGTTAGAGTGGACTGGTTCTTGGTGATGGTGTGATTTGAGGGTTCTGCTACTTTGGGGGTTCATTGGACTGACTGCCAAATCTCTAATCCTGGGCAGTCGTCAGTCTGCTCATGCCTTAGCTGAACAGTGGTCATTGGTAGTTGCCCATGTTGCACAGGGCAGAGATGGCATAGGTGTGAACATAAAGAACCCAGGAAGGAAACCTCCAAACAAACCCCAAATTGGGAGAGCAATGAATCTCTTTGGGGGCACCTCCCCTTGGTAAGCCGCTAGGACGTTACAGCTAGTGCAAAGTTCAAATTATTGCTTGGTATGACTGTGGACAATGGGATCATTTTCCGTGTGAGTTCCTGCTCTGCATATAATATTATCTGTGCATGCTTGTGCCTGGTCCCCATAAAGGCAAAAAGAGGGTGTTGGGTCCCCGGACACTGGAATTACAAGGGTTTTTGAACCACCATGTGGTTACTGGGAACTGAACCTGGATATCCTCTGCAAGAAGAACAAGTGGTCTTAACTGCTGAGCCATCTCTCCGACCCTGTCAGTGGATTAAGCAGTATGGAGACAGCTCTGGTTACCTAAACATAGTTATTAAATAATCTAGTTATTAAAGTTATCATCACCCAGCAAGAGTGATCAGACATGCATCTCAGGCACATATCTCAGCACAGTACATACCATGGCCTAGTGTGTCTAGGGCAGGCTTTGTACCTAGCCACGCCCCTCTAGTATATGTGAAAAATCTTTGTGTCCACACCATTTCCCTAATTTCCCTGCATAGAAAATAGACAAAATTTTAAAGGCTTTAATGGCAACAACAATCTAAATTTTCAAAAAAAATTGTTCATAATTGCTAAGTGAAGATAAAATAATTAAATAGGAAAATATCTAAATGTATAAAGAATAGATGTTTACACCGTGGAATTTTTAAACAAGCAAGAGAGTGGTCAGACAGTCATGGTTTTCTTTAAGCTGGGCATTCTATGAGGACTCGTTAAACGATGTCTTATGATGCAGAAGAGTGTGTAGTGATATGCAAAGCATTGCAATAGATGCTGAGCATTGTGTGATTTCGTTTGGATCTTGGATGTGGAGGCATGCATCAGATGCTAACAAGCGTCGCCTCTGAGTGGGGTGACTATGGGTAATACTTACTTAATGTTTTGTGCTTGGTTTTGGTCTCGTATTCTCTGTAGTGACTAGAGAGTATTTTTGTAATTTTAAAAAATTGTTTTAAAATTTTCAATAGTGGCCCAGTCCTTGACAGGCTATAACAGGAAGAGTGCTGCAAGTTCGAGGCTCCACTGAACTGCACAGTAAATACCAAGCCAACCAGAATTATTACACATGCATACTGAGACATACAGGAGGCGAAGCTGGTTTAGGAGATTACAGAATGCCCTGGGTGTGTGCATATAATATCTCTATCTTTTCATTCCTCTTCCTCCTCTTCCTCCCTCTCTTTTCCCTCCCTCTCTCTATTCCACTCTCTTTCCTTGACCCTCCCTCCCTTCTTCCCAGGGAGACTAATGGGTTCTGCCTCTGCCTAGACCACCTCATTCATTTATGGTCCTATATTGGTCTGGTACTCAGAGCAGGGTGGCTGTGGACCCCCAATGTCCCATCTGGAAACAGCTCACATTGGGGAATCTTGGAATTACACTTCCACAAGAACTGTTCTCTCCCTGGTCTTTGCAGGGAGTCCCTTTCATCCCAGGAGATAAAATTCATCCTTGGGAAAGATGGCCTTTGTTAGACAAATCCAACCAAGGTAAAATCAGATTTTCCCAGACCATCTCCTCCAAACTTACATATCCAGTGGTGCTATCATTTTCCAAAACAAGAAGAAGCGAGTTCCAAAATTAAGACATGCACCTGAATTCTTCCTTCTCAGGGGTCACTGGCAGCAGTGTACAGAACTCCAAGAGACTCCCAATCATTGGAATTCAGATGCACACGCAGCCCAATGGGTGTTGGGGAATCAGAAAAGATGTCAGGAATTCTGGAATCTTCCCAAAGGCAGAAGTCTAAGGTTATCTGGATCCTTCGACTCACATGCAGAGAACATGCCAAAGCAAGGAAACCGCACTCACAGTAACACATACCAAACCATGGCACAGCCAGAGCCCTGGAGGTGTCTGATGAGGAGGGCGGAGTTAATTAAGGCTGGACCAGCTCGATGGAGCACTGCTACCCCGAAGAGCATCTGCTCTCCCAGCAATGCCCTGGAGGGCCGAGCACAGCAAGCTAGATGCATCAACTCTCCACATGAATTCTGTCTTAACACTTCTTTCCCTGCCTCCACTGACACACAAGCTGAAATCTAGTCAGAGGCTCTATTTCAGTTCAGAGAGTCTTTTTAGAGAACCAGGTCAGAGACCCAGGTAGCCAACGCCTAAGAATAACACGCCTAAGTTTTATTGTGACTACTATGATATGTATCTTACCCATGATCCTCCAAATGTGAGGATGACATACTGCAATGGTCGGAAACACAAAGAAAATGTGAAGACTATTACCAGAAATGCATGGAAGAGCAGGCCCAGAGCCTGACTGACAAAACAACAGCTGCACAGGAGATCCCTCCAGCTCTGTTCTCTGCTCCTCTGCCTGCAGGGGCCAAGATCCCACCTCCCGGGTCCTCCTCAGCCTGGCGTGATGCCTGTGTCCCACATGGAAGGCCCTCCCATGATGCCAATGATGGGTCCTCCTCCTCCTGGGATGATGCCTGTGGGACCTGTTCCTGGGATGAGACCACCCATGGGAGGCCACGTACCCATGATGCCCGGGCCTCCAAGGATGAGACCTCCCACCTGCCCTATGATGGTGCCACACTGCCTGGCATGACTCCAGCCAGACGGATAAGAGCAGAAGCACTCTTTATTGTTTTGTATTTCTTGTTGTTTCACCAAGAGATCTTGATGTTGAGTCTGAGTGCTTACTAGATGCACGACAAGGAAACTTCCCTTCCTAACAGAGAGAATACTTTCAGAGAGAGACAAGTGATACAAAGTGTGATTCTCACTTATATTGTGAAATGTGAAAATAAAATCGTCAGCTGTTTTAGTTTGAAAGAGAAAGAAAGAAAGAAAGAAAGAAAGGAAGGAAGGAAGGAAGGAAGGAAGGAAGGAAGGAAAGAAAGAAAGAAAGAAAGAAAAAAAGAGAGAAAGAAAGAGAGAAAGAAAGAAAGAAAGAAAGAAAGAAAGAAAGAAAGAAAGAAAGCCAGGTCAGACTAGGCCTCCAGCACCCACGGAAGAGCTGTCCCTCCCTGTCCCTTGCCTTGCTAAGCACACAGGCTTCCTCCCATTTTCAGCTGCCACCAGATCAGCTCCCAGAGCTAAGCCTCAAGAAAGTCTACAGTTAGGTGGGTGTGGCTCATAAAGATTCCATCTCCTCTTCAAACACTGACCTATAGCTATTCTTTACCTTCCCAGAACCTCAGGCCTCCACCTCCAACTAAGATGCCTGTTTGCAACTGGCCACACCCACATCCCCCGGAATCTGCAGCAGAGCATATGGCCTCTCTCCACACTCCTCCCATCTGAGGGTGGTCAGGGAGGCCTATGCATGTCCTCAGCTCAGGACAGAGCGGGCCTCCGTCCACTTAAAACAGCCCAGGGAAAATGGAGAGAAGCTCTACCATTAACTCCTTGCCCGAGTAGGCACCGGTTTCTTTAAATCCGATTGCAATCTTAGCAGGCTTGCAGGCCTGAAACAAAAGCCTCCGACCCCTGGAAGATGACTTCCATGAAAGTAGAGCTCATTTCAGAAAATCAAAGCAAAGAAAAATATTGAATACAATTCCGAGGCATAATGCATTATTATGGGCTTTTATGGATTTTATGTATAATTTCATGTAAAGTTAAGAGGCTGAAGCGATCTCGTACATTCAGCTGTATTATCGGCCCAGCACCAAACAAGTTCCACATCTTATTATGTTCACAGTTGACACACTATTAGAGAAATGTGCAGCTGTCTTACTCTACTATTCATTTCCTCATTACTATTTTATAAATATATGATTAACAGTTATTGTAGCTGCCTAATTCACATTTATTGCAAAATGCAAACCCCACAAATGAATGCTCAAAGCAAAGGGATGTGGTTTTAGAGTAATTTAAATTTTACAGTTCCATTTACTCTGCTTTTTAATTTGCTGTGTAATGAGCCTATTAGAATACAGCACATCTGGAAGTTCTTTGGGGAACATTTAATTTTCTGTGGCTTCAGTACTAACAGAACTTGGACCAGAAAGCCCACAGATGCCTAGAAGACTCTACAAATCCACACATTTTATGCCAAGATGCTGGTTAATTGTGCAGATGAGACAATTACAGCAGAGCCTCAAGAATGGCTTCTCGGTGCTTAAAAAGGAACGTGCCAGCAGAGGACCTTTCTCTTTGCAAAGTTTCCACATTAAAATCTAAAATTAGAGGCCAGTGAGAGGGCGCAGGTGAAGGTGCTTGCTGCCACGCCTACTGATTTGAGTTTGATACCAAAGAGAACAAATTCTCAAGAAGAATTCTCAAAAAGTGTCCTCTGACTTCAACACAGAGCTCTCTCTCTCTCTCTCTCTCTCTCTCTCTCTCTCTCTCTCTCTCTCTCTCATACACATACACACACACACACACACACACACACACACACACATGAAAGTACAAGAAAGAACACTTAAAAACAAAAAAGCCTGAAATTAAGATTCCCTGGTTGTTGTTGCTGTTGCAGCTGCTGCTGCTGCTGCTGTTGTTGTTGTTGTTGTTGTTGTTGTTGTTGTTGTTGTTGGTTTTGTCTGTGTAGCTTCTGTAGGGTTTGGGGTGGGGACGACACTTGCACGTTTCTGATTCAGACTGGACGCTATCTCAAGGTGTGTACTTTCCCAGATGCGTCTTGCTTTGTGCCCACCAGCACTCTAAAGAGCCCTCCTAGCCTTTTTGACCTTGCATAACAAAGGCCCAGCGATTTGTGACTCTTGCACAGCAAAGCCCTGTATCCTCTAGGCCCAACCTGAGCCAAGCGGCTGCCTACACCACGCCACAGAGGCATCCCGAATATTTGAAATTGATTTGAATATTACCTACAGATCACTGCTGCGGAACTCATGTTTGAGAAATAATGTGAATCCGTTGCCATCGATTAGCTAATTTATGTTCTACAACTAATCGAAGCACAAATCTCATTAGCCACAGGTCAGTAAGGCTCGGAGAGAAAAAGACAATCATTTTGGTAGCCCAGTTGGCTGTAAAGACACAATTAGAAGCCACCAGGTTTCTCTCTCCTTTTGCCCAAGCTGACTGTGAAAGGAAAGAACAGTCAGCCAGTCTCCCGGGATCCTGAGGCCACTTTGGGAAAACAAAAAAACAAAACAAAACAAAAAAAACAAAAACAAAAACAAAAACAAAAACAAAAAAACAAAAAAACAAATTCAATGAACCAAGGTACCTCTTTTATTTAATATGATAATAGTAAATGCAAGCTAATGGTTCTTCAAAGCATAGAATGCCCACCAGCTACTGGTACTAGGGAGAGGTAAGTTTTCATGGGGAGGGGGGCGGAGAGTAAGGCTTTCTGTACTCTAATTCTATGTGCATTGAACTATTTCCCAGAGCTCAAGGGACTCGTTGGTGAACCAATTATGTTTGCAGTCCAGACGCACCTGCGCTGCACCCAGGATCGGTTTCATTCCTCGAGCCCCACTCAGCTCAACCGGTTCAGAGACTTTTAAACCAAGTTTAAATATGGACAGTGAATGGGAAATGGCAGAAGGGAACAAACTATCTGGGCTGGGAAGATGGCTCAGCCAGTGGATGTGTGGGCGTGAGGACCTGAGGTTGGAGCCTTTAATATGCTCATGAAGAGCCAGGCACAGGAGTGCTTATCTACAACCCCAACCACGGGGAGTGGGAGCAGGAGGATGGTAGGGACTGAAGAAGACACTCTGTGGACTCCCGGACTCCACACTCACATTCAAGTACTCCTGCACACATGTGCACACACATGGACACTCTCATGTACGCAAATCAGACAAATGGAACTGTCTAATTTTTATCCAAATAAGTGCCTCTTGCTAAGCTCTATGGTGTCGTTTTTTAAGGTGCTTCCCACAGGCCACAGATGCAGAAAAGCAAGGGGCTTTGGCTTTCTACGAGTCAGAAAGAGTCCTTTATCTGTCTTAACAATGGATCAAACTGGGAAATTTGCTAAATGACCGGGAATAGGGTACAAACTAAGATTCTCTGGAAAAGCAAACAGGAAAACAGCCCAGTGAAGTCCAGAGGTCCCCACCGACTCGTTATTTTCTGGTCACTGCAAGGCCATTGCTTGCAGCCACTGGGCATATTTCAAGGGTGTTATGCCATGTTCCACTAAAACTGTGGACAGTCCACATTCCGTAGAAGACGTGATACCAAGGACAGGGAAAGGGGCTATCAGGTTAAGAACAGGACAAAGTCACCCACACCGCCCCACTGGAACCTGGCCCTAATGTCACAGAATAAACAAGTTTCACATATGAATTCTTTAAATTATTATTTTTTTTTTTTACTGACAATGCTCTTAACTCTGAGCATTCTCTTTTTCAGTGTATGCATGATGTGTTTAGGTGTGTGTGTGTGTGTGTGTGTGTGTGTGTGCATGTGAAAGACCAGAGGTCAACAACCTCTGGGGTTATTCCTCAGACACTGTCGACATTGCTTTATGTCTTGTTTGATTTTGACACAGGGTCCTTCACTGACATGAAGGTCATCAGCTAGATAAGACCAGCTGGCCAGCAAGTGCCAGGAGTCCACCTGACTCTGCCTCCCAGTACTGAGGTTACAAGGGCCTGCTACCACTTCCAGCTTTATAAAAAACAACAAACAAACAAAATGGCTTTAGGTGTTGAACTCTGGTCTCTCTGCTTAAATGCAAGTACTTTACCAACTGAGTATGACAGGCCCCCCATACATTAGCACAACCAACACCATGTTGGAGACACCATTCTGACTTAGAACCCAACACATAGGCCCCAACACCTGCCAAAATGGGAATAAAGACCTAATCCATCAAGGACCTGGTCCATAATTCCAGGATCCAGGAAAGTCAATAAACATCCTAACCTTTTGGCTTTTGAAGTTCTGCCTCTTTCCTTTCTTGCTAACTGAAGTGTGTCAACCAGGATGTGGATTTTGTGCCTTAAAAAAACAAGCAAACAAACAACCAAACAAAACAAAAAAACCATGGCAAGACTTCAGGTCGCATGATTTTAGCAGGTTCCCCATGCACCTGCTGGCCAGCAGTACAGACCTTCTTTCTGTTCAGCTGTAAGAACGGCTTGCGCGTTCTCCGGTGGAGTTGGCTCACAGCAGAGCTGTCTCCCCAGCCCTCGGGACATTAGCGAGCTCTAGTCCACCTGCATTGTCTTTGTCTCAGCTTCAAAACACCAAATCTTAGAATTCAAAACACGCCCCGGTAGTTACTCCACGGGGCTCTGATCCTGGAGGTTGAAACTCACAGGCACACACCTACCCAGCATCTGCTTCTCACAACAAAGGCAGCATCCACCACCTGACACCAGCATCCCACATTACAGAGGCTGAAAAGAGCCCAGAGACGGCTCAACCAGCAGCGCTGCATCCCTGCCACAGTCCTCTTGGCTCAGTTATTCACACGCGCATGCGTGCAGAGCAGGCTACGCCTACACGTGGCCCTTCTCGTCCCCAACTGATGATGTGGGTCTGACAAGCTCCACTCCCCTAGAATCTTCTCGTCTCTCTCTTCCTCGCGGACATGAACTTGGTTTCTCAGTAGCATCATTCACTACTCCCCTCTTCTCCTTACCACAGCTGTACCTTCCGAGAGCCAGCCAGAGACTGTTGCTGCCCCCTGACTCCTCCCAACCCTGCCGTGGTAGCTCATTTTGTTGTTATTTTTTGATGAAGCACATGGTGAACCCATCTCTCATCAAAAGAAACAAAGTGATATCAGCACTGCTGTAGCTACCTGACCAACCCTAACTCGTCTGCCTGCTTCTTCTGGAGCGTAGCATGATTCCAACTGTGTGCTCAGTCCATTTTCTCAATAACCTTCAGTATTGGTGAGCTGTGGTTCAGTGTCTTGAGCTTTACAGAACCATCACTTTGTTCTCTATGGTCTTCTGTGCGTAGTATTTTTCCACTCATTGTTGAGTTTCAAAGATCCATGCAGATGTTCATTAGGTGCCTATAGACTACTATTTTCCCTGTGAGAATAATAGTGCATCTAGGGTTTGTCCAGTCTCTTATCAGTAGACATTAGACACCTCATAGTGGAGTTGCTGACATGTGTGTGTGTGTGTGTGTGTGTGTGTGTGTGTGTGAGAGAGAGAGAGAGAGAGAGAGAGAGAGAGAGAGAGGCTCTGCGTGTGTAGCTTTGCAAGACAATGCTAATTCTTTTCCTGTTGTTCTTTCTCACATCCTACATACATAAGACTTGCTCGATTCTCCATCTCACTGTGACAGTTGTAGAATCAACCTAGAGATACCCCTCTAGCATGTCTGTGAGGGCATTTCCTGAGAGGATTAACCCAGGGGGAGAAATAGGGAGTGCAGATAGGAAGAGGCCTGAGGAAGTTCAGTGTCCCCTCCTGCCTTTACTTCTTCCTGAGCAAATGTGTCACATATGGCTTAGCCTCTGCTAACACCAGGCCCCAGGCTTCTTCAGCCTTCCAATGTGAACTCCACTCCGGCGTCTCTCTAAGGATCTTCTGGGCCTTCAGTGATAGCCTAGGATTATCAGAGCTTCCAGCTCCGTAGTCTGAGATGCTACCTGGTTCTCAGCCTCTTCAGCATGCAGATGCCTATTGTTGGATTATTCAACCCTGTCCTGTAAGCCAGTCTAATAAATCTCCCTTTATACTGTATATTTATAGTGTATATTTATTCTATTGGTCATGTTCCTCTAGAGCAATGGCCATCAACCTATGGGTCACAATACCTTTGGGGGTTGCAAATCAGATATCCTGCATATCAGATATTTATACTATGATTTATAATAGTAGCAAAATCAGTTATGAAATAACAACAATATATTTTTATGGTTGAGGGTCACCATAACAGTACTAAGAACTGTATTAAAGGATTGGATCATTAGGAAGGTTGAGAAACAGTGTTCTAAAGAAATCCTTGCCTAATATGCTTGGTGGTGCAAAGTACAGTCAGATATTTGATTTTTTTTTAATATGGGTGTTTTGCCTGCAGGCATGCCTGTGTGACACGTGTATCTGGCGCCTGAGGTCAAAGAGGGCATCAGACCACATGGAACTAAAATTGTAGATAGTTGTGAGTCGTTGTGTGGGTATGGGGAAATAAAGCCAAATTCTCTGCAAGAACAAGCCGTTGTTCCACTTGACTTGGATCAATCTAGCAAAGGTAAAATGGTGTGCCACTGTGGCTGTCATCCGCATTTTCCTGGTTAGAGATGAGATCCGGCAACTGTCTATGCTAATTGTCTATCCCAGCTTGCTCTCCCAAACATGCCTACTCATGCTCTTGACGGATTACCCTCTGCTCCATTTCCACGGATTGCTCCCATTTGTCTAGATTCTGCATACCAACATCTGTGATGTATGTTGCAAACATCTGTTGTTGTTTATTTGTTTTTATTTGACATTAAGTTCTGAGAAGCTAGGTGTCCTGCAACTTGCCAACTTGTGTTTTGCTTAAAACTACCTGTTATTACAAGGTAGTATCTGTTTTCTTCTTTAAAAGGTTAGTTTCAGCTTGTACATTTAATCTATGTGTGGATGGTATGCAGTAGGGATGATATCTCATTTTCCTAATGCAGTTAACTAACATTTCCAGCATATTTTTATTGGTCATTCCATTCCAGCACAACTGGTACTGGATCCTCTAGTACTATTGGTAGCTGGGTCTGTTCCTGGGCTTCTATTTGGTTTCCTTTATTTTTGTCACATGGCCAGTGCTACACTATCTCAGTGATTCATATACAGCTTAATAGCCTGACCTCACATTTCGTAGAACATGGACTCCCCTCCAGCCACAGATAGCTTATTTGGCTACGTCCACAGTTTGTTGCCCAGAAGGACAAAGCAAGAGAAAGAAGAACATGAAAGGGGGTGTGTTCGTTTGTCTTGGGTACTTTCCCTGTCGCTGTGATAAAACACTCTCAAAAGCAACTTCAGGGAGGAAGACTTTACTCAGGCTTGAAGCTCAAGGATACACAGTCCGTCATGACAAGGGGTCACGGTGATAGCTGGAGCTTCAGGCAGTGGTCACATTACCTCCGCAGTCAAGAAGCTTAGAGAGGCGATGCCCACTCTTTTCTTTGCATTCTATTCAAGATTCCAGCCCAGGGAACCGTGCCACCCACAATAGGAAGGGGGCTCTCCGCCTCAGTTAAGTTCATCAAGATAACCCACCCGAGGCATGGCCTAGAGGTCCATCTCTCAGATGACTCTAAATCTAATCAAGGTGACAGTTGAGACTAACCATCACGCAGCCGACTTCTATGTACCAGGCCCTGTGCTCAGTGTCTAAGGCTTTAGCATGTCATCCAAAGCACTGCTGCTCTCAAGTTCTGTCTTTTCCTTTTGTTCTGGGTTTGTTTTCTAAATAAGAAAACTGGAAGCCAGGAGGCAGTGGTGGTGCATCCCTTTAATCCTACCACTTTGGAAGCAGAGGCAGGTAAATTTCTTTGCGTGAGGCAAGCCTGGTCTACGGAGAGAGTTCCAGGACAGCAAGGGCTACACAGAGAAATCCTATTTAGGGAAAAAGAAAGGAGAGAGAGAGAGAGAGAGAGAGAGAGAGAGAGAGAGAGAGAGAGAGAGAGAGAGAGAGAGAGAACTGGAGCTTTGAATGGTTTAATGGCTTGACAGATTCACACATCAAAACACATCAAATAAGAAGTAGAGATTAAAACCCCAGCTCAGTACCAGACTCCCAAGCCCATGCTCTTCCGCTTTTATTCAAAAACTGTGTCAGGCCCATTGCTTTCTGTACCACTGGACTTGCTTAGCCCTCTTAGCTTAGAAACTGCGTCTGAGTACCTGAGGCTGGGTCTTCATCTGAGTACCTGAGGCTGGGTCTTCATCTGAGTACCCGAGGCTGGGTCTTCATCTGAGTACCCGAGGCTGGGGCTTCATCTGAGTACCTGAGGCTGGGGCTTCAGCTTGGGAGGTCGATGCTGATCTTCCTGGGCCATGTCAATCCCTCCTAGTAACACCATCTCTCTCCCAGAATGTATGGTCAGCCTGGCAAGCCTTTGTTGGACATTTTTCTCTAATTGTGAAGCATTTTCTGTTCAACCTGGATTGTGGTAAGGGAGGGGTGTGGGGGTAAAGTGGGAGCATTCCAGACAAGACTCGACATCCTGCCTACAGCTTTTGCCCAGCAACTCAAGAAAATGACTGCAATGGAAGCTGAGCTGTCCCTTTCAGACGAGAATAACTGTAAGGCCTTGCACATAATAAACCTCACAGGGCTGGTAGATTCACTGGCTTTAATTATATGGTTGAGGTCAAATATATTTTATGGACAAAAGCGATGATAGGCGGAGTTTTCATACAAAAGATTTCAGCTCATTTGAGATCTAACAATTTTTAAATTTAATATTTTTTTACAGCCACAATTGCAAAGGTCAGCTCTAATTCTACAACCTATTAAGAGCTGCCAAACCCGAGACTGCGGCTTGGAGCTGCGGGTGGGGGTGGGGGGGGAAGATGATGCACAGGTTTGAGGCTAACAGCTGGATAGGAAAAGCTCCAAGGTCCTAGTGTAGCTGACCATGAATCCTTCAAGGACCCACAATCATTGGTTAGTACTGGTCTCATTACCTGGCCAGCTTTAGAGGCAGATGTGAACTTACACTTCTGAGTAAATCAGAATAGTTTCCTGTTCAGTAGGCATCTACTGTCCCTGCCTTCCTATGCCAGCTGCACACAGTACCTGTGACTTTATTCTTAACAATGTCATGAGACTCACTATTACATATCAAAACAGTTGAAGACAGACAAGGCCATCTGAAGTGTCCTGACAAGGTACTTGGACCTTTCTTTTTAAAATCTATTATTATTCAGGGCTCACTACAGGAACAGCACAAATCGAATGAACCTACAGAGAGAGAGAGAGAGAGAGTTTTACTAGAGTGTCTTACAGACTGTGGTCCAGTTGTCCAAAAATGACTATCTACCAACAGAATATCCAAGCATCCAGTAGGTGTTCGGTTCACAAGGCTAGATGTCTCAGCTGATCTTCAATATATGCCATTATCCTGAAGAAGGAGGCTCTAATGCCAGTGAAGGAACGGACTTGCCAGTGAGAGTGAGGATGAGCAGGCAAAAGAGAAAGCTCCCTTCTTCTGTGTCCTTTGCCACCAGAAGCTATGGCACAGATTAAAGGTGGACCTTCCCATCTGTCTTTGTTAGGGGTGTGTTGCTGTGAAGAGACACCATGACCATGGCAACTCTTTAAAAAAAGCAGTATTTAATTAGTGCTGGCTTATGGTTTTAAAGGTTTAAACCACTATTGTCATGGCATTTGCAGGGGACTTAGTTTCCCCTTTATAGCCACTGTGACATTTCTAAAATAAAACTATGCTCCCTTCCTTGCTGCTGCAAAGAGATTCTCATGGCATTGGGGCCAAGTCCAATCTCCCCACTTAGGCATCCAAGAACCAAGGATCCTCCAGGGTCTCTGCTTCCACGCCTAAATGTCCCTTTCATTTGATGCCCCAGACCTCTTCTTGGAATATACATCCAGCTGCTACTCTCAGAAAAGCATTAAGTGCCCTACCAGTCTTCCCAGTTGACACTGGATGACATCAGTATCTCTACCACATACTGTCACTTCCATCTCAACAGCCCAAAAAAAGTACAATTACAGACAGAGAGTCAAGGTCAACAGAAACTAGGTGACTTATCCACTACCCATAACCCAACACCAAGCCAGTTTATTAGGATACTAGAATGCCAGCATGGCACAAATTGAGCCCTGCAACTCTCCTGAGATGGTGAAGACATCTTCTCCACACTCTCTTTTAGCCTTCTGTGATTTGTTAGATTCTGGTTGACTTTCCAGTGGGGAGCCTCTTATAGCAAGGGCTTGCCTTCCCTTGTCTTTGCATTCCTAGCTCCTAGACAACAGCTAGCCAATCAGAGGTGCTCAGTTAATACATGCGAAAAGAATAAATAAATACTCAGTGGTGGTAATTATTGGTAAATGTAACAGCCATAAAGGAACCCCATGATTCTGCAGAAACACACATTGTACAGTTGTTCTAAAAGGTCCCCTCTGCACAATGAGAGCCTCTTGGTGACCCTGTAATGGCTGATGTGCTGAAGGAACCACCTTCCCTAGGGTTAGTCCTCTGATTAGTCCCCCTCACTATTCCAATGCTTCTTAGTACTTGGTGCTCTTAGCCATAAGGACCTGATTTTGAGCCTTCTATTAGAGGCTCAATTTTCTTTGTATTAGGAAAATTAATCAGCTGGCCAATTCAATGAGTTTTGCTGCACATGCATGTGAATTATATTTATCCAGATGTTTAGCAGGTCCATGCCAAACCATTTAAACATAAACAGATAAGTTCTTTACATCTCATTTTCAGCTTCCTAAGAATCAGGCCTCAGCAGATGGCTGGGCAAATGAATGCTAGAAAAAAATTAAAGGCTGTCTGTATCTTTCAAATTGACATGGTGAGCAGTTGGGTTCTGCTGAAACTAAGAATGACCACAAAATGTAATTATGATCGTAATGAGAGTGGGTTAAGCTTAAACTATTTCTCATTTTCATCGCCGTCACCGCCACAAGATGGAGTGGAGATTAATGCCAGGCCATTTCCTGTCCTTGTTATATTCTTTGTCATTAGAATTAAACATCATCATTTGAGCGTCTCATGTATACTAAGAAGGATGGCCATGGAGGAGTGGCCAGAGCACCAGGCAGATCTCTGTGCTCCACTGACTCCTCTTCGTGGCAAGTATGAAAGAAATCCGGTCCCAAGCTCCAAATTTTAAGCTCAACTATGACAGAAATGTAGCAAGGAACAGGAAGGGAATAAAGCAGACAGATATTAGGCAGAAAGAACAGAGCCACAGCTATGAACTTGGTCAGTTCTTGGCAGGCTTAGGGGCTGTAATGAGTGGCAAGTGGTGCCCACCAATCTAGTTACTAAGCAGGATGGTTTGAAGATGGGAATAAAGAGAAGAGAGGTGAGAAAATTCAAGAAAATAAGAATACTGTGGCCCAGTGATGTGCATGATAGTAGTGTATTGGCTCTCTCATCGCTGTGACCAAGGCTGTGACAGAGGGCAACTTAATTAAGGAAGGATTTATTTTGGTTCTCAGTATGAAGAAATACCCATCATGGTAGGAAGGCCTAGCGGTGAGCTCAGGTGAAGATAGTGAATGAATCGTGAAGCTGCTTGCTCACGTCTCAACGGACCAGGAAAAAAAGAGAGTATTTAGCGCTCACCTGGTATCTCTCTTACTTTTTATTAGGCCAGGATCTTAGCCCAGGAAATAGTGCCAGGCTCACTCAGAAACACCCTCCCAGACATACCTCTCTAGGTGTGGCTTCCAGATGATTCTGAATTCAGTCAAGGTGACAGTAAAGACTACATTTGTACCTGGGAAGTCTATAGAGGTAAAAAAAAAAAAAAAAAAAAAAATTAGGCCAACATATCTGATGGAGGCACGAAGCTTCCAAGAAGGATCAGCTAGCACTTTCTCAACCCAGTGAATCATACAGAAAGTTGTGTGGACTTGGGAGACCCAGTTGAACCCTTTTCTCTCTTCTGGTAACACCATCCGTGCTGTGACATCTCTATCTGCTTCTGTGTCTGTTCTCACCTGACCCATGGTTCTCATAAAACCATCACTTAGCAGAGCAGAGCTGGTACTTACCAAATGTTTGCTAGGTAACTAGCATGTCGCTATCATTTGAAGGTGTTACCAGTTGCAGAATCATAACTTGTCCACTCTTAGCCAAAAGACCAAGGATGCGATTAAGACTTGTGATGCCTAACTTACAGAAGCCAGAACTGATTCACTGTGCTGGTTGCAACAGTGTCTTGCCTTATCATTTTATATGCACTACTGAAAGTTGAGGGAAAGCATTCACATCTGGCATATTTGCAGACTGGGGCACCGAAAGTGGGGTACGGGAGAGGTTTGAGTGTATTTAACACAGCCAAGAGAGCTGAGCTACTAAACTCAATTTGTTTTTCCTTGGTAATTGATTAGCAAGTGTCTTAGGATTTTACTGCTATGAACAGACACCATGACCAAGGCAACTCTTGTAAGGACAACATTTAATCAGGGCTGGCTTACAGGTTCAGAGGTTCAGTCCATTATCATCAAGGCAGGAGCATGGCAGCATCCAGGCAGATGTGGTACAGGCAGAGATTAGAGGTCTACATCTTCGTCTGAAGGCAGCTAGCAGAAGAATGACTTCCTGGCAGCTAGGATGAGGGTCTTAAAACCACTCCCACAGTGACACACCTATTCCAACAAGGCCACACCTCCAAATAGTGCCATTCGCTGGGCCAAACATATACAAACCATGACAGCAAGGTTGAGCACTGTTCCTGAGCGCGAAGCAATCAGTATACAAATCCAAGTTTGTAGTCGTCAAGAGGATGAGCTGGGGAATGGCTGAGGTATAGAAGTTCTTTCTCTATTCTGGGTTCCAGATCTTTATCAGATGTATGATATGCAAATAGTTCCTCCCATTCTGAGAGTTTGGATTTTTGTTTGTATGTTGTTCCTGAAACGGGGACTCTGGTAGCTCAGACTGCCCTCCAACTTCTATGTAGGCAAGAATGAATCTGAACTTCAGTTCTTTTGGCATCTGCCTCCTGCATGCTGAGATCACAGGTGTGCACAGCCAGCACCCTGACCCAGGTCTATGCAGAGCTAGGGATGAAACTGCGGGCTTCGTGGGTCTCCAGCTCCCAGCGTTTCCACTTTTTAAAGAACAGCACACAGGTGTTGCGATCCAGATGGAGTCTGGGGTATTTTGCCTTGGTTGTTTGTTTCAGTATTTTATTTAATACATAATTGTTTAATCCATGCTCACAGAATCTATAGTTTTCTCCCAAGAGCTGTATAGTCTCTACTCTTTGAAATAGATCCTTTTGAGCTTAATTCTGTCTGTGGTGTAAGGTAGGAGCACCTTGGCTCTCTGGTTAAATAACCAGTCTTTCCAGCAGCATTTATTGAAAAGATTGCTGAAGAGTTGGCGAATCGTTGTCAAAAGTCATTTGACCATGAGCACATGAGTCCGGCTTCTGAATTTCTAAATTTTTTTTACTTTTTATTGATTCTTTGTGAATTTCACATCATGCACCTCAATCCCATTCATCTCCTCATCCGTTCATACCCTCCCTCTGCCCTTGCAAACTCCCCTGCAAAAGAAAACAAAAATAAATATATTAAAAAATTTTAGTTAAAAAATAATAAAACAAACCAAATCAAAAATCCTCTTAGTGTGGAAGCTGTGGTGTGTCACACAGTAAACCACTTCTGGCTGTGTTGAGCCAGACCAATGGTTCACTGCAATGAACATTTGCAAGAAAAGTTATCTGAGCTTCCAACTCTGTTCTGTAAGTTTGCATCTGAGCTGCATTAACACTTACCAGCTCGACTGCCACTGGGTAGGGAGGGAGTCTTGAAGTTAGGAGATGTGAGTCCTTTAACTTTGATATCATTTTACAAAGTTGTTTTGCTTCCCTTGAAAACTGCCAGCTGGAGTTCTGATGAAGATTGTTTTGTCTTCAAAGATGAACTTGAAGAAGATTAAAATCTTATCAGTACCAAATCTTCTAACCCCTGAACACTGGATGGCTTCTGGTTTTTTTTTTGATTTTTGTTTTTTGTTTTGTTTTGTTTTGTTTTGTTTTGTTGTTTTGTTTTAAGGTCCTCTTCTATTTCTGCTCAATATTTTCTAGTTTTCAATGTTCTAGTCTTACAATTCTTTTGTTAAATTTTCTTCTTAAATAGTTACTCTCTGTAAGGAAACCTTGCTAATTAAGTCTACCATGACCAGACAGCTCCTCTGAGCTTGGAGCAAAAGAGGGTACCCCTTTGCCATCAGGATTTCACCTTCTCTGACCTTGTCTGAGCCCCCCACCCACTCACACACACCTTCTACCTGGGGAAGGTCTAGTAGTCCTTGACAGACCTACAAGTTCAACTTCCTCTTTCCCAGAAGAACTCACCCAGCAAATAGCTGGAGTTGCTGGAATGCCTCTCCATACAAATGAGGCATTCGCAGTACTTTAAGCTCTAGCCAATGATTTCCTTCACCATCCTTTTCCACTCTCCAAAGTTCATAAATAGCCCCTTTCCACCCCAAATAAGATTGTATGCATACAAACTCACCCCCAAATAAAGGGATGTGCACACGCTAAGACTGTCAGAGAGCTGTCTCACTGAAGATCATTGGGGAAGGCCTTCCTCTAAGAGAGCTATAACACGAAGATCCTCAGAGAAGGCCTTCTCCCCTCTACACCCGCTCCGCCTTTCCAGACTCCACCTTATCCTCCCAGCCCTGTGTGTAGCACTGTCTGGACACCCTGAGAGGGAGGAAACAGAGGATTGAAAACAAGCTAGTCCTCAACACGTGTACCATACCCCTCTTTAAGGCAATTGTGAGCGAGATCGGTCTTTGCCCCACGGCTCCGGGTGATTCCCAAGCAGTGCTCTCACACTCTGAAGCTTTCGGTCGTCATTGTCGGCTCCGGTGCTGGGGCACAGGACACCCTAACTTTCTCCTTACAAGTGGGATTTCTACAGACTCTTCTGCTCCTTTGGAATTTGGACCCCTTTTTGCCTCTGTTTCTTACCTAATCGTTCTCACTGCATTGACTTAAAATGTGTTCCCCCGACTGAACCCCGGGGACAAGAGACAGAGGAGGCCTGCTCCTATGAGTCTCATCGGTCTAGCTACCTGATCTACAAATGTCTCGAGGACATTTAGTGAATGCAAGGGCATGAGACCAAGAACTTTACTTTAAAAAATATGAGCTTCTACAGAAAAAAATTAGAATTAACTCACCAAACATCATACACACTTTAAAAATTCAGTTAACATATCATGTCAATACATACTTAAGGATACAGTTTATTTGGTGCATGGGTAAATATATATGGTAAAATGTAGGTAATTAGCATTCCCATCTCCTCAAATATCTATCGGTTCTGTCCTGCCTTTTATTGAGATGGTCTCAGTTTGTAGCTCAGACTAGCCTTGAACTCGTTATCCTCCTGCCTCGGTTTCCAAGTTCTGGGATTACAGAAGTGAACACTGCACCCACAGATTTATCTCTTCTATGTGTTGACGGCCTTGGCACTCCCGTCTCCCACTTACTTTGAAATATATTCTAAATCTTTCTAGACTACAATGACCATACTGTATGACAACACATTAGAACTCACATTTCTCTACCAAACTCATACCCAAAATCTGAGCTCCCTAATTCCTCTCTTCTGTAAGACTGAATTTTTTTTTTTTTTTTTTTTTTTTTTTTTTTAGTTTCTACAAACGAGTGAGAAAATGTGATATTGAGAACATGTGAGAGTTGACTCTCTAAACCTGGGATATTTCATATGTTTCTTTTAAATGTGAGGAAGCAGGAAATACTAAAGATGACTACGAAGTATTGTTGCCCCAAGTAAGTTTAGTAGCGCTACTCCTAGCTGATGGGAAACACGTGTCCTAAAGGCACAAGCGAAGTGAGGGAGCAAGGGAAGCCGGCTGGCAGCCTCGAGAGCAGCCCCTTCCCACCCAGCAGCTGCTCCACCGCACCAAGCCAGAGCAAGGCTCTCCCACAAGGAAAGACAGTTAATGAAGAAACATGGGTAACTGTATTATTTGATTTAAAGATTCCTAGCCAGGGCCTGGAGTGATGGCTTCGCAATGTAGAGTACTTGCTTTCACAGGGGAACCGGTTTCAGCTCCCAGCTCCCACAGGGCTGCTCACAAGCATCTCTAACTCCAGTTCAAGGGGATTCCACACCCTCCTAACCTCTGCACCTATCAACTGACTATAAGTCACCCACAGACAGTATCTTTAATGCACCTCATCTATCTGATCAGGTAAGTACTAGAAGAAGGGGAAAGGCCAGAGGCTCTCTTGTAGACCTCTGAGGTAAAGCAAACAGCCATGTATGTAGACTACCTATTCAGAGGGGTAGCCAGCCGTAAATGCCATGGTCTCAGTCTCCCCGCTCCCTGGGACCACATCCTGGTAACAACTCATGAACTCAGAACAGTCAGAGCCAGTGGCAGCCTAGCTTGGCTGACGCCTTGATCACATCTTTGTGGCCCTTCACAGAACATCCAGCTAAGTCATGGCCATGCTCCTGCACCATGAACCCTGAGACATAACAACTGTGAACTGCTTGTGTAGCTCAATCATGGCAATTATTTGTGCTGGGTAGGCACAACATTGATGATCTTTCTTCATAATAACTTAAAAACTGGCCCAGGAGACAGACCAGGCAAATGTGACATATCTTAATTGCTTACATCTGAGTGACAGGCATATGAGAGTAGATTGCGATATTCTGTTCATTCTGAAAATTTAAAACCTTTTATAATAAAAAAGTTATTTAAAGATGTGTCATGACCTTATTTCTCTTAGGTTAGCACTGGTAATTCCATTCACCTCTGACCTTACAGCAACCAGATGGTACATGGCATTAGTGCGTGTTCCAAAAATCACTGCTGGGTCCATTAATTGGCCTAGTGAACAGGATGGTAAATAAATCTGATTGTTAAGAGTTGGCGCATTGTAGTTTATTATAAACTCTAAAAAACACTTTATAAGTGCAAGAACTGAGGCCAGGAGCTTCTAGCTCAAGGTCATGTGGCAAGCCACAGGTAAGTCTGGGATTTCCATCTTCTGAGTCCTGGCTCAACATTCCCAGGCCTGGCTTTGGAGCACATCTGCCATCCAGCTTCTCCCTGAGATTTAAATAGCACTGTTTCAGTCCGGTTTATCAGGAGAATTTACGCACATGGCCCCAGTCATATTGAGACATCCGTTAGGAAATCCAGGCAGGCAGGTTAAATGTTAATTTCCTTTCTACTGTACCATTTTCTAACCTCCTTCCATGAATCACCGTGAGTAAAAGGTTCCTCACTTGCTGACATAAAACAAATTGAACAAATTATGTTACTTAACTGAGGAAGAACCAGTCACGCCACAGATTCTGGCCCAGCCTCTGCTGAGCTTCCTCTTTATTAACATTCATTTGCAAATGAGTTTGCATTTCTAATGTACCACTGCATTGATCTCATTAGCATATCTAACTGCACCCCCTCACTGGGCCTGTTCCTAGGCACTCTTTCTGTGAACCTGTGGGGCAGGGCGCTTTGAGGTAACACAGCACAACCTCCCAGGCCATGAATCACAATCAAAGCCAGACCATGAATCAGAGCTGTAGGTAGAAACCATTTCTAACAATGACATCAGTAACTTCAGAGCCCTTGGGGGCGGGGGGGGGGGGGGTGGTTGGGGGCGGGGGGAGGGGCCGCGCGTAGAGGGGGTAGGGGGGTTTGGGGAGGGGGGCAGCTCATAACAGAGTGAGTGAAGGGTAGGGAGGACCGTACCTCTAGCCCTTCATTCTTCAGCATTTGCTCCAAACCAGGGAGGCCTGAGCCTGGTCTCCCAGGTCTCCCACAAGGTCACTAGGGTTTTCAAGCCACAGATATAGATAACCAATGTTCCCACTGAGCTTCCTTCATGGCTGCCCTAGAAATGACCAGTTTACATGTGTCTGAAGGATTTGGAGTTAGACACAGAACATCCTCAAGTTGCCCCTAAAAACATCTCAACAGAAGCCAAAATGGCCCCAGATAATAAGAGCTTAAAATTCCCCATCTTTGAAGTCTAATCAGAATGTAAAATGTCCCATAGATTCTGTGTTTAAACACTTACTCCCTAGTTGGTTGTGGAGGCTGTAGAACCATCATGAAGTAGGGCTTAGCTGTCACTGTAGATCACTGGGACAGGCTTTGACAAGGATATTCTGTGTCGGCTAGAGCTTTCTGCTCCCTGGTCCAAGGATGTATGAGACATCCTAGGTGCACAGTCCGACCATCATGAACTTTACCAAGCCTTCCCCACCATAAAACAAATTGAACAAATTCTGTTATTTAACTGAGGAAGAATCAATCACACCACTGATTCTCATTCAGCCTCTTTATTAGCATTCATTTGCAAATGTGTTTGCACTTCTAATGTACCAAATAAGCTTTTATCATGTCATAGGAACATAACTGTCTTTTTTTTTTTTTTTTTTTTTTTGAGACAGGGTTTCTCTGTGTAGCCCTGACTGTCCTGGAACTCACTCTGTAAACCATGCTGGTCTTGAACTCAGCAATCCACCTGCCTCTGCCTCCAGAGTGCTGGCACTAAAGGCATAAGCCACCACTGCCCAGCAGGAACTGTCTTAATAACTGTTCTATTGCTATGAAGAGGCACCATGGCCGGGCGGCGGTGGCACACGCCTGTAATCCCAGCACTTGGGAGGCAGAGGCAGGTGGATTTCTGAGTTCGAGGTCAGCCTGGTCTACAGAGTGAGTTCCAGGACTGCCAGGGCTACACAGAGAAACCCTGTCTCAGAAAAAAAAAAAAAAATGAAGAGGCACCATGACCAAGACAACTTATAAAAGAACACATTTAATTGGGGGCTTGCTTACAATTTCAGAGGGTGAGTCTGTAACAATCATGGTGTGGGGAGTGTCATCAGGCAGGCAGATATGGAGAGAGAGAGAGAGAGAGAGAGAGAGAGAGAGAGAGAGAGAGAGAGAGAGAGACCCAGCCGGCAAGAGCTTTTGTATCCTCCAAGTCCATATCCAGTGACTCCGAGACCACACCTCCTCATCCTTCCCAAACAGTTCCACCAACTGGGGCCCAAACGGTCACACATCTGAGCCTATGGAGGCCGTCCTCATTCAAAGCACTACAGTGTGTAACTCCAGCTCTTTATTTGCCTCTCGAACCTCTGCCTTCCCAAAGATGACCTTCACTCAGACATCCTTGGATTTAATAAGATCGTCATTAGGAAGTTACACTGAAAGGATGCCTGAGCAGGGAGCTCTGTCAGTTTAAGGCTTGCAACACAAGCATGGAAACAAGAGTGTCATCACCAACACCCATTAAAAAAAAAAAAAAAAAAAAAAGCCCAGTGGGAGAGTGTGCACCTGTGTCACCAGTGCTGGAAAGGTAGAAACGAGAGGATCCCCTTGAAGTCCCTAGCCAGCCAGGCTTGCTGAATCAGTAAGCTTCCAGTGTGGTGAGAGATCCAGTTTCAAAAACAAAGATGGGAAGCAATGGAGAAGGATACCCAGCATTAACCTCTCAACTCCACACAAATGCACAGACATATGCACAAACACTAAATGAATCAATTAAAAGAAAACATAAACAACAAGCATACTCTGGAGTCAGGCTCTGTGAGCAAGGCTGCCTACGGCTTGTGCATGGTTGATACTGTCTCACGCTTAAAGCTCATGGAGCAAGTGACATAGTCACACCCCAAGTCCAGGCTAAGCCTCTCCAAAGTCCCTGCCTCTTCCTCTGTGAGACGAGGTCTCAGGAACCTCTTGCCACCAAAACAATGGATTCCAGGGAGCTGACAAATGACAGTGACATCACCCATCACTAACTTACTCTCTCAGCCTTTTGCAGCTGCGCCTGACCCAAGGAACAATCGGAGGAGAAGAACTTTAAAAGAAAAAGGAACAAAAAAAAAAAAAAGCACCACTTTAAATTTCAGACCAATTCAATTTGGGAATATCAGTCGTGAGGCGAAGCTGCTAGACGACAGGGTTTCTAAGTGACTCATCCTCTCCTCTGACCATTTCAGGGGAAAATGAATGTTGCTGCTAACATTTGACATCAATCGCCCGATCACATGTTGTCCCATCATTACTCAGCACTGACACAAAGGGAGGAAAGAGACCTCTGCTCAAATGGTGCTCTCAGACGAGGAACCAATTCACAGTCCCTGGTAACGGCAGAACAGGGAACAAGATGAAATTTGGCTAAAGAAACCAAGGTGACGGATGAGTCATGGTGAGGAGGAGGTGGAACCAGGAGTCGCAGAATGGCTTGCTGTGCCCCATTCAGTGTCTAAAATCCTATCTGCATATCTGGCTGTCGTGTGGCCTTGATCGGCCTGTCGTTGAAAAGTCAGTAGATATAGCCAGGCATCCAGAGAGCGGGATGACCCCCTGCCCTCAATCTGATCGGGCACGCGCTCACCCTGTCTAGCCCCATGAGCTACTGCTGGTTACTGCTGTGATACAAGATACAAGAAAGCTAATCTTTGATTTTAAGCCATGGCCAACCTTCCAGGCCAGATGTGTGGGAGTGGAGGGCTAGAACATCTGGAGTTCAAAGGTCCTTGGCAAGCCCCATGCAGGATAAAAGAGCAGGTCAGAAGCTCCTGAGGTCCTCATGAGAGCTGAGAAGCTGACAGGTCATTCTCATCACCATCTCTCCAGCGGGTGGTGATGTGAGACCAAGTCTATATACCATGACCCAATTTCAAAATAGCATTATTGGTAGAACCAGGAGTGAATATATAGGGGGTAAATAGAGGGTGCTGATAGCCACAGAAGTACTAAGCATCTTCTTCCTCTCTTGCTGTTGAAAGGAGAATATTATAAATAGAGCTCCAACACCCTTGATAAGCTCCTTCTGGGCTTCCATGTGGATCTGGGCTTCACATGCACAAATAAAGGGCTAGGTAGGCAGGGACAGTCTCACCCCTCTCTGGAATGCCACCTCAGAGACAGACAGGATAGATCTCTAGTGAGGCGAGCATGCTCACAGCCAGCCTGGGAAACTTTCTCCTTTGTTTGCGTACAATATACACACAGACAGGAGAGACCATGTCTCTGCATAGATGGAGAACGCCCATAGTGATTCTGTGGCTGTACTTTACCCACATAAGTCCACCCTCCATAAGATGCATTTTCTGTGGGGTGCAGTTTCTGGAGCCCTGGGACTCAGTACCATGCAGTGAGAGGGAAAGGTGGCTGCCAAGTCCTCAGACCAGCGATGGGAAAGTGACAGGGCTGGATGACAAGGAAGCATGTGTTGGGCAAGGTAGTGGGCAGGTCAGAGGGACGATGATGGCAGAGGTGGCAAAACGTGGTCCCATTTATGGAGGAGTGGAAGGCAAGGTCAGCAGATTTCCCAAGAGCAACCTGGGCCAGTGAGCTAAGTCCTGTCAGAAGAGGTGGCTATGCCAATTACCCACACAGAGGCAGTTGATGGCTCCCTGAGATCACCAGTACTTACCAAGGGAGACGTACACACATGCAAATATTTATTTGGAACCAATTTTGTATGTGTATAAAGGACGAGAATTTAAATTACTCACAGACGTGAATGGAAATATGATGGAGTCCCTTAGGTAAAGAAAACTCTTGCCCTGATGAGTTCTTGTCAAAATATACATGGCCTCTTCTTCATCATTTAATTGTGTGGGCTAATCCCCTCTCTGCCATAGAATATTGGCAGGGGTTGCTTATTTTCCTAAAAGCCTTAAATTCAAATATGTACGTTTCTGTTTGCCTGCAATTAGCGTGATGTATCTATTCACAATAACTACAACATCCCGTCCTGGTAATGAAAAGTGATTAATTACCAATTACACCAAGTATCCAATTTCATGCAATTCACCACTGGGCTGTACCATTGAATTGCTCCTGCTCTAATTGCACACATTAAAAGTTCTAGGTAATTATTGTTGAAAGATCAGTAATATTAAAAATATTGGTTGCAGCTATTATTACATTTGCTCTCTGTGCAACCAAGATAGAAATGCCTGCCAGAGCTGCCAGGCACTTCACCGGGCTATTTCTCTGCCTGTTTTTGCAGCAACTGGTTTTATTTCCCTTTCTCAGAGATTATTACGACAAGTCTATTAAGAGCTGTGGCCTCCCCATTCTATAAAGCTTTCATTAAGTGAAACAAGCTTAAAAAAAATCTCACTGCTACTCGCCTTCAGCAAAGTCTCGAGGTAATTATCTCGTTTACAGATAACTATGTACCTTTCATTTTTCAGAGCACAAAGAGAAAACTGGCACTAAATGACACTTTTTCATCCTCGTTAAATTCGCTCGAGAAATATCAAATTAGGAGTTTTCAGTACAAATGCCATCATGAACTCTGACAGCAGCTATCAACAACAGGGACATTCAAGGGAAACATCCTCACACCCAAAGCAGAAATCGAGGAAGAGTCCCGGGAGCTTCGGAAAGGGTTTCTTGGCATTTGATTTCAGTCTCCCAACACCTGGGCTATACTTCTAACTGACTGATTTATCCGTGTGTCAGGCACAGTCCAGAAAACTGGAGACTCCATGCATACCAAGTGGCTCTGGGCAGCCCAGGGTGGCCGGTCACTGTGGCAGAGGGCTTCAGCTCACAAATAGTAAAGCTGTTCTATCCAAAGCCAGCCAAGGTAGACCAGAGAGGTGCCTAAGGGCCACTCCGTGCTCCCACCAATGAGCTAATTTAAAGATCAATACAAAGAAGGGGGGCCAACTTCATGGAGACAGAGAATCCAGAATTCAGAGAGCATGTGCTGCTCTGACTGGGTGTGGAAGGGTAAATAGGAGCTCACTGGCTAAGAAGAGAACATCAGAAGAGCGGATGGATGCCTTGTCTTGCGGCCTCATGCTGGTCTTGGAGAGTAGGAGCCCCCATTCCAGTAGGTCATTACATTTGAGGCTGTTATAGAAAGTCTGACTACATAAAACATGACACGTAGTGATGCTAAAGACTTACTACAGGAAATTAAAACACTTGGGAAATTATTAAAATAATTTTTTGGCAGGAAACAAAATCATACAGATTCTCTCAACAAGATAAAGTCACATGCAGGGAAGGCACAAAAAATGCGAACAGAGCCAGGTTTATTTTTCTTCTTCGTAATTTCTGTCTTCAGTAGTGAACTTATATTTGTCCTTTGGTTTGCTCATTTATTGTATTTCTCTTCTTAATTTGTGGGCCGGGTTGCGCATGTGGCACAGTTCTACTTGTAGGAGTCGGGGTGGGACTCAGATCGCCAACCTGCCGGCCAGCACCTTTGCCTACTGAGCCATCTTGCAGGTCCATGAACTCGTATTTCTAGGAGAAAAAATGGAACACAGAGAACAAAGTATGTCACGCCAGCAGATATAAGCAGGAGAGACCGTCGACATCTAGAATGATAGGTTCAGAGAGTGAGCTGGGGTTGTTTGTTTGTTTGTTTGTTTGTTTTTGTCAACTTGACACAAACTGAAGTCATCTGAGAAGAGAGAACCTCAACTGAAAAGATGCCTCCATCGGATTGGCCCGTCGATCCATCAGATTGGCCCGTACGCAACTCTATGAGGACGTTTTCTTAATTAATAATTGACGAGGGAGGGTCTGGTCCTCTCTCTGTGGGAGCTTCTACCCCTGGGCAGGTGGGCCTGGGTGGTTGAAGAAAGCAAACGGAGCAAGCCAGGAGCACAAGCCAATCAGCAGCGTTCTTCGTGGTCTCTGCTTCAGTTCCTGCCTCCAAGTACCTGTCCTGACTCCCCCCACCCCCCGAAACTGTAAAACGAAGTAAACCCATTTCCTCCCCCCAAGTTGCTATTGGCCATGGCCTTTATGGCAGCAATAGAAAGTGAAGTAGTAATACAGTGAGCCTCTAAGGACATACTTAGAAGCTATAATCACAAAGGGCCTGGAAACTTCTATAGAGTAGCTAATTTTGCTACCAAGTCCCGCCCTCTCTGCCTTTCACACTGTGCCAAAGGTGATCCTGAGGCATCTCACTGTAGGAGACAAGTTATGGAGAAGAGCAAAGCACTCGCCGGAGGCCAGCCCTTAGCCCAGGCCCAGGCCCCCGCCAGCCAGCCACCGGGACTCTGGAAGAGGGGTGTTACTGTCAGATCAAGCTCCCCAGAGTCTGTGTGGAAGACACATGGGTGGAGCTCTGTATTCAATAGGCGCCTCTTTGTGCGTGCTGTTTTCCTTTCAACATGCTGTATACAGCAGGCCAACCTACTGTGAGGGAAAACAGCCCATAAAACCTGCCTGATTGATATGGCCCATCACCATTTTTAGGGTCCGTTGCACAAACTATTTTGACAGTTAAGGCTCATAAATTAACGAGCAAGTCCAGAGTGACACAATGAAGAAGATGTTGTAGCGACTCCCAGCTAACTGCTCGGTTATTACTCAGGAACTCGGGGTGCAGAAGGCTGCCTCCCGCTTTTGTTCCTGCTTAGCAGGAAGATAAATGTCAGGAAGCGAGGACCCCGGGCACTCAATAACAAAAACCTTTTAGAGAGGGGAGCCCTGCACTAGTTAAGAGAAACCTGCTCCATTTTTCTAGGGGAAAATGGAAGCAACGTTTTCCAAAGGCAGACATCAGCCTCTTATTGAGTCGAAAAAGAACACTTCCAGTGGGAAAAGATGGAAAAAAGAGGGAGAGGAGAGAGATCAAAAGAGGGGGCAGGAGGGGAACAGGCTGGCCAAACAGTGAGGACAGAAGGACAAACGGACAAGGAACTTAAGAGTGAACACCCTGTACTCGTCAAGGTGTTCGCAGGCTGGGCTTCCAAATCTCCAGTGAGTTATTACAGGGTTTCACAATACTGTGTTTTCTCAAACCAAACCGTGCCTGGAGTGTTTGAATCTCTGAGGAGAAAAAAAAACTGTGAGCAGGAGGCTGAAATCCTAAAAGGAGCAGTGTGTGTGTGTGTGTGTGTGTGTGTGTGTGTGTGTTGTGTGTGTGTATACATATATATACATATACACACACATATATACATGTGTACATATATATACACACACATATATGTGTATATATGTGTGTATATATGTGTGTGTTGTGTGTATACATACATATACATATACACACACATATATACATGTGTACATATATATACACACACATATATGTGTATATATGTGTGTGTATATATGTGTGTGTGTGTATATATATATGCATGCCAATGTCAAAGAACATAGCCACCCAAGTGGACCTTTTATTCACAAGAAAAAGTAATGACGGGTAAAGAACAAGTGATCACTTAAAGCACAAGTGATCACTTAAGAGATGGTCCATCCCACAGGCCCAGTGAACCAAAGAACTGTTTAGGAGAGTCACGAATTAGATCGAAACTCGAATTTCAGACTTGAGTAAAATGTGTTCTCTCTCTTTCTCTCTCTCTCATTCCCCCTGTGAAAGTAATTCCCTGAGAAAAAAAAAATTCAGTGAATTGAACGGCCCAGGTACAAATGGCACCCTCTGCACCAAGCAGGCTTGCCCGCGTTTCGGTCCCAGCAACTTTTAAATTACTCGGAGAATTCATGGAATGTTTTTCAGTTTGACAGCTGTCGAGCCAAAAAGCATGCTGGTGAGTAGGAAGTGAACCCTCAGAAGATTTATATTTTTTAATGGGTTGGAAATTAAAAGGGCTTCAAAAATGCCCTTTGGGGACCCAGCTGGGGGAATTGGACTGTGTTACAAGAAGTCTGTTCCTTACAAGAGCTGAGAATTGGGACAGAAAGGGTGGGTCAGAGGCCTTTGGATTGAGTCTACGTGGAGCCAAAACAAGTATTTGAACAGTGAAAGACGCGACAGAGCCAATAGGTTATTTTGTCTATGCAACGTCAGAATGCCAGGCTGGCCATTACTAACCTCTGAGGTCAAAAAGGAACCGGAAAGGGCTGAGACAGAAAGCAAACCAGAACAGAGAAGAAAAGAGGGACAAACAGGAGGAGTGGGCGATGTTTTCAGGGTCCCAATGCCAATGAAGGGATAGAACACAGCCAGATCCCAGGTACCAATGAACTCCAGGACACCCCCTCCAAAGCGACAGTCTGTGAGCCCAAGTTGGCATTTTCGTGGAGAAATAAAAGGCGGGGCTATTGGGTTGCCAGATTTAACAAATACGTTCAAACCAGCCAGTTCAATTTTCACTCAAAAGGACATTGAATAAGTTTGTGTGTAAGTCATGCAGTGTTGGGGACGCACCACAGTCTCCAGCTAAATAAAAAGGGGGAGGAGAAAGAGAGCCAGCTGGGCGCCAGCTGTCACCTCTCTCCATGCTCGCTGACCGCAGGTGTCACGTGACTCCCAGCCTCCTGCTCTTACCACCATCCCTTCCCACAGGGACCTGGGCCTGCCCTTAGACACCGAGTCAAAATAATTCCTTGTTTTTGTTGCTTCCCTCAGGAACTGTGCCACAGCAGTGAAGTGGGATATATTTCTGTCTTAACATGTGGGGCACAACTGTGTTCAAACTGATGCTGCTAAAATTCCTTCCCTGGGAAGACAAAATCATTCTCTTAGCTGCGTCCATCCAGGTTCCAACACTGCACCAGAGTTCACCCTGGGACACCAGTGAGTCTTTTGGACTTTTTTACAGTGCATAGATGAGGAGATACTTACAGGGGTGTGGGTGCTCCCCCAAAGGCCACACCTAGAAAGTCTTTGCCCAGCAAGAATGGCTCTCCCATAGTCACACAGATAGAACTTCCCACTCCTAGTCTTTCTGAATTATATATACTCTAGAGTCTAGCATATATAAGATATATGTGAGACATAAACATATGTAGAGTCTAGAGTCTATCAGTGGTCCCCAACCTTCCTAATGCGGTGACCCTTTAATACAGTTTCTCGTGTTGTGGTGACTCCCAACCATAAAATTATTTTTGTTGCTACTTAATAACTGTATTTTGCTACCGTTATGAACTGTAATGTAAGTATCTGATTTGCAGGATATTTGATAGGCAATGCCTAAAGGGGCGTTGACCCACAGATTGAGAACCATTAGTTTCAACCTTCCCTGAGGCCAAATGCTATTAGGAAAGGCTTGTATAAATGATATGAAGCATCTGAATACTAAGGGAGGGTCCCGTGATCTTCCCCACCTCCCCTTCTATGAGGTAATGCCAACAGTCAACAAATCCAGCTAGGATGACCATTTTCAAGCGGGCACAGCTACACTCCGGAAAGTGGTGGTCCTTCGGCTCAAGGACAGTCTTGTACAGCTGCAAAGGCTGGGTGGGCGTCTGTGTGGTGGAGGAAGCATGGAGGCAGCAAGGCCATGTGATGGTGGTTATAGCAGGAATAGCACCAGTTATATCGCTAGGAAAGTCAGTCCTTAACCATGTGACCCAGGGCAAGTGTTTGAACTGCTCTGTGCTGCCATTTCTCTGTGAGAAAACATGAGAACTAGCTCTCTAATGTACAGGGTCTTTGAGGAGATGAATTCAGATGAAAGTCATAACAATGCCTACAGCTATGTCTGGAATGGGTGTTCATATTCTGGGGGTTGGAGGAGACTGTATTTCCCTCCCCCGACACCACCACACTATCCAATCCCTCTGCCGCACCTTCCTGTGGCCTTCTCTCCATGTGTTCTTTCCCTCTTCTGAGAACAGGCGCCAGCTGCATTTCAGGCCTACCTGGGTGACAAGAGGCAACTCACTCTTGAGACCTCAAAGTCTCTCGTTCAGTCACACTCTCTTGTAGACGAGACGGTGGCATGTGACATGGAGGGATGAGGGGATGGCAGTCAACACAGAGGGGGCTTGGTGTCCTAAACTCAGTGGTGTCCGGAACCAATAGTCAGTGGAAACTGACAACATGGCCTGATGCTGTGAATCCCAGAACCAGGCTACAGCCCCAATCCCATCACAATGCACAGGAATCCAGTGGCTCTCTAGATCCCAAATATAAACCAAGTGCCAAGCAGAAGGAACAGCCTCTGATGGGTGTTGAGGGTACCAGCATGCCCTGGCATATAGCAAGCCTGACTGAGAAAGGCCTCCGTACTTTCTGTCTAGATAGCTCTAGCTGGACTGGATCACCCCAGGGTTGGAACATGCACCCCAAGGAACCTAGGCAGAAGAGGACAGAGGGGATACTTTCTGATACCAACGATACTCTTAGAAGTGCTAGAGAAGTCAATCCCTGCCCCACACCCCACTGCCCCTGGGAAGGGCCTTCCCCTGGGATATCTGCCCATCTTTGGTTTGAGCAACACTTTTCAGAAACACAAGTCAACTGTCAGTAAGTCAAGAAAAGGATGAGAAAGTAAGGACAGGGGCTGGAGAGATGGTTCAACAGTTAAGAGTACTGACTACAATTCTGAAGGTCCTGAGTTAAAATCCCAGCAACCACATGGTCGCTCACAACCATCCTTAATGGGATCAGATGCCCTCTTCTGGTGTGCCTGAAGACAGCTACAGTGTACTTACATATAATAATAAATAAATCTTTAAAAAAAAAAGAAGGAAGGGAGGGAGGGAGGAAGGAAGGAAAGGAAGGAAGGAAGGAAGGAAGGAAGGAAGGAAGGAAGGAAGGAAAGGAAAGGAAAGGAATGGAAAGGAAGGAAGAAAGGAAAGAAAGAAAGAAAGAAAGAAAGAAAGAAAGAAAGAACAGGACAGTGACTCCCTACCCCAATTCCATACCTCCTGAAGTGAGGCATCTCTACAAACCAGAAGAAATCCCATAGGCCTAAGCCTTGCCTCTCCTACCCCACTGAGAAATGCGAAGCTATGTGTGTGCCAGTCCTGGGCGCTGAGGGTACAGTGTTCATCCTGAACCTGCATTTGAGGCCAGTGGGGCCTGACTCCTGCGCCAGCCCAGAATGAAAATCTAAACCTAACTCATAGGAAGACCCTCGCAGTAGCGCAGCTTGAGGCTATCTCCTATCCTGGGATGATGAGATGTGTATTGAGCAAGGGAGTTGGGACTAGGTCCTGGAATAGATACAAACCTAATTTAAGCCTTTCTCCTGACCAAACAGATCCAGGTGCATGGTCGGTACAGTAAGGTAGAATTTTGTTTCCACTGTGTAGGTTTGGGTATTAAATTTGACCCCCTGCCCTGCCCTAACCTGAGGCCCCAGTTGTGTCTCAGCAGATGCTTGAGAACCACACACCCACAGCTCCCACACCGTCCGCCCCCCAGGGCTTTCTGGACGCCCCCTCCCTCCCTGCCAGGCAGCCGCTATCTCAGTAATTGCAAAAGGCAAGGGCTCCTGTTTGCTGCCTCTTCCAGGAATGATTAAAGGTAGAAGTTTTTCAGACATTAGCGACGGAGAGAGTATAGTTGAAGCTGCTTTAAAAAGGGAGAAAGTATAAAAAGGTGGTCCTCGAAGCACTATTAAAAGCATCATGCTTGTTAAAACCAGTAAAAAGGCCAGAAATCGGCGAGAGAAGGCAGCTTCCTCTCCAATTACCGCGAGGGGCACACACCTTGGCGGTGTCTTTGAATTGTGGCCGCCAGCCCCTGCCCCCTCCCCTCCCTGCCTGCCCCCTCCCCAGGCCATTCACGGTACATTAGGGAGGAGGCGAGGAGGGTGACAGCGCTCCCCAAGTTCACTTCTCGCTTGTTACAGGCGACCCATTTAGAGCTGAATGGCTGTGTTCAAAGACGGCGCAAAATGACACCCTCCACCTCTTCACGAAGCCACTTGGTTTTGTAGGTTTTTTTTTTCTTTTCTTTCTTTCTTTCTTTTTTTTTTTAAATCCCTGGGAAATATAATTGATAAGCATCACGCCAGGGAGCGGCCATCCACCTTCAAGAAGGGTGCCTCCCTGGCCACCTGGTTAAAATCCCGCCTCCTCTCCCTGCTGCCCTTCATTCATTTTGCTCCGTGCTATTTAAACAATACTTCATCAAATGCAGCCTGGAGCAAATAAGAAAGCTCAGTAGAGTAAATAAAAAGTCAAAAAAAAAATCACCGGCTGGAGGGTAAGTACTTTTATTCCTGTACTTTCGTTGCCTGGGGAATTATTATTCCATCCCCCGAGCTGGAGGGGGAGGGGGCCACGGAAGGCGGTGTTATTCACAAAATGGATTGCTACTCTCCTTTTTCCACTCCTCCGGCTCTCGAGAGCCCACTGATTACAACCAAGTGTGGCCATCCATTCCGTCTTATTGACAAAGGTCCTTAATTACCGCGGCAGCAGTAATACCTGCTATTAAATTCTGCTAAACAGAGGCCGCAAATTAGCTGCGGATCTCAGGCACCTTTTGGGTGTAATTACGGGAGTGGGATTGACGGGAGGCCGGATGACCCCAGCCAGAGCAGTGGGGAAACCTTTGTTGATCACCTGTGGTGGGGGCCAAAATGTGAAATTAAAAGCTCTCCATCAGCTGAAGGCCTTTGGAAGGCCCAAGGGAAGGAAAAAAAAAAGAAAGAAAGAAAGAAAAAAGAAAGGGAGGAGAGGGGGGAAGCAACAGGCCAAAGCAAACTGTGCTTACTGGTGCTTAAAAGCGATTCAGACCACAGCAATTTATGCCGGTAGTTGATTAACCAAAAGCGATGCTAATTCTGTAAGTGATGCAAGGTCCAAAATGGCAAAAATTTCGGCCATTTTTTAAGGTATATTCTATATTTCATGGAGGCCTTTAACCCATATTTAAGAGCCTGTTTAATGCAATTGTGAGCCGTAAACACCTGTCACTTAGAGTCTGAACCTTTCACATGGCTCCTCCCGGAGACCCAGGATTAATGAGAACCACGCAAAATAAGGTTGCTCTCATCCGCAGCCGCTGGCTTTATAAATTCAGTCCTGCAGCCTATTCCGTGTTTCATGGAAGGCAATTACTTTGGGGTTGGGGGGGGGATTTCCTTTAAATATATTCAGTTTTCCTTCCCGCTAAGGTGGAGGTGGGTTTAGCTGCCCAGAGCTTCCAATGAATGGTCAGCACTCCATAACTCCACACAAAACACTTAACATTAAGATAATTAAATTTCAGGGTTTGAATCACTCTGAATGGAGGCTATTAAATTCACACGGCTCCTCCTGTCGAAATGCAGAAAATGAGGTCTCGGGCCCTGGACAAGGCTGGAAAGTCTCTTTTACTTTTGTCCTGGGAAGGAGTAAGATGGCGAAGCTTTTCTACCAGCTTCAAGAACAATGGTCATTTCTGGGACAAGATCTAGGAGCCTTCTAAAGTGGGGTGCCCAAGCCCTGCCCAGTATTGAACTACCCCTGTCTCCCACTAGCCCTCCATAGTTTATAAGAGCCCAGTATAAAATCTGGGCCCACCATTTATGAAGTTTCAGAATGCTTTGCAGAAGGTGACATTTGATCACATGCCCTTCTCCCATAGGTGAGGAAGAACGTGACACTCAAGCCACCGAATGCTTCTTCTTAGTCCCTCCTCCTCTAAAGAGCCTTTCCAGGCTCCAGGCAGATTTAGATGTCACTCACAGCAAGGAGGACTGTGTACCCCTGAGTCATTATCCGATCACATCCAAGCTTGTGTACTGTTTCTCCTGTTATACGCCGTGATAGTTCATGTGGACTGACAACCTGAGAATTTAGACTCACCAAACAAATCCTTGAGCATATCCGTGAGAGATCATCTAGATTGCAGTGAGTGGGTGGGCAGAGGCATCCTAGGTATGAGCAGTGCCATTCCCATGGCCAGGCCCCTGGGGTTGAGCATTCACCTCTCTGCTTCCTGAGTGCGGATACAACGTAACTAGTTGCCTTCTGCTCCTGTTAACAGGCCTTCTCAGCTGCTGGGGACTGTGTTCCCTAAAACTGTGAGCCAAACTAGACTTTTTGTTCCTTAAGTTGTTTTTGTCAGGTGTTTTGCCACGGCAAGAAGTCAAGGACTTGATACACATACCAAGTTCCATGGAGGTAAAAAAACAAAACAAAACAAAACAAAAAACAAACAAACAAACAAACAAAAAAAACAGTGTCTGCCATATTTGAGTTTCTTGTCCCTGCTGTACTAAGAAGGGGGAAAGGGGAGTGGAGAGAGGGATAGATGGATAATGGGTAGGTGGATGGATATTTCGATTATATAAGCACAGATGAGTTTGTGGGTGATGGCTATATGGATGATTGGCTGGAGACACCAATGGCTGAACAGAGAGGCGTGGGAAGCCAGACGGGCAGCCACGCCTAAGGCCGCAGTACAGCAATCGTTCTTCTTTCCTCTCTGTGTCCTTTCAGGTCCCAGGACATTCCTCTCCAGATATTCCCACTGATGGCTTTGTTCATCGCAACAGTGGTTTTTCCGGGCGCGTCACTCTCTGACGGGCTTATCCACTCACCTCCTCACTCAGCATCCTCCCGTGGCAATAGTGCTCCTGCGGGAACACTAAATGCTTCTGCCCTCTGATCCTTTTAGTCTGGGAAACTAGCCCAGCCAGACTTCATGAACGGTGGAGACCAAAGTGTGTCAGTGGACGGTCTGATGTCAGGGTGGGACTAGCTCCAATCCGGCTCCCCCAAATAGAGAAGACCCACCTACAGACACCGTTTACTCATCTTGTTGTTATTGATTTCCTCATACCAGCAAGTCTTAGCCTCCTCAGATGTGCAGCAGGTGCTGGATTATATTAGCAGTGAAGTGTGGCAAATTCTCAGAGATAGAGATGGGGAGAACACACTCATGGAGCCAGGGCAGTAAGTCATGAGAGGGAGAAATACATCTTGCCATCAGATGTATTATTAAGTTTGCACAGAGAAACTGAGATAGTCGGATATGTATACATATACATATACATATACATATACATATACATATACATATACATATCATATACGGTCTGTCACGAGGATCAGCTCATAAGAAAGGCTGGGGAGTGCCACAATCAGTGTTTGCAAGTTAGAGATGCAGGAAAGACAGCAATATGACTCAATTCAAGCCCCAAAGCCTAAGAACCAGGGCACTGACAGAGTAAACCTAAATCCAGTGTGACACTAGGAGAAGACAGTATCAGGCAAGAGGGACATTTGTTTTCTCAACAGGATCTCAGAGGATTAGAAGATGCTAATTCACAGAGGGGAGGGCCATCTGCTTCACTGAGCACAAAGCAAATGTCAATTTTATCCAGAAACATCCTCAGATAACACCCAGAAATAACATGGAGCTAAATATCTGGGTACCCAGGTAAATCAACCATCATCACCCCAAGGAAGCAAACAGGGTTCAAACCCAGCCTGAGGCCAAATGCAGCTGGGAACACTCAACAAAACCACACAATGGAGGTCAGGGACTCAACACTGTTGTCTTGGGTCCCATGTGTCAAGGATTAATTAATTACTCATGGTCTCAGAGGAAGAAGAGACTGCAGGCCTAAGAAGGAGCTATGGACCAAGGGTGCAACCACTAAAGGAGCAGAGGGCATCTGAGAGTAGCTGGTCATTAGACTTCAGGCAGAGACCCTGAGTGCTGGATGAAGGGATTAGAGTTGGCTGTTGGGGGGACTTGCCAAAGGATGTGATGCAAGAGAATGGTGTGATAGACTTCTGCTTAGAAGATGTATTTTCCATTTGGTCCGGTATGCTTGGGATGTTGTAAGGATGACATAAATCAGAAGAAAGGGAAATTGGGGGTCCCTGCAGATCAAGTGACTTCCACAACTCCAGTCTTTGCATGTAGGATTTCCAGAGCACGCTGGCAGGGCACATGCTGGCACTGAGAGATACTTGCCTGTTCTCTGATGGTGCAAGGAGTCTTGGGAAAGCCGCTGTGTCTCTGTGTAAGGTATGGTTAAGGTGTCTTAAGAAACAGAGAACCCCAACATTAGATTCTGTTCTCCACCATTCAGACAAATTCAGTCTAAAGCTATTCCCAACACAAAACCATAGCCTCCAATTTAGAAATACCAGGGCTTTAGAAGTGTGAACCACGGGCCTACCCTTTGGAAGAGGAAAGGTCAACTCTGTTCTATTAGAAATTAGCAGAAGGCACTGCATGCCTTGCTGATAGCACTACTGGGCATATGAAGGAAAATTAAGTGGTTTATTTTTTCTAATTATCCCATTATGACTATCTGTGCTTCTTTCCTTTTTGTGACCTTTTCTTCACAGAGGTCGGTCACAACAGCTTGTTTGTGGTGTGTCTGGTGGCTGGACTTTGGGAGGAGGCCAGTAGCATCATTTAGTGACTGGTTTTTCTCTCCTTCTGCCTACAATGCACGTAAGAGCACAGCCCAAAGCACTCACATGCAAGACAGGCATGTGATATGTCCCTTGTAATATGGACTTACTCAATTTGGGAGGAAGGTAAAGTTTTAGTTTGAACCCTCCAAAACTCTCCCTTTAAAAGAGACTATTGCATAGCAAATGCTTACTCTCAATGCCCCCCTTCTCCTTGTTCTTTTGATCTAATTATTTCAAACATGGATCTCACTTCTTGCAAGAAATGAACAGACCTCAGTTCCTGGAGAAACCTTCCCCTCCCCTCATTATACGTGGAGATACTGAGTAAACTGTAACATTCAAAGTGAATTGCAGAGATAGCCTTGGAAGGAGGAAAGGGGGGCCTCTGGTACTAGGGGTGAAGAGAGACTCGGAGCCTGACTGGAAAGCATGGAAGAGCATTACTCGGGCCAAACATGATATGAGATCCACACATGGCCTCCAAGGTCAGGGCTGGGGGGCAGAATACCTGTATCAGACCATGAGTTGGGCCCTTGACACAGAGAGAAAAAGAATCTCCAACTGAGAAACAGCCTAATGGAGTGGTCCCCTCCAAAGCCTATACCTCTCCAGACAAATAAGATTAGAAAATTCTCACATCCAGAAGCAACAAGCAGGTAATGTCTACTGATGAGAGAGCTGAGGAAAGTCCCTCAGTTCTCCAAGCAATGAAAATTCTGAGCACACAGATGTGAGGGCTCCAGATCTGTCTTAAGTACATGACCACAGACTCTAAACACAATGAAGCCAGTGGTGTGGCCATCTTGGTACCTAAAGTGCTGTCACAGTGCCCACTGCTAATGACATCAACTTACTGTCCTGAAAATTTGTAAGTAGAAGATACTAGAAAAATCACCATTTAGTAACTCAAAAGAAAATAACAGATCTAGACAAATATCACCAGTGAATGATGAAATCATTAACAAATCCCTCATCACAGCAACGCCATTCCTGCTGACGATCTCAGACAGTAGAAGCAGCCTGAGCATCCATCAACAAACAGGTAAAAGATGCCACAGACATCTTATACAACAGAATAGCATTCATTCTTAAATTTTTAAGGAACTGGGTGGGGAGTGGTAGCATACATCTTTAATCCCAGAACTCAGGATGCAGAGGCAGCCAGATCTCTGTGAATTCAAGGACAGAATGTTCTATAGTGAGTTCCAGGCTGGTCAGGACTACATATTAAATTCTATCCCAAGCAGCAAAATGGATCAACCTTGAAGACCTTGAAGGCATCAAACTAGGTGCAATGAGCCAGCCACTCAGCGGCAAAACCATAAACTATGCTTATCCACCTCTGAGGTGTGCAGGAGAGTTAATAGAGATGGGAAACAGACTTTCAACAGGACCCATCTCTCTACCCAAATGTTATTGTTGGCTAATGTGAGATTATCTCAGAGTAAGTAATTTATTTATTTTTAAATAATTTAATTAAAAACGTTGTATATAATATATTCTGCTCAGAGTTCCCCTCCCCCAGCTCCTCCAAGCTCCTCCCAACTTCACCCTCCAATGACCACACTCTCTTTTTCTCTCCCTCTACAATACAAAAGACAATCAAACAAACAAACAAAAATTCCAAACAATCTAGAATTTAAAACAAAACAAAACATCCAGTCAAGGTAGATCTTGCCTTTAACCACAGCTCAGAAGGCAGAAGGAGGCTGGTCTCTATGAGGTCAAGGTCTGCCTGGTCTACATAGTGAGTTCGAGGACAGCTAGGACTAGAAAGAGAGAGAGAGACCCTGTCTCCAAAAACAAAACAAAACAAAACACACTGAACACACATAGGTATACACATACTCCTAAAACACAAAATCAGAAACCATAATAGACTAGCCAAAGATTAATAAGGGGGGAAAAAGCCCAAACAAAGCAATATGAAACCAAAATAAATTTACAAAAAAAAACATTGTGTTTGTTCCGCGTTGGCCATCTATTACTGGGCATGGGGACTACTTCGAAGTGTGGTTAGCATGTTTAGTCAGGCTCCACTGAAAGATTCTGTCTACCTCCCCGTCTCAAGGCTAGGACCTGTCTGGATGGAGGCTGAGCAGGCCCCAGGTATGCTGCTGTGGTCTCTGTGAGTTCATTTGTGCATTCCTCCCATTGTGTTGGAAGACAGTTTCCTCGGAGTCATCCATCCTCTCTGGCTTCTCCACCTCCTCTTCAGCACAGCTCCCTGAGCCCTGGGGGGAGGGGTTCGATAAAGACATCTCATTTAGGATTGGGCGTTCCAACATGAGAGTAGGAAATGTATAAAGGGCAGGAATCCCTTTTTTTTTTTTTTTTTTTTTTTTTTTTTTTTTAGAGTCCCAGAGGCTGTGAAGCCAAGGAAGGCACCAGGTTCAGTGACTGGAGGATCTACTCTCTGCTTCCAAGACAGCACCTCAGGAAAGGTTCTCCATCTTCCACAGCAAGTGGAAGGACAAGTGAAACTCACACTTTGTAAAGCCTTTCACAGGAAAATCTTAACCTCACTGATGAGGGAAGGGACTTCGGAATCTAATAACCTCTTTAAAGTTCCATTGCCTCTCAATACTATTGTATTGGCCACACCTGGGACTCCATTCGCACCCCCAGGAGGAAGAAGTTATAGACAAGAATGGGGTGATGGGTATTCGGTAATCCTCAATGTCCCATCAACTACATATTTAAATCTTCCCACTCTAAAAATAGTTACTCAACCCAATTAAAATAGTTACTGGAGCCACGCACTAATTTATTCTGGGGAACAGAAGGTTAATCTATTAAGCACTGATTAGAAGCAACTAGCAAAATTCAGTCCATTTGACATCTTACGTTTCCTTCAAAATATAAATGACATTTTGGGCTGGACAGAGCAGGGCACTTAGGAAATAAAGGCAGGAGGATCCAAGCTTCAAATGTATCCACTATATAGTAAGTTTAAGGCAAGGCACATGAGGCATTGTCTCAAAAGTGTGTGTGTGTGTGTGTGTGTGTGTGTGTGTGTGTAAGAGAGAGAGAGAGAGAGAGAGAGAGAGAGACTTTTTAAAATGGAAGGGTGAGATGGGATAGACTTAAGAAAATATTAAATGTGGAATGTGAACCTTGGCTAGTTATTCAAACATACCATGTAAAAGAGATATGACAACCAGAGAAATTTAAGTCTGGAGAGATAGAATATTGTTATTGTTATTTAATTTTGTTTACTATGATAATGACATAGGGGTTTATAAAAGGGAGGAACTCAGGAAGACATGATGTCTGGGATTTACAACAAAATATTCTATCATGGTTATAACAGCAACAGTAATACTGGTGATGATGACAGGGGTAGATAGATTAACATTACCAAAATGTTTCATATCGCTGAGGCTGATATATAATGTTCTAATGACCTTCTAGGATTTAGAAGGATAAAGAAACCAAGAAATGTTATTTGTTAATATAAGTATGCTTGTTAAAATGGGAGGGTAGCCACCAAGGGAACAGAAATAATACACAAATCTTGATTAATCCAACATAAGACAGCAAAAGTATCAAGAGTAAATCTAGGTAGACCAGAGTCTCAAGTAGGAAAACATTTCATATGCAAATGTTACATAATAAACAATGTGAGTTTAACTTGGGACATTTCACAAGCCCATTGATAATTCATAAAGAACTTACTGTCTTTCTCCAGTGATTTCTCATAAGCCATGGACCACAAGGTACTCTGAAAATTAGGGATCAAGAATTTGTTTCTATGGCAGAACCAGGGTGCCAGGGTCAGGAGCAAAGGCACCTCTACCAGCCTGCACAACCCACAGTATCTTTGTCAGACACGGCCAAGTCATGGCTGCCTAGCATGGTCTCAAGCACCGAGAAACTTACCCCTGGTGAGCTGTAACTATGGTAACCACAGAAGCTAATGAGTAACTGAGGCAAGATAGAACAGCTTTGACTTGGGTGGCACAGAACAGATGTGGTGAGGCAAAGATGTGTCTTGCCAAACACTGGGTATCAGGGTATCAAAGCATGTCGGGAAGTCCCTTTCTGTACAGAAACCCAATCCTGAAGGCCGATGCAGAAGGACGAACTGACAAGACTGTAGACCTGGACAGACATGGGACAGCCTCCACTGTGCAGAAGAGTGCAGCTTGGATTTATGATCACCTAAGTTCAGCTGCCCAGCACTCTTGGAAAAGCTGGGTGTACATGTCTATAATCCCAGCACTTGAGAAGTAGCGACAAGAGGCTAGCTGGGACTCACTACTCAGCTGGCCTGGATGAGTTGGTGAACTCCAAGTTCAATAAGAGACCTTGTCTTGAAAAAATATGTTAGAAAGCTATTGAAGAAGATACCTGATATGCACTGCACACACATATACATGTACATACAGCTACATGAACATATACATGAAAATATGACACACACATACTCATGCATGCACAAATTAAATTAAATTAAATTAAATTAAATTAAGATCTCAAAATTGAGAGCTCCTAGCAACCACGGGGAAGAGGGCATATCATTTTATCAGAGGGCCAACCACTCATGGAATTAAAGTCAGGCCTGGCATATCCACGTTCCCTTTGCTTTCCTGGTCATGCCCATTGTGAAGAGAAAACCCTTGCAGAAGGATTGCCTGATTAAATCCCCCGTAATCACAGGCCCATCCCATGAATTAAGAGCAAGCTCAGCAAATGTGCTGAGTGAGGAAGAACAATGAGCAGGCTCACGGCCCCAGGTTCTGTGCACCCTACGCCGTCCAGGATAATCACCGCCTTCTCGCTGCCTTCCGAGTTTTATGAAGCTGTTCAGAAAAGTTTCAGCCATGCTTTATGGATCTGTGAACCTGCCCCTGCATCCATTCCACAACTTGATTCATTCTGATTAAATTGTTCAACTGTTAATGAGTTTTAGATTGCAATATGGAGAGGCAAACAATTCAGAGCATTAAGGCAGTAAAATATCTTAATATTTCACAAGAAACATAAAACAAAAGACTCATTTCGGGGAGAGGGGGTGGAAAGACTGTAATAATTACCCTCTGTGAGAATAAATATGCCAGGCTACCTATACATTCCGAAGGCACGTGTGGAGCTCTGTTCACGTGTGGAAAGCTGGCCATTGCCTGCATATCTCATAAATACCCAGGGAAATCCTCAGCTTTTCCCAGCCAATTTCAACAAATGAGATAACCATTTTGACATATTGTTCCAAAGAATTTCTGAGTCTAGACATTAAAAAAAAAATCATTGATTGCTACTTGCTTGCTTTATGGTCTAATGAGTTTTGCAGGGACACTGAGGCATCAGAACTAGGGGACAGACTGGAACTGAGTCAGGCAATAAAGGCTTCTCTACCACAGTGTTCTACTCTTTGGCTCTCTCCCCAGCTGTTGTAGGTTCTTGGCCCACCACCGGCTCCTTATAGAACACAGTGCTTGAGCGGACAAGAATTGGTTGGAGAGTTGCTAGTATACAGCTAAATGCTCTTTCTTAGAAATTCTTTTTAAATTTACTATTACTGTTGTTATTATTATCACTATCATCAGTGTGTGTGTGTGTGTGTGTGTGTGTGTGTTAGCAGGCACACATATACCACAGCACCCATTTGGGATCAGAGGACAATTTGCAGAAGTTAGTTCTCTCTCTTCACCATATAGATTCTGAAGCTTGAACGCAAGTGGCCAGACAGGGTAGCAAGCACCCCAACCCACTGGGCCATCACAATGGCCTGGAATTGTCCCTTATTGAAAACTCTCTAGATGCATAACCTCAGAGTGAGGAGAGGTTTCCAAATTACTGGGGGTCAGGGGATCGCATTGGTCCCGTTTCGTTTACGAAATAAGAATTGAAACCCATTTTCAGCCTGAAGGCAAAGAGCTCGAACTGATGAGTTCTGCTTCTCCCAGTCCTATAAGCCAAGCCACGTTGGTTTCAAATTGGCTTCTCATTTGAGCAACTCTTCAAATTCAGATAAAGAAAAGGAATTTGCATTTGTCTGTAAGATTGGAGACCACTCTGTAGATGCTCCATGAAGAAAGATACAGTAGTTAGCATTCTATGAAAGTATATGCCATATAGTCACAGAATGAGGGGCAGTGACAAGGCCCTCCAAGGTTGACAGGATCAATGGTGCCATTATACAGACAAGAAAACTAAGGCTAGAGAAATCAGATGACCAGCTGACAGCCAAGACCAACCAAAATAAGAAATGGAATAAAGGTAAGCTGTTAAGAGCTGGGCCTTAAAGCCCAGACGTGGGGCCCAAGTAGTCCAGCACCATGTTCCATATTGTTCTGCCATAATGCAGAGCAGTGTCCTCCAAAGGCCCGCATGTCACAGGTTTACTCTCAGCTTGTTGTTATTGGGAAAAGATGGAAGTGTTAAGGGATAGGGCATAGGGGAGGTCTTTCAACTGTGATCCAAATAAACCTTCTCTCTTTATAACTGATTAGTTTGAGTTATTTGTTATAGTGATGGGGAGGAGTTGGATTAACATCAGTCACAACTGACCAAGTGGACATCCTAAGGGCATTTTACAAAGAAGAAATACAACTGGAATGGTTCCCTTTGACCCCAGTCCTAGGAAACAGCAGAGCTTGGGACTAGAACTTGAATTCCCCAGTACTGAAAACAATACTCACCTGACTGTTCCACGTAATCTTACAGAGAATAAGCTGCACATGATTCTGCTAAGAGAGCAAAAGTCAAGAACATGCACAGAAGCAAGGTGCATCCCAGCTGCATTTCAAGGAGCCATCACTTAGGATGACGTCATTAGGATGGCATCAGTACCTCTGCATTTCACCTTCTTAATAATTCTCCTTTCTGTCCCAAATGGCAGGAGGCCTGATTGATGAATATGATTTAAATAAATTAATATCAGTTTGTTTCATCTTAATACTATAGAAGAACTAGGTGCAAACTAAATTTGCCCAAACCACATTGGGATCGGTACCCTGGAGCTGTAAAAAAGACAAGAACTGTTGTTGGGTGTCTTCCCTAAGGAGTTTGCTGCCAAGCCTCACACCCAGAGTGGGGCCTGAGAAACCAGTCTGTCCACAGAAGTCTCAAGGCAAAATGGCAGCTCCCTTCTCGTCACTCCCACTGCCACCAGCTCCCGTCCCCCACACTGGGATTGCAGCACTGACTGACTCAAGACAACATCTTGTCTCAAGGGCTTTCCAAAATTATGCTAATTATCAAAAACTCTGAAAAGAACATAAAAATCACAGCATTTTTTCTACCCTGAATACTTTAGCATTCTTGATCATTGGGTCTGATTCAATAGCTCCATTATACCACAAGGGAACCACAGAGTTTTCCTCTCCCAAGCCAGCCAAATTGTCAGGCAGAGCGCCTTCGGATATGCCAAGGGGATTAGTCATTGAAACAGACATCTTGTTTTGGAGAAATTTCTAACAACAGCAAAAGCTCACAGGCTGTGTATAATTGTAGATACTCATTCTATTCTAAATAAACACTAAAACAGAAGAAGTAAAATGTTTATGAGAATCATCTGTTTTGGGTGGTATCTGCATGCTCCTAAAGACCCCTTTCTGCTCTTATTTTGGTGAAGTATAAGACATCTCAATAGAAACATAAATGCCATATTGTCTAGCAGTTACTATAGCAACTACTATCCATGTAATTTGCTCATGCCTGAATTAAAACTGCCTAGGGTGGTTTTAACACTCATCCCTTCCATGATCCTCTTTGATGGTGTTTTTCTTTAATGAGAATTTTGACTCTTAAACTGTAGGCAGCCTTGTGTGAAGCTGGCTTTTTGTCTTTGTCTGATTTCATTTTCCGTTTCCCATGTAGGTATTTACAAGACAGAGAACGCATGCACGCTCTGTGGGTGTATGGAGGGCATGAAGGAGAAGACGGTTTCCTGTCTGAAAAGAACACGAGCCTCCGTCCAGCACCGGCCTTCACTGCTCATGGGCTCAACAATGCCATTCACCTTACACAGTGGAAAGGGACGTGATAAACAGAAGGGCTGACACCCACAAAAGAAGAAGGCTCAAGAGTTAGCTCCTTCCTCGTATTCTTTCCTCAGCCTGACAAAACAAGCAAACCAGGTCTCTGAGTCTGAGCGTATGCAGTGAGGTAAGCCAATGCCCCCAAATGCTTGCCCTGAAGAAATGAAGTTATCACGGAGGAAGCATGGAATGAAACGGCAGTTGAGGATCATTAATTCCACTGTAGATTCCTGTTTGTATCTTCTCCAGGAACCCACTCAATATACCTGCTTTTGTAAACTAAAACTAAAAAGGCTTTCCTTAAAGAACTCAAAGTGAAGCCGGGCGTTGGTGGCGCACGCCTTTAATCCCAGCACTTGGGAGGCAGAGGCAGGCGGATTTCTGAGTTCGAGGCCAGCCTGGTCTACAGAGTGAGTTCCAGGACAGCTGGAACTATACAGAGAAACCCTGTCTCGAAAAACCAAAAAAAAAAAAAAAAAAAAAAAAAAGAACTCAAAGTGCTTCAAGGTAGGCAGCAAGGTTCTCAGAACAGGAACATAGAACCACCTCTGAATTTTAGCTGGTTAAATAACTAATTTAAATCTACTCAGAGAGTCCTCATTAGAAAGTATGCTCAGAGGCAGGCACACGTGGTGAAGTGCCTGCCATGCAAGCATCAGGACATGAGTTCAAATCCCCAGCATTCCCGTAAAAAGCAGAATAGAATGAGCAAACCTGTGATCCTGGCACTGGAGTGGGAGTGGGCAGAAACATTCAGGTTCACTGAGCTCACTAGCCAGTCAGTGTGACCAATCAGTGAGCCTCGACTTTAGTGAGAGACCCCATCTCAAGGGGGAAGATACAGAGCGATAAAGACACTTAACACTGACCTCTGGCCTCCCTGTGCAGAAACACACACACAAACAAGCGTGCACACACCATAAACACCGTAGACATACAGTGCAGAGTCTTTAACTGGCTTTCTGTGGAACTTTCCAATGGGCAGGTGAAGAGATCGACCCCTCACATCCCCATCAGTGCCCAGATGCACTGGTGCCGTTAACTTACACCCAGCTCCTCTTCATATTGGGGGCTCTTTCCAAATCCCCTGCATTGTTTATTTGTGAGGATTTATTTTCAAGGCTTTATTTAAAGCTCAGTGTATTTGGTTCTGGCTGCCCATGAGCAGCGAGAAGCTAAGAAACGGGAAGTGCTTCGTACCCGTGGTCTGCAGCAAGCCCTGCTGCTCACTTGTTTAATCCTCTAGATTTTACCGGTTTCCATTTGGTTTTTCATATCATCTCAGGCTAATCTGTCAAACATTTTAGACAGCCAAGCCAATCTCCAATTACTGAGGACTTTGCCACAAGCACCGCGTCTGTTAATAAGATTTTCATTTGGAAAGATGCCAAGCCGTCCAAGTTTTCTCTCACATACAAATCCTAAAACCTAATAGCTTTAGGTTTTGTTTAATGTTAACGTCATTAAAAACAACAACAACAACAGCAAGGAAGGTTCTCAAATGCCTGGCCTGATGGTGAAATACCCCCACCGACAGCTATTTGCAAGGGTAATGTTGTGGAAAACAACATCCATCTTGGAAAGAGTTTCATTAGCCCCATCTAGCTGACCCCGCCACATAGTGTTGTCAAATGTGACGGGCATCAGATTATTGGGAATATGGAGATCAATAAATATGCAACACCCGGGCTTAGAATGCTTCTGGCACCAGAGCCACACAAATGCCATCTAGCATGGCTCGGTGTCGCTGTCATCTGTCACACCAGCTAGTAAATAGACAAGCTTAAGGGGAAGGCTCTCCGTAATGGTAAAATATATGGGTGAAGATGAATTAGACAGGGAGTGTGTAGGCAAGGTTCTGATGCATGAAGGTTCTAAATGAAAAACAGCCAGCAAGCGCCCGAGCAATAGCCTGCCTGCTTTGGGGAATCGATGGGAAATTCTTGCCACATGGTCCAAAGCTGTTCCCTGGGCCTGCGTCTGTGTTTCCCATGTCGGCTGCCAAGGGAGTGGGGTCTGCTTCCAGGATGCCAGCTGGGGGCTGGAATGCCACGAGATGCATTTCTACACGATGTACGGGAACCACAGCATGAATTCCCTCCAAACTCCTGTGTGTGTCAACCACCCCATGTATCTTTTCCCACAATACACCACAGATGCCTAGGGCCAAAACAGGGCCTGCATTGTCCAATTACATTAAGGCCCAAAGTGCCTCCACCTCTGGGCCCACAGATGAGGTATTTGGTGGAACTGCTAAAAGGAACTCCGACAGAAGGTGGTAGCCATCCAGCTGGCCCAGATTGCCAGACCCTAGACCCCTTCTGATAGCACCTCTTGCGTCAGGCTATTCCCAGAACTCTAAATCTCTTCAGCTGCCTCTTCAGTCTTCCCAAACCAGAAGTGATGTCCGCTCTGTACAACCCGAAAGCTACAGGCCCTTCCTCTGCCCCCACCTTCACCTAGATGCTCCAGAACAGGTGCCAACATGGCTGACTCATTAGGATGCACCCTTCTGTTCTCCAAAACGTGTTGGAATCCAGCCAGGTCCACCTTTTGGTTAAAGGAAGATAAAGCCAAGCAAATTCCCGAGACAGCAAGCACAGCGGCTGTGAGCTGGGTTCCTGGGTGCGGCTTCAGACAGACGTCTGTGGCAGAACAAATGCGCCCCAGCAACACAATTAACGCTGATGACCAGCGACGACCAGCGCGCCTCACCCCTCTGGGTTTCAGAAATGTCATTCGTCTCAATGGAGAGGAGAACAAACCAGAAGCATAAAGGTATTTTTGAAGTATACTGGGACCAGGTACTTGGCTAGTAATTTGCAGCCTAGGTACACACCCTACCTTTTAGCACGGCTATTTATCTCTCAGGGAGAATGCTGCTGTACTTTCGATAAAGGCTCTGTTGGACCTCTTCATCAATAGCAAACCTTTAAGCACAGCACATCTCATAAATAGGAGTTCCACTAACACAGACTTCAAAAGGATAGAACTTGATAATTCAAAAATAGGGCGATATTAAGTGTTCCCGCAGTCCATCCATAAAAGCCGTTGTATATTCCAAACGCGAGTCCTCTCAGCAACATGACAGGTCTATTAGAATAATAGCAGGGGAAAGCATAATTACAAGTAATCATTGGCTGGAAAGGATCTAGTTGTTTTTGTAGAGCAAAATGCCGCGCTGAGCCCCACAGAAAATGCACCTGAACAGCCACTGCGACAGGTCAGATAACCACTGAAAATAACCACGGCGCAAACCCTGCACTATTTATTTCTATTTATTAGGAACTCTTTGTATACCTTAATGTTTTCCTGTGAAAATCATCTTAATTTCAGTCCACATTTTCTTTGGACAAGATTATTATGTAATTGCTACTTACCAGCCGCTATTTTCTATACATTTGTTGGTCAAACAGTCAGGGTGTCTGTCTTTTCCAGTCTAGCAGAAAGGTTGTTTCAACAGCCCTGGGCTCCTGGTTGGCCCCATATCCTTCTGTTTATGCCATGCGCCAAAAGGGATCAAGGGAGGTAGCTAAGCATGGGTTTTTTAATCCATAGATTAATGACTGCCTATCAAAGGATCGGGTATTTCCTCATTGGATCAGCAAAGGAAGGGGCTGTTCCCCAGGAGCTGTTTTCCTGCAGATTAGATGGAATCCATTCTCCTAGCAGCTTTTATCCTTCTTCTTAATTACAAGGCTCCTTTGCAAATGCTTCAAAGTTTCCAAATTGCAGTGCCCGGTACAGTAGTGCATGCCGGCAACACTAGCACTGAGGGGGCTGAGGCAGGAGGACCACCCTAAGTTCAAGGGGCCAACCTCAGCTGCATACATAATGAGACCCTGTGTCCAATGGCAAAGGGATCACAAAGAGTTTCCAAAATGCAGAAAGAATAAGAGACATCCCTGCCAAACGAGCCCAGCCTTGTCAAAAGGCCAGGGGCAAGTCAACCCAAGAACCACCATCAACATCCCTAGTGCAGACAGTCAATTGAGTTCAGGAAGTAAAGAACACAGAAGGTATCCAGTGGGATGAAACTGTTTCTCCCCACCCACCACCCTATCTTGACAACCCACCAGCCACGCCCCTTCTCCATCCTGTTTCCTCTCTGAGAAGCAGGAATGACCTAGCATGTGAGTACCAACAGTCCCCCAGGACACTGAGATGCCCTGAGCAGGCTCCAGATCACAGCTCAACCTCCAGACCCTGCAAACGTCCATGCCTGAGATGAAAAGAGAGGTACAATCTGGTCAGAGCCACCTACCTGGACCTTAACATAAGTCATTCATCTGACAGTGCTTTAGAAGCAGGGTATCGGGGTTAGAGGGAGGAGGGAGGATGACTAGACCCCACTGTAGGCAGTGGTGTATACCAAGATGCCAAGATGTCAATGAAGTGTACAGAAAGGCAGAGGGACTAACCACACCTCTTCCATTGACCTTATAGCTGCCTCTATGTAGACCAGTGGCTTAACCCATAGACTCTTACTGTCCTCGGCTGGAAAATAGGAGTATCCTTGACTGACTCACAGAGATATAGAAGCAAAGAACCCACATGGTGCGCCTGGCACACACCACAAGCAGGTAGTCCTGGCGGCCGTGTGTCTGACAGCCACAGGAAGTCAGAAGAGGAAATTGTCTGATGATTCTTGAGAAAGCCTCTGTGGTGGTGATGAGAGCCCAGTCAGCAACCCAGGCCTGGCGACCCAGACACTCAACATGTCTTGCCCATGGCTATGTTGAATATGTCTATGCTAAATATGTCTATGCTAGGAGATGACATTAGAAGGCAGGAGACCAAAGCCCTTCTCACAGCCCCTTTTGCAGTACTGTGTAAGCCGGGACTTCAGCCCTTTGGCTTGCTGGGGAGATGGCTCTGCAGGGAAAGTGCTTGTCATCCAAGCATGAGGACCTGAGTTTGTATCCTCAGTACGCACAGAAAAGCCAGGCATGGCTCCCCTTAGCCCTGGGGGAAGGGCGTTGAAACATGGGAAGCCTGGGAGACTTCCTGGCCTCACGATCTAGCTGAAATGATGAGTTATGCATCCATTAAGAAACCCTGCCTCAGCTGGGCAGTGGTGGCAAATGCCTTTAACCCCAGCACTTGGGAGGCAGAGGTAGGCGCACCTCTGAGTTTGAGGCCAGCCTGGTCTACATAGTAAGTTTCAGGATAGCTAGGACTACTCAGAGAAATTCTGTCTCAAATAAATAAATAAGTAAGTAAGTAAGTAAGTAAGTAAGTAAGTAAGTAAATAAATAAGAACAAAGCATAAGCAAACAAAAGAGAAAAGACCCTGTTTCAAAAAAACAAGGTAGAGAGCCACCCAGTATTGATCTCTGTCCAAAACAGGCACAGGGATGGGTACACACACACACACACACACACACACACACACACTCCTCCTCCACCCCGCACTGGACAAATTCAAAATTAAACTTGGCTTTGAGATAATCATGCCAGGAACCATCAGGCTATAGATCCTCCCCAGTGCCTGTGTCCCCAAGGCTGGTCACTGAGGGACTTTCAGCTTCTCAGAGCTAATCCACACCATCTGGTGTATGAGTCCCCACAGTGTCGTGCAAGACCAAACCTATAGACCATAGAATAAGGCCTCTAAGGGGAAGAAGGTAATGATGGTAGCAGGAACTATGCCAACAAAGAGAAAAGAAGGTAAAGCCCAGGATTAGTTTTGTTTTTTGAAAATACATCATTTATTTTTATTTAAATGAATTTGGGGTTAATACATAGCAAATACTTAGATCAATGTTACCCTGATACCTAAATCACATAAAGGCAACAAAGAAAGACAATTACAGACTGATTTATGAACATAGATGCAAATATACTCAATAAAATACTTGAAAACTAAATCCAAGAACACATCAAAAAGGTTGTCCATCAAGATCAAGTAGGTTTCATCCCAGAAATGCAGGGATGGTTCAATATACAAAACCATTAAATGTAATCCACCATATTAAGAAGCTGAGAGAAAGAAAAAAAACCACATGATCATCTCATTAGATGCAGAAAAGGTCTTTGACAAGATCCAACACCTCTTCTTCATAGAAATCTTGGTGACATTAGGGATAAAAGTGATGTACCTAAACTTACAGAATCCTCAATATCAAATTATATGGAGAGAAGTTCAAGATAATTCCACTAAAATCAGGAACAAGACAAGGTTGTCCACTCTCTCCACAGCTAGTCAGTAGAGATACTTTAACTTCAACCTGGAACAATAGAACAACTGAAGGGATCACGGGGATACAAACTGGAAAGGAAGACGTCAAATTATCATTATTTGCAGATGATGTGATAGTATATATAAGTGATCCCAAAAATTCCACTGGAGAACTTCTGTAGCTGATAAACACTTTCAACAGGTAGCTAGATACAAGATTAACTCACAAAAATCAATAGCCTTTCTATATACAAATAATAAACAGGCTGAAAAAGAAATCAGGGAAACAACACCTCTCTCAGTAACCTAAAATAATATAAAATATCTTGGGGTAACTCTAAGCAAGCAAGTAAAAGACTTGTATACTAAAATCTTCATGTTCTTGAAGAAATAAACTGAAGAAGATAACAGAAGATGCAAAGATATTCCATGCTTATGGTCCAGTAGGATTAACATAGTAAAAATGGCCACCCTACCAGAAGCCCAGAATTGGTTTTGTCTAGGAATATTACTTCACCTTCTCTTTGAGGCAGGGAGGAGTTCTCATGGCTCCACCCCTCCCTAATGCTCTATGGGTGGGTAATGCTCAGGAGGGAGAAGAATGTCCTTCAGACATGTGGACACTCCTTAAAGAACCCCTCACTTTCGCTCCTGTAAGCAGCTCCAGCAAAACCCATGAGAATAATAATGTTTAAATGAATCACAGTCAAGCGAAGAGTGCTGGTCCACATTACACCAATGGGAACCGCAAATGCGCTCGCTGCCTAGCATGTCTCCTCCAGAATCCAGAGGCTGAAGCAGTACAAGTAAGCTTCCTTGGTCCCTTCAAACTAAGAATACCCTCCCTCCGGCAAAATGCTTTGTCCTAAGGAGATCCTGGGGCCCTCAGACTCTGGGGGGAAAAAAAAGCACAAAACAATTTATCCCAAATAATGCTCTGGGACTCCTCGACACACTTAGGCCTGGGACTACATGACTCTGACTCCTTTCTGTGGAATCCGGTGCAATCCTGGCCCTCCCCATTCTCTGGCCCTCCCCATTCTCTGGCCCTCCCCACCACTAGCTTCGGCCACTAGGCTCTGAACGCTCCTCTTGGAGAGAGCCTCATTACACCAGTGACTTGTTGTAATCCCAGCCAATGCTTCCAGAAAAGTCTCAATGTCCATTACATTAGCTAGCCTTAAAATTGAATACAAATCCATTTTAATCAATATGTTGTAATAAATAGATATTAAGGCACTGCGGCACTAATGTACAGGGAGAGTAATTAACACACCAGCATTCACGGCCCTCACATACCTCAATTTTCTCTACAAAATCCTTATTGAACCGCTACTTTAAAAAAAAATAATTGCAAACGCAATTAGAAACACTGAAGTTACATTATCGATTTTCTGCTAAAAACCTTTTTAGTCAACAAGCACAAACTACATTCATTAAATGTAAGTGCTTGGAGCTATGGTGTGAAATTCAATTCAGCCATTATCATGAATTACACTGATTATTGCTGTAATTATTTTCTCTTGGATACAACTGCATTTCTGTCCCTTGCTAGTTCTGTTGAACATATAACCATGTTCATTTTATAGCTAATAATACTCGACCGCAGTCCTAGCAATTACTATCACTTATACAAATCATTAAGTTAAGCTACGGGTACCTAGTAAGATTCAAAAAAATTAACTAAAACATCCTTTTTTACCCTTGAAATAACTAATAGCATTGGAGAACAAGAGAAATTACAGATATTAACTGATTTGCATAGGCCTGCTTTAATCACCTGTACTTGACGTGTCGGAAATGTCTGTTGTCCTAATGCCTTTGGAGAAGAACCTTAGGACGGGGACCGCCGTTTTCTCTTTTCTAGAAGCAATCAGGCAGCCACAGGGACCGAGCATCTGTGGCGGTCTGCAGGAGAACTAGGCTATGGGCCTTGGATGTGTGAAGGCTTAGATCTCAAGCTGCAGCCAGGCAGCACAGCCTCCCTCTTCTCATGTGTTTATTTAGGAATCTTACTAGCTAAGCAATCTTTAGAAGAGAGATCTCTGCTTTGCTTTTTCTCGAAGATGCAGTTGTGGGTCTACGCAGCTCTTACAGTAGAATCCTTTAGGACTCCCTGACTCTCTACACTCCGAGGTGAGGACAGCAGGTGGAGCAGGTAAGGAAGCAGATGCCACTTGGCAGTTCTCTCCCGGAGGATGCCACCTCTGGGTGTCAGATGGAGGTGCGCCTCTGGGGAGATCTGGAAGGGTGAGTAAAGAGGGGAGGGAAAACGGGAAGAGGGGGGAAGAGAAGGGAAGGGGAGAGGAATGAAGAGAGGACGGAAGGCGGGGAAAGGAAAGAAGCAGAGATGGGGGAAAGGGAGAGGTAAAGAAAGGTAGAAGGGGTGAAAGGGGTGAAGGAGGGAAGGGGAGAGTGGAGGGAGAAGAAAGGAAGAGGGAAAGAGGAGGAGGAGAAGGAGAAGGGGAAGGGTCTTTGCACGTTTGAGCATTGTTTACCCCGGACCATTGGGCTGGCAGACCTATTCTCTGAACTGGGCACAGAACTCCAAAATGTCAGCCTGTAGGACTATCTCACAGAACCCCCAAATGTCAGCCTGTAGTACTATCTCACAGAACCCCCAAATGTCAGCCTGTAGGACTATCTCACAGAACCCCCAAATGTCAGCCTGTAGGACTATCTCACATGCTCCCCTCAGAGCTGGACACTAGGAAAACTGCTCACCGAGAGCAGGGTCACTCTCCCACAGTTTGGAACATGAGTGTCCTGGGTCTCTTGCTAAGCCACTCCTTAGCTCCTTGGCATCCCAGCTTGTGTCTTTGTTGAGCTTCCCCAGTGGATGCTGAGAGGCCTGGCAGGGGTGGGACCCTGGGACGGGGATGAAATGAAGCAGGAATGTTGAGCGTTGGAGACCCCGCCCCAGCAGACACGCAGAGCCTCATCCGACCTCTCCTCAGGGTCTGTGCATGTCACCCCATTTTGTTAAGGCAGAGAACAGTGGATGGTAACTTCTAGAAATCAGTAAATATTTTAACAAGAAAGAAAGACTAAGGTAACTTGAAATCCAGAGATAGGAGCTGTGTAGATGACTCGGTACCAGAGAGACCTACAGATGACCAGATCCAGAGCTGCCTAGGGAAAGCAAAATGGGAAACAAAATCTTACAGGCATAAAACTCGCTAGCTCCAAAATGCTATGTATCAATTTCAAAATAAGGAGAAAAAAAAAACAAACCAAAACTGTTGACCTAAAAAGAAAGTGTACAGTTAGGCCTGACTGCACACACCTTGTGATCCCAGAACTCAGGAGGGTGGGGCTGAAGAATCATGAATTCAGGTTGGGTGACATAGGGAGACATAGGGAGAAGAGAGAGAGGAGAGAGAGAGAGAGAGAGAGAGAGAGAGAGAGAGAGAGAGAGAGAGAGAGAGAGAGAGAAGAGAGAGAGAGAGAGAGAGAGAGAGAATAAAATCCGAGAAAGGAAAAAGTATAAACAAAATAACAGTGTTTTAAAACAATCAGATGTTAGTTTGTTCCTAGATTTGTTTCTTCAAGTGACATACATTAAAACTGATGTTATTTTAACTATTAAAAGAAAGAAAATAAGATAAAACAGTATTGTTACAGGCTGTCTTATCTGCTGAACAGTAGACATACTGTATTGACCTTCTTTCCCAGGATGGAACTGGCAGGCTTGTGTCATCATTTTAGCCTCATTAGGATTTCTCCAAAGCAGCTAAATGAATTTTCTGACCATTTGAAATATTATAAACTGACATCATGCATTTGTTATGAGGTCACTTTTGCTGTTCTAAAAATATGACTTTTTTTAAATTCCTTTTTTTTTTTTTAAAGAATATTTCTTCTTGCTTCTGTTATCCAGGAAATTACCTGAAATGGTTGCAAACTGTTTTGAAATAATCCAAATTCAGCCTCCCCCCCCCCCCCGCAAAACAATATATGTATAATTTTCCAGCCACTCTCAGACAAGCAGGGACGGGTACTCCCACCCTGTCCTGCCAGGGAAGAAACGTCTTTAGATGCTAACAGCAGTTTGACTCTGCGCTTGTCCGGTTGGCTAGCTCATCAGGCTTCCTGGGGAATCCCATGAAAGATTTCAATAGGTAGACTTGAAAATTCAGAAAAAGGAAAATTAAATTCCTAGGATAGTTGAGAGTGTCTCATTGACAAGCTCCCTTGCGGCGGGGACTTGGAGACCCGTAATGTGACCTTCAAAGGAAGCCGGTTTGCTGCATTAGCTCTGCTTAGCTGACCATGAATAGTAATTGCAGGAAGAATTAACTGAGCCCTGTACCTGAGGGCAGGAGAGCACAAAGTGGCTGGGGGTGGCCAACAATGGGCAGGATAGAAATGAGCATCCATCCCCTATTCAAGTCAACGGAGCTGCTGCAAACCCCAAATTATAATAAAATCAATACGGGTCTCCTGCCCCTAGAGACCAGAAGGAAGAGGAGAAGTGGTTGTCCTGAGATCCGGATTCGGGGGGCAGGAAACACATGGCTTTATTCTCCCAGTCTTACTCAGCCTGTGTCTTCCTTCTCCCACCAGAGTCTTCTCTATCCCAGTCACTGAGATCCCTCCACGGATTTCTCATTCAAGCACCTGACTTTGAATTCTTTTTTTTTTTTAAATAGATTTATTTTATGTATATGAGCACACTGTAGTTGTTTCTAGACATTCCAGAAGAGGCCATCAGATCCCATTACAGATGGTTGTGAACCACCGTGTGGCTGCTGGGAATTGAACTCAGGACCTCTGGAAGATCAGTCAGTGCTCTTAACTGCTGAGCCATCTCTCCAGCCCCCTGACTTTAAATTCTTCCAGCAGCAGAATAAGCTTGCTGGTGGGAAGAGAGCTTTGAGGCTAAGGGTGGACCCCAATCTGAATTTCTGCTCAGCAGTTGACTGACTGTGTGACTTTAAGTAGCCAAAGGTCTCTGGGCTTCATTTTCCCAATCTGCAGAATGGAGATAATGATGAGCAGGACATCAAATGTGAAAGATAAAATGGGGCTCTTAGGGAGTCGCTCAGAGCTGCCCAAGGGAGAGGAGAACAGCAGTGTGTTCCAGTCGGCTCCTGCAGACCAGCCCAAAGAGCCCGTTATTAACTGCCAGGAGTGCTCGTTCAAAGCCGGCAACGAGAGCGTGGAAACCGACCTACCGGGGTTCGGCTCTGGCAGACTGCTTACCTTACCTGTGAGAAGCCTGGATTTGATACTCACCACTGAAAGCTATCAACTGATTTTATATATATATATATATATATATATATATATATATATATATTTAATATATATTAATATACATGCATACATACATACAAGCTTCAATTAGCTGAAGGTAGCAAGCTGGGATTGTGTAGACCAGTTGGTAGCATACCTGCCTAATATGCATGAGATCCTGGGTTTAATTCCCAGCCCAAACAAACTGGATATGGCTATGCTCACCTCTAGTCACAACACTTTCGAGGTAGAGGCAAGAGAATCAGAAGTTCAAGGTCATCCTTTACCTCATAGTGAGTGTGAGGCTAGCCTGGGCTACATGAGACACTACCTTGAAAAAACACTGAAAAGGCAGCGAGCTCCTGGGAAGTTCTTGTTTCCTAATGATGACCCACATTTTGCTAGGGCCTATGCTTTGGAGATTACTCACCCTCCAACTTGTGCAATGTGGAAACACTATGGGGAGCCCCCACATGGACTAGAATGTGGGCAAGGAAGCTTCCAGATAAGGTCAAGCCAATGGGGCTGGTCCTCAGAGAAGCGGAGATTGGAGAGGACTGCCAGCTGCCAGCTTCCCATATGGACCCTGAGCGATTCCTCCCCAGAGGTCCTCCTACCTGCCTTCCCACTGGGTCCTTAAGTGAATTTCCTTTGTTATGTTTAAAACTAACTCAAGTTGGTATCCACATCCCAGTCTGAGCCGATGAACAAGACACAAGAACAATGTGAACGTTGCCTATCCTCCTGAAGGCCATTTTCATCCTCTCTGAGCATAATAGCAAAGCAACTAGTCAGTCACCGTTGAGTCTGTTCTGATCACCGCAGAACACACGGCGTATACTGGAGACACTCCGCTGTCTCTCTCCATCGCCAAGAACGTTGGCGGTACTGGCTGGATCCCACCGCGCCTCTGCTTTCCCGCAGTACTTGGTGTCGCTGCAGCTGAGGTATATGTAACCACTCCAGGCTGTCCGTTAATTACTGTGACACCACACCAATGATCCAATTAGGCTTTAACTGTTTTCTTAAGAGAAAGCTCTGTTCATCAAAGAAAATGGGGCGGCTGGTCACAAGTCAGGACGTTTGTCCTGATAGGTGAACCACAAGCAATCCAGCTGGCTCTTAATACTTTGGGTGGGCTGGCAGGCCATTCAGCTTTCCAAGAAAAGTAAAAATGTTTGTAGCTTTCCATTTTTTTTCCAAATAAAACTAGAACTCTGCCTGCCTACTGGCCACCCCTCCTCCAACCTAGCTTCCTCCACACCTGTCTATACTAACTTTATTTTCCTTTTAATAATGGTTTCTGGCATAAAGAAGGTTACAGCCTCTTCTGGTCCTGCAGTTTCTGTGATACTGTGATGGCCAGGGTTGCCTAATAGGAAAGAGAAGCAAATAATGGATACACACACACACACACACACACACACACTCATGCACACACACACAAACACACAAACACACATATACACACACACACACATACACACACACACAGCAGTTCTTCCCACTGACCACCACTGGTGGGAAGGCATCCACAGGGGAGAATGAACCTAAACATACACAACCAAAGAGCATGTGGTTCTTAAAATGGACCCCTAACGCTCACACACAGCACAAGCTCCTACTGTTAGCTCCCATTTCTAAGGGACAGGGGGAAATCCAAGAAACTGCTAACACGTAGATCCCAGAGCAGCCAGCCAGATTCCAGTTCAACTTTCCCTCTCACCAAAATCCTGATAGACCCAAAGTCCCACTTGCACATGACTGATAGAGTCTGAAAAACAAAACTATTTGAAATGTTGTTTGATTCTCATAAGAATCTAGAAATAGAACATCTGGCATGCAAGTTGTACACAAATACTTGGTTTGCAAATGACAATCATTTCTCAAAAGTCATGCTGGTGGTAAAAGAATCAGGTACTGTGGACCAGACTTGACTACATGACAAATTTGAGTCCAACCTGGGGTACATGACAAGATTCTGTCTCTGGATGGGGGTAGGGTAAAGAGAACATATGAATGTGTCCACAGTTAAAGATGTCTACTTTAGTACTTGCTCTCTCTTTAAGAATTATTATCCACTGAGCATGGTTTGGCATATTCAACCGCAGTTTAGCATGAGTTTCTCTTTATGACCAGGGCTTGCAAACCACAGTGATATTTTTTGTATGGCCTTTGAACTCAGACTCTTTTCTACACAATTTTTAAAGTCTTTTTAATACAAAGAACAAAATTCCAGGACTTGTACAAACTATATGAGATACAAATTCGAGTGTTCACCAGTAAAGTTTTAGCTGGTACCGGTTCACTTATATGTCATGAATGGCCAGTGCTGCCCAATAGGCCATTTTCACATCAATACAGAGCTGAATCATCCAGACAGATACTGTATGCCTGCAAAATCTGGATTATTATCTAGGCCCTGGCATCAAAGTTTGCCAACCCTGATGTTTGGAAATAGATTATTTCTCAGGCTATTAGTCTGTTTCAATGATTGTTACATGATATCAGAGACTGACTTGGTTAAGCAGTATACATTTACTTCTCATGATTCTAGTCCAAGATCAAAAGAGCTACAGGGTTAATGTCCAGTGAGCAGTCTGTCTCTAGATCTAGTATTCTTTCTGTAGATCGCTGGCTTCTCACTGTGTGTCTGCACAGTCCTTCCTTGGTACACATGTGCAGAGACAGAAGTGAGTCCTGGTCTTCTGGAAGATCACTAATCCCACCAGGTCCACACATCCTCCCTGTGGTTCAGCTCTGAGCGGAACCCTCAGGACACTAAAAATCTAAGTGCACACACACTTCATTCAGATCCTTGCCTCTCTGTACCTCATTCCCATGTGGCTCTGTGTGAGCCTGTCCCTCTCCTCTCATCAGCAGGTGCTTGTGTGAGTCACCTTTTAGTGCCATGGAGAAAGACTCCGGTCATGTCAAGTTGTACTCACTGCCACTAGCTATGAGCTCATTAAACATGTCGATGTATACAAATTATGGTCTTCAGTCTTTAGTCCAAGACTTGAAATTATTTGAGCAAAGAGAAAGAAAGAAGCTGTAAGCCTCAGACCTTTTCTGTGTCTTCACCAAGCTGGAATAACATGTGAGCTCTTCACACTGCTGTGCAGAAACTCAGAAATATGAAAACAGAGCACCTTCCCAAAGCTTGCAGGGCCTCAGCAGTTGGATCCAAAGATGCTGAAGTGGATGAAACATCACACAAAAAATTCCAAAGTGTGGTTTTTAAAGTGGCTGATGAGCCATGTGTGGCAGTGCACACCTTTAATCCCTGTACTCAAGAAGCAGAGGCAGGAGTTTCTGTGAGAATTAGAGGTCAGTCTGGTCCACATAGAGAGTTCTAAGCCAGCCAGGAATATGTAGTGAGACACTCTTAACCAAGAAAGAAAGAAAGAAAGAAAGAAAGAAAGAAAGAAAGAAAGAAAGAAAGAAAGAAAGAAAGAAAGAAAGAGAGAGAAGAGAGAGAAGAGAGAGAAAGAGAGAAAGAGAGAAAGAGAAAGAGAACGAGAGAAAGAGAGAGAAAGAAAGAAAGAAAGAAAGAAAGAAAGAAAGAGAAAATAGATCAATAACCCCAAAGAGGATTCAAGCAGATTAAAGAAGTAAAACCATGAATTCAGGCCAAGCATAATATCACACACCCACAGTATTAGTACTTTGGAGGCTAAGACAGGAAAGTGTGGAAAGTGTGTGTGTGTGTGTGTGTGTGTGTGTGTGTGTGTTATGGGGGGCAGGAGATATGACTGGAAAGAGGGGAAAGAAAAAGTGAAAGGAATTCAAATGTGATAAACCAGAAAATCAATAACATAGATGAGTAATTGACCAAGTAAATAAAATTAATTTAGTCAGTCAAATACAAAACACAGTTACTAAGAGACTAACTCAGGTAGAAACTGAACCCAAGGCCAAGAAATAAGGAGAAAACTATCAGGACCACAACTTTCAAGAGCTCTGGAGATGGTCAAGAGACAAAATTAGGAATTCACTGGGCAGAAACTAAGAGACAAACTGAAAAGCAGAAGAAAATTTCCCATCTCAAAGTGGGCATGTAGAGCTACAAACATTCATGCCCCTCAAAGAAAGTAACCATGACATACTACAATTAAAATGATGAAATTACAAAACAAAGAATACACATTGAAAGCCACAAAAATAAAAACCCCAAATTACTTACAAAAGTAGACTCATATCAGAAACCCTAAAAATTCAGAAAACCCTGGAATTGATATACTTCGAGCCCTGAAAGTTAGTAAGTGGTAACCAAGATTGTTATACCCAACAACATTATCTATTGAAATTGATGAAATAACAAAGATGTTCTAAGATTAATGCACCAAAGCAATCCCTGGCTGCTAAGCTAACAAGGTGGGGGGAGAAGGCTGTCATAAACATGAGCACTCAGGGAAGAATTAATTTCATAATCAGGACAAGGAACCAGATGAGATTAGGAAAGCAATAACCATGATCAACTCAGTAAAATAGTAAACTCCCAAACATATGGGAAAGGGATAGTGCTCAAAATAAACATAAAAACATTATAGGAATTAGTAAATACATATCAATAATAACACTAAGACACAGGCTATACAACTGGACTAAAGACAAGGTCAAACTGCCTGTTTTCTGAAAGAACCACACCTCACTGGAGAAGAAACACAGACACTGAAAGTTAAAGGACAGACAGTGATACACCAGACAAATGGATGCCGAAGAGAAGCAGCAGTAGCTAGAGTCATGTCTGATAAAGTAGGATGCGATGGTTTTTATATGCTTGGCCCAGGGAGTGGCACTATTAGCAGGTATGGTCCTGTTGAAGCAGGTATGATCTTGTTAGAGTAGGTGTGTCGCTGTGGGTGTGGGCTTTAGGACCCTCATCCTAGCTGCCTGGAAGCCAGTCTTCCACTACCAGCCTTTAGAAGATGTAGAACTCTCAGCTCTGCCTGCACCATGCCTGCTTAGATGCTGCCATGTTCCCACCTTGATGATAATGGACTGAATCTCTGAACCTGTAAGCCAGCCCCAATTAAATGCTATCCTTTATAAGAATTGCCTTGGTCATGGTGTCTGTTCATAGCAGTAAAACCCTAACTATGACATAGACTCAACCCAGAATTAAAAAAGATAAACCCCCTGCATATTAATAAGGGAACAACCCAGCAAGAAGTTCAACAGTTAGCCTAGAAGCTTGGAACACCAAAGACACAAATCACATATCAAGTGATGTCTCACAAGAAGAAAGGAGTGGACACTGGTGCTAGAATGGACCAAAACATCATTGTGGGAGAGTACAAGAACAGTAAAGTGGGAGGGGGTGGATGCGGGAGCAGGGGGAGGGAAAAGGACATGTGGGACCTTTGGGGGTGGGGAACCAGAAAAAGGGAAATGAATTGTAAATATAGAATATATACAATAAAAAAAAAAAGAAGTTCAACAGTTATAAAGAGATGTGCAATAAATGTTGGTAAAGCCAATTTATAAAACAAACATTACTGGATATAAAAGAAATGAATGACTCCACGTGCAATAAAAGTAGATGATGTAAATATTCATCAACAGCAAGGTTAGTCTAAACAACAACAAATCAACCATAATAATCAGAGATCAGCCTAGAATGTCTCCAAATAAATTAAGTAAGTAATACTAATAATCAAAGGAACTTTAAATAAATAATTGGATGGCGTATTTCTAGGTCTTAAAAAGGCGAGAACAAACAAAATTCAAAATTAATATGTGGAAATTATTTTTTAAAACATGAGGCAAATAAATAAATAAATAAATTTTAAAACAAAAAACAAAAAAAAAAAACATGAGGCAAGAGGGCTGGAAAAATGGCTTAGCAGTTAAGAGCACCATTTGGTCTTCCAGAGGTCTTGAGTTCAATTCCCAGCAACTACATGGTGGCTCACAACCATCTATTCTGGGATTTGATGCCTTCTTCTGGCATACAGGTATACGTACAGTTAGAACACTTATTTACATAAAATAAAATTTAAAAAAACATCAGGCAAGAAATTAATTAAATGGAGATTAAATGAACAATTCAAAACAATGAAACAAAGAGCTGGTTTCAAAATAAACAAGTGATAAATAATTGACCAAAGTAATCAACAGAAATGTAAAAAAGGAAAACAAGGAATTAAATAAAAAGGAGACCTAATAACTAAAGATGAAAAGAAATTTATGAAAACTTATATTCTGATTAAGTTAAAAAGTCAGGAAGAAATGGTGAAACTTCTAAATGCATAAGACTCCCAAAACCGAACCAAAAAAGAACACAAGCAATACTAGTGTATCTATTATCATCAAAACAGATCCCATCTCACACCAGTCAGAATAACTACCATCGAAACACAATGGGGCTGGAGTGCTGACTCAGTGGTTCAGAGCAGTTGCTGCACTTACAAATGGCCTTGTATGGTGTCCCAGGACTTATGTGGCAGCCCACAAACAGGAGGAGTTCTAGATCTGACTCCAACTCTACTTCCATATTTTTTTCCCACCTCAAAAGTACATTGCATCCGATACGGAGTGAGTCAGGATCTTTCCACCTTCCATTTCAATGAGGCTGTAGTTTAATTAAAAGTAGAATAACATTTACATACATAATCATCCCACCTCCACAAGAGGCAGCTAAGAGCTTCTTATGAATGCTTGTCCTGCCTCGGCCTTGGTGAGGGTTTCACAAAGCTCTCCTGAAGATCTTTGCCTTTCTTTGGAGGCAATGTGGACAGACTGTACCAATGAGATACTTAGCTGAATGAAATCTGTCGGAGGCTTAAATGAGCCACTCTTCACGCCAGTTGTTCAGATCTGGGACAAAATAGACACAGATGCTCCAAATAGAGATCATTTGTGTGCACACAAACGTTTGGTGCTTTGGGGACTCTCAAGCGGCACTGCCTAGCTTGATCTATGTTACAGGAAGCATCGATTGTTCTCTGTTTGCCTGTAAAGAAGGTGGAGACCTTGGGGAAAGTGACCTATCCAAGGTTAATGGGGGACTGGGTCTCTGTTGATGGTCCTTCCCACCATGTCACACCATTAGATGACACTTCCTGTGGTTTTCTGGGATTGGTGTTTTGCCAAAACTCTGTGTCACAAAGGTCAGAGTGACTTTCGAAGTGAAGAAAGCATAGAGGTGAGGTCTAAGAATTAGGAGATGCTAGGATGACAAAGGTTCGGAGGAAAAGCCCTTTGAAAGAGGCTACCTGGGTTCAACATAGCATGTCAACAGTTACCTTCCTGAACCATGGACCATTTGCCTGCCTGTGGTAAACATCTGGAACCTCAGAGTTGAAAAAGAACTGAATCCATAAAGCATTTGCTTTGTAAGCACAAGGACCCAAGTTCAATCCTACAGAACCCACATAAAAATCCAGGAATTGTTGCACACCTATAATCCCAGAACTGGAGGTGATAGAGACAGGTAGATCCCTGGAGCTCACTGGCTAGTGAGAGTAGCTTATGCTGAGAGTCCCACATCTCACTGAGAGGCTCTGTCTCATATAGACAAGGCAAATATCTCCTTAAGAGCCATACCCAAGGCTGTCCTCTGACCTGTACCTGCATGGGCACACACATGCATGGGTACCCCACTTACAAACACACACACATGCACACAAACTTGTATAGACTTGTGTACACACATGCACACACACACACACACACACACACTATCTGAAGCTTCCATGGACTCCCATTTGAGGTCCTCATGTATGCAGGAACCCTGACTGTATCATCAACCCCAGGGGCAGGACCAGCCATTTAAGCTAAGGCCGTGAACCTAGTCATTGATTCAGCAATGACCACATGGCCAAAGATAGTCCATTCAGGAAAAACGCCAGGACTTTTGAAGTGAATGCTGGGACAAAGATACCCAGTGCATGTAGAGAATCTTCTGGGAGTTACTGAAAGCCATCTTGGTGATGGGAAGGTAATCTTCTTGAAGAAGTGGACACCTTAGAAGACAAAAGCAAAGAAAGCAACTGAGTCCATAACTACAGTAAGGAATCTCTGACTTGAAGCCTCCTTCTGTTACTTGAAATAGTAAGTCACCACTGATGCCATTTTGAGTTGGGTTTCCTGTTAACAAACACCATGATTCACAGAGCTTTCTCAACTGAACAACAACAACAATAACAGTAACAATAATAATATCCATCTTCGTGTGTGTGTGTGTGTGTGTGTGTGTGTGTGTGTATGTGTGTGTGTAGACTCTGATACATACAAGGTCCACATCGTGAAGGTCCAACCACACTGTGAGAGTGAAGTCTTCTAATCAACTTGTGGGTAGTTGGAATTAAAAAAAAAAAAAAAGCACTTCAGAGATAACTATGACATTTAACATTGGGGGCCCAAGACAAAACCATGCTGCCCACACATTCATGCACCACTCATTTGGGGTTTAGGCTTAAATTGTGTCTGTTGGAAACAGCTGCTACAAGACAGCAGAGCTATTCTGTCATAATCTCACCATGCATCATTTTTCCAGTGATTTTACTATCTTTTCCCCAGTATCCCCTGGGTTAGTGTCTTTAACCTATTATGTAATGATATTTCAGGGCCTGGAAGATGAATTGTTCTCTGGTAAAATATGGCAGCAGATCTATACCCCTAAGCTCTGATAATTAGTTTTTAATGTAACTACAATTCTTCTGAGGAGATGTTTTTGAGCTCTAAAATCTTTTTAAAAGCATCCCTTAGGCTGAAATTAAGTTGGAAGGAGTGTCATGGAGGTCTGTGGTGAGAAGCGAGATGGGCTCAGGTTACCAACCCCTTCTGACGTGATTCATGCGCCTCTGGCGGTGCGAGGCTGGACGTCCCTGTCACCTCTGTGGCCAGGCCTGTCTCTGCATGCAGCCACCAAGGCAAAGGGAGAAAATGTGCTTCATCAATAGACCTGACACGGAAGTGATGGTTACAAATGGGTTTTAAAGCTGGGAGGGACTGAATGGGGTGGGGCTCAAAGCGGAGCTTGGAGAGAAGTGGGCAGAGCAGAGCCATTGCTGCTGGTGTGCCGGGGCACCGAGCCCCTTTCTCAGTCCAAACCATTAGAGAGGTGGACATTATTCTACTGCAACAACAAATGTTTATTTTAGTTCAGACGTTTAAATTTTTTACGGACTAGAGTTGATCTGTTCCTGAGAAAGAATGTCAGGTATCTCTTTAGATTTTTGGTCCCATAGGTCGCAGCTGTAGATTCGCAGTATCATCTACTTCTCTGTGGACTTTGCAAAACACCGCCTCTTGCTCCATTTGGACAGTCTCCCCAAAAGAAAGAGTTGTCAACTCGTCCATATGGACTAAAGGGTGCCGTGGCCTGGCAGTGTTGTCAGCCTTCCTAGCGCTGCAACCCTTAAATGCAGCTCTTCCTGTGTGCTGAGCCCAACCCTAAAATTATTTTGTTGCTACTTTGTAATTGTGATTTTGCTGCTGTTATGAATCGTAATGCAATTTTTTGTGTTTTCCGGGTGGTCTTAGGTGATCCCAGTAAAAGCTTTTTTCCATACCCGCTGTGGCCCACAGGATGGGAGTCGCTGATCTAGGCAGTTAGCCCAGGATAAGCTTAACCAGCCCCATAATGAGAGAAACAGCCAAAGACAAGGTGACACAGAATGCTAGGTTCTCTGTGAATTCAGAATCTCCAGTGTTTAGAGGATCTGTGTAAACATTTCCCTTCCTTTGCCTGAAGCTACCCTCCAAAAACCTTGAAAGTGTTTTGAAGCCAACACACACTGAAGAAACTTCCCTTTGATCATCAGGCACCCTTAGAGGCAGCCCCTGACAGCACCTTTCTGGCCGGGGCTTCTCCGAGCCTAATTGATGATTAGTCTCCCCTTAGGATGTGAGGTCCCATGGTCAAGGATGGATCACAGAGGAACTGCAGAGACGAAGATTGTTTCCTTTGTCCATCTTTTTGATGGTCCAGTGAAAAGAATGTCACCAAAATTTGATCTTCCTGCTTCCAGGGCAGAGGGCCAGAGGTTGGGTGTGGGGGGGATAGTGAGGGGGGGTGATGGACCAACTTCAACCTACTACAGAAAAGCAATTCTATAAAAGCGTACATGAGTGTGATTGGAGGGGTCACTTTCTGATGACCCAAGTTGATACAGAGAATACCGAGTCGGATTCACACTGCGTCCTTTACGTCCTATTTTAAACATGACTCTTTTCACTGGGGGTTTTGGAACGCTAGTGGTGTGTTGCTCTGTTCTGTTTGTAGCTGAAGACAAATCTGTAAGCTCCAAACCCCAAGGAACACAGTGGCTCAAGGAGCACTCTCCGATCAATATTCTGCCCAGACCTCAAACATCCGTGTTTGCCATGGTGGAGGTTACAGAAAGCAGGACCTGGAGAGGACAATGTATGGCCACGGTGACTGCCTGTCCCAGCCCAGTGGGGTCGCTGCAACATGGGCACTGTACACCAGGCAGCTATAAATAATCCACCTTTATTTTCCATAGCTCGAGAGGATGCAAAAACCAAGATAAAAAAGTTGGCAGATTATGTGTTGAGCAGAGGTTCATTCTTTAAAGGTGACATCGTCTGCCATGTGAGAGATGGCAGATGAACATGCTCCTTTCACATTAGCCCTATTTGTGACACAATGCCTCCAAAGGCCTTTTTTTGGATGACTTTTCTCACTTCTGTGATCAAAGACCTGACAAGAAGGAAGTCACACTTGAGAGAGATACGGCCCGTCATGGAGGGAAGGCACGAGAGCAGGCATGTGAGGGAGCTTCTCTCACTATCCACAGCCAGGAAGCAGGGACCCGATTGCTGGGACCCTGCTCAGGCTCTCCTTTTGATTCTTTCCAGGACCCCAGCCAACGGGATGTTGACATATTTAGGGTAGATCTTCCCATCTCAATTGATTGACCTGGACAAGTCTTCACTGACACGCCCAGTGCCTTCTTTCCAGTGACTCTAGATTGTGTCAAGATGATCATTGATATCAACCAGCAGGGACCCTGTGTCTCCATCACAATGGGGATTAGGTGTCAACATGAATTTTGAGAGTCTCAGACACTCAAAACAAAATCTGAGAAGCCATTTTACAGGAGAAAGTTTCTCCTGATTTTCATTTCAAAGGACAGAACAGGACTGATAGTTTTGAAGTGTGAACAAATAGATACCAACCCACAAAGGAAGCACATTCAGACTGTGAGCCCAGGAGTGAGGGGTGAGCCTCAGTGTCCCACACACTGACAGGGGGATGATAATGGGGTGAAAATGGTGGCTTGCATTTCCCCCCAAATCTTTGCCATATTGTTTAACAAGAATCAACTGGGACCCTGGGACCTGGGGTGGCTGAGAGAGAAAAGGAACCGGAAGACCCTGGGAGGAAAGGTCAGTGTGGAAGAAGCTAAGCTCATGTGGCGTGGGGATCAGAGAAAGTAGAGCGACAGAGAGGACAGAGCAAAGCGGAAGAACAGCCCTGCATCCGAGCAGTAGGTCAAGAAGACTTTGGGATGTTGACTGGGTCAGAGTAAGGTTGTAGAGTTTATGGGTGAATAAAGGAAACCCGCTGACTAGTTTAGGGCCAGAGAGTGGCACACCAGAAGCACTTGTTTAGAAGGACTAGCCTGGCAGCAGCACAGAGGACAGATGTCACAGACACACCAAAGGAAAGACAGGCCACATGGGAAATGATGGTCACTGTGCCCACAGGGCATGGAAGCCCAGGCAGGATGTGGGGAAAATCAGCATCAAGTAACTAACTCTCCATCTGCCTCAGAGATGGGGTGGACCTTCCGGATTTAGGACAAGGAAGAAGACTGGAAATAGTCTCCATGCCTGATGAGCTTAATTAGCGACGTTGTGTTTCTTATGAATATATCTTCTTTGGGCGGCTAGCTAAATAAACAAAAGAGACCCGGTTGTTTTCTGGATTACATCATCTTTGGTTATCCTGGTCCTCTGTACCTCAGCGGTTGCCAGTGAACCACACCTGCCCCCCCCCATGCCTTCAAACAGCCTGCAACCTGCTCTAACTGCTGCAGAAATGACACTGTGTCCAAGCCCAGGCTTCTAGAAGGGTTGGATCCTTCTACTTTAACCTCTGTGTAAACAGTCCATCCACCAACTGAGGGTTCTAAAGAGATACTGTGCAAAGAGATCCCCTGGAACAAGGACACACACACATACACATACATACATATACACACACCACATACACATACACACACATACATGCATGTACACACAGAGAGACAGAGAGAGACAGAGACAGAGAGACAGAGACAGAGAGAGACTGCTGCAGCCTAAGCATATGAGACACTTGAATGAAAAAGATGCCTTAGCTGTTACAGCCCAAGGGACATCATATGAGAAAAGCATGAGGGCAGGCAGACCCATGGCAATGGCTGTGCCCTGTTCAAATGCTTAACCCACAGAATCATGGGGAACAACAAAATTTGTTGTCATTTTAAGCTAAGTCATCTTTAAGTAGTTCCCGGAACAATAATGGATCACAGAGCCGGGCGTGGTGGCACACGCCTGTCATCCCAGCACTTGTGAGGCAGAGGCAGGTGGATTTCTGAGTTCAAGGCCAGCCTGGTCTACAGAGTGAGTTCCAGGACAGCCAGGGCTACACAGAGAAACCCTGTCTCGAAAAACCAAAAAAAAAAGAAAGAAAGAAAGAAAGAAAGAAAGAAAGAAAGGAAGGAAGGAAGGAAGGAAGGAAGAAAGAAAGAAAGAAAGAATGGATCACAGAAAAATATTTCTCCAAGTTCTATAAAACTCATTTCCTTGGGAACTATTTCTCTCAGCTCATGGGGAGGGCCCAGCAGTCATGTCAGTAACTACAGCACCCCCGACCATGCTGTTGGCCTAGGGATGGAACTTAGAATTAAAACTGACCTCTCCAGAGACTGTCTGGGATAGAGCCATACAAGACTTTCCCAGTTATCTGAGAGCCATCTTCTGTCATGACATATGTCTAGAAGAAAGAATAAAGACATAAGAATAAAGAATAAAAAGACCTCATCTCAGTTCACAACACTACCCAACCCCTTCTCTCTCTCTCTCTCTCTCTCTCTCTCTCTCTCTCTCTCTCTCTCTCTCTCTCTCTTGTACCTGCTGTAATTTAAGTTATCATGAATGATTTATAATTCTTATTTGTAATTAGAGAGACCTCATCTTATAAGCAAGTGAAAAATAGTGCATGTGTATGTGTGTATATGCATATGTCTGTATGTGTGTCTGTGTGTGCATGGGCACAACTTAAAAGTTCCCCACTTCTTATGGTTTGAATGTAAAAATGTCCTCCACAGGCTCATGTGATTGAGCATGTGGTTGCCCTGTTTTGGAAGGTTACACAAACTTTAAGAGGTGGAACTCTCTTGGAGACCCTGCAGGGCTGTCTTCCCGCCAACGGTCTGCTTTCTGCTCCACTGGAACCACCTGGCCATAATGGGCTGTATCCCCTCAGACTGTGAGACAAAACCGATTCCCCCAGTTGCTTTTGTCAGGTAGCCTGACATAGAAATGGGAAAAGCAATGTCTACCCAATGATTAACTAATCTACCATCTGTCTTTTCTGAGGCCTCCCTCAAACAACAACAACAACAACAACAACAACAACAACAACAACAACAACGGAACTGTTCTCTGGGTTAAACGAAGGTTTCTTCAGAGTGACTGCGGTTAGACTGAGCAGAGAGGATGCGTGCCAACCTAAAAGACAGGGCGATTCATAGCTCCTTTGCTCAGGAGCCGAAGGAGATGATCCCATCCAGTCACACAGGAGGGTTCTCCTGTCAGGGTCTGAGAATGGCCAGCAAAGATCCACCCTCCAAAAATGCAGGGGTTCTAAGAACACAGAACCCCCTTCCCGATGACAGTGCAGCAGCCGGAGCAGAAAGCCGTCGTGATGGATGTGGCCGCGGAGCTCCCGCCAAGTGGAACTTTCAAGCCAATTGAACTTACACCATCCATCACAAGGGTGGGAGTCTGGGACCCATTCTTCTGTGTCAAGTGCAATTGACAAGGGGAACAAGCCATGACCTAGAGCTTGCAGTTCCATCGCCTACGTTCCTAGGCAGCTGAGGTAAAGCCGAGCGAGGGTCTGCGGACTTGAGTCAGTCTGGCAACATGTCTCACTCAGACTCTGAGGAGCAAGTCCTATGGTGTAATGAGCCTGGGAGAAAAGGCTCCAGTGGCGTAGCCAACCAAGGGAGTGTTTCCTGTCCCCATGGGTACTACCCTTACTGCATGCCTCACCCTCTGAAGAAATGAGGGGAGACGCTTTTAAACCATAGCATTCCCTTCAGCCCATCCTCTTAGGGGAGCACCTTGGTAGCAAAGCTAGCATCACTTTCTACATCCTGTACCTAGCCAGTTCTAGAAGAGAGGGTGCTCCTAACCCTGGGAACACGTATGATTGGTCATTTAATGCCACATGTTACATTAAGGCAACCTGGAACCTTCCACAGAACACCTCTTTTCCAGCTACCGCATGTATAGAACCCCACAACACACCATGTGCTTCACATACAGTTCTTTATGATGATGGTGGTGATGGTTCCTGTAGCTAAGTGTGTATGTAGCAGATGCACTCGTGTACGCCTTATCTCTGCCAGGTTATCTCCTCAGACTTTCACCAGCCTCATGAGGTGAGGATGCTACCATCTCCTCACACAGGAAACAGACGAGGAAACGGAGACCCAGAAGGGAAGCTGTTAGCCTGTGGCCACACCACCAAGAAACATCAGGAGTACAAATCCCGGTGGTTCGACCTGGCTCGAGAGGCACTCACTGTTTGACCCGTCCTTTGTTGATGGACAGTTTCTGCAGGGACAGGACAGCAGAAGGCCCTGCCTTCCCTTCCTGCCTTCTCTAAGGATGGCTCTGGGCCTTGGTGATCTCGTCTGCAACTTCATCCCATAACACCAGCCTTGTCCTGGCCTAAGATGAGAGCCACAAGGCCGTGGGTTAGACGCTCAGTGTTGCATAAACCAAAAGTGCAGACCCGTAATCCCAGTCCTGGGGAAGCTGAGGCAGGAAGTTCTGAGTTCAAGGTCATCCCGGGCTACACAGTAAATCTGAGGCCACCCTAGGCTACCTTGTCTCAAGAAACCTGAAATAAATAAATAAATAAATAAATAAATAAATAAATAAGAAAGAGACTGTCCTTGTTTCAGGGCAGACACACAGAATGCTTACAACTATACCAACGTTGCTTGGTTGTGGAGTAGAGGCAGAGATTTCAGGCACAGAGCGAACGTGGTGAAAAATGCCAATGGGCAGGGCTGAGTGGCTGGTAACAGAGGAGCTCCCCTCCCCATGTGTTTAAAATGATTCCAAAATGACGTTTTAAGATTCACGAGTACACATTTGTGCATGAAGAGTTTTAGGATAGACTTCCGGTTACAGAGCTGGACCTGATAGAGCAGAGATGGGGGGGGGGGCGGTAATGAAAGGAAGGAGAGAAGGAACAAGGGAGGGAGGGGAATGGAAAGAGGAAGAGAGAAAGGAAGAGGAAATGGAGGGCCTCTCTGAGAGTCCCTGAAGTTCTCTAGGGTGCCCACTACTCTTTGCAGCCCTAGAACAGGAATCCCCGTGCCACACAGCTCTGGGGAGGAAGAGGCCCCTCCTCTCCACACCTGAGCTCTGGGCCCAAGTGAAAATGGAGGAGGAGAAGCAGGAAGAGAGAGGAGGCCCCGCAACACCTGAGACAATAAGATGCCCAGCCCCCACCCCGCACTCCCCTCACCGCCTGGACTGAAGCAATTTGGTCAAAATGGTCTGGAGCTGCTCCCTCTCACCTCTCCTCGCAAGGACTGGAGAGCCCTATTTGGCTCAAGCCAACTCATGGCTTTTGCTCATTATTTTTCCTGTTGAACTCTTGGACCATAGTGAAGATCATTTGCAAATAAAACCGAGGGTTTCAGAAGGGTTTAGGAGACAATCAACCAGGCAGGGATATAGTCTCCCCTGTCAAATCGGCCTGACCACCCGTTATTATTCTTTTCCTTTCCTTTTCTTTTTTTTTAATATCACTCATTTTTTCTCTCTGTTAAAGTTGTTTCTATTCATCTTGCTTCACCATTGCCCAGACCAATCTTCCTAAATTAGCAGAGGCCTGCAGGACCCTGTGTGGAGGAGAAGAGGGGGTGGGGGAGGGGAGACAGACAGACTGTCTGCAGCAAAACTATTTAATTTGAGCTGGTTACCCCTTCTGAAAAATGATGTCCACATCTGATAAGAAGACGAGCGGCTTAAATTGTCCCATCAGAAGCAAGCTGCCTGTTTCTGAAGCTCATTCCAGACAATTGGAAACTGTTCTCGTCTCTACTTTTTTTTTTTTTATAAGGCAATTGCCCAACTTGAAGGCTGTTTGTGATTGAAGTAGAGGCCACAATAATTTATACGGTAAAAGCCTCTATCTAGATCAAATTGTATATTTTCTAGGTAACTATGCTGGGTAAATAATCCCTCTGTTTCATCTTTAATGCGGCGTCTTTATGCATTCTGTCCAGCGAGCCCTCCTCTGGGAACGGATTTCCATGCTGGTGCACATGTAACTTGCTACTTAATACAGTTAATATGGTTTTTGTCTTTGCCAATGAGAATATTAAGTGTTCTCTCTTCCCTTCTCAGAGCGGGCTTGCCCCGTCCACGTGCATTTGTTGCCCTGATGGGTCTTTTCCTGTTCTAATTAATATGACACGGTGGCATTGTCATCAGCCAGTATTTATGGAGCAGCCCTCCAAGGCTTGGGGCCGGCGCTGGGGGCTTTAATTAAAAGGCCCTATCTTATCCTGGGGATCTCTGCACAGAGACCTCCACACAGCTGTGCAAGGGCGGCAGATCAGTTCTGGCCATAGCATCTATGCTGTGGGAAACAATGGGTCGGGTAAACAGATTATTAGAGAGCCCTGATCACTGTATATCAAGTGAAATGGAAAGATACCTACCACACATTGCAAAGGCCAAAAAATAGAAAACAAATCATTTAAATAGTACAGATTAAATTACCTCATTTTCATGGGGGTTGGGGGACATCTCAGTATTTGGTATGTGTGTGTGTGTGTGTGTGTGTGTGTGTGTGTGTGTGTGTTTGTGGTTTTTAAGCAGCTTCTACATTATAATGACTTGCTCTGTGTGTTCATGCACGTGTGGACGCCAGAGGACAACCTACAGGAGTCAGGTCTCTCCTTCCACGGTGTGGTTCCCGGGGATTGAACTCAGGTCACCAGGCTTAACCACGAGTGCTTTTACAGGCTGAATCATATCACCAGTCCACATGCAATGCTGTTTGTGTACAGATGTGCATGAAACTTATATTTGTATTTTTAAAGTCTTGAATAACACACCAAATTGTCAATCAAATCACAGAGAATTAGGACAAAAACAGAGGGCAAAAGAGTGTTTACAGTTTACTCACATATTGTTTGAACTTTTGAGGTGTGTGTGTGTCTGTGTGTGTATGTATGCAAACGTGTGAGAATGCAGTTATATGTGCATGTGTGCACATGCATGTGGAAGCCAGAGAACAGAGGGCAGCTGTTCATGTTGGGTTTTTTGTTTATTTGTTTGTTTGTTTTGAGAGAGTATCCCTTGCTTAGCAGGCTGGGCTGGCTAGTCGCTAGTGACCTCCAGGAGTCTAGCTGTCTCTGCCTCCTCAAGCCAGTGAGCCCAAGAGTGCACCACGGACCTTTGGTGTGTTCTCTGAGGATTAAACTCAAGTCCTTGTGGTTGCAAAGCAAGCACATTATCAACTGAGCCATCTCTCCAACCCCCCAAAAGAAAAGATTTTCAATGAACTGTATTCCTTCAGAAACCATGTATTGCAAGCCTTTTATGTGCTTGACAGGACGAGGCATTTATAACCATAGGAGCGAGCAGCAGGAAGATGAAAAGAATTAAATGTCCATTGGACAGTCAGGTGCCTGCTGTCACTTAGTGGACTATTGAAGGAATGGAACAGAGACACCTCCAGGGGGCTAGAGGGCGCTCTTATTTCCATTTTGATGATGAAGGCAATTAGCAAAGCAACCTCAGTGGCTTTGTGAGAAGCCCCGAAGGCAAGAATTCTGGGCAAGTTGAAGAGAACACTGCATTTCTTAGTTGTCTGCTGTGATACACTACTCACATGGAACTGCTTCAGGTTTATTTCAGCTCACCATTCAAGGCAAAGTCCATTATGGCAAGAACATCCAGGCAACAGCACTTGAAGCAGCCCATCACACAGTCAGGAGGCAGGGAAGCGTGAAGGCATGCTACTCGGCAACCTTTCTCCATGTACACGGTGCCAGCCAGGAATGGCACTACCCACAGTGGGCAGGTCTCCCTGCCTCAACATAACCCCCAACAACTGTGCCCAGAACCCCACAGCTCAGGTAATTCTGTATTATGTCAAGTTCATAATTTAACACTAACAGCCACAGTACAGTTCACTTAAAGACTTAGAACATAATGTTCTGCTGATAGCATCTGTAAACTGTCTCACTGATATAAAAAAAAAAATTACAAGATTTCTAGGAATCAATAATAGTTATGTGAAATAGAAAAGAAGAAGGTAGAATGCCCACACCAACCCTTCCCTGTGCTGGAATTTCATCCGTTGATGTGGATGAATATAATAAGCCTGTGCTGGAAACACAAGAGGTCCCCAGATGTAATCCCCCAACATCTTCTTCCCAATCTACCCTTCTAAGATTTCATTTTCCTCCCAGTCTGCTGCAAAACCATTCCTTGTGAATGTTAGTCATTTTGTAGCATCAATCAAAACGCACAGTGCCTAAAAGTATGTTACCCATCCTTAGGACCACTCGTGACAAGGACTGCTGGAGCCAATGGTCCCACGCTCCACAGGTGGATGGATGCTGTCCTTAACCTGTGATTAACTGCTCCTTGCCTACCTAGAGCAGACAATAGATCAAAAGGTCAGCTTCTCAGATGCTGACATCATTTCTGTAAAAGTCTGGGATAATGGAAGCCTTTATACACTCACAAAACCTAGACCCAAATGTTTTGACCACGAGTTTATGTACCATATTAAATCCAGAAAGATTTTTGTACAAAGTCCAAAATCCAATGGCTTAAGGTGGAAAAAGTGGTAAACCCCAGTTCTCCTTAGACCCCACTTTTCATCCAGGACACCTGATAATTCCAAAATCCACAGGCACACAAGTCCATAGCGTTACAGTGCTAACTCTGTACATAGCTGTGTCTCTCCTCGTGTACTGTAAATAGTCTATAGATTACTTACAAAACACCCCAGACAATGAAAATACTGGTCATAATGTTATTTAGAAGATAATGATGAGAAAAAGTTTACATGTGCTCAGTATAGAAACATGGTGCCTCTCTCTCTCTCTCTCTCTCTCTCTCTCTCTCTCTCTCTGTGTGTGTGTGTGTGTGTGTGTGTGTGTGTGTGTGTGTGTTTCCAACAGGTTCTCACTTTGCTCAGACTAGCTTTGAAATGACTATGCATCCGAAATTGACCTTGAACTCCTGATTCTCCATCTCTAGCTCCCAGTGCGCACCACCATGGCCAGTTTGTGCAATGCTAAGAATCAAAGCCAGGGCTTCAAGAATGCTAGACAAGTATTCTGTCAACTGAGTCCCACGACTGAGCCACATCTCTTGCCTCAGAGATGAAAATGCTTAAAATTGGTTTCAATCCACAATTGGTGGAACCCAAAACTATAGAATCCCCCAGTACTGCATTTGTCTAGCAAAACTGCACCCAGGTATATACTTTGGGCATCAAGCTGGCCAAAGCGTAAGTCAGGCTTCATCCCGACCCTCACACAATACAAAGAGACCACCCAGTGCCAGTAGAAAAGCCTCAGCAGCCGTTTCCATGGGCTGATCTGAAATCAGGGTTCTCTCCATCACCCTCTGTGGATCTTACCAGACAGAGCGCTTCTGATGGACACACGGTCATTGATGACCCTGTCACATCTATGACGGTAACACTTGCTCCTGGGACCACATGCCAAGAACACAGTGTGGACGCAGCCGCGGAGGACCAGGGCGCAGCTGGCTGTCCCTCCTCACAGGAGCCGCTTCCTTTCCCGTCTCGGTCTGGGCACTTGAGTTTCAGATAAAGTGCTCATCTTCCCCGCCACAGAGAGGGCGAATTAAGAATGGTGCTCTCTTGAGCAACTACAAAAAGTTCTCATTGGCTCATTGAGTCAAGTTCCCTAATGGCCAGCATATGAGTCCAATTTCCAGCCAGTCCTGAATTGGCCATTTCCCTCTCACTGGAGCAGGCTCCCTGTGGGGCAGATTGCCACGGGCTCTGCGGGTACCTGAAGGAACTACAGGAGTCATCATCTCCGCCTTCGAGCCTTCTTATCTTCCGTGTTTTAAGGCTGTTCCAAGTCCTGCTCCTTCCAAGAGGAATGAGAAGTCCCAGCAGACCTTAGGCCCTTTGAATCTGCCTCAGCACCCCATATTTATTTTAAAAGAATTATTCCTTACTTTCCAGGCCAGCCCAGAGAAAGCAGGGGATAAATCTGGATGGGACCAGGCGATGTCTCATGCCGGAGAAATGATTTTAAAAATCACTGTCCACGGGGCTCTATAGCCTCTATATTGATAGCTTTTCAAAGAATTCAGAGGGCTGGGGATGGAACACAGCTGGCCCAGTACTTGCCTGGCATGCACAAAGCCTTGGGTTCAATCCCCAATACTACATAATTAGGTACAACATAAAATAGGGTTCATTCATGAGGTTCTAGTCTCCCTCCTTGGGTCTCTGCATGCTCTTCCTGACTGGACATTTTTCCCAATGTAAGCCAGAGGCATGAAGCAAACACCCAATCCAAGAGCCTCCCTTCTCCAGGCACCAGCTCAGATGCGGCCAAGAAGCATCTGGAACAAGTTGTTGTTGTTGTTGTTGTTGTTTTGTTTTGTTTTGTTTTGTTTTGTTTTGTTTGAAAGCCTTAAAGTAAAGGCTTTAAATGTAACTCTTCTTAGAGCATTTGTCTAACATGTTCAAGGTCCTGGGTTTGATTCCCAGGACAGCAAACAAAGAAGCCTTAATGTGACCTTAATTTAGGGTAGTGGGAGGCTGCAGTGACTTGCTATCCTGGCTTCTAAATTGGAGCCTTGTGGCTTTGGCAACAGTCAATCCTCAATACTGGCTTCATCGGACACTTGCTCAACCAACCCACTTCATGGGGGAAGGGGGTGGCAGGGGGCAGGTGGGATGCTGTGAGTTTCAGGGTTGGTGGCTTGCTACTCCTCTCCATTCATTCTGTCCTCACTGGGGGTCCACTATACAGTCAGTGGGGGAGTCCAACTGCACCCCACCTCAGCCACTCACCAAGGGGACAGGTACCTACCTGGTGGCCTCAGGTGAAGGTGGGAGACTTGCTCGCTTTTCCAGCTGCTCTCCCATGGCTAACCAAAGAGGGTTAGCGTTCCACAGTCCCCACCCTTCCACCTGAGACATCAAGACATCCGTCCCTACACACACACACACACACACACACACACACACACACACCCTTCCTCACCCCCATACCTCCTCACTCTCAATCTTTCCCCTTCTGTACTCAACTAAACAGGACCCAGCGGGCTCCCCCTGCAGGAAACCTTCAGGTTCCAGTCCCCCACCTTGGCACCAAACTGCTTCCCCTCCCATAGCCCAGAGAAACATATGCTCTGTCCCTCCCAGGTGCATCCAGAATACAGGGACTCTTGCGTTGTCTTTCCACACCTGTGTGCACAGCAGGCTCCTCAGCGGATGCAGGCTGGGCCCGACCTGCTTCAGACTCCCAGTCTCACCGTCTGACCAGAGCACTGGCTGGAGGGAGGCTGCAGGCATAGGCCTCACGGAGGCCTTGCGTTTCTGCCCCTGCGCTGCAGACAAAGGGGGCACTCACAAAAGACTCAGTGCAGTCACCCCTCCTGGCGCCCAGAACAAAGGGATGGCACGTGGGTCCGGCCCTCCGCGGTGACAGCCCCCTGCTCCCAGCTTCGCATGCCTGGCCCGTTGCCATGGCACGTTTTAATTAAGTGTAAGGATTTTGTGTCTTGATAACGGGAAAATGCGGCTCGCCTTTGTGTGTCTTGGGTCCTCTTAGGCACAGCCAGGGGGTGTGGAGCTCAGAGCTAGCTCTTGGCAGGGGAGGGGAAGAAGGGCAGCCCCAAGGGAGGGACTCCTGGGAGAGGTGGGGGCTGATTTTCTGAAATATTCTTGTGCCCTCCCCATTACCTCTGACCAGCCTCCCCTGTCAAGAGGCCCCTCCTCCAAGCTGTCCCCTGGGCTGGGCTGGGTCAGGGGAGGACAGTTGGTGCTGGGCAAGATGCTCTGCCCTTATCTCCCAGTGGGTTCAGGAACCAATCCAAAGCCCAAAGGAGGAAATATGCAGTCTGGCCCAGGGGTGTAAGAGGAGGTTACGTGGCTTGCCACCCTGCCATCCTCCCTGCCACACCCTTCAGACCCTTCCCACCCCTGGCCCAGTGGCTTTCATCCCAAAGCCACCAGGCACTGAACCAGGAGCGAAATCTGCTAAGCCCTCCACGGACAGGTCTTTGAATGGAGATGATAGGGATGCACAGAGACCGCTCCACAGAAGGCGCGGGAGCTGGCTGAGCCAGGATTCGCATCCAGGTTTGTCTGACTCCAGAGAGCACGATGCTGTCTCTGTCTTTGGCTGCCTGTTGGGTATTCCTTAGGAACTGGCTGTGTTCTGGACCCTTGCTTGGGAGCTCTAAGGAGATTTTAATGAGAAGACCGTCCTGCATTCATGGTCTAGGCCAGCACTGCATGAAAGAAACACACACCGACAATATGGCTGTAGTAGAATTTGCCTAGCACATGGAAGACCCTGGGTTCCATCTCCAATACCAAATAAATAAACAAACAAGCAAACAAACAAGCTAGATATATATGTAAAGCTTTTTTCCGAGCCACATTAACAAAGAAAAATAAACAGTTGGAATGAATTTTAGTTTTAAAAGACTGTTTTGGGGCCTAGGGAGATGGCTCAGCAGCTAAGAGCACTTGTTGAACAAGCATGAGGCCTTGAGTTCAAGTCCCCAAAACCCACATTAAAAAGCCAGAGATAGCCAAGCGTTGGTGCTCACAACTTCAATCCCAACACTTGGGAAGTAGAGACAGGCAGATCTCTTGAGCTTGAGGTCAGCCTGGTCTACAGAGTGAGTTCCAGGACAGTCTGGGCTACACAGAGAAACTTTGTTTCAGAACCACCACCAGCACCACCCCCAAAATAAATGTAAAAGAAAGGAAGGAAAGAAAGAAGGAAAGAAAGAAAGATAGAGAGGAGAGGGGAGAGGGGAGGGGAGGGGAGGGGAGGGGAGGGGAGGGGAGGGAAGGGAAGGGAAGGGAAGGGAAGGGAAGGGAAGGGAAGGGAAGGGAAGGGAAGAGAAGAGAAGAGAAGAGAAGAGAAGAGAAGAGAAGAGAAGAGAAGAGAAGAGAAGAGAAGAGAAGAGAAGAGAAGAAGAAAGAGAAGAGACCAGTTACAGTCATGTAACCCCAATGCTGTGGGCAACACAGAGATCACTTGGGCCCAGTGGGTGCCAGTCCAGCTCCAGGATCAGTGAGACCCTGCCTCAAGGGAATAAGGTAGAAAGCATTTAAGCAGGACACCTGACGTCTTCCTTTGGTCTCCATGAGCTTGCACATAGTCACACACATCCCACACACATGTGTATGACACATATACACACACATACACACGTGCATGTGAATTACTTTTAACATACTACCAAAATTCCAGTTCACTGCTACAATGAATAGTTTCCAGTCTCTTCTTCACATTGTCTTGGGAATCGAGTGTGTATTTACATTCGCCGTACATCTCATCCACCTTACCTTACCCTGGCAGTTTCAGTTGCTGCTGCTGCTTGGTGACTTCTTTTTTCAAAGCCTACTTTTATTAAGAGTTCTTAAATGCTTTAACCTCCTTTCTAGCCCACCACCCACCAGAGGTAGTGGAGAAGAAGGGTTATTAGAATACGGGTGAAGTGGACCGGTTTAGAAATATTTCTTTTGGGGGGAAAAAAATCTAATCTGTGTTGTCAAGATACCAGCAATTCAGTTCACACAAATCAGCAGCAGCATCTCCATCCAGAAGAAGCTGAGAGGCTCAGCCGGGTGCTTTTTAGGAGTAGTTTCTTGGAAGGATTTCAATCTCCTGCTGTGAGGATACCAGCAGTCCGGTTTAGTCTCCTGGTGTCAGGATAGCAGAGAATCAGCAGAGGTGGCATGATCCAGCAGAAACAGCCAGGCCTCCAACGAATTGGCACAGGTGAGTGGGAGCAGCAAGGAGAGCAGAAGCATCAGACGTTCCCTGTGTGCCTCCTCAATGAAGTGAAGATCAGGGAAGACAGAGACGAGAGACCCAGACGGGAGACTGAGCAAGCGCTGCCAAGCCAGCTATGCAGGCCCCCCCTGCACTGTCTGTTGGATCCTATTTATACTCCCTCCAACTACCATGGGTCCTGCCTCAGAAAAACACTACTTGAGTCTGTCTTAGCAAAACTCCATGTGAGTCTGTATCAGCTGGCATATCCAGAAACTTCCATCTCACTCTGTCGATTGGCCCAAGTCTGCGGAGGTGACAAGAAAGTCACCAGAACACCACCAGAAGCTTTTTGGCACATTTCTTTCTAAGACCACTAGAGAATGGCAAGGCAAACCAGTACCATCCAGCGTCATCCACCGTCTCTTGGCTTATATTTATATTTCTTCTCAACATCATGCAGTAGGCCTAAGAAATACTCTCATTATCGCATCAGGAAAACATGTGGGGATGGGACGCATGTGTGGGATGGGAAAGCACCAGCCAACACAAATGTTCCTCTGTTAGGCCCAGCCACAATGTCCCTCGCTACAGAGCAGCCCGATGGTCTCACCACACTGTATGAAAAACGCTACTGAATTATACCCTCAAAAACAGTTAAAGGGAACTGGGTGTGGTGGTGCATTCCATTGATCCCGGGACTCAGGAGGCAGAGGCAGACAGATCTCTGTGAGTTCTATACCTGGTCTATACTGTGAGTTCTAGGATAACCAGGACTGTTACACAGAGAAACCCTGTCTCAAAAACAAAACAAAAGGGTCACAGGGAAGAAGGAAGAGAGGGAAGAAATAAATGCTGCCTGTGTGTCAAGTTTTGGTTTTTCCAAGGTTGGCTTTCTTGTTCAAGGGCTTCCCCTTTGTTAGGGGGAAGGCGGAGGCTGAGAGGAACAGGTCAGGTGTGGAACCAAGGTGTTGTCAGTCTGTAAAGAGCTCACCTAAAGGCAAAGAGGGCATAAATGGGCTGTCTGAGGGGAGTGACTGCAGAGGAGAAGCCATCCACAGTGTGGCAACCCAAGATTGCTCCCCCCATTGGAAACAGAGGAGTAGATGTTACTGGTCTCTCATCTGCTCTGATAGGAACAAAAAGTGTAAGAAAATGGAGCCATGAGAGGAGCCAAGCAAGTTTAGAACTGGTGGCAATCACACCCCACGACCTATCTATCCTGCCAGTTCCCTAAGCAGACATGTTCTTCTAACTCAGGACAATTAGGAAGAAGGAAGGAAGGAAGGAAGGAAGGAAGGAAGGAAGGAAGGGAGGGAGGGAGGGAGGGAGGGAGGGAGGGAGGGAGGAAGGAAGGGGGAGGGAGGGAGGGAGGGAGGGAGGGAGGGAAGAAAGGGAGGAAGGAAGAAAGAGGAGGAGGAGGGAGAGAGAGAGGGAGGAAAGGAGGGAGAGAGGAAGGAAGGAAGGAAGAGAGAAGGAAAGAGAAAGAAACAAAGAAACAGACAAAGAAAGGAAAGAAGCTAGCTACCTGAATCCCAAGCACTTTTCCAGATCAACTACTGTGCCATGAGTTCAGCTTGCATTTTCTTCTCTGAAACCTGAAGTGACACAAGGATGCAGCTGAAAAAATGACAGCATTGACACCTGGGAAAAATAATTCTGAGAGAAAGTGTGTCCCAGGTCTCACTGGGAAAACGCTCCCGGGTTGAAAACATTGTGTGTAAAGCATTTCTATTTTCTCCTCAAACTGATGAAGCACAAACCTGAGGAGAAAACCAGTATGGTGGCTTGAGCCAAGACTGCCCCACATCACTCTGACTCCAGAGTTGACCTCCAGGATCCGTGGCCGCAACTGCAGAGCACACTGCATTATCTACAGACAGATGTCTGTCGGCCCATGCTTCTGACCTAGGGTTCCGGCTCAGGGAAGGTGTGAGGGACCCCTGGCCTGGCCTACCTCTTTATGTTTGTTGCCCTTGTTCTGGAAGATGCTATAGCTTTGCTCACTCCTGTGAGTCCTGGAAGACACCAGTTTAACCCAAGCCCCTTGACTTGGTCCTACATTTCATAAATCTCTAGGCAGGGAATCATTTAATCTTTCCAAAGCTTGCTGAAGTAAAAACATTCAGATGCAGATTAGGGGTGCTGGGGCCAGGTTTGATGATTGATGATGATGATGATGATGATGATGATGAGGAGGAGGAGGAGGAGGAGGAGGAGGAGGAGGAAGATAATGATGTTTTTCTGCCAAAGAAAGAATTACAGGCAAGAATAATGTATTTCTGGGATTTTTGAAGAGGCCTGCAATGTCATTACATGATGCCCAGAAAATCAGAGTCTTCCCTTGGGGTTCTCATTCCCATTAATAAAAGACGTTAAGAAAGGACACATGGACGCTCAGAGGCAATATATAGTTTCCACGGGAAGCTCCAGGCAAGCAAGCTGTCATTCCTGTAGGGAAAGTGAGGAAGAGAAGGAAGAAAATCCAGCCCGTGGCCAGTTGGTAATTCATGCCTTCAGTCCCAGGACTAAGAGGCAGAGGGAGGTGGCTCTCTGTGAGTTTGGGGCCAGGTTGCTCTACATAGTGAGCAGTGAGTCCCAGCACACCCATGACTACGTAGAGACCCTAAAAAAAAATACTTTGTGGGAAGGCATGTGGAGGTCAGCCAGGGGAGTTGTAGAAAAGGAGCAAGGGATCTCAAGGGTGAATTAGGGAGCTAAAAGGCATGCTTGGATGCTAGCACAGGGCTGGGGGGCAGGTCGGGTGGAGGAGGGGGGCCTGACACACACCTCTCTGTGGAAGTCTTCAGAAAGGTGAGCAGAACCAGCTAAACCTCGCCTCCGCTAGCAGGGCATGTACCAGTGGGGGCAGGAATTCTGGGAGGGAAAAATGAGTTGTCTTTAGGGAACCCCTATTCCCAGGAGTAGCTCCTTTGCCAGGTCCACTGGATTAATTAACCCTTAAGGGAGGAGACAGGGGCACGTCTCCACTTACGTGCAGTTCCTATGCTTTACACTTTCATCCCCATTTCACAAGTGAAAAGCTGAGGTTGAAAGTGGCCAACTACCTCAGACCCTGTCTCCGAGTTTTAAGAGGAGGGCAGAACCCACTACATAACATGCAGGCCTGGTGCAAAAAGAAAACACAATACGATACGTTCCAGGAGTTCAGAAATGAGCCAGGACTTTGGTCCTTTGGTGAAGGACTGAGCATGTTCTAGAACCCCACAGCTGCTCCTTTGGGCTCCTGGCCTGAAGCCCCCAGGGTCGAGAGGGGTCGTCTCCAACAAGCCTGCAGCCTGAGGCGCCTGGACCCGGAGGACCACAGGCTCCAGTAGGGGCCCCCACGCCACTGACTGCATTAGCAGAATTCAATTGTGATGCTCTCTAACTGCAATCCTTTTCTAGAAACAAGAGGCCAAACTGAATTAGAGGAAGAGCCGTCCATACTTTCATTCACAGGCAGAAAAAAAAAATGGAATAAAAGCAAAATCAAATTTTATTTTGTGGTCCTGGCCTTAAGAGGCAGAGGTCCCGGAGTTGTGTTTGTGTCTGACAAATCGACTTGCTTGTGACTTGTCCTTTGGCCTTCATTTCCTTATCTGTAAAATGGGAATAAAATGACTATTTGGTGACTTTTAGAAAACTGAAATTAGGTTCAGCTATTTAATGTTCGGGAGTTTCGATATTCCCTGAATCCAGGATCCCCCGGAAAGGTCTGGAAGTCAATTTAAAACTTTGAGAGAAGATGCTAGGGACTTGCTCAGCTGGTATACTGCTTGCTTAGCGGCACGAATGCCTGGTTTCCATCCCCAGAGCCCAGGAGGTAGAGAGTCAAGAACACCAGAAGTTCAAGGTCATGCTCAGGCAAATTGGAAAGCAGCTGAGGCGACTCGAGACCCTATCTCAAAACAAACTCCAAAATAAAACATCAAATAGTTTTGCCTCAGGCCACTGAGCTCATCGCCACGCCGAAGTCGAAAGTCTTCGCCGGGCCAGCCTATTCACACTTTTTCTTAACAATCAAGGCCGAGGAGCCCTGCCGTACTTTATTTCACTGCAGCATGAATATTTCATAAATTACACGCAATTATTAACAACATCAACACCAGCAAATTAATTACTGTCAATTCATATTAATAAAATTGCATCTTGTAATAAATAAAGTGAGTTCACCGGGGCCCTCAGTCTCTAGGGCATTCACGGTTGTCAATTGTCCTCCTACTTCACTGCTAAAACAAAAGTAATCAAATAACTAATTATTGTACAAAATGTATCACTGCTTACACATCAATGAAAACTCAGTTATTTATAACCTCGAGGACCGAATATTCAAATCGGTGTTTATTTCTATACTAAGGGGGAATTTTCCAACTTTCTTTTTACCTACCCCCTGGGTCTCCAGCCTTCACCACCGGAGCCCTGGGGAAGGCGTCCAGTGAGGACGGTCCCAGAGCCTCTCCACCACAAACAGACGGATCGACTCATTAAGAAGCCAGTGAGTTGGGAAGGCTGTCTCGGGAGTTCCCCCACCTTCAGGTCCAGTGACTCCATTTCTTTTTTTTTTTTTTTCCTTTTCTCCCCCCCCCTTTTTCTGATTTTTGTGTGTATGTGTATGGTGCATCTGTGTATGATAATGATGTACATGTGTGTGAATGTTTTTGCATGCCTGTGGATACACGTGTGTGGGGGGAAGGGCCGGAAGATGAGTGTGCATACTGCGGGAGCTTGAGGTTATGCTGGGAATCAGCTTTAGCTGTTCTTCCACCTAACTCACGGAGGTGAGGCCTCTCAGCTAAGCCCAGAGCTCATCAATACGGTGGATTTTGCTCGCCGGCTTGCTCGGGGATCCTAGCCCCACCTCCCGAGCCTGTAATTACAAGGGCTCCTCCATGCCTGCCGACCAGGCTTACCGAGCATGTGGCTATGTGTAGAGAATGGACCTTCAGGCCTTCAGGGAAAACAAAGACAGGGCTTTCCTGACCATGGCCCAGGCAAGAGGGATCTGCGTATGGTAGGCACACTGTAAATACACTGTGGTGGTTTAAATATGAATGCCCCCCTCACCCTGTCAGTTCATAGATTTGAATATTCAGTCCCTAGTTGGAGGAACCGTTTGAGAAGAATTAGGAGATATGGCCTTGTTGGAAGAGGTGTGTCTCTGGGGGAGGGAGGGCTTGGAGGTTTAAACATGCCATTCCCGGGTAGCTCTCTCTCCCTGCCTTGTGCCTGTGATTCAGATGTGAGCTCTCAGCTACTGCTCCAGCGCCATGCCTGTCTGCTGCCGTGCTCCCCACCATGGTCAGGGAGTCACCCTCTGGAACCATAAATAAGGCCTTCAGTTCAATGCTATCTTTATAGGCTGCTTTGGTCATGGTATCTCTTCACAGCAATAGGAAAGAAACCAAGACATACTTGATGGTCGAATGGGAGTCTGACTAAGCTGACAGCCTGGGAAAGAAAGGGATAGAACGGCTGTGCAGACGCTATTTCAAGGGAACAGTGTCTGGGATGTCACTTCCACAGACTTAGGCAAGCTGTAGGGGGTGAGGCAGTGAAAATAGTACCAGAGCTCACATTACTGAGTAATTAAGTCACAAACCCTGCTCGCAAATATGCCTCGTTCTAATGAAATAATGAGGTTATCATTATGACACTGATTTACAGGTGAGGAAACGGGGTGCCCCCTTCCCTGAGAAAAAAGGGACCTTGCCCAAGTTCCCAGAATTTATGGATAGCAGATTCAACACTCAGAAGCTGATCCGTGGACTTTGGACCCTGTCAGTCCGTCAGGGTGACTGGATGACACTTGCTTGGGCTTTGGACATGCCCGTGAGAGTACTAACCGAGAGGAAGACAGCCCCTGTATCTGGGTAGCACCACCTCATGGAGCAGGCTTCTGCATAAACATCAAAAAGCACAGTGGTGGCACATGCCTTTAATTCCAGCACCGGGAGGCAGGAGAAGGGGGTCTTTGAGTTTAAAGGCAGCCTGGTGTACAGAGTGATTTCCAGGGCATCCAGAAATACACCAAGAAACCCTGTTTCAATAGATAGATAGATAGATAGATAGATAGATAGATAGATAGATAGGAAAAAGCCAATGGATCCACAGAATTCACGGCCCTGCTTCCTGACAGGGGACATGTGTGACAGCTGCCTTGCACCCCTGCCTTCCCCTCCACGGTGGACTTTACTATCTTTGACCACAAACAAAAATATATCTTCCCTCCTTTATGGTGCGTATCATCAAGTATGTGGTTACAAAGAGTAACTACCCCAGTCCGGCTCTTATGCATGCTGGCCACCAAGTTCACAGCACTGTGGACTGCAGGAAACTTTGGGAGAGCAGGGCAGCCCTGATGGGGACTGGACCTCTGTATCAAGAAGGAGGGTCGCTTCTTCTTCTTCATCTTCTTTGGGAAAACACCAAATGGTGCAGCTGGAGGGTCTGGAGGACCTGGGGTCCCAGGATTAGAAGGCCGCAGCGGCTTCCAGCTTCCAAAGAGGAGGATTCGGCAGTGGTCTTAGGGGCAGGGGCCATGGTCGAGGCCATGGGGCTCATGGCGGTAAAGCTGAAGACAAGGAGTGGATCCCAGTCACCAAGCTGGGCTGCCTGGTTAAGGACATGAAAATCAAGTCCTTGGAGGAGATCTACCTGTTCTCCCTGCCCATTAAGGAGTCTGAGATCATTGACTTTTTCCTGGGTGCATCCCTAAAGAATGAAGTTCTGAAAATCATGCCAGTGCAGAAGCAGACTCGGGCTGGCCAGAGGACCAGGTTCAAGTCATTTGTCGCTATTGGGGACTACAATGGTCACGTTGGTCTTGGTGTTAAGTGCTCCAAGGAAGTCGCCAGCCACTGCCATCTGAGGGGCCATCATCTTGGCCAAGCTCCATTGTCCCTGTGCAGAGAGGCTACTGGGGAAACAAGATTGGCAAGCCCCACACTGTTCCATGCAAGGTGACAGGCCGCTGTGGCTCTGTGCTGGTGCGTCTCATTCCTGCCCCCAGAGGCACTGGCATCGTCTCTGTTCCTGTGCCCAAGAAGCTCCCGATGATGGCCGGTATAGATGACTGCTACACGTCAGCCAGAGGCTGTATTGCCACCCTGGGCAACTTTGCCAAGGCCCCCTTTGATGCCATCTCCAAGACCTAGAGCTACCTGGCCCCCGACCTCTGGAAAGAGACTGTGTTCATCAAGTCTCCTTATCAGGAATTCACTGATCATCTTGTGAAAACCCACACCAGAGTCTCTGTTCAGAGGACCCAGGCTCCAGCTGTGGCTACCACATAGGGGTTTTTATACAAGAAAAATAAATGAATTAAGTCTGGAAAAAAAATAAAAAGAAGGGTCACCAGAAAGGACATATGAGCCACCCTGATGACTCAAAGGGGTCAGTGGAGGGGACTAGTGTAACTATTCCAAACAAAATGCTGCAAACAGTGCCTTCGGGGGGCGGGGGGCTTTTATTTCAGGCTGATTACGCAGGGGACAAAGATGCACCAAGTTTGATAAACATTCCTTTTCCAACACTTGGAGAAACCAGCCCACATCCAACACCTTCTGTCCTTTCGAAATACACAGTAGGATTCAAACATGCAAACAAAAGCCATAAAATAGAATGTTTAAAAAGCCTTCAGTCACCATTGAGAGGAATCATCTTTCAGAAGCCCCCAGGGACCCCTATTGAAGGAACAAGGTGCAAAACTGCAAAATCTGAGATTGAAACATCCCTGACTCCCTGGCCCTGGACAGACCCTGCACTGGGCATCAGGTTTTCACTGTCTGGTCTGAGGAGGTCATAGGGGTTGGTGACACTTGGAAATCTGGCAACAGAATCCTTAGAAGGGATAGTGTCAGATGGAAGCTACAAACACACACATATACACACACACACACATGCACCACACACACATACACACATGCACCACACACACACACACGTACCACACACACATGCATACATACACACATACACACACATGTACCACACACACATACACACACATGCACCACACATATACACACACATACACACACACACAAACACACACACATGCACCACACACACACTTCATATCTAGGTCACTTAGGAATGATCCCGACACACTACCCTTTCCCTATTGGATTTGCTGTGAAGCTGACCTGCAGGGACCACCACTGTACAGAAGGGGGGGGGCAAACCATGCAGCTGGGTAAACGTAACAGAGCTCACCTTCACCCAGCCCCTGGCTCCCAAGCCGAGGCCTTCTGTTTCCATTCTGTCTGCTGTTTCTACCACAGAAAGTTTCCCCCAAAAGAAACAAGCAAAACAAAAACTATACACACACATATATGTGGCACATTGTTCTTAAAATCTGTAAAAATAATTGCATCCAGAAGGCCAAAGTCAATATGACGTTTCCTTTAATAATTCTCTCTTTTTCTACTCTCTCTCTCTCTCTCTCTCCCCACATTTTTCTTTCTTCAAAATTTGCTTTTCAACAAGAAAAACTGAATGGTGTGACCATTAACTCAGAATTTCTTGATATTAGTGTTGTCTTTTTGTGATTCGAATTAAGCTCCTTTGCATCTAATTGGAAGTATTACACACACACACACACACACACACACACACACACACACACACCACACACAAAGATAATCTGATATCCAAAGAAGGGATGAAAAAAAAACTAGAGACAAGAAGGAACACATATTACTTAACTTATGATGATAATTACCTGGGTACAAAGGCACTTATAAGAACATTCTATGTTGGATATTATCCAGAAAAATTAAACCTATGTTGCTGCTTCAATACATCTGAATACTAGAAACTGGCAGGGAAAAAAGTCTAGTCTCTGAATAATGGCCTCTACAGCCCCAGAGGACAGCAGCACATGAGGGTTTTTTGTATTGGAACAGGCAAGCTCTTTTTTTTTTTAAAGGGAAGAAAAAGTCTCCAGCCTTTTCCAAAATGGTGCTAATGCGCCACAGAAACTTAATTTTATAATTTACTGGCAGTCAAGATGGCAGGAAATAAAATAATTTGCCATATTCTGCACAACAAACCCTGCTTTTCCTTGGAAGGGGTAATTATCCCCATGGGGAAAAAAAAGAAGAAGAAAAAAATACGCCATCTCATATTAAGCTAAAGTCTCATCAAGAAGAGAAAAAGTGCCTCATTACGTGTAATTACCAGAGAATTAGAAACATCATTTAACTAAATGAGCGAATAATGCTCAGGATATTGAAGAAACTTGCCTGCACTTCTGCAAAGCACTCTAAGTCCCATTACAAAAATTGCCCCTCTTTAATGGAATAATTTTAGGCCTTGTCTGCCTTGCTTTAAAAAATAAAGAGCCTCCGAGAGGCAGAAAGAGGCTGGGACTGCCATAAACAACTACTGGAAGGAGCTGAAGAAGGCGCTGTCTCTCCTGGAGACCAAGACTCACAAGGGCTCATAATCTACTGTAATCAGGAAAATTAAACCTGAGGGCTGAGGACGAGGAGCACCCCCTGTTTAATTGTACTTCCTCAAGACGGTGGCGTCCTTGGAGTGTGTGTTAGGAACGGCAGATGAAAGCTTTTCAAATTCGGGGAGAGCTTCCCTGCTCCAATACAAAAGCAGTTACAGCCATTCGATGTTCTCTTGAAAAAAGGAAAATTATAACATACCTGCAGATTGCCGATTACTGGGGCTTAATGCAACGATGCTTGCTTTTTTTTTTTTTTTTTTTTTTTTTCCAGCCATTCAAAAGCTTCCAAGCTTAGGTTAGGATCCTGCTCCCCTTTCCTCTTTGCTTCTAAATTCTGCCAGGAGTTGGCATAAAAACAGTGGGTTTGTTTTGTCTGTTTGTGCATGCGTGCACACCCTCAGCACAGCCCATGTCACTTGCAGCAGATGGTTCTCTCTCCTTCCATCAAGTGTGTGCCAGGATCAAACTCGGACCATCAGGCTTGTGGACAGGTGCCTTTAGCCACCTCACCAGGCCTAACGCAGTAGATTTAATGTGACTGTCCTGGCCTCCAGCAACACCAACCTCGAGTCTTTACTCACCAGGGAACCAGGATAGGCAAGACATCAATACTGATTGCTTTTTTATCTGTCTGTCTGTCTACCTACCTATTTGTTTTCTGTATGAATGTTTTGCCTGCATGAATGTCTGTGCATTTTGTACATGCTCGGTGCCTGTGGAGGTCAGAGGAGGGCATCAGATCCCCAGGGATTGCAGCTGCAGGGAGTTGTGAGTTGCCAGGTAGGTGATGGGAACTGAACTCGGGTCCTCTGGAAGGCCAGCAAGCCTTCTTCAGCACTAAACCAGCGCTCCAGCCACGCATCTTATTTTTAGACTCTAGAGCAAGTAAGACTCAAAAAATAAGAAGTATTGGTCAGAAACCTAACATATGGTCAAAGAAGGATCTTCAGGTGTCACTGGGGAAGAACCCAGAGGCCGCAGAGGAGCTGTAACATCATCCTAAGCATCGGTCCTGAGAACCGTAAGAAGCTGCTCACCTCCAGCCTCTCAAGGACCAGGCCTTGCCCAGGTCTAGTATAGGTCCGGTAACTAAAGAGATCTTGGGCTGTTACCCACTGCAGCTGCCCATCTCAACAGCGAGGAAACTAAGACGGGCCCATGCTACATGGTTTCCTGCTCAGGCCCCTCATGGCCAAGTCCATATTTGGGTGTATAAGTCACAGTCACCACTAAATGACCCTCAGAGCTCGGCCGCCCAGATGCATTCTTTCCTAGCCCAGCACACATGAATAACAATATGAAGGGCAAATGATAATTTTACACAGATAAATCTGAAATCACATTTGGGTTTAGTGACTAGAAAAGCCATTCATTTAACTCTAAGATAGAACTTGGGACTGTGGAAGCTTCCCGATAAAAGAAGTAAAGAAAAAGATTCTCTTCCTCCTCCTCCTCCTCCTCCTCCTCCTCCTCCTCCTCCTCCTCCTCCTCCTCCTCCTCTTCCTATGCTATACAAATGGAACAAAGAAACCAGGCTCCAGTCCACAGTGACAGGCACTGCAAACATCATCTCAGATGAGTCAGGTGAAATGACTTCCCCATCAGCACCATAAGGCTAGCAGAGGGTGCAGCATCAGAACACGGGCGTCTTCACTGCACACTGCGCCTTCTCTGGTGAGAACCAGTCTGTTGCACCACCAGCAACGCCCTCCACCACAGGACAGCACTTCCCAGCCAGATTCAGGTGACCTCACTAGACTCCCTCAGAAGGAGTCTCCCTTTCACACCCAAACTGGAAATGATCCCTGATTTCCATCCTCAGAATCCACCTGGTAGAAGGAAAGAATCGACTCCTAAAAGTTGCCATCTCATCTCCATTCGTGGGCTGTGGCATGTACACACACACACACACACACACACACACACACACACACACACATAAATGTAGGTAACAGATGGAAGGCTGAAAATATTTGAACCACTTTTGTCATTTTTCCAATTGTTTCCAATCGAGCCCATCCTGTGCCATTATTAATGCAAAATATTTTACTTTTTAAAACTTTTTATTGATTCTTTGTGAATTTTACATCATTCCCTGCCACAAAAGCAAATAAAGATAGTTTTTTAAAAATAATAAAAATAATTAAAAATAAACAACCAAAACATCTCATTGTAGAAGCTGCAGTGTGTCGCACTGTGTCACACAGTATACCCTTTCAACTACACAGCTTCACTTCAGTGGAATGACATCATTGGTCTGGTTCTAGGCCTCTGGCCTCTGTCACACTTTCAATAGCAGATCCTCGCCAGGACGCCTCTCGGATATCCTGCTGTTGCTCTGTGTCGTGGATCTGCAGGACCAGCCCCCTTCAGGTATTCCAGCAGTTCATAGATGGGGTAGATGTTGGGGTGAGCCAACTCAAAGGCCACCAGCTCTCCCTCACCCACACCACCAGGGCAAGCTCACCCAATGCTGAAGCTGGAGAGGGGCAGGGTCTTGCCTGCGCCTTCACCACCAGGGTCAGCTCCTTGCCCAGGCAAGGTGCTGCGCCCCCTCTCCTAAGTGCTGCAGCTGCTGAGGGTTGGGGCCAGGCCTCCAGAGTGCTGAAGCCGGGGGCGTGGGTGGGAGGGCAAGGGTGGGGGTCTGCCCAGCTGTTGGACATCAACTTGCCTGCACGACCTTTGGTGGTAATGTGAGCCATGGACATCGGACACCAACACTGACCGGTGCTGCGGCACAGCCAGGGTCTCAGACATGTCCCTCCGCAGCAGCATGGGCTGGGACTTCACCGTGACCTCAAGTGGCAGGGCAGCTACTCACATCAGGTTAGTGCTCAACCGTTCCACATCTTTCTCTCCCTCCTCAGTACCACAGACTTGTACATCCTACTGACTCCTGATCTTGGGACCAAGAGACAGGAGGGAGCTGCAGGGATTTTTAAGCCTTTATGAGGAAACTGGAACTGGGAGGCAGGAATTGGTGAAGAGAACATAGAAAAGGCCAGCAACGGGAGCGAAGAACGAAGATGGACTAGAAAACTTCCACTCAAAATAAGCCTGCAGATCCTGCAGATCAAAACTACAAAGGCAACATGTATTTACAGATAGGCATGGTGGTATAGACCCAATCCCAGCCCTAAGGAGGCAGAGGCAGAAGGAACAGCAAAAGTTCCAGGTCAACCTGGATAACATGGTGAGAATCTGACTCAAAAAAAAAAAAAACCAACAACAACAAAAAAAAACATACAAGTGCTGGAGAGATGGCTCAGTGGTTAAGAGCACTGGCTGCTCTTCCAGAGGACCTGAGTTCAATTCCCAGCAACCACATGGTGGCTCACAACCATCTATAATGGGACTCCATGCCCTTTTCTGGTGTGTCTGAAGACAGCAACAATATCTATATCATATCTAGATCTAGATCTAGATCTAGATCTATATATCATTGTATATATCATTTATATTATTTTATATATTATTATATATATTTATATATATATATCATTTTATATATATCATATATCATTATATATATAATCTCACTTTATATATATATATATAATTAAATATTTAAAAACTAAAGCGAGAAAAAGAACATACAAGGACTGGAAAACAAAAACCATACAAAGGCTGGAAAGATGGCTCAGCAGTTAAGAGTACTGGCTGCTCTCAGAGGATCTAAGTTCGATTCCTAGTACATGCCTGGCAGCTCACAACCATCTATAACTGCAGTTCCAGGGGATCTGCAGGCACCAGGCATGCATGTGGTGTGTTTTTTTTAAAATTAAAAACTAAACAACAAAGTAAAAAAACTTTTAATTACATATCGAATTTTCAGTTCTAGCCACCAAGGATCGTGTTTAAAGTGTTCAGAGAGGAAAATGAAGCAATCTGTGAAATGATGCAGTAGAAGTCTGTAAATACAAAACAAGGGACACGTAAGAAAAACGTTGAGGGCTGGTGAGATGGCTCAGCAAGTAAAGGTGCCAGCCGTCAGGTCTACACCCACATTCCATCCCCAGGAAGCCAAGAGCGTACAAGAATAAAGCTAACTCCCACAAGCTGTTCCTAACTCTCCACACACATACCACAACCCTGGCACATACATACATACATACATACATACATACATACATACATAAATGCAATTTTAAGTGGGCATGGTAGCTCATGACGAGAGAGAGACAAAAAAGGGAAGAAAAACTGAAAATCTATGAACAAAAACAAAATAGATAAAATAAATTCTGGACCAGACACAGATTTCATAAATGGCAAAAGAGTTCTAAGAAACCCAACCAGAACAGAGCATGGGGAGAAAACAAAACGGATGTGGAAGATCGCAGACGTGGAGCAAAAGCTTTCAGGCTCATCAGCCATTGGGCAGGAGGCGGGAGCGCGTGCGGGCAGGTGGGAGCCGAAGTTCAGGAATGTAAGGAAGGAGTGGACACGTGGAGATTTGTACTACCTCTGGGTACCAAGCGGGGATGCATAAATCCAGAACTAGACACGGCAGGCAAGCTGGAATAGACACAGTTAGCAGAGGAGTTTAATGGCCTCCAGAGTGTGGGAGCTAAGGGTTTGTCTTAAAAAACAAAATTTTTTTTTTTTTTAAGATGGGGTTTCCTTATGCAACCAGAGCAGATCTGGAACTCACCATGTTGACCAGGCTAGTCCTAAATTCACAGAAATCCTCTGCCTCCCTCCCAAGTGCTGGAATTAAAGGTCTGCACCACTACAGCAAACAAGAATGCAGCAGTCACATGCTTAGATTAACATGGCTAACCTGTGATCCACTGAAACTGGTGAACTTGCGATAGCACAGATTGTTTGTCTATAGTGTGAGCGGGCTTCATCCAGTCAGCTGAGGAACTGAAGAGGTCCCACCTTCAGATTCCCTCTACGGCTGGCTGGCCTGGCTCACCAGCAGACACTACGGCTCTTCCCTTAGTCTTCAATCTGCCTGACAAGAAAGTGTCTTCAGAGAGGAAGGGCTCATTATTCTGGCTCACAGTTCAAGAGGATGCAGTTCATCATGGCAGACTGGCTGGGGAGGGAGTGGGGTGGGGTGGGGATGGATGGATCTTAGTCACTATTCTATTGCTGTGAAGAGACACCATGACCAAGGCAACTCTTATAAAAGAAAGCATTTAGGGGCTGGAGCGATGGCTCAGCGGCTAAGAGCACTACCTGCTCTTCCAGAGGTCCTGAGTTCAATCTCCAGCAACCACATGGTGGCTCACAACCATCTGTAAGGGGATCCGATGCCTTCTTCTGGTGTGTGTCTGAAGACAATTGCTGTGTACTCATATAAATAAAAATAAATAAATTAAAAAAAAAGAAATAGGTCTCTTGTTCTGGAAGAAAGAAAGAAAGAAAGAGAGAGAGAGAGAGAGAGAGAGAGAGGGAGGGAGGGAGGGAGGGAGGGAGGGAGGGAGGAAGGAAGGAAGGAAGGAAGGAAAGAAAGAAAGAAAGAAAGAAAGAAAGAAAGAAAGAAAGAAAGAAACTGGGTTCTTGCTTACAGGTTCAGAGAGCTTGCCCATGATCATCATGGCGAGGACTGTGGTGACGAGCAGGCAGGAACAGTTCTGAAGAGGAAGCTGAGAGCTCTTTACACCCTGATCCACAGGCAACAGGCAGAGAGAGAGAGCCATTGCGCCTGGTTTGGTCTTTTGAGACCTCAAACATCAAAGCCCACCCACACTGACCCATCTCCTCCAACAAGGTCTCACTCTTCACAGTCGTTTCCCAACAGCTTTACTAACTAGGGACTCTAAGCATTCAAACGTATGAGCCTGTGGGAGCCTTTCTTTCTCATTCAGACTACGGTGGGACAGTGAAAAGTGGCAGCCCAAGTCTGTGGCTCGGAGTCCAGTCCACGCCTCCTCACACCTCAGTGGAACAGGAGGAAGCAGGGACCAGATAGGAAAAAAAGACTGGGCCAGAAATCATCAAGGTTTACTTGGAGCCGCCCACAGTCCTCTAGCAAGGCTCCACCTCCTAAAGAAGTGACTTTGAACCTTCCTCACGATATGCTGACCCCCCTCCCCAAACATAAAATTATTTCATTGCTACTTCATAACAGTAATTTGGCTACTGTAACCAGTTGTCATGTACATATCTGATATGCAGGACATCTGATAGTGTGGGGGGCGTCGAGACCCACAGGTTGAGAACACTGTCATAAAGGTTCTGTAACATTGTAACCAGCACCCCCATCGGAGGGGCAAGCACTCAAGAATGCTTAGCACTGGTGCATCAATCATGAGGGATAAAGATTTAGCAATAACTGTAAGTCTGTGCTTCTAAACAGATCTAAGATGGTTGAGAAAGGAGAAATATGGCAACCAGCACTCAAACCTAAAGTAGAAGCAAGGTAAGAATTGTAACTAAAATGCTCAAGACAGACAGAGTTAAGGAAATGCACTCATATACGCGACACTGTTTTCTAAGATGTGTATAAGGATTGACGCCTAAGGGAGGTAGACATGATGTCCCACCCTTAGCTGAGGGGCTACAGACAACAGGTGGATGCCTCCTCAAGGGTGTGGCCCTTGGCACGTTAACCATGCTCCAGTGAATGGTCACACATCTAAGAGTAAATAAGCTACACAAATTTGACCTGCTGCGAAAAGGGGCTGAGAACGCAGGGAAGGGGATGGACCGGGAGGAGGTGAGGAATGAATATACTCAAAGCACACCGAGACAGATTCTCAAGAATCTAATACAAATTATCAGACTGTATTTGTATTTTCTCTTTTGTTTTGTTTCATAAGACAGGGTCTCGCTATGTATTACTGACCGACCTGGGCTTCTTAGAATAGGTAAACTAGGTTGGCCTTGAACTCACAGACATCTACCTCCCTCTGACTAGCTGCCTACCTACTTGCTTTGCTTTGTTTGTTTTGTTTTGAGACAGGGTCCCCTCTATGCAGCCCTGACTTTCCTGGAACTCACTCCCTCTATAGACCAGGCTGGTCTCAAACTCACAGAGATCTGCCTCCCAAGGGCCAAGATTAAAAATATGTGCCAACACACCCAGTCTTGTATTTGAAATTTTAAAATATCTAGTTCAAAATAGACTTACCTAAAGCTCACAAAGCTGAAAAGTAGACTATAAATATATCCTATGCAAATGCTAACAAAAATAAATCAACTCAGAATATGACGCCGACATTAAGGGCTGGAGAGATGGCCGGTGATAAAGAGCACTGACTGCTCTTCCAGAGGTCCTGAGTTCAATTCCCAGAAACCACATAGTGGCTCACAATCATCTGCAATGGGATCTGATGCCCTCTTCTGACATGCAGGCACACATGCAGATATGGGGGCATATACATATATACATTAAATAAATAAGTAAATAAATCTTTTCCCCCCCCCTTTGTTTTTTTTTTTTTTTTTTTTTTTTTTTTTTTTTTTTTGAGACAGGATTTCTCTGTGTAGCCCTGGCTGCCCTGGAACTCACTCTGTAGACCAGGCTGGCCTCAAACTCAGAAATCCGCCTGCCTCTGCCTCCCAGGTACTGGGATTAAAGGCGTGTACCAACACTGCCTGGCAAATAAATCTTTTTTTAAAAGCACCAGAATATGACACTGGATAAGATCTAAATAAAAAGGTATTAGTAAAGATAAAAGTCATACTCTTTAAAAATTAAGGGGAAAGCCTTTCAGAAGACAAAATGCCTGAACACACTGAAGCAAAACAAATTACATAAGGCAAAAACAGAATTACAAGCAGAACCTGATGAATCAATCACGAAACCTGCCAGCATAGTGGCACAGGCCTGTAGCCTCAGCACTTGGGAAGCAGAGGCGAGAGAATCTCTGAGTCCCAGGAGAGCCTCGTCCACGGGGCTTCAGGACAGCCAGAGCTACCAGAGAAAAGAAGAAAAAGCAGAAAAGCAATGATATAGTTCTTTGGGTTTTTTGTTTGTTTGTTTGTTTTTGTTTTTGTTTTTGTTTTTTTCAGGTTTTTTGGGGGGATTTTTTGAGACTGGGTTTCTCTGTGTAGCCTTGGCTGTCCTGGAACTCATCCTGTAGATCAGGCTGGCCTTCTGTAGATCAGGCTGGCCTTCTGTAGATCAGGCTGGATTTCTGTAGATCAGAAATCCACCTGCCTCTGACTCCCAAGTGTTGGGATTAAAGGCGTGTTCCACCAGTACCTAGCTGTAGTTCAAATTTTAATAAGGACATATTTGAACAACAAAACAAACAAGCTAATAAATGTAAAATTAAACTATATATATACATATATATATAAATATATACACACACACACACATACATACATATATATGAGAAAATTCTTTTGATGCATGTTCCTGATGAAGGCCAAAGGCACTGAATTGTGCTAAGTTCCTGTGACACAAATGTCCCTACCACTGAGCCTAAGCGCCTGAGGGATGGGGGAAGAGCAGCAAAGGAAGGAAACTCTGGTGAGGTGTGGTTCTGAAGGGCAGCGGGCCTGAAAGGTCAGTCTCTCAGGAAAAGATAACTTGCTAAGTCTTAGAGGTCGCAACCTGCAGAGGCTTTAGCACCTCCCCACACCTCTAGCCTGTCGCCTTTCTCAGCTTCGGATCCCATGGCTTTGAACGAATGGACGCATTCTGTAAAGGGCACGCCCCCCTGTCAGGGCTCACACTCAGGTGACCTTGGACAGTGTGCTATAGAGCTTAGTGGAGGGGAGGGAACAGGGACAAAAGTCCAAAAGGCTGCTGGAAGAAAGGGCAGTCGCCAGGCAGGCAGTCCCCTCACCCTAGCTACTCAGAGGACTGTGAGGGGCTCAGGGTTAACATCCTGTGGGCCTGAAGCAGAGCACATGGGAGCAAGGCCTCTGACATCCAAGCATTGCAACAAGGACTGAAGGAACCCAAAAAGTACCCAGCAGCCACCCTTCGGTACACCTGGCTGTGAAGAAGCCCCTCATGAAGCTTCCTGACTCCCTTCAGCCCCTCCCCTCCCCCCCCCCCCCCGTTCCACGCTATGTTCCCCCCTTCTAGCTAACTCTAACCTGGGTCCATCCAGGATACTGAGCCAGGTTGACCCAGCAGTCCAGCAGATTCCTTTAATTAAATATAGAATACTTAACGGTGATTAGTCACATCTTTGGGGAGACTGCACATTTTAATCATAATTACATGATAAATATTTCATGGTATATATCTTTGTCATATAATTAGGAATAAAAAATGTAATCTCAAAAAGATGCTAAATAATTCAAGGTGCTGAGGATGTGAAGCCATGGCTAGAAGATGGTCAGAAGGTAACTCAGGGTCCTCACACACCATCTTCCACACAACCCTTCTGAGGGGCCCAGGGCTGTGAGCACAATTTACCATCTTCTTAGGAAGCTTCTATCAGGGTAAATTTTGCTTCAAGAACAAGCTAACAGCATTATTTCAACATCTTCCTACCTGAGAAATTACCAGACTTAGAAAATGTATGGAACACCCAAACAGCTCTCTTATTAAGGTGTTTTTAAAAAAATAACAAAAACAGAAACTTTACATTCACCTAAACCTGAGTGGGGCCTATTAGTGGGCTAGCATCCCATGAGCCTGGCAGAATACCTTCACAAAATTTATGAGTTTAATGAACTGGAAGCTTTTTAAAAAAATAATATTTATTTTTTAAGTTTCCATATATTAACTTTAATATTATAATGGATTCATGTACATTCTATTCTTTTTTAAAAGATTTATTTATTTTATGTATATGAGTATACTGTTGCTTTTTTCATACACCCCAGAAGAGGGAATATTACAGATGGTTGTGAGCCACCATGTGCTTGCTGGGAATTGCACACTTATTTAAAACTGATTTCAGTTTCCTATTTCTGGATAGCTAACAAAAGAGATTATCCCCCTTCTCTCAAAAACATGGCTTCCTAAAGAGGTCTGAACGATGCTAATGCGAAAGGGGAAAAGCCAACGAAGCCTCCGCCCTGCAGCGAGAACCACAGGCAACTAAGGAACACCGAGAACGGAAGAGTCTTCCCCAGGGAAGAGCACACCAACTGGTTATCCAAGACAAACGGTCAGCCCTGAAGTAACATCGTATGGACTGAGCAGGCTGTCTTCATATACTTAGGAATACGCCTGTCCATGACAATTAAAGGAAAATAAGCCATGAACATGAAAGAGGGCAGAGGATGGGATCATACAAAGGGCTACAGGAATGAAAGGGAAGGGGAGAAATGGTGAAGTTATATTAGAATCTCAACCATCAAACATAATGAATGAGCAGATTACCAAGGCTGGGGAGGCCACAGGCCAGCCGGTGAGTAGCGGCGAAGGCCATGTTGAGAAGCCAGCTGCTGGCATGCCTGTCCTCTATTTCCAGAATTACCTTTATGCTGGGGTCACCTGGAAAGCTCTGCGTCTCCCTAACAGCGGCGTTCTCAATGAACTAACAGCAACCAGGGAGACAGCTGTGTCCACACTCAGCTTGGTGAAGCTGCACATTACCCGGGGTCCAAACTAGGCTATTCCTCCAAGTGGAACCCATCAGGGACTGCGGCCATAGTAGGAACAGGTTTTTGTCAGGCAACTCTGGGAATGTTGGGTCGTAGCAGAGGAGATACTTTAATATAACACTGAAGACAAACTGGGCTCTTTAAGAATACATGGCTGGTGCTAAGAAAATCCTCAGGAACCAAGTTTTGGAGAATTATAAAGTGATGTTATAGCAAGGTCAAGAGTCTAAGGTGCAGGGTTTTAAATTACCTCAATAGCCTGTACCAGAGTCCTATAAACTGGATGGAGTTACTTCATTACGGCATTGGCCAGGCAAACTGGTACGTATGATTTGTACTGCTTCTTCGGTTTTGTGTTAACTGCACAGAACTGGTCAGAGGTGAACAAATATTTCTTGAGAAATTAGTTAATGAAATAAACCACGGGAGGAACCGTCGGTCACTTAAGTCTGACAAATGGTCCGAGAAAGGTCAATAAAGCAGTTCCTTTTCCTTTATCACGGCAGGTAATTTAGGAAGCCGTACTGTCAGCCAGGGGGACAGTCAAGAAAAACAAAGCAAAATGCAATCAATTGCTTCTCATTCAAACTAAGTCCTGAAGACCAAACTGCAAATTATATTAAATGAACAGACCAACCCCTGTCCTGATTTCCCAACTCCAGACCTCTTTAAATTAGTCTGTTTTTCCACCTTCAGATTTTTCTTTCCCACATCAGCGCACAAAACTAAAAAGCCAGTGCCCTACAACAGCCCCAGGCCAAGTTCCGTGGGCATCCTGGGAAAATCAAAGCACTGTTTGAGCAAGTCACTGATCAAGGAGAAAGTCCTTTGTACTCAACGCCCCAATCGGTATTTGTGTCCACTGGAAGCAGCGGCTTTCATTTCTCTTAGCGCTCGTTCCAAAGCAATGTAGCCAGCGCCATTCTGAAAGGAAACCTCTCTAACTACTCCAAATAGCTTAAGTCAGTACTTCCCCAAGTCAAAGATGGGGTGCCCTGAGACACTTCAGAGGCTAAGGTGGAGAGTCAAAAGAGAGCACCATCAAAGGCGAGTTGTATTTTCTTCCCGATGACAGCCCAGATGTGCCATTTTAAAAGCCCACCAATTACTGGGAGTATTAGCACATGCACATATTTTCCTGGGGAGCAAGAACCTCGGATCCGGTATGAAGTTTCCACCCTGTGAAAGAACCAACAAGTCAGACAGCTGCCAATCCTTGTAACGGGACTGGCTTCCGGAGAAAGGGGCACTTGGCCCAGCCACGCCACCACATAACCTTGCTACAGCTCCTCCTTTTACCACATCCTATCAACAAAACCTGATACCGGATGGGGATGAGTTCATTCTGGAAAAAATCCTACAGCAAGCATATATGCAAACTGAAAGTTCAAAATACATACTGGGCATGGATCTTGGAGCAGAAGCACAAGTGTAAGGCGGCGCGGTCCTTGAGAAAAGAAGTGAAAAGAGACAGATGAGCAAAGGCTAGGCCGGAGCTTCCTGTGGACAGCCGCTTCAGACACGCTCAACGCCTCCAAAGCCAGATGATGGTTTGCAAATGTCATCTGGGACCTTTATTGCTACTTTAGTTCATGGTTTTTTTTTTAATGATTTATTCTTATTTTATGTAATTAGTATTTTGCCTGCATGTCTGTCTATCTATATAAGAATATCAGATCTGCTGGAGCTGGAGTCACAGCTGTGAGCTGCCATGTTGGTCCTGGGATTTGAACTCAGGGCCTCCGCAAGAACGGTCAGTGCTCTTAAATCGTTGAGCCTCCTCACCAGCCCCAGTTCATGTTTTTAAAATACACAGGTATCCTTAATAATTAGGGATCCAATAATTACTTGAGAACCACCTCAAGTTATATAAAGGAATTAGAATAAGTCAGTTGACCGATTAACTCTGACCCCCACCCCCACCCCCCATCCCCCACCCCACCCATGGCAGAGACAAACCATAGCACTGTAGGTGAGCCACACTCCCAGCCTGGGTTGAATTTCTACCCAGATAAAGGGGATTTGCATTCAGGCTGTGCCTAGCACGTTCTGATAAACAGCCCGCAGGCTCAGTGTTTCAGACACTCCGGCTGAACAATTACTTTGGCTAGTGATGCAAGGAATTGGGTGCTAAAGCCAGGGTCAAAGCTCAACTCCGAGACCCACACTATCGGTCCTGGGAAGCACCTGACTCTGGAGCTGTGCATCCAGACCACACAGTGATCAGCTCTACAACACTGACTGAGCCAACAAAGCCAAGGGTCACAACCAACATCCCTGAGTGTCAACACTCCAGAACCGTGTCTGAAGTCACACTTTAGTGGACCTGCGTCCATCAGTCAGCAATGGCAAAGGGCAAAGAAGCCAGAGGGCGCTCTGAGTAAAGGTGGCTGGGCCAGGCTGTACAACCTGAGTTCAATCCCAAGAACTCGTATGGTTGAAGAACTACCTCCGCCAGTTGCCCTCTAGCATCCCCCAAGGGCCATGGACCCTGCTCACAACAAGTCAACATGCACACACAAGTCAATGTGCTCTCTAAACAGTTCCCCCAAGACCTCTAATTTCCCAGGTGCAGTTATCTTGGCATTTTCTTTTCCTTTTGAGATTTTTTTTAATTTTTATTTTGTGTTTGGATGTTTTGTCTGTACCAAAGGCAGAGAAGCAGAAAACACTTCATAAAAGATTTTGAGAAAAGAAACTTTGTTGTGAGCTGTAACAAGGACAGAGTGGCACAGAAGAGGGTACCTTGAATCAGGCCTTGCAAAGTTTGTATTAAAACCTGATGGACTAGAGAGCTGGCTTAGCAGTTAAGAGCACTCACTGACTGCTCTTCCAGAGGTCCTGAGTTCAATTCCAAGCAACCACATGGTGGCTCACAACCATCTGTCCTGAGATCTGATGCCCTCTTTGGTGTGTCTTAAAACAGCTACAGTGTACTTAAATACATAATAACTAAATCTAAAAACAAAAAAAACAAAAAACACCCGAAAGAACAATCCAGAAAGAATAGATGGAGATTTAGATTACAGTGCAACAAGCAGCCCAGCTCCTGCCAACAGGGAAAGGTAATCAGGTCAGTTATGGGTATAAACAGAAGCCAAGTGGATATATATGTATGTCAAAGCGATTTGGGGGTACCAAGCTGAAAAACATGGGAAATCTATGTGTATTTTATGACATTTCTATAGAATTAGGTTTCCATACGGCTTTTTCAAAAAGCCTTTAAGGAGGGCATGGTGGTATACACCTTTAGTTCCAACCCTCTAGTAGTCCAGCCTGTCCTTAAATCAAAGCCTTATTTCCCAGGGGACAGGGGATGAGCAGAAAACACCTTTCCACTTCTGTAGTGGGGCTCAGAAGCACACATTTATCTATTACTAGGATTCCAAATGTAGGGCGGTCCCTCAAACACTCTGAAGCACCCCTTCCGTGACTACACACTACTGAGAATGGGAAACACTATGTGACTCAAATGGACAAGTGTCACTTTTATTTATTTATTTTTTGTTTCTCAAGACAGGGTTTCTCTGTATAGCCCTGGCTATCCTGGAACTCACTCTGTAGACCAGGCTGGCCTCGAATTCAGAAATCCACCTACCTCTGCCTCCAAGTGCTGGGACTGAAGGCATGCACCACCACACTTTTTTTGTTGTTTAATTTTGCAAGGCATTGAGCAGTTTCTGAAAATTAGAAGCGACAATGTATTTACTGTTAAATGGCATCAATGGCATCCTAACCAGAACTAAACGTAGGACACACACACACACACACAGAGAGAGAGAGAGAGAGAGAGAGAGAGAGAGAGAGAGAGAGGGGGGGGGGGAGAGAGAGACCCCACATACACAAAGGGCAAATTTGACCAAACTTGTCTGTCATACTAGTATGCTGATTTGGCCTCTGCTAAAACAACAAAGTCATCAATCACTGTAGGAGATCAGGGATTTAGGAAAAGGACTGGAAGTGTTAACATTCGGCCAAAGGAAGCTGAGAACAGAAGCAGTCAGCAGGAAGAGTGATGAAACATTTATAATATGGGTAGGACAAGCCATTAAAATGTCACTGTTGGACTGGAAAGATGGCTCAGAGGTTAAGATCTCTGACTGCTCTTCCAGAGGACCCAGAATTCAATTCCCAACACCTACATGGGTCTCTAGCTCTAGTTTCAGGGGTTTTGATGCCGTCTTCTGGCTTCTGAGTGTCCTGCATGCTGTTGGTGCATCACAGACATACTGATAGACAAAACACCCAAATACATAAAATAAAAATAAAGAAATCTCGCCGGGCGTGGTAGCGCATGCCTGTAATCCCAGCACTTGGGAGGCAGAGGCAGCGGATTTCTGAGTTCGAGGCCAGCCTGGTCTACAGAGTGAGTTCCAGGACAGCCAGGGCTACACAGAGAAACCCTGTCTCGAAAAAACCAAAAATGAATGAATGAATGAATGAATGAATGAATAAATAAATAAATAAATAAATAAATCTCAAAAGGAAAAAGAGGATACCAAGGTAATCACACCTGGAAAACTGGCGGCAAAGGTAACTTTAATAAACAAGCAGATTGAGAGGGTGAGCTGGACAGTACACAGGGGGGCAGGAGACAGAGTTAGGGACAGAGAGACGGCCAAATGGAACAGTCAGAAGCTCCCTTATACCACTAAAAACCCAAGTCCATAACATGGCTTTAATTTGGTTGTCTTTAACAATGGCCCATTCTAAGTTATACAATGTTTGAAATGTATGCTCCACTCTCAATCAAGTGGTTATGACTTTAAACAGCATATGCCCACACCACAGAACCAATCCCATCAGCAGCTCCTGGCTGTTACACCATTTATCACCCCACGGGCTTCACTCTGATGTAGCAGTGGATAACTACGTCCAAAGGGGCCTGCCATTTGGTTCCGTCTGCAGAGGATGCTACGGTCAACACAGGGATGCATGAGATCCACAGCACTGGCACTGCTGGCAGCCATGCAGATGCTGCCAGTCTGTGCCCATCCTGAGAAACTGTAGAGCTGGCCCACAGGCCCCACTGATCCTCCAAAGAAACATGAGCAAAACGTGGCTGACAGAAGTCCAGTGGATTACTTAACCCGGGGCTGACCCCAGTGCACAAGATCAGATATAATAAATAAGGCATGTACATTTAGTCACACATCACCTTTAATGTCCTTTCACAGAGAGTACTTTGCCTACGAGAAACCTTGTTATGCAAGAAATGACACTAATTACCAAAATGTTTAAAAACACCCAACTTTTAAAAGTTCCAAATCTCTGATTTATTAGACAGCAGAAAAATATAACAGTTTTAGATAGCAAACACAAACAACCATGGCTTAGGGCAGGAGAATCATCAGACTACTGTACAAGGACACAAAGCCTCCCTACCCCAAACAATCACAGGAAACAGAGACATTTCTGTTATGACAGGAGACATAGAAATCCACACAACAGCAGACCAAGTGTCCAATGGCTACAGGCAGGCCTTAGGGGAAGCACTTGTTCGTAGGAAGCAGACAAAAGCTTCTCCAGAGAAACCACTTTCAGCAGATGATTACGTGGACCTGCAATGAAGAAAACAGTTCAAAGATGCACTCAGGCCTCACACTAATCTCTCACTGAAAATCTTACAAAATAAAAAGACTTTTCTCTGTAACAAAAAAAAATTGTTTTAAATACACTATGCGTAAAATAAACTTCATAAAGGTCCAAGTCCTTTTCAGAAATGCACATTTACAAACAATACACATTAAAAATAACAAGTCTGACAACAGAAACACTGGAACTACTTGAAACAGGCCAAGCTAAGTTCGTGTTCTGCTACAAGACATTACATCTAAATGAATCTCATTCTCACTATAATTTTTTCTTCTTAACCTTTAATCACCAGCGGCTGGACAACTGCAATGGGCATGAGAACTATATAAATGTCAGAGAAATATGTAAACCTCATTAATGTTTCCAAAAATTCATTTAGAGATAGAAACAGGTCCAGATAGATGCCTGTCTAAATGTACTGCAATTACGTTACAATGACTTTCCCAAATGCACAGATACGCTCTGTCTTTTCTCAGCTCATTACTGACTCAAACAATTTGCCCTTCTGGGATCAATTGTTTGCTAATAAATAATTGTTTACAGTCACAAGATGATGTTAGGAGCTCTTCTTATTAGTTTTCCTTCTGCAGTCTAATAAGATTGAACACTAGCTGATTCCCGCGAGTCTAACCTCAACCTCACTTTGTTTAGCAGTCCAGGAAATGATGAACCATCTGCTTCAGAAAATAATGGACGGCCAAGAGGAAATATTGTTTAATTGTAGATTAACCTCCTCATGAGGCAGTCTGAAGCAGCTTTCGAATTACCAACTATCACCAGCAAAGAAAGCAGTCACTCCAGAGCCTTTTCCTCCACCATTTATGGACAGAAAGAACACAAAGGGATTTATATAACTCCTATTTACGCTTATTTCCACAGCAGAAACAAAAATCAAGGTCAAAACTGATTCTCAAAAGCGCAGCCACTGCTCTCAAGTCTGATTTGCCCAAATACCTTTAATGTAAGCAAACCATCAAACCAGCTTGTGCACTTAAGTTTTCATTTAAAAATAGTAATAATAAAATAAAACCCTCTTTTCCATTATTTTCAGGTTCTTTAAAAAAAAAAAAGTCAAAATTAGTATTTCCCTGGTTTCTTTATTAACAGTTATGAATCCACCACTGGGAAGAACCAATTGTTTTATTATCATCAACACGGCATTTAAGAACACGAAATCTTGTCTAGAGCAAGGTGACCTACAAGTTTAAAAAAAAAACAATCAAAATGGCCAGCCAGGACAAGAAATATCAATTGCAAGCATGGCCCTTCCCAATAGGTTCCACATTCTAAAACTCTACTAACTGTAAAGGCACAAACATTTCTCCCTGTTAAATGCTCTCCTTCCAAGGGGACGTCAGAAAATGACAGAAGTCCCATACACCTTTATTTATCTCACAAATATTCACCCAGGATTTCCTTGTAGGAGCTGAGAACAGAGTGAGGAACAGGACAAGACATGAGGGGCAGGTACTGCATAGTGTCATCTGTGCCTAAGCATGTGCATTCTCAGCTGGGTAAAAGGCTTTGTCCTGCTGCTGCCAAAACATGGAGACGGGCCCTTGAAGCCAACACTTAGAACACGAGGCTCACACCTACACCTCCTCATCGTGTCAAAAGGAAGGACATTTGCTATGCTAGGCGAGGCCATATTACTCTGGGTTTCCAGTGTGACCCATAGGCCATTCACTTCTGTAAATATTTCAGAAACAATCACTGGAGAAGGAAGATTTTTTTTTTTTTTGGCAGTTCAAATTCTTAAATATCTTAAATATAATTTACTAAAATAAATTATTCTTGAATTCCTCAACTTAATTTTGAAGCAATGAGGTAGTGGTAACTCCACAGATTCAAATAATAGAGCCTATTCAAGAAGAACGAGGGCTTGACATTCTTCTCTACAAAACAACTGGGCACAATTTTATCCATCAGACGTCTATCAACCTACGGATATTGAAAGCTTGGGAGAACAAGATAAAATCAACTCCAACCCTACAGTCAGCTGCAATATCGAGCAGGCATCAACAATGCTATTCATGAATTTAGAAAAATTAATAAGCCCTGGGTTGAATGCACGAAAAGGCTTCAATCCAGGTGAAGCCTACTCACTTGGGCTTTGTCTCTGCGTCTGTCACTTGGCGAATGAAGATACCATCTTCAGGATGCTCGGTGTCATCCATTTCATACATATATGACGATGCTATTGCCAGCGTGGTTCCGTCATTGCTGAAGGCTAGGGACGCGATGCTGGTGGGGTACCGGTGGAACTGACACAGGCGCTTTTTGTTAAATGGGTCCCAAATATTTACAAATCCATCAGAACCACCTGCAAGTGAGACAAACAGTTAAAATGGCTCTCTGTGTCAGAGTCTTCAAACTGTCAAAGCAAACCACCACCTCTCAGGATCCCTCCCGAGCATAAAACAGTACACAATCTTAAAACTGAGCTCAGGCCTGGGTGTCCCATGTCACCTGTGGCAAACGTGTTGTGGATGTTGTGGAAGGAGATGGCGTTGACTGGGTAAATCTGCTCAATGTTGTTCTCCTTGAGCCTGTGACACTTGAAGGCGTACTTCTTCTTCTGAACCTCAGGGCTCGGGTCCAAGTATTCCACGGCCACTCTGCCTTCGATGGAGCTCAACACGTAACCCTGCCAAGAGAGCACAGGCCCCGGATGGCAAAGCCTGCCTTCCAGAGAGCACGGCAGGTCCCCGATTCAACCCATAAAGACGACCATTCCAGAAGTGAAAGGACTGGGCTGCACGGACAGACAGGATGCCTCTATAAATAGCTGAGAGCATCAAAAGCTAAAGGCACCTCACCGGCTTTGTGAGAAGCGGTGCCACCCTCGCGTGCTCTCTCTACACTACGAGCACCTAACACACTGTAGCCAAAAATGACTTGTTTTGTCAAATCTAAACACAAAATTTTAAATTTTAGTATCCTGTCTCGAGACCTGAGGGGAACTCCGGTCTGTTCTCCCAGTTAAAACCTCCTCTCTGTCTTTAGCTCTCAACAGTGGGCCCTCCCTCACTGGGAGGGAGGACCAGTAATCCAGTCCAGCCCCGCTGGCCAAGCTCTTGCTTTTGCTACAGTGAGTCAGGCTTGCCTAAACCAGACTGTGAGGAACCATCAAGGGTGCTTCATCTTCTCTTCAAATAACAACATGTTTTTAAAACGATAATGCAACAAATATGAAATTTATGCTTTTTATATTTTGGTCAAGATGTTTAAAAAAAGTTATTCCCAAAAACTGCTTATAGAAAATGAATTCATTATAGTCTATTTTTAACTCATTATTTATTTGTGTGTGTTTGTATATGTGTGTGTGTGTGTGTGCAGGCAGGCACGTGTGGTGTGTGTGTTGTGTGTGTGTGTGTAGGTCAGAAGACTGCTTGCAGGAGTCAGTTCTCTCCTTCTACCACACGGGTCCCAGGGATAGAACTCGGGCATCAGGCTTGGCAGCAAGCATTTTTGCCCACTGAGTTGTCTCCATTTATTTATTTTTTTTAATAAAAATTTAATTTGAAGCACACGTTATAAAAGCAAAGATAAACCTATAGAAAAAGGTAAATACAAAGGAACAAAAACATTTTTTTGTAACGCAAGCATGTTTTAATCACATTTAAGCCTGCAAGTTTCACTGACCACAGCTCCTTGCCTTCAGGAATCACCACTCGGGGCTCAGGGTGAGACAAAGGACTGGGGGAACCAACTTCCTGCTTCAGATGTCACAGCAGCTAAAGGATGACCCTCATTCCAAACGCAGCCACTGCTTAAGTGAACTTTTCCTCTTTCAAAAAAACCTATAGCAGCTGACTTCACAACCAACTGCCCTGGCAATTTTGGGGACAGTCTCACTTTACAGCCTACGATGTCCTTGAACTCACAATATTCCTGCTTCAGACTCCTAAATGCTCATTGACGTTAAGGACCACCAATGAAAGCAACCTTATCTTGTTAGTGATGCTGGAAGGAGACTCAGTCAGTATACCATACAAGACACGCCCCGATCTAAGTATTGCTATTTTTAAAAAGATTAAAAAAGAAAAAGAAAAATCAAAGCTGTTGTTACATGAGAGAAACGACTCTGCTAATGTTACAAAACGCAAATTCTATAAGCCTCAATTTCCAAATTTAAGCTCTGATAGGAAACTGAAGTATGTTTGAGCTCTGAAACTGCATATTCATAAAATATCCCATTCCAAAATCAGCAATAAGATCTATCGAAAGCACCTGACCTCTGGAACATCAACATCTTCCCTAAAATGTGGGATTAACTTATTCCCACAATTTATAGCTGTCTTTTAAAAGAGTACAGAAAGCACATACAGTTTTAAAAGATTACAGAAAGCAAATGCAGTTGTCTTTAAAAGATTATAGAGCACAGACCTAAAAGTCATCACTACTTTGAAATTCCAGGCAAGTGGGGGTAAGGAGGGGTGAGGAGGAGTGAGGAGGGGTGGGGTGAGGAGGAGTGAGGAGGGGTGGGGTGAGGAGGGGTGGGGTGAGGAGGGGTGGGTACCTGCTTGTTCGGGAAGGCTCGGATGCAGCGGGTCTGGTACTTCAGGCTGGACTCCCTGCGCTGCTGCACGTAGCCCATGTTCCTCAAGTCCCACACCAGCACCCGGCGGCCTGCTGTTCCCACAATCAGCCTGTCCCCAGACACTGACAGGGTGTAGACCTTTTAGGAAGCATCAAAACTTAATCATCTTACTTCCTGAAGATGACATTTGCTCCTAAAGTCTACCTAATCCTAAAGCCATAGAAAAAATCAGATCAGGTGTCAATTTCAGACATTTAGTGAAGTGACTCAGATAAACTAGTGCCCCCAGAACTTCGCTAAGTATAAAATATAATTCAATTAAGCTTGCAGACACTTCTAACAATGAAATGCTCTCCATTAGAACATTTCCCACAAAATGTCTTGCTTCATTTAAGATAAAAGTTATTAAACCCACAGGACACAGGACAATAAAGTCAAAACACCTTTCAGAGAGCTTCTGGCTTTTTGTAAAAGAAAAATATTTTCTTTTTTTTTTTTTCTGTGACCAGGCCAGCTTTTCAAAGATTTCATTTGGCAACTCTTAAAATGCTTGGCATTTCCCAGCTGTTTCCTTGAGGGAAAGGCCTTCCTGGGAAGAGCAAAGGAAGCGTCCCCCACCAGGCTGTCTCACAGCTTTGCAAGGCACAGACTCAAAAGGAAAGGAAGGAGAGCTGTCTTGCATGCAGCAAAGCTACCTTAGGCTCTCACATGAGGCTCCCGTTCCAAAGGGAAGCTCGTTTTTAGGGAATGAAAAAAAAAAAAAAAAAACCCTAAAAGCATTTTTTCCCTGAAAGTTTCTATTTTCCCCCTCATAATATCTTTTCAGCAATATTTAAGTTTCCACAAAAAAAAATCTTTTATAAGAAATCCTAAATTTCCTGCAAGCAGAATATTTGTGGGCTTACTTGCAAATAAGATGCTACAACAGACACCAGAGGGAGCAAATTCATGAAAACGCAGCAGAAAGTGTCTTCCTAATGAGAGTCATTTCTTTAAAAAACTAGACTTGAGGTCTACAACTGAGGTTACTGTTGATGTTCAACCCAGCAGGATTACTATTATGTAGAGGATCCAGGATATGGTCAAGGCTTCCTTTGAACCCTTAATAACTAAGTCATATAGATGATAATCACCCGCATGTTAACTTCAGACCACCAGTCAAAGAAGCAGGCGAGGTCACAACATGCAAACAGCAGTCACTACAATCTAACTTTAAAGTCCAACAGCTAAATCAACTGAGGGAAAAATAATTTTAAAAATTGAAATATTAAATGATTACACATGTAAACATGAATACTATGTTTATTCAGAAGGCCAATGTCTTCCAAAAAGGAAAAGAAAAAAGAAAATTAATTTAGGATATATGAAAAGTACTAAACTTAAAAAATAAACCAGAAAAAGTTCAATTTACAGTGGCACAACTGTATCCAGAATTTTACCTTAAATCTTTACTATACAGGTGACACAAGCTTCTAAAACTGCTTTCTATCCGCACTGATCATAAATCAAGGAAAACCACTGTCATACTACTGCCTGGGTATATACATTTATCAAAGAAAGTATTAAAACAAGTGACATAATGAACTTCGCTGAACCAGTAAGCAGCTTGCTTCAGTGTGGCTGTCCATTATATGATATTCTGTCAGCAATTCATCACAGTTCTTAACATGCTACATACAACCATAAATCAAAACGAGAAACAATGCAATTATTTTATTCTGAACAAAGGTCTTGCCAGGAGTAGTCTCGACTGTGACGGGACAAAAAATAATGGCTCTTTGGATTCACTGCCATATGTAATGACGGCCAACAGGGCTGAACAGTGTATTTACACTAGGGAATGGACTCAAGTGAAGAATACTTGAAACGGTGAAAACAACCCATCTTTTAAATTAACTACTAACTGATTACAGTCAGGTGAAGATACAGCCTAAGTATGTTTATGAACAGACTGAGAAGTGAGAATACACCAAAGTTGGTTTAAAAAAGCTCCACTCACAGGAGGCAGGCTCTGTTTTCTCCAGGGACAAGTACCCTGGGAGGTTATGCAATCCTAAGTGGTCAACATAAACACGCGTATAAACAACCAGCACCAAGTGGAGTCAGTAGCTGGTGTGTGTTCACACATGTGCACGGGTATAAAACCATCATGTGCAAGAGGCCAGGAACCACAAAAAAAAAAAAAAAAAAAAAAAAAAAGAAAAGAAAAGAAAAATTACAGGAATCATAGATGTAAATGGTCTTATAATTCAAAAGTAGAGACTGCCAATCCTGATCGGGAAAAAAAGGTAAAATCCAACTATGGGTCTGTAAGAAATGTAATTTAGATTCAAAGGTGTTTAAAAGCTCCATTTACTACAAGTCTTCAAACAACATCTGTCAATTCCAAGGGAACCTCAAGTCACGCTGAAAATGAGTCATGTTTCACCCCATCTTCTGGTTTGGGGTGTCAGACCAAACTTTAGTCAACCAGTCTCTCTGTAAATGGCTTCTATGAAAAGGTAATGAGAGAGGGAGTCACCTCTCAACCTGAAGCATTAGCAATACTCGGACTAAGGAGCTCAAGCCCAAGTTTAATAATTGACAGAAAAAGATGACCCAAATTTAAGGGTGAATTCCCTTCTCCTTAAAGCATTTCTATATAGTTAGGTTTCTAAAACAGATTGCCAATTCTTATCCTATTAGACGGCATACTCGTCAACCATCAAACCCTTGGTGCATATAGCAACCCTACCTTATCCGGCTGGGAGAACGTCCCAGCATTACAAGGAGTTCTGGGGTCCCACAGTTTAACTGTCTGATCCCAACTTCCAGTGACCATCACGTTCACTTCTGGACAATATTCAACACATCTGATGGGGGCATCGTGAGTCCCAACAAGATTTTCTAAGGCAAAGAAAAAATAAAAACAACACAGCTAGCTTTACAATCTCACAGGATACCTTAAGTGAACCCCTGAGACAGTCAGCTGAAATGAATTCGTCTTGGTCACTCCAGAGATGTCTGCATGCAAAGCCACCCCTCCACGACTAAAAGTTACCCTTTCCTCTCTAACTCACTTCATGCTGCACAGGTTAGTTAATTCACTGGCAGGGACACAGCACAGCTGCCCTGAATTCCTAACTGTATTAAGATGGCACATGATTAACTTGATCCTAGATTTTTTTTAAGAAAACTGATTTAACACTATACCTTTGTTTGTATCTAGTACACGCTTGGTACATTGTAGGAGCTTCAGAAATACTTGTTGAGTGAACTGAGAGTGGAGATCTCTGATTTCCTGTACCCAACTACACTTATCTTCCCATTAAGCCAATGCTAGTAAGAAATGGCTACAGTATTTGAAGGCTGAGGGGAGTCCTTCAATTGATTCACTTGCTTCTCATGGTAGGGTTCAATTTTTGCTACGTAATATCTTTCCTGTCAATTTCAACATTCATGAAATCTCATTTGTTCATTCAATAAACATCTACTAAGAATCTACTGTGTGCCAAAGCCCATGTGACACACAGAAAAAAGGATGAGTAACAGGACTAGGAATGGCGCTCAGGCACAGTGCCTGCTGGCATGGACATACTGTACAAAAAGTTACTTTTGTACAGAGGCCTCTTCCAATGAAATACCGTTCTTTTTCTCCTGGAAACAGAGTCATATGTAGTCTAGGCTGGCCTCAAACTGTCTCTGTAGCCAAGGCTGGCCTTCAATTTCTTATCCTCCTGCCTCCCATGGAATCCAAGTGCTGGGATTCCAGGAAGAGCACCACACCTAGCTCAGCCGTGCTTCGCAGTCCAGCCTCTAGGCAGCCAGCCCCAAGTCTGCATCCCACCATCTCTCTCAAGCATACCCACGGCCACTACAGGGCAGACAGACAAAGCTCAGAGCGCTTTGCACATCGCAGGTTCCATTCCAAACTCTGCCACAGTGAAATCATAAAACTCTTAAGAAATGTTTTTACACAGCCAACTGAAATACATCTTCCTACTAAGAATAGCAGGAATAAAGGCATCACTAAGATAAATGTGACAGGGCCACCGTGCTCCATTTTTAAAACATACTTTTTCTGGTCTGTGAAAATACCACCCTAAAATACCAAACTGTCCTAAGAAATCCTGACAAATCAGATCATGAATCCAAATCCCCTGCTTAAGATGTCTAACAGTGAGGGTCAAATGTTTAAGTGATGCTTCTAGTAAACACTGAAGAGAGCGCTCAAAAGGGGCTTTACTGCAAAATACATGTTCCATTTGTGGTAACTTATTCCAATTTGAAAAGTCTATATCAAAGCCATGTTTCACCTTCACCTAAGTACTGAAAACAACTACACTTCCTAAATAAGCATTTCTACACGAGCACACTAGTAAAGAAAAACTGGTAAATGTAGCCATGCGAATACCTTGATCAGTATTCAAATCATGCATTTTCAGTTGGTGATCTAATCCTCCACTCCAGGCATGTGTTGGATCCTACAAAGCAAAATTTTGGGTTGAATTTTTTTTTTCTTTTTCTTTCTTTCGAGACACTATGTAGCGCTGGTTAGCCTGAAAACTCAAGAGATCTGCCTGCCCCTGCCTCTGGGATTGAAGTTGTGGAGCACCACATCCACCCATTCACCCACTCCCCACCCCCCTTAAATTTGAGCCATTTCAAAGTTACAAAACTTTAGCAAGCATTTTCAAAATTGCTATTTCTACAGCCAATTGTTATGTCCAGTGTGACAGAAACTAAGAAACAAACAAAAATGCAAGTAAGTGATCTCCAAAAGAGAGCAAATACTGGGCAGCTTTATCAAGACTGACACCAGGAGTGAAGGCAAAATTAGACGACATTCATTACTTTTAAAAGGATAGCTAAATCAGTCTTGTTGCTAAATTCAAACAATTATCTATGTCCACAAAGTTTACTCAGGCCTGAACTTACAAAGGGAGACTGAAATTACCATGAGAGAAGAAATAAAAACAAACATTGCAGTAGACTCAGTGCCAGACTAAAGGGAAGCATTCGAGTAGTTATGAACTGTCAGAATACTCAAACCGAGTATGAGATGCTACTGACAACGCCTAGGACACCTCAGTAGTAAGGGTACAGGAGCAGAAACTGATTCCACCTACGTAGAAGGCGCAGTCCAGGACAGCACCAGTGTGCTGGTACTTGAGCCTCATGGAATTGGCGGGCACATCGTAGAGGCGCACAGACGTATCCCAGGAGGAGACCAAGAGGAACTGGGAGGTGTTGGGGCTGAACTTAACCGAGGAGATGCCATCCTCGGGTGGCTGGTTCAGCTTGAATTCGTTCGAACCGGTCATCTGTAGAACAAACGCTAAGTCTAAGACCTTTACCGGAGCAACAGAGGCCGGCAAGGGCCTGCGCCTGCGCAGGGCGCGGGTTTGCCTTGATCCGGCCAAGCCGCCATCCCCCGAGCTCCACCCGGCCTGGCCTCCTTCCTTGCCCGCAGATCCCCAAATAAAACACAATGGACCTCGACCGGACACCCCTGTGCATAGACACGCCGGCCGCAGGCCACGGATCCCGCTCCGCCCGCCTTCACCCGAACCTCTACCTCGTGTCCGCCTAAGCAACGTTTCTGCACCAGCCACTACCGATCGATCCGTTTCCCTCCGAGCACTCGCAGGCAAGGCGGAGGAGGCGGAGAGGAAGCTCCGGAGCAGGCCTATCATTGGCTTATTTCGAATGCCAACGGCTCGATCTCGGCAGCTGATTGGTCTGATCTACTGCCTGCCTCATTTTCTGCAGTCATCCTGTTCCGGCTCAAAGGGAAGCCGCGTTTTTTTCTGTTCACCGGGTCTCCTAGAACCACCACGCCGCCGAGGTTACGTCTCTGGAGCTGCGGAGGGAAAACTACAACTCCCAAGTATGCTCAGGTCATGAAGGCGTTCACGCCCGCCCACAGTTGTACGCTGCATGCTGGGAGTTGTAGTCTCCCTGAAGCTGCCTGCCTGAACATCCACAGACTAGGAGACAGAAAAGATGTTTTATGTAGCTCTAGTTGTGACATCCTTCTCCTCTATCTCTCAGACACAGAATTTCATTTTGGTTGATAACTACTATAAAGCTAAATTCATATTTTCTTTCTGGCTGTGCACATACCTCTGGAATTAACCCAGACTAATCATACTGAAGGATAGTTTCTTGTCAAAGGCACTCTTCCCTTTCATTTTGCTGGGTTTTCAACCTGTGAACTAGAGTCTCGTTTCCCTTGAGTTCCAGTGATCTCATATGGGATAGCCCTCATTTCTATCGTTTTATCTTTCCACAGTTTTCAAGCACCTGAATGCCAGGCCTGGTAAGCAGCTCTGGGAACATGAATTCAATCAAACTACTCCTTGTTTTAGAAGAGCACCGCATCCAGAAGAGTGAACATAATAGAACACAAATATTTCCACAAATATTTAAAGCTCAACCAGAATCTTTTAGGAATGTTCATCTAGGACCTAGCATTGTGGCTGTCCTCCCCTCTTCCACCTTACTCTGCCATATCATAGGAGTTGCAGGCTCACTTTGCTGCATTTCCTGTTTCTAGAATCCTCTAAAAATATGAGAATCAAAAGGTTGTTTTGGTTCTGTGAAAGAAAAGCATACTGACATGCAAAGTGTCACTGAAAGTTTCAATTTAACCCTTGCTACAACTTCTTTTTCTCTGGCCCATCTTTTTTTTTTATTTTGAAATTGTTGCATGAAGTAGAAAGTTGTCTTTAGTTTTAAGCTACTTAACTTTCAAGGTACATTAAAAAAATTGATCTTATATGTGCAGACTCTGAACTAAATGCACTTAAGATTCCTGACAACACAGAGAGAGAGAGAGAGAGAGAGAGAGAGAGAGAGAGAGAATGAGAGAGAGAGAGAGACCAGCCTTTTGTCCTGATGATGTTTATTATGACTAAAATATTCTGGTCATCTTCCCTCTCCGAATAGCTCTAGTATTTGGTTCTTTCTCTCTCTTCTCTTTCAACAAATCAATGGCCAAGTTCAATTTTTTTTAATGCATTGAGTTGTTTTGCATTCTAAGTTTAGCAAAATAATTTTACCTCTTGACTTATTTGGTTCTCTTTCCCAGTTGTTTATTTAATTCTATTAGTGTTTCCAGATTCTGAGCATAAATTACCTGCTAATAAAATCTAAGCATATTTCATTATCCCATGCGTGTGTGAGTCAGGCCCCTCTGGCTGGGCACTTGCAGCCCAGCTCTATTTGAGTTTTAAGAAACGTCCATCTTTTAAATCAAGTTTAGAGCCTGAAAAGAGATGGACTATTTTGCTGATTATTCAAATGAATTGATAGACTTGAGATAGGAAATCTGGCCACAGTAGAGTCTTGACCATTTTACAATGCAAATGTAAATGTGTATATGTGTGTGTGTGTGTGTGTGTGTGTGTGTGTAATATACAGTTACCTGTTGCAGTGATGAGTCGCTTGTCACAGCTAATGTCTGGGTGAGTAAAGAGAGTCAAATATATACCACATGACAACTGGGGAAATGGTCATTATGGGCAAACTCGGGGCGTTAGTGCTGACAGTGATAGGAGGAGGAGGAGGAGGAGGAGGAGGAGGAGGAGGAGGAGGTCACTACCTATACAGAAAGTCATCCTGACACAAATACCGTGACCCAATATTGTTAAGTCCATCATCAAATTGTAATCTACTGAAATGCAGATCAAAAGCATCTGAACTGAATGTCTTTATAAGACATTCCTCGAGGTATTGTGGTTGTTTCTGGATGGAATACTCAAGGAATGCTGTCAGGGAAAGAATGCAAAGAGGTTATCTAGAGTGACAACTAACGGTGACATAAAATACATATATTCAATAAGCAATTGAAAACACATATTTAATAAGAAGAGAACTAACAGGCCTCTTTGTGTTCTCCTTTGGACCACCCTAAATCTAGTGTATGTTCTTAGCACGTGTTGGGATCTCAGCAAATACTTACTGATGTGAACAGAGCTAAGATAAAATAAATGCAAGCGAACCGACCTAGGTCAGGTGCATTCTTGAGAGGCATCCATCTGACGTCACCTCGGAGGAGTTGCAAGTTTGATAAAAATATAATGTGATAAGAAGAAAATAGGCAATATCAAAGCAAATCTCTTCGGCCAGGTCTCTTTCACGGACCGACATGGGTCATGTAAATGTTTACCTTCTGTGAATTTCTACAAAATGCAAGTCATTTCGATGCCTCTTGGCTCAAAGAGACAGGTTCCTCAGGCACCGGGTTTTCTTCTGAAGAAAGAAACAGGGCCTTTGGCGCTGCAGACTCCTAGCCCCTTGCACCCGGGTCAACCACTGAGGGGAGGCGGGCCGGACCTAATAACTCCACCTGAGGCCTCCTCCTAGCTTCAGACCCATTTCTGACAAGGAACAGGTGGATGGCTATTAAAACGAAGAGAAAGCACAGTGCTGTGATTTGCATGATCCTGGAGCAGCAGTTCTCCGGGTGCAGCGCCTCCCCAGCCCTGCACGAAAGCAGGCGTCTGGGCACTGCAGTCCTCAGAGCTCAGTTCAAAAACAGCTGCTGCGTGGTAGTCAGTGATCCGACCAATCGGCCTGTCACAGAGCTAGTTTAACAGCTACAAAAAGCACGTAGGGAAGCGCCAGTGTCACCTGCTCCACGAATCCCTCCAACGAAATCTGACCTGTAGGCATCACTTCCCGCTCTGCGTAGAACTCGCAACTGTGTCACCAGCCGAAGAACCAACCCCGCGAGGATTACAAGCGGGTCGCGTGGGACCCTGGACCCCAAGCGGACGCTTTCTCACACCCCACGTTTTACTCCGCGCAGGTGGACGCCAAGAGCTCCGGGCTTTTCCTAGTGTGCCCATGAAATTTTTGTCTAGCCCCAAAATACCCGATCCCAATACCAGGGAGCTGTTCACCTCCTTGCCTGGCTCATTCCCAGAGGCAACCCGGTCAGCAACCAGGCTCTTGACTTTGTCTTTCGCAGCGCCTGGCTCGGGCTCTGGATCTGGATTTCCTCTTGGAGTGCTCCCCAACCTGCACACCTGGGTCGTGGGAACTCTGCTGCTCCAGTAAGCAGCCCCAGTCACGTGCTGCCTGGACAGCCCCCGATATCCCGACCTTTAACCTCTGAGCCCAACCCCACCCACACGTGGTGAGAGCAGGACCTTGGGGGCGGAGGGAGGAGACAGAATCTTGCAGGCTCTGGCGCTAAAAATCCAGAAACTCCTCCGTGCGCTGTCTCGTGGGACAATTAGTCCCTCCAAAGTTAGCAACCATGTTTAAAACGTTTTATTTTTTTTTCTCAAAAATATTTACAGATCTGTACTCTCCTCGTTTCGCCCCTACCCATCCTCAAGATGAAGGGAATAAAGAGAACTGATTAGTTCAATGACCAAAGCCCTACTTGGCTCGGCTCGGCTGAGCGTGTGTCTTTTCACATTATCTATATACAGGTGTATATACGGGAGAAAGTCTACCTGGTTTTGTTGGTGGTTTTCTGATTTTTTTTTTCCTTGCTACAGGTCAAAATCGACCTGATCAAACCCCCCTTCCCACCACCACCGGAGAATCTCCCCTTGCAACACAGTTTTCAAACGCGTGTTGGTTTGGTTTTGTGCTCTGGCGTGAGGAATGCAGATAAATACTCAAAACAAAACAAAACAAAAAGTAGGGAAGAGGCCATAAATAAGACATAACGAATACACATGGTGTATTTCTTAATATTTCTGGACACGCGCCGCTCTGCTCCGGAGCCCTGCGAAGGATCCCGACCGCACGGGGCTCTGCAGGCGGCGGCGGGCGACCAGGGGCGCCCCGGGAGCCGGCGGCCGTGTCAGTAGTCAAGCTTGTTGTACAGGTTGTAGAGCGGTAAGGCCGAGAGATTGCTGCTGGGGTAATAGAGCGGAGCCGGGAAGGCGAGAGAGCGCGGCACCGGCACTCGCAGCAGCGAACTGTCCCGAAACACCAGCGGCATGCCCACGAGAGTCTGCGCCGACGCGTGGGCCATGTTGGCCGCCTCCAGCTCGGCCGAGAGCTGCCGCTTCCACTTGTTGCGGCGATTCTGGAACCAAGTCTTAACCTGGGTCTCGGTGAGCTGCAGGCTGGAGGCGAGGCAAGCGCGCTCCGAGCTGCTCAGGTAGCGTTTCATGTCGAAGGTGGACTCGAGCTGGTACACTTGACTTCGGGAGAAGACGGTGCGCGTCTTCTTCTTGGCCGCTCCGGCTTGGCGCTCCGCACCGCCGTCCCGTGGCCGCTCCGGGCCCGGAGAAGGCGAGCCCGCCGGCAAGAGCCTCTCCTTCTCTTCCTTAAAGTCCGGGTGAGAAGGAGAAAGGAAAGGCGTGCGCTCCGAGGCCGCAGGCCCTGCGCCTCCGCTGCCCTTGGGGGTACCTGAAGAGTGAGCACAAACAGAATGATCAAGGAGTTGATGAGACTAGAACACTCTCAGCTCTGCCTAGGACGAGGAGGCTGGCCGGCGCCTGTATCCTTGATTGCCCTATTCCTAACCCTTTCCTTTTCTGCTGCGTCCTGCTGGCACCTAACGTCCAGAGCCTCGGCCTTTCGAAGCATCAGAAGAGGGTCCCATATAATCCGAGCTTGAGGGTCTCCGTTCCCACTCTTATAAAAGTATAAGTGGTAACAGGTCTGGAATGGGGACATTAACACCATTTTTAAAAGGTGATATTTTTGCCTTATGAGAATTGAGCTTTACAAGGTAGCATCGTCTTACAGACCGTTTTCTTTGGGAGTCAGGCTAATTTTACACTTAACTCCTTGACTGTCCACCGTTAGTTAGCTTTTGCTTCTCTGAAACTCGGCACTGTCAATCATTTTAGAGTACTAATCATTTCGAGAAGAGATCGAGACGAAGGAAAAGACGTAGAGCCCGCAGGACTGACAGAAAATCCAGGCCAGACCTGCAGAACTCGAGTCAGGACAGAAAGCACCGCGTGCGAAACCATTTTGGTCAGCATTGTGTACCGCCCGCAGAGTTCCTGGCCCATTCCGGTTCACCCTCCTTCCAGCCCAGTCTTCCCCTTACCGCCCCCAATATTCCTCGACTTCTCCCCAGCGCCGGCCTTTCCGGCCCTTTCGAGGAGGCACCATTGGTGCGTAGTCCCCTCCCCTTGGCCTGGACCCCCAGCGGCCCGGCTGTGACCCGAGGACCCCGAGGATGCTCTGCTCCGAACCTCCCGACAATCACACACCCCATCGCCTCACGCTCACTCGGGGCCAGACTCCCGACCTGCGATCCTTACCCAGGCAAGGGAAAGGGATGGGGGGATGGTGCTTAGGGCTTGGCTCCTTGGGGCCGTGCGGGTCTGGGCAGAAGCAAGCCGGAGCCTTCCAGCCTTCCTCCGGCTCCTCCTCCTCCGAGGACACAGACAGGCTGCGTTTCCTGGCTGGCCACCCGGCGGGCTCCCGCGGCGCCTCGGAGGGGCCCCCGCCCAGGATGGACTGGATGGTGAAGCTGGAGACGCCACCGGCCGCCGGACATCCCTTCCCCACATCTTCCTTGCTGCCCATCCTGGGTTCATAAGAAATCGGAGGAAACCGAGAACTCCCTTTAGAGCGGGGCTGGGTGGAAGGTGGTGCGGGCAGGCAGGCGGGGGGAGGGGCGGGAGGGAAAAGCAAGGGGAGGGGGCTACGAGGCTGGCGAGGCGTCCTTCTGCTCCCGGACGCGCAGGCAGGCACCGGACCGCTGCGCGCCGGTCCCTGCCGGCCCGGCTCTGGGTGAGCCCGCCCAGCCCCGGTGTCAATGTCCCTTCCTCGCTTGCCAACTCCACCGGTCTCTAGCGACGCGGAGGCTGCGCGGCCTCATTTGCATAGAGGTTACCCGGCCGCGGCCAATCGCAGCGCCGCGGAGCGGCCCCGGAATTTTTTAAAAAGCTGGGGCTGAGCACGCAGCCCCGGGAAGCTCCCGGAGCACGCCTAGTAGCGGACCCGCATCAGCTCTGTCCAGCCCGTAGCATCTGGGGCTGAAGGCAGTTTAGACTGCAGCCTGTATTCCTGGTCTCTACCCTGTCTCTCCAGAAACGAGAACAGCGCCCGGCGTCGAGCTGGTGGGGCTCTCTGACATCCAAGACGCTTCTCATGGGCTACTGCCACCCTCCTCAACCCTCAACCCTTTCCAGCCTCTAAGGGACCGACCGAGCTCTATGAGTCTTCTCCCACTGCCTTGGGGATTAACAGTACGTGGCTCTGAGAGCCGCTGTTCTCAGCTGGGAGACACAGGAGCAAAGACCGTCCACAGCTCTCCACCTGCAGACCCCACTGGCTACAGGGACCGTAGGACTTTGGAAACAAGAGTAGACCCCAGATCTCATTCCAGCCAACGCCGTTTGTACTGTGCTAACTTGAACAAGTCTGGCCCCAGTAGAAGCATCCCTGCCCTCTGGCAAACTTCTTAGTGTCTCCTGCCCCCATTCTCCTGCGGTGAGGATGTGTCAGCTAGAGGTGGAAAAGCGCCAGAAACCTATAAACTCTGAGAGTGCAGGACAGTTATTTCCTAATCCTTGACCGAATACCACACGGCTCGCCTTCCCACACTGCAACGAAACTCATTTATTTTATTTTGCTGGTAAATATTGGCGGTCTCAAAATGGCTACGTTGCTTCTGGAAGGAAAAGAAGTAGGTAGGTGGGTAGGTAGGTATGGGGACTTTTTAGAATTGGACATGATCCCATCAAACATACGCAGTGTGTCTTTGGGCAAGATATATACACTTCCCACGCCTCCTTTTCCCCATCCCTAAAATTGTTTGAAGTGTTGCTTTCCTTTCCGGGGTCAAGGTGGAGTTCTATAAAACCTGGCCCTCTCCTTCCTGCTTGTGGCCTCTCCCTGAGCCCCGAATCTTGCTGTTTAATCCCTAGAGCACCTGTTACCTGATCTAGAGTCATCTCAGCAAAGCAAGCAAAGGGATCCGAGGTGACAGTTAACCACACAAGCTTTACGGAAAGGAACGAGGCCCAAAGCTTCCAGCCAAACCCACCCTCTGGGACTGCACCCTTAAAGTCCTAGAAACCCTGTTCCTTAGACGCGTGCCAGAAGATGCGAGAGTGGAGAGAGAGTGAGAGAGACACTGTGGAATCGGTCCCCACAAATGTCCACACTGCACCGTGACGGTGCAGTTCCTCGCCTGCCCCGCTCCCGGGTTATTGAGTAAAGCGCTTATAATATCATTAGCCTCAGTGAGTTACCGACTGCGGCCCTGCCCGTGGCAGAACTCTCCCTACTTAACTCCTCAAAGGGCTCGTTAATGGGCTAATTGATTAGGGGTCGGTGGCGCAGCCGGGACAGGGCCAGGGGAGGGAGCGGAGGGCCAGGAGGCTGTGCGCCCAGGCCCGGGAGACTGGCGAGGGGCAGGTGCCGGCCTCCGTCACCGCATTAACCTCTTCAGGGCTCTGCGGCAGGGTCGAGACACATTACAAATGGTCAGCTTTAATCATGGTGTCAGCTCATTAACCCGGAAGGACCCGGCGCTGAAATACAATTTGTGCGTCCTGCTCTGCGCGGCCATGGCACAAGCTCCCAAGCCTCATCACAGCGGGTCCAGCGCGCTCCCGCGAAGGTAGAAAGGGAGATTCCAGAAAGAAATGTTCAAACTCACGCACTAACCCTTAGCTTTTCAAAAGCTCGCTTATCTGGGTCGTGTCGTCGAAGCTAGAGAGCCAAATCAATACCACACGAGGACTGTCTGTCTCATTTGACGATCAGAGCCAGCTACACGGGTTGAAGGAAAATCATAGTGGAGGAGAAAGGGTTAGTTAGGTCGTTCTGAGCTAGATCAGATCTAGTGCTGTGAACGTGTTGGGGACGGCTCGTTTTACCTACAGCAAACGTGACTCAGATCTTTACCGCCATTGTACAGACGTGGAAACTGAGGCCTGAGGCGTTGGAAAATAAGAATTTAGGTCAAGTAGTGGAAACAAGCTGTTTCCCTGCTACTACTGCGCTCTTGGAAAAGGATAGGAAGAGAAGCAGGCAAAAGCAACCAGCTTGGAGAACAGCCTTAAGAGCTAACCTCCAGAGAGCCCAGGGCTCAAACGGTCAGGCTCTGGTTGAGTAGGCCCCTCTTAAGGCAGGGACTATGGTGGGTGTGGGTGTGGGTGTGGGTGTGGGTGTGGGTGTGGGTGTGGGTGTGGGGGTGACTTCTGAGGTTGGTCTCAGAGCAAAAACCAACAGGGCACATTACTGAAGAGGCAAGTCCGAGTCCTCTAAACCAGAAAGCTATGAAACCTTGTGACCAAACTTCTCTCTGGGCTGATTTGGGACTTCGAAGGCAACTGTTTGCCTGTCCTGTTCCTCTCTTCAAACAGAGGATGTTGTCCACAGAGGGATACTTGCTTCAAGCCCTGACCAGCTTTTTTTTTTTTTTTCCTGACCAGCTTTTAAAGGACAGGTTACGCTCTCATCTAGACCCTTGTTCACCCATTCACATTGAATGAGCAAATCACACACAAGAGGGACAAAGGGACACACGGTCTCACACACACAGCCCAGAAAATACATTAAGCTAGTTAAGTAAGGGGGGGGGAGGGGGTGGGCACGGGAGGCTTCAAGACCTTCCTCTGACTGGTCGCCTGTCATCCTCAAGTTCTACACAGGGAGAACTGGAAAGGATGAGATCAGAACACCCCGCCCCCTCTTTCAGGCTTCTGGGGGTGTCTTAGACTTCACCAAGTGTGTAGATGAGGGTCAGTCTTTTGAGTCCCACACTGCTCTGGTACCCACTTCCAAGAAACCTTCAGCTATAGTTCTCTCCACCAAGTTGAGCGATCATTCAACTTTGTATGCCTCCACCCGGCCCCACCCGCGGAGTCTCCAGATAACTCCTCCCCTCCCTACCTCTCTCTGTTTAATGGATACCCTAGGAAGTTGCTTTTCAGAATCTTCAGGGGGGTCTTGTGTCTCCTCCCTATAAGGTTTGGGCACAAACCCGGTTCCAAGGAATGATAAACCTTCCCAGACTGAAAGAACACTTAAAGTTTAGGTCCCGAGATTATGTGGCTGCTCAATATTAAAGCGGCCCAGAGCAAACTTGCGGAGGAGCCTAATAAAAATTGATCCCCTCTGCTCTGCGGCAGTCGGGAAATGGGCTGGCTGAGCCTGGTAATAGTGGAAGAAGGCTCCCTCCGAAATGACAGATGAAGTCATAAACAAGTTTGATCTTGGAATCAAGCTTCGATAAATATTAAACACAGTCTCGCCCCCGCCCCTTTCCACGAGTGGATTATGATATATGGCGCGTCCAAACTTTAAAATAAGGAAATACCAGAGAAAATGATCTCAATAAATTTTCTAAGTATAAACGTTGATTATGTTTCGATTTTCATTCAAGGGCCTCTGCTGTTCGTTCTTTGGTGCAAATGACATCTCACAATAGGCTTTTGGGGGAAAGGGCTCCCTACTTGAAAAAGAGAGCCCCAGAGGTGTACAATTTATGTAATCTGTGGCTGGAAAATGAATTGTGTAATTTATTGGAAAACAGAAAGTCATGAAGATTGGATCAGCATAGCCTAGTCCCGACACCCCCCCTCCCACATCCATCAAGTTCCAATTAGAAGCCTAACCAGAGAGCTTTAATGGGTTTCCAATCTAGTAGCCTGATAGACTCATCAATTCCTCTGGGAGAAATTAAGAAAATCGAGCGCCCCTTGGCGACGGAGTGTCATTCCTTTCTGCAACTATATGTCAAATTAAAAACACAATTAAAATTTAAACTGTTTCAATCAAAGGGTGCCCTGCAACCTATGTTTCACTTAATGGAACTTGGATGAAAATCTGATGCTTGTACTCCATCACGGAGGGGGGTGAGGGGGGAGAAGGGACTCTCTTGAGAGAGGATTCTTTCTATTTCTTTAAGACATTAGTGCTGGGGTGAGGGATACCGGGTGACTCCACCTCACTGCTCCAGACTCAGTGAAGGGAGTTACTCTTCTATACCTTTTCCTTGGCTGGCTTCTCCAGGCACCGGAACCAGAAACTCTTTTGCAACCTCAGCGCCCAGACTTTGCACAGTTTCACCCAGAGACTCATCTCCATGGAATGATGAGCTAGAATAACCGGTGAGCACCTCCTTCCTGGAGGCACACCGCCTTCCTGGAGGCACGAAACATCGAAGCAGAGATATTCTCCCCAGTGACGCCAGGCCACGGGTGGGGGTGCACATTGTGACTACGGGGCGGTAGTCTGGAACCCTGACTCCTTGACAGCCCCTGCCTGGCCACGTTGGTTCTCACAATTTCCACAAGAGAAATCAAGTGAAGTTCAAATCGCCATCCTAGATCCCAGCGGGAGGTACTAGGCTGTGTTCTTCCATACTTACAGCATAGTTACATGGAGGGGTATCTCTTTCACCTTCCCTGCCTGTATGTTAAAAGGTCAACACCATCTGCTCTAGTACCCTTGTACTCAAAGGGGTGTCTGGCTGGTGGAGTAGGTGACTGACATGCTATAGTCAGGGAGGTCCAGGCAACCTTGCCCCAGTGGCGGGTAGAGAGTGAGCAGGAGGAAAAGAGGAAGTGCTAGGCAGATGGCCCCTTTAAGGCCAAACAAATGTCCACGTGGGCATAGTCTCCTGGGTCTACCTGGCTGCCTGGGGACTTCTGTGAATCTGACCACCCTTGATGCCAAGGCTGAGTTTCCTAGGCACTTTGCAGAGTTAAAGAGTTTGGGCCACTGAAAGGGGACAGTCACAGTGCAAGCTAAAGTGAAACATAAATAAATAAATAAATAAATAAATAAATAAATAGGTCTTTGAGTGGTCAAGGGCCCACCCAGTAAAGGCTAGACTCCAACCCCAAGCCCCGCCCCACCCAAGGACTCTGGAAGGCAGTTCAGCTATTCCATGAGCTAAGGGAGGAAGCAGGGAGGCTGGTTCAAAAGGATGTTGCATCTCTAGTGTTACGTCACCAGGAGCTCCCAGACTGAGCAAACCTAGAGACCCAGGGCACCTCCCACTCCCACTCGGCAGTCCCCAGTGCAGGATGGCTTCAGGAAAGAGATGAATCTCACCCACCTTTTCACCTCCTTCTCCCCAGCTCCACTTCTAGTTTCCCAGGCAAGGAGAGGTGGGTGCTCTGAGGCTCTCCCCCCCTTGTGGTCTCTGACTTTGACCTACCAAGGGGACATACCCCCTTAGGAATGAGCACCAGTGGCAGGGGTGCCGTTTATATATCTTGCTGCTGTTTGATGTACACACATCTACTCTATTTACTACCAAATAAAAGAAATACATCTGTGTTGCCAACAGAAACAGTTCGCGGGCTGGCTCTGAGCTCTCCCAGGGCCTGAAGGCACTCAGAGGTGCTTGGGACTCTGTGGGGACTCCTTAAAGTCTTGGCACATAGGAGTGCGAGGGTCCCTGGTCAGGAGTGGTGAGGTTAGGCTAGTTTGACCATGAGGCTGATGATGCAACTCCAGGAGCAACCTGCCACAATGGGGAATTTTCAGGTTATGCAACTGAGATGGGTGGGTAGATGGCCTGTTCCTGCCCATCTGTGTTATCCATTCTCAGTTCAGCTTAGCCAGGGACCATTGGAGAAAACCAGCCACCTGGGGTCACTTTGAGCAAAGTACATGATTGTGTGTATGCTCTGAGCAATCAGAATGATGCTAAAAACCATAAACTGTGAGCATGTCTGTTGGAAACCTTGGGCTACTTGGATCAGCTGAGAAATATGGAGGCAAGGCGCTATGTGCGCTGTTAGCAAGTGAATGCATTCTGTTGTTTGCAAACATCCATCTATTTGGCGACCACTGTAGAAAGTTTCATTGACCAGAGCATTGACTGCTGTTGAGGTCGGGCACAGGACGGTAGGAAGGACAGAGAGAAAGCTCCCAGGTTCCACAACTTGAAGGTGGTACCAGGATAAAAGAAGAGGTGCCCATTCCGCATCTTGAAGCAGGAGAGCCTGGCTGCCCTGAGTTCTCCTAACAAACATCCGTCCACTGCGATTTCAGGAGACCTTGCCGCTGCCCCCAAAAGTCTTCTTGGTAAACGGCTCTGGAAGCTCCTGGGAATCTTTTCAAAAGCTGGTGGAGAAAGACTAAGAATGAAAAGACAACCTGCTCTCAGGTCCTGAACTGGGTTTCTTCTGACAGCAAGGTCCACTGTGCCCCCACTCAGAGCAGCACTAGAATTCTATAATGTTACAGGCTTCCTCCACAAACACTGAACATGGGAGAAAACCAGCAGGACCCCCACTGGGCTGGAAGATGGTGTGAGTACCACCGTTCTCCTCCAGAGCTGCACTGTGGCCCTGGGGTGAGAGGTTCCAGCCCAGAGCAGCAAAGCTCCCAACGCAGGAAGAAAAGTGAAGCCAAGGGCCTCACACAAAGGATCAACTATGCTTGTGGAGAACCAGTTATGTCTTGACTTTCAAAAGACTGGGTCAGTCAAGAACCGTTTTCTGGAATCCAAACAAATAAAGAAGTATTTTCTTGGCATTTGATAACATCATGCTCTGGCTGTAAAATCCGAGGACATGTTTGCTATTGCAACATTATTTTTAATGAGCTGTTACTGGCCTGTCCAGCAGTTAGTATTGCCAACAGTAAAAGGCATCACTCTATTTTCAGGCAACACAGGGAACAACATATTTTGACCCCGATATTCTGTTTATTTTTCATTTACGACACATGCCCTCGTTTTTATTCCAAACCAGAGGAAAATAAAGGCAGATCTATCTTCACTGAGGTCCAGGCTAAAATTTTGCCACAAATACGCACACTGGTTTATTTGGGGCCAGTTTTCCATCAACAGAAAACGATAGTTGCGTTTCAGCCACAGTAGAATCAATTGTGGCGATTGAGTTGGAGGAGCTTGGCAGCAGCGAGGAGAAAGGAGAGCGCGGGCGCGCGCCAGGCGCTCCCCAGTGGTTGTGTCCTGCTTGCGGCAACGCGCTCTGAAATCTTCCCTGCCTTTGGTTCCTTAGCTCCCCAGCTCCAAAGGAACAGTGCCTGGAGCATGATCCGCAACACACACACACACACACACACACACACACACACCGCAGAACTCGAAGGCAGGCAGGCATGCTGCATTGGCAAGGGGCATCGGAATACCTACTTCCCTCTTTCCCTCGAAGACCAGTTCTCCTAAACTGTCTTGGAATGCCTTGCCTCTGCTGTTGAGGACCAAGGGTGAAGTAGCCGGAAGAGGGAAAAAAGGCTTCCAGGTTCCAGGTCCTGGCTAAAACAGGTGGGTCCAGACAGGCTAGTTACCCCCAGGCAGCCCTGAGAACGGATGGGCACAGAAGCCTAGTTGGGAGACCCACTCATCTCCAGGCCTTTCTCTGCCGGTAGCACATCTTCTACAACACACACACACACACACACACACACACACACACATACACACACACCACACACACCCCGGGTGCTTGAATTTCTCCCAGCTCAGCTGAAACCTCCCTGGTCCTAGCAGTGGCAACTCCCTGTCCATCCATCTCAAGGTCTGCTAGGTTTAACGACCTGCCTCAAGACTCAGCCGAACTCCAAGCTTTGTGCTCCACCCCCCCACCCCCACCCCCACTCCTGGGAGCAATCACAGGCACCACAATCTTAGACAGACCTCTTAGGGATGTCCTGTCCAGAAGCTCTTGAAGGAACCCTGGCTTCAAGAAAGAATGCAAGTTTTAGCTTTTTCTTGGGAAAAAGCACCTACCTTCAAGCTCAGGGTCATTTTTGCTCAATTTTGCAAGTTAGACATGAACTTAGGTCTCTATACTCTTCCCGTTCCTCATTATTCCTTGCTCTGCCGAGGGCCTTTCAAGCAGGAGAAGATACAGAGGAAAGAACGCCCTTGGTCCTGAACAAAGCCGCCCCTGTCTCCTCTGCCGGTTGGATTTTAGGGGCGTGAGTGCAGGTCAGACTTGAAGAGCAAACGAGGCGGTCAGAGAGGAAGAAAAGGAGAGTTTCCCTGGACACCTGCTCCCAGGGGTGGAAATCATCCAAAGTTACACACTCTGGCAACATAAAAGGCTCAGTTTTTCTTTTTAATTAATTCGATTCCACAACAACATTAAGTGTAACAATATTTTGTGGAGTTTTGTTTTCGTAAAAAGGGACTGAACTCCGGCAGAGGACAGGGAGGGGAGGGGTGGGGGGAAACAGACAAATGGAAACAACAGAACGACAGGTGTAGCCAACAGGGAACCAGAGCAAGGGGCCCTGAGGAGTTGGGGGTGAGTTTTACAAGAAGACTGTACAGTTATCAAATAAGTTAAGATTCTCCTATGTTGATTGTCCTTCACTTAAAGCGCTCCACTCCGTCTAGCTCGCTGGCTCCTCGCTATGCTGCCTACCTTGCTCTCCTCCTTCCCCCTCTCCCGCTTAATCTTTCCTCTACATTAATGATTATGCCGTGGCTTGGTGGTCTTTATCCCCCACAGAGGAAGGGGTGGGGCTCTAGGGAAATTTTGTACAATATTGCACAGGCCAAAGCACAACGGTTGCTGCAAAGTAAAAAGAAAAAAAAAAAAGAAAAAAAGGAGAAGATAAAATGTAATTTTTTCCTACAAAATTAAAGAGGGAGAGGGAGAGATCGAGAGGGAGAGAGGAAACCAATCTCTCAAGCAGGTAACATAGTAAGAGTGATATTACCACTAAATAAATGCTAGTGATAAATAAGATCACGGCCACCCAGCCGGATACGAAGCTGTTACAGGTCTGGATTTGAGGCTTTTGTCTTTTCCCTTTAAACATTTTTGGTTAGAGAATTCTTCAGTCACAAACTGAGACAAACGGAGTTGACTGCCACAGATCGGGCCCAGTGAGGGTCTTACCAGAGGCCGCTTAGATTTTGGAAGGGGGAGGAGATAACTGATTGAGTGTGGGGAAAGAACCACACCCAGAAATCCAGAAATAAATATGAATTCGATATGAATTCTCTCTCTAGGGATTTTGAAAATAGTTCATCAGAAAAAAAAATAAACTAAAAAAAAAAAAAGTCGAGCTTTTCGCGTATTTTTCTTCTGTAAAAATACACCCCGCCCCCTCCCCAGCCACAGCGCAATGGTAATTTTAGGGGAGATCTGTACTTTTTTTTTTTTTAAAGAACTTTCAATTGGAAGTTTTGACCTGGTAATTTTTGTCGTTCCCCCCACCAGCCCCACCCCGTTTTCTCTCAATGGTAAGCAAAACCAAAAAATAAAAGAGGAGAAGCGCCTCAAATTCATAGGAATGAATTGCACGAAAATGCATTGCAAATACTTACAAAATGCTATTGGGAGGGGGTGGGAGGCAAGGCAGTGAGCCCAAGGTCGCTGGCCACAGCCCGGCACCCTCGGCCCGGCCCCAGTCTCCTCCGGGGGTCCTCCCCCCCGAAAGGTGGCCGGCTGCTCACTCCCTCTCCCCTCTCCCGCCTCGCCTCACACCGGCCGTAGCAGGGGCACGGAGGAGACCACCGGGTGCGAGTAGTAGACCGGGTGCGGGAAGGTGAGCAGCGGCTGGCTGACCGGCACCGGCGCCCCCGCGGCCGCCGCCGCCCCCTCGGCCGCAGAGTTCTCGTGGTAGAGGATGGGCACGCGCACGATGCGCTGCGCCGCGGCGTGGCTCAGGTTGGCCGCCTCCAGCTCGGCCGCCAGCTGCCGCTTCCACTTGTTGCGGCGATTCTGGAACCAGATCTTGACCTGCGTCTCGGTGAGGTGCAGCGACGCGGCCAGGCCGGCCCGCTCCGAGCTGCTCAGGTAGCGTTTCATGTCGAAGGTGGACTCGAGCTGGAAGACCTGGCTGCGGGAGAAGACGGTGCGCGTCTTCTTTTTGCGGCACGCCGGCTTCTTCTCGGGACTCTCGGCGCCCGCCTTCCAGTCCTCGGAGCCCGGGGTCGCCGCGGTAGCTCCTACCGTGGTCCCGGCCGCTCCAGGCACCTGCGCCTCGCCTTCTTTTTTGCCTTCCTCCGAGTCGCTCTCTTCCAGAATGATCTCGTCCGGGCTCTTGGAGTCCAGCTCCTTGTGATCGGGGTCAGCCTTGAGCAGAGGCTCCGGGGAGTCGCGGTCGGTGCCGGACGCAGGGGAGGAGTCTCGCAGGAGGGCCTTCTCCGAGGCTGGGGAGACAGACAAACGGACGCACACACAAGCACAGCGACACAGCCTTGAGCGAAGCGGGGATCTGGGAGCGGCAGGCACAGCCCGCGCGTTGGCCTCGGGCTCCTGGCCCTTGGCCTCGGTTCTCCCGAGGTCCCCCCGTGTCCCCGCTGGGCTGCAGTGGGGCAGCGAGACCTAAGGTCGCCTCGCCTCCTTAGGACTAGCCAGGCAATGATGACATCAGGGCCGCTCCTTTCTATCTTGCGTCCCCCATGCCAGGGGCCAGCGGAAAAAAAATTCTCCATGGTTAGGGTTCAATCCTGCCTTCCAGGCCTAGTCCCCCACCCAGGCTATCCCAAGCCACCCATTCCCGATGGAGGCCACTTTTCCCGGGAAGCGCAGCGCCCGGGCCTCCGCCCGGGCCTCCAACTCCACGTCTTTTCTCAGCAAGTGGGATTGGATCCGGGGCCTCGTGGCCAAGCGCGCAGCAAAGATGCTGGCTAGAGGCAGAAGGAAGTTAACCAAAACTCGGGTTTGCAGGTGTCGGGGCATCCCATAACTGCAGTGACACCAGCTTTGGGAGGGGATGGGCCCGGCCCACAGGGAAAGAGGGGAGAACGAAAGTTCAAAGCGAGGTCGGTACCTTCTGGTCGCGGGAGGTGGCCGCCGGCGGGGGTCAGGGTGTAGGGGTACCACCAGGCCGGGGAGCGCTCCAGGTAGTGCGCCGGCAGGGCAAACCTCTGCGCTGGGATCTCAAAGCGGGGGAAAGCCAGGTCGCCCACCTGCGACAGCGCGAAGCCCGCGGCGCCCTCCAGGGCACCTTTGGCTGCGGCGGCGGCAGCGGCGGCCGCGGCGGCGGCGGCCGAGGCCGGCGCAAAGAGCGTTCGTGGGGGCGGCTGAGGCTTCGGGGGCGGCCGGTGATGGTCTCCGTTGAGCAGGTTCCTGATGGAGAACGGGGATTCCTTGGGCGCGGGAGGCTGGGGCGGCGGCTGCGGGGGCGGCGCGCTGGAAGTGCCCGAGGCGTCCGGCCCGGGCTCAGGCATGGTCCCCAGTCCTCCGGGTCCCACGGAGGGCGGGAGCGGGACAGGCGGGCGGCGGGGCGAGTAGGCTAGGGGCCGGAAATCAGACCATAAACGGAACTCAACTACGGGGCTCAAAGTCGGGGGCCGCCCCGGGCGCAAATCGAGCCGCGGGAGGGCGGGGTGGGGACCGGGCCGGGGCGGGCTCGCATGGGGGAGGGGTCCAGAGGGGCGGGGAGCGCACCTGCCTCTGCGCCGAGGGAGCGAGGGGGCCGGCTTGGAGCTGAGGCTCCCCGGGAGGAGGCTGCGAGAGCGGTCCCCGGCTTGGGGATGCGTCAATCCGGCGCCGGATGCTAATGATGAAATCAAAATGTCATCCAAGTTAAATGCGGGGAGTATACGGCGATTGGGCGCGTACAATGGCAAATGGGATTAGGCCGGCCAAGGCGCAGCCGAGCCCAGGCCCCGCAGCCGCCTCCTCCACCGCCCCCTCCTCGCCTTCCCTCGGATTTTGGCGCTTTGGCTTCGGGCTATGAGAGCCCGCCTGTTATTGGCTTTATATAGTCCAATTAGGCAGCAAATGAGGACAAACCTATTAGCACAAAAGGATATTGGCTCTCGCTAAAGAGGCACTCTGAGAGCTCCCACCAAGCGGGAGGCGCGCGAGGGACCTCAAGAAGGAGACGCCCCCGGCGGGCCCGAGCGCACCGACCTGCGCGAGTCTGGAGCTTGCACCTCCCTCTACCCCCTGCGGCTCGGCCGCGGGCTGGCTGCTGTCCGGTCTGCCGGAGGGGGGAGGGGCAGAGCAGGCTGGCCCGGGTCACCTCGGGGTTATCCGCGTATCAGCCGCCACTCTCCCACCCCTCCCGGCCTGGCAGAGGCCAGCTGCCCCCACGCGGCTGGAAAGCCTTGGTCGTGTGGGTCCAGGAAATAGGGCGCCTCCCCGGCCCGGAAAGAACTCTGTATTCTCTTTCCCCAAACCTGCTAATCAGGGTGCGGCCAAGAAGAGCTTCCCCGGCTCTTCGTCTAGTCCAGTCTGCGGGCTCAGGAATCCGCGTAGCCTTGGCCTTTGGTCCTGAAAACGGAAGAGTGAGTCTGAATCTTTCAGGAGTAAGAGTTGGGTATGCGACTCTGCAGGCGCTTCCCCTTCGCAACTGTCCGGGTAGCGGTGTTCCCGCACTGACAACTGCACTCCGAGGGACACCGCTTTTTTTCTGGATGACTGTGTCCACGGCTCAAAGACCAACTTTAACCCTGCGATCTGAACACAGCACTTTCCCCCAAAAGGGTGGCGTTTGGAACTGCCTAATGCTTTAATATGGGCGCCAAGAACCGAAGGCGCAGAAGAGTACCTTTCTCGGTTGTGACCCTGGCAGCGACACCTGCAGCATGTCCCAAGGGCCTCCAAGTCCCTGGAGAACCACAACGGGGCTCTGAGGAATAGCTGGGCTCCATCCACCTTAACAGCTCCCTGGGTCGAGCAGGAAGCCCGAGAGACAAGTCGTTCAATTCTAGGTTACAGTGGGGTCCCTTCCCCAGGGATAGTTCCTTGGACTGAGAAAGATGACAGCTCGTTCTCAGTCCGGATGAAACTCCCTTCACACCTGAGCGTTCTCTTCCTCACCTGGTTCTTTATGTTTCGGTCGAGCCTTGCCTAATTCAAGCTCCTCTTGCCTAGCGCAGACTGGACAGTTTTGGGTCCCCAAATGAGAAGTAGGCTTATTTTGTTTTTCAGTCCTAGGGCACCAGACCCACCTCCACCAAATCTTGAAGGTCGTGTTTAAAGTTTTGACATCCGCCCTCGGTAGCGGTAACGAAGCCTGCTCTTGCCTTGTAAGTAGCGCTTCCGTAAATGGTCACTATTATTCCTTTGATTTCTTATAAGGCTTTACCGGAATGCACAAGGGCGCATCATCTAAAATCCGAGTTGGAGCCAATCGCAGCTCCGCGGCTCAAGCAGGGTTGGTAATACTCTCAGATTTTATAGAGAAAAGGTGTCCGGAGAGAAGGTTGTACCTAAGGCACCCAAACAGTGTGGGACAACCAGCGGCCATCCCCACCCACCCGCCCACCCAAGGCAGAAATCGTTCTTGTATAGGTGAGCATCGGTTCGGAGCTCATGGTTTGCGCACAGCAAAACCTGGTGGTCCAGTTGGCTGCGGAGGAACCTCCTGCCCCCAAGGGTATGTGCGGGTCTGGTGGGGAGCTGCTGCAGACCTGTGCACTCTCGCTAAAGTTCGGATGCACATGGGTCTTTTAAATTGGGGGAGGAGGAAACACTTTCCATTTCTCCAAAAGGTGTTCGTTGTGAGTCAGTGCTACTTACTCTCTGCCTACCCTGAGAGGCTGTGTGTTCAATCACCGTGTCTCAAAACAAAACATAACAAAACAAAAAAACAAAAAACAAAAACTGCAACAAACCGATATCTACAAGCCCACAGGGGTGAAAGACATTCTGTCCCAGGAAGACAGGCGTGAAAGACATTCGGTTCAATGCTTCTGGCCAATCTCCGTTCTGGGACTAGACCGAGAAGTATGGACCCAAGAAGAATTCAGAGGCAGCCTCCTTGGGCCGATCCGACATATGTGTCCCTTTCCTAACGCGAGCTAGTGTGTGTGTGTGTGTGTGTGTGTGTGTGTGTGTGTTCACTAGAGGAAAGGGTCTCTTTTTTAGGTGTCAGCATCTCCAGCTGCACGTCAACATCAGGAAGCATAGACTTGAGCTTTCCTTTCCGGTTCGAAAAAGCTCGGGTGCCTGGATAGCAATTTACTCTTTCTCCAGAAAGGCTTGTTCCCTCCACTTGCCAGCATCAGGATGCCTTGTAAAGTCAGGCAAACAGCGCCCTCTATGGGGCATCCTCAAGCCTACAGGAGAGTCTGAAGAAAACACAGAACCTGTGCTAAGTATTTAAAAGTCTAGGCCCCGATATTCCCTAAGACCCTTAGAAAACAAGCACTTGGAAAACAAAACAAACAAAACCTAAGTTATGGGAGAAACCAAGGGCGAAGCCGCCCGCTGGTCCCCGCAGGTCTATTCACCTTTGGAAGAGTTCTCTCTTGGCTTTGCACTGTCCTGGCTTTCTGTCTCCCTTTAAGGCCGATTTTAGTTTTCTCCTTGCAGCCTTTTCTTTTCATGTGGGCCCTGACTGCAGTTGCTGGACCCTCTGGATGCTGCTGTGTGAGGCATGGCGCTGCCTTATTTATCTTGGCCAGTGAGTGGGTGTTTCAGTAAAGGTTTGTGTTAATACCTCAATTCGTGACTTAGGTGATGGGTGGGCGAGTACATGGATGAGTAGTTGGGTGGGTGGGTGGATGGATGGATGGGTGGGTGGAGTCACAATCCCCACTGCAAAGGATTGGTCTGCTTGACAAGAGTACTTCAGACACCCTGGCAACTTCCCCCAAACACTCCAGCCAACACAGTTTTTGAAGTGTTTAGTGAAAATCTAGTTTGTTGGCTTTTTTGGCATAGGATCTTGGTCTACAGCCCAGGCTTCTCTAGAAGTCAGTATGTAGCCCCCCCACCCCCCAATGCTGGAACTACAGTCATGAGCAACCACACTCAGATAACTGAGGTCTTTGATGATACATTTTATAAAACCTAAAAGCGTGCCCCATCGATTTTCAGCATGCAGGCTGTGCAGAGTCAGATCTCCACATCACTGTATCTTGGGACAAGTATCCGAGATGGAAAAAGGGGTCTGGAGAATACTAATGATTAACACCAAACTTTTACACAAAGAATGGGGCTTGGCAAAGGCATGCTCAGAATTGTGTCCTACACCTGTCACATGAAATAGTAACATATGCATTTGCACACACTCAAGTTGGTAAGCAGATTTTTCTCCAAGGGAGGGGAGTGTCTGCATGTTCCCTCGGACTTTACTCAAGGCAGGAGACTTCCTTCTGCAGCTGGAGTGGATGAGTCCTCCCTAGATGCGGGTACGGACTTACAGAAAGGGCAGGGGCCAGCTAAGCTTTCAGCTGAAGCTGCAAAGCCCACACTGGAGGCCTGCACAACAACAGCTAGGGTTTGTCCTGTTCCTGGTGTTTACATTTACCACCCAACTCTCCTGAGTTGCAGGTTTTCAATTTGGAGGTAAAATGGACAAAAGCCTAGAGCTGTGATTCCCAGGAAAACTCTGACCCCGCCTCCCAGGAAGCTCCTGCGCATCTTTTCCCACGCTACTTAGAACACTGCCAGAGACCCCTGCCTTGGCTAATGAGTGTGACCTTGAGGAATATGCAACCCATAGGGAGTGGCTGCCGCCATGTGGTTCTGGCTGATGTGCGTGTCTTGAGACCTGTACCAACTCCCTAGAGTGCCCTAATTAGTAACCCTTCCCGAGAATAGGGGAACTCACTATGCAGGACTAATCGCAGACATCGGTCACCGGTTGAGTCCTCACTGTACACTGGCTACTATCCTGGGGTAAGGTGGGTAGTACTTGAAAGTGGAGAAACTGAGGCACAAGATTATACGACAAAAGGAAATGGCTCTTACCCCAGGACACTGTCTCGTAGCATTGCTATGAAGACACTTGGGTATGCAGTGAGTGCTGGCTATGCTTATGGTAAATTCTCTCTCCCTCCCCCCTCTCTCTCTCTTGGATTTTGAAGACAGGGTTTCTCTGTATAGCCCTTGCTGTCCTGGAACTCACTCTGTAGACCAGGCTGGCCTCGATCTCAGAAATCTGCCTGCTTCTGCCCCCCAGAGTGCTGGGATTACAGGCATGCACAACCACTGCCCAGCCTTATGGTAAATTCTCACCCACTCTTCTCTTGGAAAATATTGACTGGTTGATAGGTTGACTGACTGGTTGATTGATTGATTGATTGATTGATCGATTTGTCTGTTGTTTATTTTGAGACAGGGTCATTCTGGTTGGTCTGAAATGAGGTTTCACAGTGGTCCAGCTTGCCTCTGCCTCCCACTTGCTAAGATTAAAGATGACCTCACAGGCCAAACATGTTCTTGCTGGTTTTTCTGGCAAAGCTAGGATAACTAACCCTGGTAGGCTACTTATGTCCTCTCACTCTTCCTCCTTCTGGTGTCTTCAAATGTTTCCTTCTAAAATAGGAGTCTTCCACATATAGTTATGCACAGGTTGCTCTGTCCTAAGAGTTCTTTTTTTAATTCATTCTTTTATTTAATTATTTATTTTATGTGTATGATGAGTACACTGTAGCTTCTTCAGACACACCAGAAGAGGGTATCAGATCCCATTACAGATGGTTGTGAGCCACCATGTGGTTGCTGGGAATTGAACTCAGGACCTTTGGAAGAACAGTCAGTGCTCTTAACCGCTGAGCCATCTCTCCAGCCCCAAGAGTTATTTTCTTACTTTTCAAGATTTATTTTATTTTTATGTGCATAAGTGTTTTGTCTGTATATATGTCTGTCTTCCACATGTGTTTCTTGTGCCCACAGAGGCCAGAAGCAGACATTGGATCCTCCTGGAGCTGGAGTTACGAATGGTTATGAGCCACCATAGGGGTGCTAGGAATTGAACTCAGGTCCTCTAGAAGAGCAGTCAGTGCTTTTAATTGCTGATCCATCTCTCCAGCTTCTCTTTAGAGTTTTTGTGAAGGGGAAAGAACTTCGTATGTTTGTGGTTTTCTCCATGGAACTTGACTGTCTAAAAGTGTCCTCAGAGCTGTTGGAGCCCCACAGAGAAAGGCGCTTTCCACCAGATCTGGTGACCTGAGTTGAATCCCTGGGTCCAACTCAGTCTCCTTTAAGTTGTCCTGGGACCATTACACAAACTATAACGTGTGTGCACATCCCTCCACTAAATAAACATAATGCAGATGAAAGCGTCTGATGCTTAGATGGCTGATAATTTGCTGATGTCCCAGTCCCCTAGTACTGAAAGACCTCTAGGATCCACCATCTTGAATCCAACAAGAACAAAGCAGACACATTTAGGAGAGTCTTCTCAGAAAGGGGCTGTCCGAGGTCCCTAGTGGACCGTGATTCATCTCTTCTCAAGGCTCACCCTCCGAAGCCACACAGGGTCCCATTGTAGACAGTGTTCTTCGGTTTCTTTTATCCTGCTGGGACAGGTTGGGTTTTCCAAACAAATCCTATAAAGTGCCAAGTATGTCATTCTAATGCCTGGAACAGATATTTGTTGAGCAGCTGATGTGGGCTCAGCCATGCTCCGGGCACTTCGGATGCTGCATTGAACTTGCAGTTCTTACCCTTAGAGATAGTTCACTAGATCTGGGCACAGGTAAGTAGGTGATAAGGGTGATTAAAGGAAATGGGAATACGGTGGGGGTGGGGAGGACTGTGATGTATTAAATAGGCAGGCAAGAGAAGCTGCCCTAGGAAACTGAGGTTAAACTGGAGCAGGGATTCTCAACCAAACTAATGTTGTGACCTTTTACTATAGCTCCTCATGTTGTGGTGACCCCTAACCATAAAACTATTTTCGTTGCTACTTCATAACTGTAATTTTACTACTGTTATGAATCCTAATGAAAATATCTTATGTGCAGGATATCTGATATGCTGTCCTTATGGCCATGACTCACAGGTTGAGAATTACTGAACTCAAGAGATGGCTTAGTGCTCAAAAGCACTTGCTGAGATAAGCATGATGACTTGAGTTTGAATCCACAGCATCCATGGTTTAAAAAAGCCAGATGTGGTAATGCTCGTTTATAATCCAGGCAGTGGCAGTGAGGCTCACTGGGGCTTGTTGTTCAACCAGTCAAGCTGAAGATTGGCAAGATTCAGATTCAGTGAGGAATCCAGTCTCAAGGAGACTAAGGCAAGGGGTGATAGTGCAGGACACCTGCCATTCTCCTCTGGCTTCTGCATTTATGTGCACAGGCATGTGTATGTGCATGTGTCATACGTAAAGGTTGAGCAGATATTTTGAGGTATGTTTGGTGGTGGGGTTGGGGGCTAGGATGAGTGTTGCAAGCAGAAGGAAGTGCTTTATCCAAAGGCTTAAGACCGGGACCTCAAAGAATTGGTGTTGCCAACAAGAGACCAGCAAGAGAGGTAAAGGGGGCTTTAGAGAGGTATGGGATGCTGGAGGCCTTGTTAGGAGACTTGGTTAGAGGTCGTATTTTGTGTAGCACAACTTGGGGGTGTAACTCAATTGGTAGAGTGCTTATCTAGAATCCATGAAGCCCTGGGTTTCATCCCTGCATGAGATAGGTGTGATGGTGCCTGCCTATAATCCTGGCACTAGTTAGAAATAGAAGAGCCAGGAAACAAGATGGTTCAGCCAGTAAAAGAGCTTGTCGGGCTCTGGGAATACTTGGTGACTCATATTTTTGTTCCTCCTTTGGCGCTGCAAACCCTTTCTGCTCCTTTGGTCCTTTCTCTATCTTATCCATTGGGGACCCTGTGCTCAGTTCAATGGCTGGCTGAGAGTGTCCCCCTCTGTATTTGTCGAGCACTAACAGAGCCTCCAAGGTCACAGCTATATCTGGCTCCTATCAGCAAGCACTTGTGGGCATCCATAATAGTGTCTGGGTTTTGTAATTGTATATGGGATGGATTCCTAGGTGGGGTAGTCTCTGGATGGTCTTTCCTTCAGACTATGCTCCACACTTTGCCTCTGTATCTCCTTCTGTGGGTATTTTGTTCCCCCTTCTAAGAAAGATCAGAGTATCCATACTTTGTTCTTCCTCCTTCTTGGGCACCATTTGATATGTGAATTGTGTCTTGGGTATTCCAAGCTTCTGGGCTAATATCCACTTATCAGTGAGTGCATACCATGAGTGTTCTTTTGTGATTGGGTTACCTTATTCAGGATGATATTCTCCAATTCCATCCATTTGTGTAAGAATCTCATGAATTCATTGTTTTTAATGGCTGAATAGTACTCCATTGTGTATATATACCACATTTTCTGTATCCATTTCTCCATTGAGGGACATCTGGGTTTTTTTCCAGCTTTCTGGTTATTATAACATAGTGGAGCATGTGTCCTTATTACATGCGGGAGAATCCCCTGGGAATATGCCCAGGAGTGGTGTAACAGGGTCCTCCGGTAGTATTATGCCCAGTTTTCTGAGGAACCGCCAGACTGATTTCCAGAGCTCCCAGGGACAAAACCATCAACCAAAGAGTACACTTGGAGTTACTCATGGCCCCAGACACATCAGGAGCAGAGGATGATCTTGTTGAACACCAAATGGGGGAGAGGCCCTTGGTCTGGGAGAGACTTGGTACCGTAGTATAGAGGAATACCAGGACAGGAAAGTGGGGGTGGGTTGACTGGGGAAGGAGAGATGGATTACGGGATTTTCGGGGGATGAGGGAACCAGGAAAGCGGACAACATTTGACGAGTAAATAAAGAATATACCTAATTAAAAAAAAAAAAGAGCTTGCTGGGCAATGCTGACACCTTGAGTCCAATCCTTGGAAGTCACCATGGAAGAGAACTGATTCTCTAAGGCTGTTTTCAGACCTTCACATGTGCACAGTGGCATGCGTGCCAACACTCAGATGCACAGGAACACACACACACAAAGAGAGAGAGAGACAGAGAGACAGAGAGAGATGGAGAGATGGGGAGAGAGAGATAGAGAGAATAAAATAATGGCATGGAGAACAAGCTCTTTAAAGGCAGTTTGTTCAGGGATAGTCTGGAGTTACCGTCTGGAGTATATCAAATTCATGCACTGGAGTCGGAATGAATCCAAATGTTTTATTCTTTGTCTATCTGAAGCAGGATCTTAATCTGTAGCCCAAAGTGGACTGGGGTTCTTGTTTATATTTTGTTTATAAATAACTTTGTTTATATATATATATATACATATTCTTTTTTGTTTTTTTGGATTTGTTTTTTTTCGAGACAGGGTTTCTCTGTATAGCCCTGGCTGTCCTGGAACTCACTCTGTAGACCAGGCTGGCCTCAAACTCAGAAAACTGCCTGCCTCTGCTTCCCAGAGTGCTGAGATTACAGGCCTGCGCCATCACCACCTGGCTATATTTTTTATTGGATATATTCTTTACTTATATTTCAAATGTTGTCCCCTTTCCTGGTCCCCCTCACCACTGACAATCCCATAACCCATCTCCCCTCCCCCTGTTCCCTAATCAACCCTCTCCTGCTTCCCTGTCCTGGTATTCCCCTACACTGTGGGGACCTTCCCAGGACCAGGGACCTCTCTTCCCTTTGATGTCCGACAAGGCCATCCTCTGCTACCTATGCATCTGGAGCCATGGGTAACTCCATGTGTACTCTTTGGTTGATGGTTTTGTCCCTGGGAGCTCTGGGAGTACTGGGTAGCTCATATTGTTGTTCCTCCTATGGCGCTGTAAACCCCTTCAGCTCCTTGGGTTCTTTCTCTAGCTCCTCCATTGGGGACCCTGTGCTCAGTTCAATGGCTGGCTGAGAGTGACCCCCTCTGTATTTGTCATGCACTAACAGAGCCTCCCAGGTTGTTTATGGTTTTTTGTTGTTGTTGTCCTTTTAATGTATGTGTGTGTGCTTGCATATCATGTGTGCAGGTGCCTGCAGAGTCCAAAAGGATGTGTCAGATCCCCTGAAACTGGCAGTTGTGAGCTGTCAGACTTGGGCCAGGAATTGAACTCAGGTCCTCTGAAAGAGCAGCAAGTACTCTTAAACTGCTGAGCTCCATAGCTCCCTGGCCTGGAACTCCTCCTTCCTCAGACTCCTACTTGGGGTTACTGGCTGCTGCTATACTCACCTGGAAGCTTTTGAAGACATACACATGCACAAATTGTCCAAGTAAGCCTCTTTAAAACAAAGACCGTTGGTCATGGAGGCTCCTTCACAGTAACGAGCGTTAGTTCATTCATGGAATCGGATTGTCTTAGTCACTGTTCTGTGACTGCTGTGGGCAGACACCATTCCAAGGCAACTTTTAGAGGAAAGCATTTTTATGGGGGGCTTGTTTACAGAGGGTGAGTTCAGGGCTGTCATGGTGGGGAGCATGGCAACAGCAAACAGGTGTGGCATTACAGCAAATGTGTGTGTGTGTATGTGTGTGTGTGTGTGTGTGTGTGTGTGTGAGAGAGAGAGAGAGAGAGAGAGAGAGAGAGAGAGAGAGAGAGAGAGAGAGAGAGAGCTTTACATCTGATCTGTAAGATGGGGGGGGATGAGAACTGGGAATAGCCTGGGCTTTTGAAACCCCAAACCATATCCCCAGTGACACACCTCCTCCAACAAAGCCATGCCTCCTAATCCTAAACAGGATTAGGTCTGACAGTTCCAACCAATTGGAAACCAAAATTCAACATCCTTATTCAAAACACCACACAGTGGCGCACGCCTTTAATCCCAGCACTTGGGAGGCAGAGGCAGGTGGATTTCTGAGTTCGAGGCCAGCCTGGTCTACAGAGTGAGTTCCAGGTCAGCCAGGGCTACACAGAGAAACCCTGTCTCAAAAACAAAAACAAAAACAAAAACAAAAACAAAAACAAAAACAAAACACCACACAGACCTTGTGCTCCTCTGTGTAGCTGGCTTTCTGTTAAACCGAACTGTTGAGGAGCTCCTTCAATAGTGTCCACCACAAGGCGTGTGTGCAGGAACTTTCTGTGGCAAGACCTGAAATCTACATGCATCGTAGCTCCTTCTCCATGACTACCTGGCTTGTTTGTTTTATTTTGATTCAGCACAAACGACTCCACATGGGCACCGGTAACTTCTATATAATCGACGTTTTAGTGCAATTTGCTATGCATCAAGAATCTCACGTCTTGAAAAATGTACAGTTCAAGAAAGCTTTGACAGATGCATACACCTGAGTATATACCTCCCAAACTCACCTCTGTCCCTTGCAGATAATTCCTATAAGTGCTGTCCCAAGAAGCCACTGGGTTGATACTGTCATTAAAGGTTAAATGTTCTAGCTTTAGGATTTCACATAGACAACATGTCCACTCTGTCTTCTGGGTCTATCTTCTTGGACTCCGAATGTATGGCTGGTTCATTCCTGCTACTCTGGGCAGCATTCTCATGGCAGGACTCCTTGTAAAAAGGCACACATGACATACAAATATGAATTGTGGATTCATTAACTTTTGATGGGATTCTGATTTATTTATTTTTAAATGCACATGCTATAAATGGATAAAGATATGTAGTATGCCGGGTTGGGTGGTACATGCCTTTAATCTTTGAACTCAGTCAAAGGCATATAGATCTCCGTGAGTTTGAGCAGCTGTCTTCAGACCCACCAGAAGAGGGATTCAGATCCCCTTACAGATGGTTGTGAGCCACCATGTGGTTGCTGGGAATTGAACTCAGGACCTCTGGAAGAGTAGTCAGTGCTCTTAACCACTAAACCATCTCTCCAGCCCCTGACCACAATAACTTTTATGAGGAAACACTTAATTGGGCTGGCTTATAGTTCAGTTCATATTGTCATGGCAGGAGGCGTGCAGGCAGACCTGGTGCTGGAGAGATAGCTGAGGATTCTACATCTGGATCTGCAGGCAGCAGGAAGACTGAGAGGGTGGGCCTGGCTTGAGCATCTGAGACCTCAAAACTCACCCGCAGGCTATTACAATAATCCAACAAGGCCACACCTCCTAATCGTGCCATTCCCTGTGAGCCTACGTACTCAACGTCCCCACAAAGGAAATAAAATGTGGCATATCTGTTAAACAGCATATCGCTCAGCTTTAGAGTGAAGTGCTCCGCTGAGGGCACAGCACAGTCTGTAGAGCGTTTGCTGTGCAAGCATGGAAAGCTGTTCAACGCCCAGAACCCATGTAAAAAGTCAGACATGGTGGTGCACCAGGGAAGTGGAGACAGAAGCAGCCTTGGGACTCCTGCCCAGCCAGCAGAGCCATCGTAGTTAGTCTCCCTTCCCAGTGTACTACAGTCAATATTTAATCTCAAACCAGGGTTCTACCTCACCTTTGATCATTCAGTTCCCTGATAAAAGACACACAACCTTTATTTTTATAATAAGCACTAGATCTGGGCAGATATCTACCTTCTAGGCTATTATGTCTACCTCCCCATCAATAATCCCGAGTTCTCATTTGCCAGGTTCTGTCTGGGCCACTCTTAACTCCAATTGGCCAGCCCCCATGACCAAGTTCTCATCAACCACCTACCCCATGGTGTCTTCTCTCTCCACCTTCTCCCTCTCCCTTCCTCATGGTCTCTGCCTTAGACCCCAAGCCCAGGAACGGAAACCCCGCCCATCTCTCTTCTGCCCAGCTATAGGCTGTAGGGATCTTTATCCATTCACCAATCAGGGATAACTTGGGAGGCAAGGTTTCATAGTGTCACATGAGTCAACTGCAGAGTCTCTCATTCCTGGAAGCAACCAAGTCTTGGGGACCAGTATTTAGCATTAGGATACACAGCAGAAGACCGAACCTTAACACCAGTGAGACACTCTGTCTCAGCAAACCAAGACTGACCAGAGAAAACCACCTATGACTGATCCCTAGCCTCCACATGTGTGCACACACATGTGACCCTCTACATGTATACAGAGAGAGAGAGAGAGAGAGAGAGAGAGAGAGAGAGAGAGGGAGGGAGAGAAAGAGAGAGAGGGAGGGAGAGGGAGGGAGGGAGGGGGGAAGGGAGGGAGGGAGGGAAAGAAAGAGAGAGAGGGAGGGAGAGGGAGGGAGGGAGAGAGGGAGGGAGAGAGAGAGAGAGAGAGAGAGAGAGAGAGAGAGAGAGTTCTATTACACACCACTGCACAAATGACATTTTAAAACATGAAGTTGAAGGAGTGGTCATAAAGCAATGGTTCTCAATCTCCCTAATGTCTCAACCCTTTAATACAGTTCCTCGTGTTGTGGTGACCCCCAACAATAAAATCACTTTCACTGCTACTTCATAACTGTAATTTTGCTACTGCTATGAATCATAATGTAAATATCTATGTTTTCCGATGGTCTTAGGAGAGCCCTGTGAAAGAGTTGTTCAACCCCCAGAGGTTGCTATCCACAGGTTGAGAATTACTGTCTTAAAGGCACACACAGGGTGTGACTCCAGCTCTGGGATTGCCAAGCTCAGACTGCCCCCAAGGAGACAAGTGCTTGTCCTCCAGTGGGAGGGAGAATGGGGTTGGCGGTTCACTTAGGAGGTTTTAATGATGCTTTGAAGTCATTCTCAGGCTGGAAAGATGGTCCAATGAGTAGAGGCAATCAATCACTGACACGCTTGAGGACCTGAGTCACACCCCAGGGCCCCGCCCACCTGATGAACGGAGAAAACCCTCAGAAGCGGTTCTCTGACCTGCACGTGTGTGCTGTGGCATGTACCCACATTCATGCACATACACGCAACAAATGAAATGGAATTTAAAATAATAATAATAATAATAATAATAATAATAAAGTCAGTTGTGGTAATGGTGGTCTGAAATTTTGACTGTTAAAAGGTACTAAACTGTTTACTTTAAATACACGGATCACCTAACTCCCAAATGCTATGTCAGTGAAGCTGATGCTTAGCGATCTCCACCTCTTAGTCACTATGTGGAAGGTTAGCCTATTCAGTGTTCCTTGTCTGAAGAGTCCCATGGAACTAGTTCAATGGTCTCTCTAGGGCTCTTTCACTTTTCCCAAATTCCTCCTCCTCTTCCTCCTCCTCCTCCTCTTCCTCCTCCTCCTTCTTTTAAAGACAAGGTTTCTCGTTGCAGCCCTAGCTATCCTGCTCTGCTCTGAACTCAGAGATAGGCTTGCTTCTGCCTCCTGAGTGCTGGGATTAAAGGTACATTCCATCACTGCTGGTGGCTAGACAGGAAGAGGGATGTCGGGACAGTCAGCTCAGTCTCCTTATGTAACAAAGGAAAGTCTCGCCTCTTCACCTCAGTGGGATCGTGTCAGCCATGCCAGAGCAGGACCGCTGCCACTCCAGTGGCCATGCTGGATGTCTCCCTTCTAGCTGCTGTGTTCTTTGATTCTGACCTGCTCGCCTCAGCAGCTGAGGGTTAACCCAGTCTCCCTGAGCATCCTTCTCCCCTGCTACAAGGACATGGCGCCATCAGAACACTTGATGTCCGTGTGGGATAAGCTAGGACAGCTACTGAGGATTGCCAGTCCCTTGACTGAAGCCTCCTCCAGATTATACGTAATGGTCGAGCAGCCTGGACAGTCCTTCATTCGTCCACTCTAGGTTATGTGCCAATGACAGCACCTATGGTTCTCAGGGCAAGGAACTGAACATGCCACATCTCCTATCTTTGAGATGCCCACAACCTAGGGAAGTAAAACCAGGGCCTAACAGTGGCAGTGTGGCCAGCATATGTAGGCACCAAGTGATCACAGTCAGAGAAGGAGGAACAACTGACTTCCTCTGGATTGCTGAGCGTGGGCAGAAGAGGCTTCCTGGAGGAAGTCACCATGAGGACAGGGGACTGGGGGGGGTGGTATTTAGTAGGAAGGAAGAAGGCTGGAGTAGATGAGACAGTCAGCATGTGGCCAGGCCGGTTGTGGTGGGGAGTGTAGACAGAGGACAGGAGATGAAATGCAGATCTGGCCAAAGAGACTTCTTCCGTTGACTTCCTATAGATGAAAAGCAAGAGGCCCCTGCCAAACCCAGTAGTGGTAGAAATGTGGGGTCAGGATTCTGTAGATTTGCTAGTTGTGGCAGCCACACCGGACTGAGGTCTTCACACTAGACTCAGTTCCTCTGAGACAGCAGGAAAGGAAAGTCATTATTATTATTATTATTATTATTATTATTATTATTAGTCCCTCAGACGCAGGCATGCTTTGCTTTAGAGCCCAACACTATCATTCAGAGGCCTTGTAGATCTGGGCATGTTTCCCACTTCCCATGAGTCCCAAACCCTTCATCTGGGTGGCAGTGATGGTGCAGGTCTCAGCATAGTCTGAGGTTGACGTGAGTCTGTGTGAGAAAGGCTCACATGGCAATCTGGGTCTAGGTGCTCAGTTGGTAGCTGATCAAAGGCTGGGGGTGTACTTGTCACTTTTGAATGCTGTAACAAAAATACTATAGACCAAGCTGATTAAAAAGTGACATTTGCTTTCCATAGTCCTAGAGGCTGGAAGCCTGAGGTCAGGTGGCAGCATCGTTTGTGTCTGATGAGGGTCCATTCCCTGGTTTACAGTGACCAACTTCTTACACTGGATTAGAGAACTCCAACAAGGTCACTAATCTTATCCATAAGGGTGCCACCTTTGTGACTTAATTACCTGCCAGGGGCCTCACCTCATAGTCACACCAGGGCAGGTGTGCCAGAATTTCCATACACAGGGGCTGGAGCAATGGCTTAGTGGTTAAGAACATTGGCTAATCTCAGAGGACCTCGGTTCAGTCACCAGCATCCACATATCAGCTCACAAGTGTTTGCAACACTAGCCCTGATAGACCCAATGCCTTTTCTGGCCCCCAAAGGCACTGCACACAGGAAGGTGATACACAGATATATGTGCAGGCAAAACATCCACCACACAGAAAAAAAATTTTTTTTTTTTTTTTTTGGTTTTTTGAGACAGGGTTTCTCTGTGTAGTCCTGGCTGTCTTGGAACTCACTCTGTAGACCAGGCTGGCCTCGAACTCAGAAATCCGCCTGCCTCTGCCTCCCAAGTGCTGGGATTACAGGCGTGTGACACCACTACTTTTAAAAACAAAGTTTCAGACACAAAATTGGGATCCAGGACACAAACATCTGGACCGTTGTGCCAGCTGTGTGACCACAGAAAGAGTACTTAGTTCCTTTGCTCCTTGATATTCTTGTCTCTAAAATCAATGTTCGTGTCTGCTTTCTGGTGGTGCTGAGACGGCCACCAGATGATACGTGGAGAGTGCTAATACAGAAGTTCCTGGTGCGCTCTTCTTAAGCTGGGAGTCGTGTTACTGTTTCTTTTACTCCATAAAGGACGGCTCTGAGGCACAGAGCAGGGAAGACCAGAGCCACTAAGACAGGCAGTAACTGTCCTGGGTCAGACTCTCACAGCAAATGCTAGGATAAGGACTCATTTTTTTTAAAAGGGTACATCAAGGCAGACTGATAGGTGCGGGGAGAGAGGGGAAGGCAAACATGTCACCCCTGGCCACAGTTCTGCAGAAGGCAGATGCATTCTGACCACAGGGCAGTTGCTATGGTCTGTCTAGAGTCGTTCCTATCTGAAGCAGAGGTGTTTAATCTTCTGTAGCTCTGCTCCTCCGGGCTAGCAGTTGATCGGTGAGAACTTCAAGGCACCTCCCAGGTCTTTGCTTATTTGGAATAAACGGCTCCATGAATCCCCTAGAGAAGAGTCCCAGCTGTCACCACAGGAGGCAGAACGCATGTGACCCAGTGCTGGGATGGGATGGAGCATTCTGAGGATTGTGGGGGGATGCTAACAGAACAGGACCAATTCTACCGCTTCTGAGTTAAATGCGCTCTCACATCCGGCACCTTCATCCCTTAAATGGCTTGATCAGGTGAGACCGGCAGGCTCAAACTGGCACAGTCTCCACACATCTGCTCCCGTGGGGCCAACAGATGTGACTTTCCCTTTTGGTGGCAACATTGAAACAAGGGAGCACTCTCTCACCTAGAACAAAAGGCGCCCCCTCCTCAGTCTGCTCCTCGGCTTTGGAAATTTGTGGCAACTGTTTCCATTTAAGCATATGACAATTAAATCGTTGAGGGTTCCGATGCCGGATTAATTACCCAGTAGAAAAGGGATCAATTGTGTAAATATATCATTTATGTAATGAGTTCTGGCTGTGATTTAGATGTCCAGATTGGTTTTTCCTCCAGCTTCTGTCCTGAAAACAAGTCTAAACAGCCTCTATTAGGTCTGAATCCAGGGCATGAAGTGGCCCAAATAGACAGGGGGGGCAGGTGATACAGGGGGCTGAGATTGTGGGAAAATTGGAGCAATTTGCCAAAATGAGCCAAGTTCCTCCTATTATTCTCCCTGTCTCTACAGAAAATTACTCTTCAGAAACAGGGAGTGGAAGTTAAACATTCCCTTAAATGGTTCCTCGGGCTCAGCCCATTTCACACACAGAGCCCACCAGACACCCAAGGCCAGCCGTGACGATCCTTCCTGAAAAAAAGAAAAGGGAAAAATGGGGGGCCTCTACTGGGCTCCAGGAGGCAGCTGAAGCCCCAAACATTTAACATTCCTGGTATTGCTGGAGATGTCCATCAAGCTTGTGACCTGCCCAGCTCCCTGAGCAGCCGCAGGGCAGCACTCCCGGGGTAAAGCAACTTCCAGGCACACAGTCCCCCCCCACACACACACTTTTGAGGAGCATGGTCAGATCACTGAGCCTCAGGGGGCTAGGAGTGGAGAGAGGGCAGGCATTCTCAACCTTTGTGTGTTCTGCACCTCATCCCCGACCTTCAGGGGCTTCTTTTCTCTGTGAGTCGGAGGGAGCCTCCTTTCCAGACTTCTGGACCTATCTTCTTTATCATCATCTTCTCTATAAGGGATGGAGCTCCTCTTCCTAGCTTGAGATAGAAAGAGAGCTGATCCAAGTCTCCACGCCGGTTCATCTAGAACAGAGGTTGACATTACAATTCACAACGGTAGCAAAGTTACAGTTATGAAGTAGCAACAAAATCATTTTATAGCTGGGGGTCACCACAGCGTGAGGAACTGTATTAAAGGGTCGGGGCACCGGGAAAGTTGAGAACCATGGCTCTAGAACCGTGGTAGGGTGAAGTTAGGGGAGTCATGCAAGGCTTTTGCCTTGAGACTCAGTTTCCCAATCTTAATTCCAACAGCCCTAACTTATGATTATGCTATCTGCCAGCTCAGCCTCTTGTGCATGGAGTGTATCTAAGACACCTGGCCCAGGGGAAAGGGACATAGTCTATTTTAGAGGGTGAAAGTGGGAACATAAATGGTCCAGGGAGCCTTGGCCCTGGGGAAAATGCGATCAGAGGGGCAATTATACATCAAACGCTATATATTTGCCAGGGATTCATTGCTTAATTGATGTTTTATTGCTCCGACTACACATGCGAGCGAAATGAGACTGCGTCTGCAAGGGAGGACGCAGAATTGATTTCTGCTTGTATCTTAATGGGGGAATAAAGTGTCAATTAAACAGTGAGGGTGACATATAGTTGATGTATGACCTGAAGATGTAATATTATTCACTAAAATATTATTTTACAATTTGCAGTAATGAGCACCTGGCAGTAAAGGAGAGAGGCATGGTTCACACACTTTCCATGACTTAAAACACACACACACACACACACACACATACACATGCATAGGTCATTATTAGAAAATACAAGGAGCCAGGCAGTGGTGACGCACGCCTGTAATCCCAGCACTTGGGAGGCAGAGGCAGGCGGATTTCTGAGTTCGAGGCCAGCCTGGTTTACAGAGTGAGTTCCAGGACAGCCGGAACTACATAGAGAAACCCTGTCTCAAAAAAAAAAAAAAGAAAAAAAAAAAAGAAAAGAAAATACAAGGAGAGTTTGCCTGTGATCACACAACATAAGGATTCAGCTAGCAAGTGGCTGCCAAGACACCCAAGGGCGGATAGCGAGGGAGCAGAAGACCGGGAAGTAGCGGGGTGGGGGAAGGCCCACGTTTTTCCTAAGTCCTAAAAATGAGAAAAATGGAAGAGAGACTTGGGGGACCAAGGTCATGAGGCAATGCTAACTAAACCAGGCTGCTCCCTGGCATTGGCCTTTGGACCAAGTCTCTTCTATGCAGACAGAGAAATTGAGGCTCAGAGGACCTCCCTCAAGACCACACAGGAAATAGATAGCCAGGACTTGAACCCACGTCAGTCTGACGACGAGGGGCCTTTTTGGTTTTCTGTCCCAGATAAGGAGGGAGCCAGGAGATACTTATTCAGTTGGGCCAGGGAAAGCTGAAGTCATACTGTAGACAAAGGCTTTCCAGATGCAGAGTCTGAGGAGAGGTGGGCAGGCAGCACACAGCAGGGAAGGCCACAAGAGGTACTGGAGAGGCAGGAAATGAAAACCAGGGAGAAGCACACAGAAGGAGCCAGTCGGACAGACAGCCGGGCTGCGTGACGGTCTCATAGATGGTCTTCAACTCAGAAGTTAATTCACAAAGGATCTGTGGTCAGTTAAGCTTGTAGGTAGCTTGTGGAAAAAAGAGACTTTGTATGCTGAGGGTCTGTATGGCAAGTCCTTTACATTTTAATTGGGAATTTGGAAGTAGGTTTTTTTTTTTTTTAAATTTTAAAATGACATTATAGGTATTTAGGGGAGGGGTGAGTTGTGTATCCAAGCTGTGGGGCACCTCGTAGGAGTCAATTCTCTCCTTCCACCATGTGGGTCCTGGGTTTGAACTCAGTCCCTCTGGCTTGAGAGCGGGTGTCTTTATCCACTGAGCTACCCTGCCAATTCTGTTTTTGTTTTCCAATGCTGAGGGTTGAATCCAGGCCCTTGGCAGTGCTGCAACCTCAGTCTTAAAAAGCTTAGTTGTTGTTGTTTTTATAAAAGTCAAACACTATGTACTGAGCCTGGGGATTGTAACTCAGTTAGTAGAGTGTTGACTTTGTGTGAATGAAACCTTACCCCGGTATCTTACAGATACACAGATTCCAAAACACAGAAACACTCCTGTGCTCATGCACATGACTGAAATATGCTTATGAATGCACAAAAAGCCCCTGACACAAAAGACATTAATATGCTTAATGTATTAAAAGCAGATATAAATTATTACAAAACTACTGAACAGGTAAGGAAACCCAGACAAAAATGAAATCAGCTGTTGGGGTGTAGCTCAGAGCAAGCTGCTCACCCAGCATGCACTGCGCCCTGAGGTGGATCCTTACAACTCGATGTTTCCTTTTAAAGTGCCATGTGTCTGTGGGGCTTGAGAGACCATTTCTGTTGGGGTGAAAAAAATCCTTGAAAAATCTAATAAAACTTTCAAATAAATTTAAGTGATGGTAAAATGGGTAATTTTATTTCCATTTTAAACTTTCATATCATTTTCAAATTCTCTACCATAAGCAAATATTTTTGTAACCAAAAAAATATCATGTTTGAAAATAGTAAAGTACACTTGAAATAAAATATTCAAAGGAAAGATGTCAAGGATGAAGGATTAGCACTGTGGGTAACAAATCAGAAAACGGGAACAGAAGAACGGGTGGGTTTCCATTGAGTATCAATTTGTTTTGAAATTTAAGGACACGATGACCAAACTTTATTTGAACAAATAATACTAGATTGGAAAGCCATGATGAAGCTGGTGGTTAAGAGTAAGTTAAACTCATGCCCCGAAGGGAACAACATGCTCTGCGAAATCGTAGGTGTGCGCCCCTCCCCTGCAGCGCTCCATCTATAGCAGAATAACCAATGCAATGTCTCATGGGCACAGTCTTATCATTCTTTGTCAATAGAGTCATTCTAGCTAAAGCAACAGTTGGCTTTAGAATTTGCTTCCTTTTGAAAATGAAGACCTCTTTTTGGGGAGGTAACAGGGATGGAAGTGTTTAGTTTTAGCAGAGGATAAGTGAGTGTTAGTTCATTTTGTTGTACTAGATGGAGGGACATCATTCAGCATGGTCTGGTACCTGCCCCATTCTTCCCAACCCAGAGTAGACTGATATGGATCCAAGATAAGAAGATAGACCCAGGCCAGAATGTGAAGGAGCTGTTTTCACCTGAGCTAGACAGCATAGCAGGGGTGCTCAGGATGGGTAGAGAAGGGTGGTCAGGGTTGTGGCTCTCTACAGAGAGGATATCCAGTGACCCCTGGCCTAGGATCTGGCATACTTATGGTGGGCCCTAACCCAAGTGGCATAGATTAACCATTAGTGGTATTCCTTCATTTGACAGGACATGCAGTATTTCCAGAGAAGGGGAGGCTGGAGGCCTACATACAGATATCTCTGGGAGTCATGCTCTTTTCTGAAGTAAAACAGAGAATTGGGTTTGGAAAAGTGGGAAGAGTTGTGGGGGGGGACACTGGGAGAAGTGGAGGGAGGGGACTGGGAGGATTGGAGGAAGGGGAAATTGAGGTTTTATGCATTGAAAACAAAAAGAACAACAACAACACCAACAAAAAGCAAGAGACAAGTGTGTTTAAAATACCTAGAATAAAGTATCACCAGAGGAACTCTCTGGTTAGTACACAGCAGGCGTGGACATCCAAACACAGGCCTTCAGCTGCCTGACCAGCATAACCAGCCCTTTGGGCCTCGACTGGTAATAATGGGACTTGTTCTTCATCTTTGACATTGTCTGTCCAATGCATCTGATTGGTCAAGCCAGGTCATATGTTTGCTCCACCCATCAGGGATGGGAATCTGGGAGATTATGTCCTTTCAGCTTTAGAGCAGAGGTTTGAGGAATAGTTTTAAGTTCTCAGTTGACAGAGAGTTACTCAGGAGATGGAACTCTAGGCATGCCTGTAGGGGATTATCATCTTGATTACATTAACTAAGACAGGAAGATTGTTCGCCCTAAGTGGCATCATTCCCTAGGCAGGGAAGTGAGCTAAGCACTAGCCTGCATCTGTCCTTGCTCTTTGTCTCTGGGACTTCCTCTGAAATGAAGGGCTGTAGCCTAAAGCTGTGAGCTAAAATAAACCCTTTCTCCTTTGAGTTGCTTTCGTAAGGATAGTTTTCACAGCAACAGAAAAAACTAAGATAAGGATAGGGTTTCTCTGTATTGGGCTGGTAGTCCCATCTGAAAATATGGTAAATTTCCCCCAGCAAATAGAGCTCAAAGCACACATGTCCACTCTGATCGCTGACTGAATGTTTATTATTATTTGAATAAGTATTGCACGTGAGACCTAAACTTGGCCAATTGGATGAGGCACTGAGGACTTTGATTCTCCAGAGACTCAGGCAGATTTTGTCCACAGACAATAGGGGAGGTGAAGTGAAGTGTTTAAGAACCCCAAATAAAACAGGGTTTGAAAAATCTAAGCCTACAAGGGGGGTGTACTATTTAATGGCTTCCAAAAGTGATACATTTTGCATAGAAAACATTTCATTCAAAAGAAGGAACAATCATGTCTAACCAACAAAGATCTGATCAATAACTAATACTAATACAGGAGTACTTTCCTCCAGGGAGGGAAGATGTGGATGTTTGCATTTCCAGACCAATTGGAATGAAGAATCCTTTGGGGCAGAGGTCCTGCATCTCCTTTCTCCTCCATACAAACAGACTCCAATTTTAGGAGTGCATATTGCTGTGTGGACTATGGGAAAGTGTACCCAGCTTTCTGTGGCTGTAGTGGTCAGGCTGTCATATTTTAGTCATCCCTAGGAACAAATTGGGGCACTGTAAACACTTCTGTGTAAAGTTTCAGCTCTATGTGGCCGGAGTTAATCCCACCTAGCAGAGCCTCGTGACACCACCACCTCTATTTAGTGCATGAGAGAGATAGGACTCAGGGGGCTGGAGCAACATATTTGAATGTCACAGGGAGAAGTGGTAAGATTGCTGGATTGATGGGGTCAGGTCCCCTTTCTGTGAGATCCACTTTTATTCCATACACTCTGCTGGTTCACCTTAAAAAAAAAAATCAATGTGACCGTAGTAGTACTTGAATACCATAAAATACCAGTTTTTTAGCATAAAATGCGGAAGTTTTGTCGAATGCTTGCACCCTTCAAGCACCTCGAATCAAGACAGAGCATTTCCGTTACCCTCATCCCTCAGCCTCGGGCAAACACTGACCTGCTTTCTGTAAGAATAGATTAGCTTTGCTTCTTCTAGAGTTTCACAGAAATGGACTCATTCGATGTCAGCTTTCCAGCGCCTGGCTTCTCTTGCACAGCATAATGTTTTTGGAACTGCTCCAAGCGGTTGCTGCCGTGCACCCTCTCCGTTTGTATTGCTAGTAGCACTGGAAAGATGTCCCGCCATGTGTTCATCCAGTCACCCACTGAGACTTGTCTGGTCGGGCCCTCAGTTTAGAACTGTGTCTTTGTGTACACACATACTTTTAATTTTTTTCTTTAGCAAATACAATAGGAATGCAATTGCTGAGCCACAACATAGGGTTCTATTTAAATTTATATGAATCTGAGAGGTTTCCCACAGGCTCATGTTTTGAACACTGAGTCCCCAGCTAATTGCTATTTTGGGGGGGTCTGGAGACATAGGAAGGTTGAGTCTAGCTGGAGGGTGTGGGGTGTTGGACAGGTCTTTGGAGTTCTGTCACTCCCATCCACTTCCTGCCCTGCCTGTCTCTCTGCTTCTTGGCCTTTTGTGCTTCACCGTGCCTCCCCCCCTCCCCCACCCGGTGCCACCATGGACAGAGCCCTCAGAACCTCGAGCAACAACGAAGTCCTTGCAAATTATTCTGCCACATATTACTGTCACAGCAACATAAAAGGAACTGGTAACTATCAAACGGTTTTGCAAGTATTTCATAGGATCTTGTCCTTTTAAAAACAACGAATTTTCAAAATCTGGTTTAAAATGTATATGTACACACACACACTTTGACACGTGAGGTGTGGCCTAGGCTCCCAGGCAGCCTGCCAGGTTTGCAGTCTTTATTGTGTCTCCAGATCCCACGAGAGTTTGCATTTGAACGGAAGGCTAACCCTCCGTAAGGCTCGGCTCCTTCGGCTGTCACAAGAGCAATGCAGCGCTGGTGAACGATCCGAGCTCAAAGTCCAAAGTCTGAAACCTGCTGAGTGATGAAATGATGGAAATTCCATACCTGACCCCATATGCACAGTCAGAATTCAGATGTGCTAAAAACGGATATGGATACACAACAGTATACAAATTACCTTCAGGGTGTGTGTGTGTGTGGGGGGTGTTTGTGTGCTCTCATGCATGCACATGTATGTATGTTTGTATATAAAGATTACATGAAACATAAGTGAATTTTCGGTTTAGACTTTCATCTCAAACCCAGCATGTCTCATTATATTTATACAAAAACTATAGAGTTTTTTTTAAAAAATGTATTTCTAAGACTTGAGCACTTCTGACCCTGCCCAGTCTGGATAAGGGACACCCAAGCTGTCATCGTTAGTATTAAGTAGAATATGAGTTTAAGAGGTGCCTGGCATGGCACCTCGCAGTTGCTTGTTATCTCGATGTTAGCTTTCTGACGAGGGGACCTGACTAGAGAATAAGGCGTCCTTTGTGGAAGAGGTATCTCTCATCACGTTTTATAAGTCGCGGCGGTGTGCACTTCCAAATGGATTTGCTTCGACAGTTCATATTAGAGTCGTTGACACTTCTTGGAGTCACGAGAGTCTGAATGTCTTCGTGTAAGTCAGCAGGTGGGACGGCGGCTGACAATATTAACTGTTTCATAAGCAGTGTCGAGATGGGGTTCCCCAAGCCCCTACCCTCAGCTGAAACCAAGTTACTGAAAAACCAATACCATGCCAGGTGTTTATACTTTTCTTGGCACATAAAACAGGTATTTTACAGACGGGTGTGCGGTAAAAGACAAGCATCGCTGAAGTCACGGGTCTGATTCTCCATCAAAGAAAAACAGCCATAACCAGGCCAATTCCACTGAAATTGTATCAGAATTAATTGTAAATCTCAGACATCCGCTGACAGCCCCTTCAGTAGAAATGGCTGCAGACAAAACAGAACAATCCTTTTCTAGGTGGATTCAAACTAAATCCTGAATGTGTGCTCCATTTTCTTGTGGGCTTCCAGCATGGCAAGTTAGTTAAGTGAGACACATTTGACATTGGTAAGGGAACACATCGTCAACGATCACCATTACTAGTGGTGGGTTTTGTGACCCAGTAGAATTAAAAACTTTTTTATTTAAAGATTATTTTATGGTATGTGTGCACTTGTTCCTCTTCTATTTCTGGGGTGAAACATGATGACTTATAGGACTTTATTTAGGTTTTCTGTTCTAGTACATGATGTTGGAGCAGAGGCAGCAGGTAGCAGGCATGGCAGATGGAAGAGAAGCTGAGGGTTTATATCTTGAACCAGAAGCACAAGGCTGGGACAGCATAGCAGAAATTATGTGAACTTTTAAGCTCTCAAAGCCTTCTTCCAGTGACACACTTCCTCCACAGGGCCATACCTACTGAGCCTCCCCACACAGCACCTTCAGTTGGGGACCCCAGTGCCCTAGATGACAACGGGGACGTTTCTCATTTAAACCATCACAATGTGTTTGAGTGTCTTGCACCACTTAAATGCCTGGCATCCGGGGAGGTCTAAGAGGGTTAATATCCCCTAGAACTGGAATTAGGGATGATCCTGAGTAGGTGCTGGGAACTGAACCTGAATCCCCTGCAAAAGCAAACGTTGCTCTTAACGGCTGAGCTATCTCTCTAGCCCTGAAAGGTGTTCTGTTAAGAATAAATGACCTCCCAGAGGCCTAGCTGGTCGTCAGATCATCTCTCTCCATTTTGTTCACGTCCAACTGAAGCTCATTCTCCATAAGATGGGTTAAGGAATATAACATGGCCCAAGCAGGTGCTCCATGAGAGGGAGGCTCCGTGGCTTGGGATCGAAGTTAAGTGGGACCACAGGGATGGTTTCTCATCTTCATACCACTTTGCTCCTATGTGCCTGCCAGTCAACTTTCCATGATGGAGTCCATGATGGAGGTCCTGCCACTAGCAGGAGGAAAGCCCCAGACCCTAAGCTGGGCTGGCAAGAAGGTGACATGCCTCCTGACCAACTAACTGGTAAGGACACTCTGCTTGGGGCTGTCAAAGAACTTACCAGCGTAATTTTTACATTCTGCAATATTCACTCTGAATGCTGCCATGCCCTGAGGCTCTCACTGACTTATGGGCAGCCCCTATCTATCCAGGAGCAGCTAGGGGAGTCCTCTCTGCCTTTGCATGACTGTGTTTTCACAAAGACACCCAAAGAAACACAGTTCGTAAAACAAGTAAGAGCTGCCCCAGTGGATCAAGGGGTGGCTTTGAAAGTAAGCCTGCCATTTTACTCACGGGAAACCCTACCCATGGCATCTCCTTTCTGACAGTGTGTGCAGAGTTCAGTGTACTTGCAAACGTACTTTCTGGCTGAAATCAGGAAAAATTGCTGTTCTGATACTCTCATAGGAAAGGGTAGCTTTTCCCTTTTTATTTAGTTTTATTGAAGCAGGATCTTAACACATAAACCAGGCTGCCCTTGAATTCATAGAGATCTACTAGCCTCTACTTTCCAAGTACTAGGATCAAAGGTGTGCACCACTACTCCAAGCCCTTCAGTTCTTTTATTTAAAAATAATAATAATTGTGTGTGTGTGTGTGTGTGTGTGTGTGTGTGTGTGTGTGTTTTACATGTGTCAACGCAGGACAGAGAATAACTTTCAAGAACCAGTTCTTTCCTTTGACCATGTGGGTCCTGTTGCCCAATAAGCCACCTCCACTGGTCTTACACAGTTCTTGAATTTCTGGTCCACCTGCCTCCGCCTTCCAAGTGTGGGGACTACAGGTGTAAGCCACCATGCCCAGCTTATGTGGTGCCAGGGATCCAGCCTGGGGCTTCATGCAAACAAGGCAAGCACTCCACTTCCTGCTACTATGAGCTGCATCGCCTACCCTACTTTACACAGTTCTTTTATACCTGGGGCCATAGGGAGTGCTCTATCATTAGGGGCTTCTTTCCTCTTCCCTTTGGACATCTTGAGTCTATCTCCTGGTTCTATTTTAATAAGCTCAGTGTGTATCTGTGCAATGGTACCTGTCTTAGGGTTTCTATTCCTGCACAGACATCATGTCCAAGAAGCAATTGGGAAGGAAAGGGTTTATTCTGCTTACACCTTTCACATTGCTGTTCATCACTAAAGGAAGTCAGGACAGGAACTCAAGCAGGTCAGGAAGCAGGAGCTGATGCAGAGGCCATGGAGGGATGGAACTTACTGGCTTGCTTCCCCTGGCTTGCTTAGCTTGCTCTCTTATAGAACACAAGACTACCAGCCCAGGGATGGCACCACCCACAATGGACCCTCCCCCCTTAATCACTAATTGAGAAAATGCCTTACAGCTAGATCTCATGGAGGCATTTCCTCAAGGGAGACTACTTTTTCTTTGATAACTCCAGCTTGTGTCAAGTTGACACACAAAACTAGCTAGTAGTGCACCCTTGGATTTTCCTCTTTATACTGTCTGAATTTATAAAATCCTCGTAAGCACTGAAAAATTAAAATGTGTCTAGGCATCATGGTGCATACCCACCAAACACTCAGTAAGCTGAGTCAGAAAGATTGAGGGCTCCAGGATAGCTGGGGCTACACATAGGCTCCATAGAGAGCTCGCATCTCAACCAACCAAAACAAAACATGGACCTGAGTATAGAACTCAGTGGTAAAGCATATGCTCTGGGTTTGCTCCTTAGCAACAGAGTTCTTTTTTTATTAAATTTTAAAAATGTAGTTGTCTCAACATTTCACATAAGAATAGTTGGTTTGGGCAGAGTAAGGAGGCAAGTGGATTAGTTACTTTTAATTACCATGGTCAAAATATCTGAGAGACAATTAAAACGGAAAGGGCTTATTTTGGCTCACGGTTTCAGAAAGCCCAGTTCATGGTATCCAGGACTCAGGTTCTCAGAAAGAAGAACACAGTAATGTGTCTTCACCTCATTGTCAACAGAAGACAGAGGGAGGGAGAGCAAGAGGGTGAGACTGGGAAGTGAGAGAGAAGGAAGATAGAGAGGAGACAGAGAGAGAGAGAGAGAGAGAGAGAGAGAGAGAGAGAGAGAGAGAGAGACTGAAGACTTTCAAAGCCATGTGCCCACCCACCTACTTCCTCCAACTAGGCCCCACTTCCTAACATTTCTAGAACCTTCCAAAACATTGCCACTATCTGGAAACCAGTCATTTAATACATGCACTTTGTGTGTGGGGGGAGGGGGAACACACATTGTATACTCAGACTATAAGGACAAATGTCTGTCTTTTGAGGTTTCATAGAAAGAGACCAGACAGGCAGATGACGGGCAACCATGCCCTCTGGGTGGTATAATTTGCTGGCCTTGTGGCTAGGCCTCTGCTGGCCTCAGTGGCTGCTCTGGAAATAGGCTCGCAGAATGAAGTGTCTCTGGGATCATTAGCCAGGAAGGGATTCATTCTGGGAGAAATCAGGCCTAAGCCTGCTTGGCTGTGGCGTGCCTGCTAAGACTTCTTTTCCACTAACTTACATTTTAATTAAGAAAGTCACCCTTCGGTGAAAATTGCAGAATTCTTGTACTTAAGAATCAATAAAATGTGCACAGTCTAAAATGAGATTAATAATGGCCAAACTGTCTATTTTGGGAGTAATTATTTATTCATCAAAGAAAACCAGCTGCTTAAAACTGTAGTCCATCATGACTGAACAAGACATTTCCACTTCAGTCCTGTTGTTAAAATTCCCTTCTATTGCTCTGTCTGCTGTTAAATATAAAAAGCAGGAAGGTTCATTCTCTACCTGCATACATTTTAAATAAGAATTTCAACATTATCTTGTCCATTTAAAATAATTGTATGAAAATGTGAAGAAATATGATCTTGTAAAAGCTGCAGTCTGAAGCACCCAGGGAGTGAGGGAGAAAGAGCAGAGACGTTGTTATTTAAAATTCATGGAGCCTGTGGCAAGATTGATGGAGAGAGGTTCCTTTCTGGGACACTGGTGAAGCCTGGGGCAAGAGGCTCAGGTTGGGAGGCTGGGCTCAGGCCAGGGTCCCAGGCCCAGCAAGTGCTCTGGGGAGGGGCACTCACTTCTTCAACCTATCCAGAGACAGGAGAGAGGGTGGTAGTTCTCCAGAATGCTAGCACTGCACAGCTCTGGATCAGGCCAACCATGGGAAAGAGGAAGGAGCCAGTGTTTCTATTTGGGGGTCTGTGTAAGTCTAAACCACCAAGTCATAACTTAGAGATCAGAAGTTGAGTTGTGGAACAGAGAGGAGGACGGAGACTAAGGAGAAGAAAAGCGGTGTGTGTGTGTGTGTGTGTGTGTGTGTGTGTGCCTGTGTGCGTGTTTCAGTTGAGATTTAAGTGATTTTCCACCCTGTTATCACCATGCTCCCAGAGGGAAGGTGGGAACTGAAGTTGTTTCCCCTTTTCAATATCTGTGTCCAGTTCCCTGGCTCTGTCATAATGGGGAAGGGTACCTGGGATGTTTCTTCCTTTCAATATCTGTGTCTTCCCCCTGGCCCTGAGATGGTGGTGGTGGTGGCTTCTGGACTGAGTTGATACCTTTGCCTTTGGTTCTGTTTTTTGTTTGTTTGTTTGTTTGTTTTTGTTTTTGTTTTTGTTTTTCTGGGTGACTTCATTGCTGTAGCAAAGTCAGAGTTTGAACCCAAACAGATTCCTTTCATATTTCATCATGTGAGAAATCTGGCGTGGGGCCTGGAGGGACGGCTCAGTGTCACAAGCACTGCTTGCTCTTTGCAGAGGACCTGGGTTCCACTCCCAGCATCCACCAGGCATCGAATAACTGTCTAGAACTCCAGTTACCTGGGATCTGGCGCCCTCTGTTGGTTTCTTCAAGCACCTCATGGTGTAACCGACATACATGCAAGTAAAAACATCCACACATGAAATAAAAACATAAAAAGTATGCAAATCTGGAATGGTATTCACTGGGAGAAACCAAGGGGCTGATGGGAATGAATTCTGTCTGGAGGTTCTAGAAAAGCACCTATTTTCGGCCTCTCTCTGCCGTTGGAAAATGTGAATCTTGCCTCATGGTTCCTCCTCATGTTCAGAGCCAGTTTGAAGGGGCTGCTGTTTCCCACGTCTAATCATGGGCCCTCATCACAACTGCAAGAACAGTTGTCCACACCCGGAACATAATCACATCTGTAAAGTCCTTCTGGAGCAGCGGATCTCTACCTTTCTGATGCCACAACCCTTAGATACAGCTCCTCATGTTGTGGTAACCCCCAACCATTAAATTACTTTGTTCCTACTTCATAACTGTATTTTCTACTGTTATGAGTCATAATGTAAATATCTGATATTCAGGATATCTGATATTCAAACAAAACAAAACAAAACAAAACAAAAAACCCAACAACAACAAATCCAGCTGGCCAATATTAACTTGAGGAAGGAAAGAGTTTATTTCATCTTACAGGTTAGAGTCCATTGTTGAGGGAAATCAGGGCAGGAACTCAAAGAGAATCTGTTGGAAAGCTGTTTGCTCCCAGACTTTCATTCAGCTACCTTTCTTACACAATTCAGCTGCCTTTCATATATAAGACACACCCATCAACCTAAGGATGGCACTGCACACAGTGGGCTGAACCCTCCAACATCAATTAGCAAAAAAAAGAAAGAAAGAAAGAAAGAAAGAAAGAAAGAAAGAAAGAAAGAAAGAAAAGAAAAGAAAAGAAAAAGAAAAAAGAAAAACCCTCACGTATATATGCATAGGCTAATCTGGTGGAGGTGGTTCCTCCCTTGATGCTCCCTCTTCTCAGGTATGTCAAATCAGCAAACAAACGAGTGTAGCCAACACACTGACCATGGACAGGCCATTTGGCCTCATTTTCTTCTTTTCTCCCTTTCCCTCCTCCTCTTCTTCCCTCCACTCCTCTTCCCTCTCCTCCTTTTGAAATGGGGGTCCAGGTTGGTCTTGCACTTGAGGTCCTCCTACCTCACCCTTCAAAGTACTTGATGTTTCATCTTGAATTACATTTACATATTTGTGTATGTATGTATGTATGCATGTATGTATGTATGTATGTATGTAAGTATGTATGTATGTATGTATGTATGTGGGTTTGGGTTGTTTTATAAACAAGAATCCCAGATGTTTGATTTTACTAATGAAGACTCAGGAGCCAGATGCTGGGGTGAAAATCTGCTAGCTCAGAGAGGCAGAGAAAACACCCAACTGACCTTCCTTCTCCACCAATGTTCCAGAAGGAAAAAGATTCACCAATATCCCAGAAGGAAAACACTTCACAATTATCTCCTATGGGATATTGGTGAACATCCCTTCTCCACACTGTCTTAAATTCCCTCCAACTCAAAGGCCCTCCTCTCGGCTCACTGATAGTCACTCCCCATCAGCCGCTTGCTGGCTCCACCTCTCCACCTAAGGCTGACTTTATTTAGCTCTTGGACTAAAGGTGTGTGCTAGGGCTGAGCCACACCACAAAAAGCTCTAGGATCAAAGGCTGGCCCACAAATAGAACCAGATTCTTACGGTTCACAATCTAAGGTCACAATTGCTATCAAATATCCTGCCACAAGGCTGCAGATGTGTGGGGGCATGTGTGGAGACCAGAGGATGAATTGCGAGAGTTGGTCCTTTGCTTTCACAGTTTGGGTCCTGAACATTCAACTCAGTCAAATTTGGTGGCAACTGCCTTGACCCACTGACCCACTGAGACATCTAGACAGTCCCCAGTTTCTATGCTTTAAAGTAGAACAGCACCTTCTGCTGGTGTCTGTAGAGGATCCGAGGAAATTAAACACATGTGCTTTGCAATCTGTTCCTTACCAACAGATGGTATATTTGGTGGGATTGAAGAAATTCAGCTACAAGTCTCTTCTGTCAGGGTATAGGCATGGCTGAATTTTAAGGATTCTGTCCTTTTTTTCCCCCCCCAGGTCAATGTGTTTGCAGGAAGCTTGCTCCCTGTGTGACTGAAACCCGAGTGGGATAAACTAAATTTTATAGCGTTACATATGCACCTGCAGTGGGGGCATTCACACAGAGTTCAAGAAAGAGCTGGTGCTGCACAGGCAGAAGGAGGAGCCAGGATCCACATCTCCTCGAACTCTAAGTCAAGTGAGGGTGCGGCCCTGCCACTGGGGGAGAGGCCGTGGACCAGTGGTAGCCCAAGTACTGACTTTTGTTGGCTTGTGATTGGCCTTGAGCAGGTTGTTCCTGTATGTCACCTCTACTTTCCCACTGAAAGCATTAGAATGGAAACTGGTTTCCATCCCTGGGCACTCACCAGTTTCTTCAAGGTTCTGAATGCAGATGAAGCCAGGAGGACTTAGTTTTAATAAGTCCTGGATAATTTGGGTGAAGACCGCGGCTTGAGAACTCCCCCAATCAGTCATCACCAAGGTCTGGGGACCTGGACCCAGAACTAGACTCTAATAGCATCCCTGAGTGCCCATGGACCATTTGTCTCTCAGTAACCATAGAAGCTCTTTTAGAGATAGTTAAAAATATGGACCATTGAGCTCCACCTCGGTCCATGGGTTAAGCCCATGAATATACCTTTGGATATCCAGCTGCCCGGTAGTTCTGAGGCACTACCAAATTTGAGCACCACAGTTCTTACCAGAGTGTGGGCTCATGAGAACAGGGCTTCCCACATTTATCTGGATCTTCCTGTCATCTCCTATGACCACAGAGAGCCATCACTGTCCCATCTCCAAGGCTTCTTTCTCAAGACTGAATCAAGCAGTGATGTCACAGCCTTACCAAACCCCCGGTCTCTCCAAAAGCTCCTCTAAGGAAAGAAAGCTGCTTCTAGGAAAGGAGCTCTTGAAGTTAGGAGTTTCCAGCTTGGGGAACAAATGAGAAGAGATAAGGACTCTCGGTGTGACTACCTCTGCATTTAGGTGGGCTACCGCCTGTCTCTGTCATGTCTGCGGCCGCCTGAGCATCCCTCATACCCTCCCCGTCTTCCCTTTAAACTCTGTCATTTGTACAGCCTATTAACCTTTAACTTTATGACTACCCGAAGATGAAATACTGGCAGCATTTAAGCCTGAGAATACTCCAGACCTCCCCTCTTAGTTTGCAGCAGGGTGAAGCACTTTCTTTTAAATCAGTCATTTTTAATATCAGTCACCAGGAAGCTACCCACAGAGAGTATTTTAGGTTCCACGTAGTGAGCTGATTCATGACAAATGTCAGTGCTAGACTCAATCTCCACATCTTCCCTTGTTCCTGGGAGGAAATCCTGTAGGTATCAGTAACCCACCATTTCTTGCATTCCTGCTATGGTCTCCACCTGACCCACAATATCCAGTCCTTCTCCAAAGCCTTCTGAAATTTGTACTCTCTGTTTTCAGATGAAGAAATGGATGATCAGAGAGGCTCTGAAGTTTGGTTAGGGCAAACTTGAGTGACAGGGCTTAAACTAACCTTGAAGTCTGTGTGGTTCTCAATTTTAATTGATAACTCTCTACAACCTATAATCATTTGGGAAGGGAGTCTTAATAAGGAATTGTCAATATAAGGTTGGTGGGTAAGTCTATGTGTGGGAATTGTCCTGACTGTGTGTTAATTGATGTGGGAAGACCCAGCCCACGGTGGGTGGCACCATTCCTGGGCAGGGGATCCTGGACTGTGTAAGTGTAGAGAGGGAGCCAAGAACTAACAATCATACATGGATTTTTCTCTCTACTCTTGAATCCGAGACTGTCAGGATTGTCATTTTTTGAGCTGCTTTGAGTTCTGCTTTGGTTTCCCTGCAATCTGGAATTGTGAGCTAAAATAAACCCCTTTTCTCCTAAGTTCCTTCTTGTCAGGGTGTTTTATCACAGCGCCCTGAAACTAGAGCAGTCTATTTGGCCCCAAACTGTGTAGATCAGTCAATGTCACAAAAGTTCATCATTAGTAGGCCTGCTTTGCTTGAGATTCAAGTGCCCACTGCTATTACAAGAATGTGTACAAGCTTTGAAGAGACAGCCCTGGGTAGGCATACAGAGTGTTAGGCCAGTGATTGTTGAGGTTTTAATTGCCACTCCCCATCCCAATTCACCCTGGATGTACCAAGAAAGTTGCAGGAAAACTGGTCAACTTGCTTCCTAGCACTGCACTGCTACTGAGCTTCAGACTCCCAGTAATGAGGTGGGCACAGTGCTTCCTGCCATACAGTGATAGAAGGGTCATTCCACAGACCAGTCTCTGGAACTCTGCCTTAGACCAGAATAGAATGACACCAGTATCCCGTGATTACCAGAGAATCTGAGAAACAAGGCATTACTGAATTGGATAGGTCACTTTTATCTAGTGTTAGTTTATTATTTTCTATTACTGTTACTGTTACTATTATTATTATTATTATTATTATTATTATTATTATTTTATGTGTATGAGTGTTTTGCCTGCATGTACATCTGTCCACCACTCATGTGCCTGGTGCCATTGGAGACTAGAAGAGGGCACTGGATTCTCTGAAACTGGAGTTATACAGATAGTTGTGACTGCCATCTGTGTGCCGGGAGTCAAACCCAGGTCCTCTGGGAAAGGAGCCACTGCTTTTAATTGCTGAACCATCTCTCTAGTCATATGTTCAGGTCACTTTTTTTGGAGACAGGGTCTCACTATATAGCTCTGGCTATTTCAGAACTCACTCTCTAGACCATGTTAGCCTCGAACTCACAGAGATCCACCTGACTCTGCCTCCCAAGTAGTGGGATTATAAAGGTGTGTGCCACTACACCCATCTTGTACAGGCCATTTAAAAATATTTTTATTCATTATTATTGTGAGCATGTGCATGGTATGTGTGTGTGTGTGTGTGTGTGTGTGTGTGTGTGTGTACTAAGGTGCTGTTGTGGAGGTCAGAGGACAACTTTGCAGAGTTAGTTCTTTCCTTTCACATTTACATAGGTTCCTGGAATTGAACCCCGACTGTCAGGCTTGTGTGGTAAACACCGTTGCCTGCTGAACTTTGCCAATTCTGGGAAGTGACTTGAAATAAAGGCCTGGCATCCAAGAACAAGCAGACTTGCCCGCTTGAGCTTCCCTTCCCTCCCTGCTTTGAGTGTCTTCATTACACTGTGCAGTTGTCTGTTATAGTGGCCCGGTGAGGAGTGGGGGATCATCTGCTTACTCTCCTTCTGTTACCATAGTAACTAGACTGGTGCCAGCTACTTAAGAAGGCTCTCAGTGACTTACTTTGCTGGATGAATAAATGAACATACCAGAGACCTGGAATGGTGGATGATCCAGGGGTTTGGGAGAGTATAACGAAATGTCCAACAGTCTCAAGGTTGAGCTTCTGTGTGGCTGTTAAATGTCAGTTAACCCTGGAAGGATCCAAGGTCACTGATCAGAGCCACCACACTGCAGCTTCCAGAACCCACTCTTTAGCAGTGCCCACTGAGGGAGGGCTTAGACCCCTTGAAGCATTTCTGTCCCCAGGACACATAGCTCTGGTCTCTGGTCAGCCTCTGGGACAGTAGCAAAAATTGCTCCTGTGCCCCTGGCACTGGGAGCACATGCAGTCAGGCCTCTCTCTGTTATCTAGCACTGGGAGCATGCGTAGTCAGGACTCTTCTGGTTGAAGTTGAAATTTAGAGTATCTGTTACTCTCACGCCCCCCATGCAGAAGTCCTACCTGCAATCCCATTCCTTGGTTCAGCAAGGCCACTTACACAGAGCAGCCATGGACAGAACCAGGACCTGCTCGGTGAAACTCAGAGTAAAGCAGGGGTAGGCACTGGGCTCGGTTCTGTGTCAGACATTTGGCCCAACTGTGACGTTCATAACTTTTTAACATTATGTAAAAGTTTCTTTCTTGTTTTGGTCCCATTTTATGGTTAGTTCAAAGCCAGTCTGAAAGATAATATATCGTGACTGTTATATTATTTATTTTCGAGCCAACGTATTGATTATTGCGTGGAGAAAATGACAAATTGTGTCTGTGCAAGGCACGGTCAGCAGGTTCTATTAAAGAAATGATAGTATTGCTCATGGATTGTTAAAAGCTCCAGTTTAGGATCTTTATAGGTTTATATCCATCACTATTTAATGATCAAATGATGAAAAATATGAGCTGTGGGGACAATTTTTTTTCTTGCAGGCGTTTTATGTTTAAGCAGTTAGCAAAATAAGACACTTCATTTTGGTGGGGGGATGGGGGTGGCAGCGAGGGAACCCAGGAAGATTTGGTTTTTCCATAGTTAATAAATTATAATAATTAATGCTGCAGATATTTAACCTAGCAGTAGGACCAAGAGAAAAGGGGCTGCCAAGCCCTGAGAGAAAACACAAGCATCCAACATCCAGGGCTCTTGCTGGGGCTAGGAAGCAAAAGTCAGGTGTCTTCAGGGCTGGACCTCCCTGCTAGCTACAGGGCTGGTAAAAAGTTCCTGGTCCGGTGGGAAGTAATGTCCGTAAGGGTAAAGCCATGGCATCAGAGTCTGACATTGGCAGTTAATACAAAGACAAAACACCTATGTAACACGAAGTAAATGGAAAGACCAAGCTCCCATGAGATCTAATGGAGGGGCCTGGTGACTCGACATCCCTAGGGGCCTCAGGAAGGTGGTCCCGTGTGGCTGGGCACCAGATGCAGGACACCATACGCTGAGCTACAAAGCAAGAGACTTCTGCTGACACGGGGCACTGCCAACAGCCTGCCATTGCTTCGGGAGAGACGGGTTAGTTAACATGCTTATAATCCCAGTACTGGGGATGCTGAGGCAGGAGGATCTGGCGCTCCTGACCACATGGTACTTCATAGTGAGACCTTGCCTCAAAACAAACTTTAAAGAAAATGCTAGCACACAAAAGCTTTGCTGCCGTTCATGGTAGAAGGCCAGGCTGACACTCTTATACCATTTTAGCCTGGATGCTGTTGGGAAGCCCAATCCAACAAGGAAGGTTGAAGAGAGCAGGCCTCGGAGTGGGGCATTTTCCAGCCATCTGTGTCATGCCCTTCCTCCAGCTGTTTCTAAGAAGGACATGCTTGGAACCACACGTTCCTGAAGTATCCTCTTCCTGGAGGGTCCTCTTTCCTCTAGAGATCCTGAGCCTGGCTCCAAGGAGCAGGTGCTGATTAGGAGCTGAGTGTCCAGAAAGGGACAGGCAGAGAAGGAGTGAGATGTTTGTCATATCTTCTGGCAGCAGAAGCTTATGGTTGGTCAGTAACATCTGTTCTCTCTCATCCTGGGCAATAAAGAAACTATATTTCCCAGCATTCCTTGCTGTTACCTGAGATAAGCCAAACTTTGATATCTGTGAATTCTGTGTCTGAACCATAAACACTACCCACTCTCAATCCAAATTCTCTCTTTTCCATTGGCTGATATTGATGCCCAGGTACCCAAAAACTACACAAGAAAGCCAGAAGGGTCTCTCAACCCTCTGGTCCCAGTGATGGTGGAGAAGCAAAGCAGTGACCTCTGCCCTGTCAACTCTACCCCGCCGCCCTCCTGAGTTACTTCAAACTCCTTCCACAGTTGTGAAATCAGCTTATTCGTGGGGCTCTGACTCTTTGGGGGCCCCTTAGTCTCTCCCATCAACACCTAAGAAGTATGTGACCCAGGTCTGCAGGGGCTGCCTGGGTTAACTGCAATTTTTTTCAAAACCCAACTCAAACTAGCTCAAGAAAAAGGGAATTTCCTGCTCAGTTAACAGGTTGGAGGTAGACAGATCTGTCTTCAGGCACAACTGGTCCCAAGAGCAACATCTCCGCCTTCCCTCCCTAACTAGATCCTTGCTCTGGGATCTACATTTCATCCGGGCTGACAAGAGCCAATGCCTACTTACCCTCATGGTCAACAGGACTCTGGGTCTCCTGATTGGCTCAGCTTAGGTCATGTGGCTACTCCTGACCTAAAACACAATGGTCAAATAGATGAGGCCTTTTGATAAGCCAACCTATTTATTACCCAGGCTCTTGGGAGAGAAATTCTTGAACAGTCCACATCAATAGCCACAGCTCTGCAGTCTCCCGATGACTGGTGCTTCCTCACGTCTCAGACTTTTGTTGCTCTAGAATGTGCTTCCGTAACAGGAGTCAACCGATTTCCTCACCGGCAGGGGAACACCCTGAGAGGGGACTTGTGCAGCCCAGACCAGGACCTCACTCTCTTTGTTCTTTAGTCCTTGCAACTTTTGTCCCTTTAGGTTAATCATACCACAGCTGGCATATAGAAGGGATGCGGCATGTAAGGGGCAGGGAATGGGAGGGAGAAGAATTATTATTCCCAGGTACCCTTCCTCTACCCCATACATCCCCTCAGGGGCTGCACTGCCAGCCTCCCGCCATGAGAAGGCCAAATACTCTCCCTCCCGTGTCATTTGACAGTGTATCCGATTTCCTGCCTTGGGGGAGGCACCTAGGCTGTCCAAAAAGCTCTAAGGACATGAGGGTCTTCCAGAGATGTCCCTGTCCCACAGGCTGAGTGGCTGTTTCAAGTTCCACACACACCCGGGACTCTGATCATCACAGTTGAAGCACATTTCTCTCTCCCAAATTAGAAATAAATGCTTTTCTATAAGGATAATAATGTCTTGGGGCTGGAGAGATGGTTCAGCGGTTAGAAGCACTGACTGCTCTTCTGAAAGTCCTGAGTTCAAATCCCAGCAACCACGTGGTGGCTCACAACCATCTGTAATGAGATCTACTCCCTCTTCTAGAGTGTCTGAAGACAGCTACAGTGTACTTACATATAACAAATAAATCTTAAAAAAAAAAGTCTTTTTGGAAATGGCCTGCACTTTAAAGGAGGCCTCAAACTAGAATCCTGGGTCTGACCTTGTCAGCTGTGTGCTTTCTGGATAATTACCAACACTGTCTCAGCCTCAACTTCCTAGCAGCAAAAGGGATACAACACCTTTGACCTCACATGAAGTGGAAATTTTTGGTTTCCTTGGAGACTCAGTTGTGTCATGTGATGCTTTCCTGGAAACTGTCTTATGAGAGGATGCTTTTGCTGAAGCAAACATGTGGGAGGATGTTTTGCTAAGGACAGACACGTGTCTTTCTAGAAGCAGTCTGAAAAAGGACATGTGATGTTTTGCTAGAGCAGATGCTTGAGAGAGCATGCGATGCTAAAAAAGAGACAAATATAGGCCAGTGGGCAGTAGACGATGCTAGATGGCATTGGTACACCTTGTATTCTTTGCTGGCCATTGCTGGGCTTTGTTGACGCTGGACTCGCTGAGGCTGCTGAGTGGTATTGGTTCGCCTTGCCATTCTTTGTTATTCATCTTTTGTCATGACTTCATAAAAACACACCAAAAAGCTTCCAGTGGTGTTCTGGTGGCTTCTTGCAGCTTCTGCAGCTTCAGGCTGATTGACAGAACTTTACAATTTCTTCTAGATCAACCTGTTGTTGCTGATTCATAAATGGTGTTTATGAATGGGTCGAGCTGCCGCTACTGATTCACGTAAACTAAACTACTGATTGCCTGACAATGCAGATTAGATTTGCTCAAAAAGAAAAAAAAATCTAAACAGGTCCACATTGTCCTTTGCTCTTAAAAATAAGTTTAAAAAAATTTAAGCCTACACTTACAGGGTAGCTGTGAGCATTTCATGTGTGGCCTGTTTTTTCCTGGCCAAACACATGTTGAATGCAGATAGTGCACTAACCACAAACCAAAGAAACAGTTTCAGACTAGCTCAGCAGGTCTCCCTGCTTTTGCTCCCTGCTTGGCTGTGAGGAGGTGGGTTTGGGTCCCCAGCACTCACACCAAGCCTGAAGAGAAGCACACATCCACAAGCCCTTTTTTCTACAGCAAGGTGGGAGGCTGAGGTGGAGCACGTCCTGATGCACACAAGCCGACTGGCCTATCAAACACCAGAACAGGCAAATTCCCTGTTATAGAGCAAGGTCTGCAGTAAAGACCAATACCTCAGGTTGTCTTCTGACCTCCCACACTAAAACATACTCAGAGTGTACCACACAACAGGAGGAGAGAAAGAGAGAGAGAGAGAGAGAGAGAGAGAGAGAGAGAGAGAGAATCTATTCCATCTGAGCCTAGCTTGTCATCCAATGCATTTACTGAGCTATTTACAGGAGTGTGATAAGGGGTTAATTATGGAGGCATGGCTGGGTCTGGTGGCTGTATCACTCACATTCCTGCCTGCCTGACAAATCCCCAGAGCTGCAGCTCTAGCTGCAAGGTGCAGGCAGCTTCATCGAAGAGCCTCCTCTCCCCACCCCAGCAACTGTTATATAAGCAATAGCTTATATAATTCCAAGGAAGACGGGCAGTGGTGGTGCATGCCTTTAATCCCAGCACTTAGGAGGCAGAGGCAGGCGGATTTCTGAGTTCGAGGCCAGCCTGGTCTACAGAGTGGGTTCCAGGACAGCCAAGGCTATACAGAGAAACCCTGTCTCAAAAAAAAAAAAAACAAAACAACAACAACAACAACAACAAAAAACAAAAATCAAAAAACAAAATAATTCCAAGGAAGAGCCTCGTGAGTCTTGGAAGTTTCCTAAACCTCCTGCATCCTCCAAGCCTCCCTCCTCCCTCCTCCCTCCAGGAGGGAACTGAACTGGGAAAGTGTTTAACTTTCCTGGTGTATTAGAAGGCACCTGGTAGGTGCTTCCTTCTACCACAAGTGTGAAGAAATGTAGACAGGCCCTCCACCTGCCTGAGCTCATTTTGATCTCACTTCCCCCAAATAGCCTTCCTGGGGAAGCATGGAGACTCAGCAATAGCGAGTCACACTTTAGTAGGGAGCTCCGTCTGCATTTGTCCTGTCACATAAAGAAGGCCACTGTCCCGGAAGGTCCCGCTCCTTTCCCAGGACTCCTGTAGTAACTACGGGGGATAAGCGCCAGAAATGAATTCTCTCAACTCAAGAGGCCAGACACCCGAGATAGAGTGAGGAAAGGGTGGATCCTCAGAAAGGTCCAGGGGGCAAACCTGTCAGGTGATTACTGACAACCCTTGGGTTTTGGTTGCATGACTCCAAAATGAATCCAAATCCCAATATGGACACCATCACAAGACTTAGAACTCAAAATGACCAAGTACATTATTTTTAAGTGCGCTCACATTCTGGGGTTCCAGTGGTCATGAGCTGTAGTAGGACGGCACTTGTTCCTCCACATCTACAGTTAGTGGAGGAGAGGGAGAGTGGGGCCAGACAGATGGAGGTGGAAATCCTCCAGCTGTGCAGGCAAACTTCGCTGACTTGACAATTTTTTCTGAGTCTGTCCTAAAATTCACTTTGAACCACTCCTGTACTGAGAACAGCACGTGTCCTTCCTTTTTTTTTTAAATTTTCTATATTCTTTGTTTACATTCCAAATGATTTTCCCTTTCCCAGTTCCCCCCCCTCCCCATAAGTCCCATAAACCCTCTTCCCTCCACCTGTTCTCCAATCAACCCCCTCCCACTTCTCTGTCCTGGTAATCCCCACAATGCTGCTTCAAGCCTTTCCAGGACCAGGGCCCTCTCCTTCCTTCTTCTTGGGAATGATTTGATATGTGAATTGTGTCTTGGGTATTCAGAGCTTCTGGGCTAATATCCACTTATCAGTGACTGCATTCCATGTGTGTTCTTTTTGTGATTGGGTTACCTCACTTAGGATGATATTTTCCAGATCCAATCACTTGCCTAAGAATTTCATGAAATCAGTCTGGCGATTCCTCAGAAAACTGGGCATGACACTTCCAAAGGACCCTGCTATACCACTCTGGGCATATATACCCAGAGGATTCCCCAATATGCAATAAGGACACATGCCCCACTATGTTCATAGCAGCCTTATTTATAATAGCCAGAAGCTGGAAAGAACCCAGATGTCCCTCAGTGGAGGAATGGATACAGAAAATGTGGTATCTTTACACAATGGAGTACTACTCAGCAATTAAAAACAATGAATTCATGAAATTCTTTAAGTCCTTCTTTAAGGGCATTCCGAGTGCTTCCCCTGAGGCATGACTGAAAAAACCACTACCCTCTTCCCCTTCCTCATAACCCCATCCATCTCTCCCACATCTTAAAAAAAGTCTTTTTTTTATTGATTCTTTGTGAATTTCACATCATGGACCCCAAACTTGTTCATCTCCCTCTCCTTTTGGATCCTCCTTCCAGTCTTGCGACCTCCTCCACACTCCCCAGAAAAACCCACCATCTTATTGTGGAAGCTGTAGTGTGTCCCAGTGTGTCCCACAATGTTCCCTTCTGTCCACACATCTTCACTTACAAATGTTCAGCAATAATGAGTCATTGGTCTGGTTCCAGGCCTCTGGCTTCTGCTACACTATCAGACTGGATCCTCACCAGGACCCCTCCCAAATATTCTGTTGTTGCTCTGTGTCATGGAGATCCAGCATCTTTGGACCAGCAGGACTGGCCCTTTCACATGCTCCAGCAGATCATAGATGGTGTAGATTTTGGGGTAGGACAGCTCAGAGCTCTGGCCAGCCTGCCAGCTCTCCTGCACCCACACCACCAGGCCAAGCTCTCCTGCATAGCTCTGGACAGCTTACCCAATGCTGCAGCCCATGAGGGGTAGGGCTAGCTCTCCTCCTCTCACGCTCTTGGAGCTGGTTCACAGGTGCCCACTCCACCAGGGCCAGCTCTCCTGTGCGTCTCAGGTGAGGTGAGGTGTGTGTGTGTGTGTGTGTGTGTGTGTGTGTAGGGACACTTTCTAGAGTACTGCAGCCAGTGAGGGGTAGGGCCAGCTCTCCTGCTTTCACAGCCTCAGGGGAGCTCTCCTATGATGCCCAGGTGAAGAGTGGGGCCAGCTCTCCCATGTGTTGCAGCTAGTCAGGGATTGGGCCAGCTCTGCACAGCCCTCAAACAGCAACATGCCTTCAGGCAGCAGCCCAGATCAGGGATGTCTGCTTGGCCTTTGTTAGGAACAGATCCCTGATGCTTCCAGGTTACGGACCATGGCTCTTGACAGCAGCATAGGACCACACCATGGCCCTAGGTGGCATCACTGGCTACTCACATTGGGCCGTTCCTCACTGCCCTCGAGGCTCCAGTTCTGCCTCTCTTTATTGTGCCCACCTCCTTCTGCTTCTCTTTCTCTTCCATCTCTCCACCACTGACTTGCTCGTCTTAGTGGCAGCTGGGGTCTCTGGGTGTCTGGGGTTGTCTCAGGCATGCTATGCTTGCCCGGGGTCATGAGGAAATGGGTCTCTCCCTCATCTTATTAAATACTATAGGTATCCACCTCTTAGAGATGGCTTTATTGCCAAGCACAAGACCCATGCCCAAAAGCATAAGCAACAAAGATTTTAGAATACAGGGAAGTCCTAGAACTCAATAATTTGGCTTTCTTTGCAGTGCCTAAAATCGAGAAGGGAGGCTTACACTTCTGTGGCCACCTCCTACTCCAGTGCCACCGATCTAGACCCATCTGTGGCAGCCTTTGCTCTAGCTACATTTTGGATGCCTGTGTGTTCTGTGTATCCATCAGAAAGAGATCTCGGACCAACTCTATGTCCCAAGGGTCATGCTAGGCAAGAGATTATGATTATCCTGTCCATCCCAGCCAATAGACAAATGCTTTCTGGGTCAGACTATTATCCAATCAACAGTGACCACCTGTGGTGGTTTGAATATGCTTGGTCCAGGGAGTGGAACTGTTAAAAGGTGTAGCCTTGTTAGGATAGATGTGGCCTTGTTGGAATAGGTGTGTCACTGTGGGGGTAGGCAGTGAGATCCTCCTCCTAACTATATGAGAGAAAGTCGTCTCCTATTGGTCTTTAGATGAAGATGCAGAACTCTCAACTCCTCCTGGACCATGCCTGCCTGCCACTGCCATGATCCTGCCTTGATGACAATGGACTGAACCTCTGACCCTGTAAGCCAGCCCCAATTAATGTTGTCCTTATAAGAGTTGTCTTGGTCATGGTGTCTCTTCACAGCAGTAAAACCCTAACTAAGATAGTACCTGTCAGTTGTGTAAATAAAGCTAAAGGCATGAGATGTGGGGCTGTGGGGGGTGAGGGCAGTGAGGGATGGTGGGTGAGGGTCTCTGGTGTGGAAGTAGAGGGATGTAGGGGTGTCCTCTGTGAGGATACAAGTGGGCAGTTCATCTGAGGCGTTGTCAGGCTTTGATACCAGTGAAGCCTTGATAAGGCCCTTAGACAAATTCCATGACCTGGATCAACTTAGGG